>OV179153.1:8920437-10145565 GCA_921972225.1 Euplexia lucipara
AAATTGTAAGGTTCTAAGCCCAGTGTTAAGGTCGTGCGGCCTCTGTCAGCCAGTACATTGTGAATGAATGAATTTAAGTATTTTTATTAAGTAGCTAGGTAAGGTTAGCTAGTAAAAAGAGATATCCGGATTTCGTGGCTTCTATTTCCATTTCAAAGGGAAGCTAACCACGAAAGGATTTTAGGAATTTAGAATGCTTCTCACTCGACTCCTCAACCGCAAATGGAGGCTGCAATTTTAATCCTTTCTATCGGTCAGTGCTAAGTCAAAATACGAGGGTGCCAACGGCCCATGAATGGCTTCATATGCTTTCCAAACAACCTCATGCTACGCCTTTATTGCTTTAGGGAAATTATACACAATTTGTTTCGTAATATTTGTAGTAAACACTAGCTTCTGCGCGCAACTTTGTTTTAATACTATACCATGAAACGTATTCTATATAGCACTGAGACAATTAACAATTAGAGATTACGCACCCTCTACAAAAAAACTTAGCCTTAATACCTCTTTATACTATTATTGTAATACTGTTGTCTAATTAAATGCCTCCACTTGGCTCAAATTTCAGTTGCGTATTTTTTGTTAGACCTGCCTTTGAAGTAAATTCTAACTTGTGCGAACCCTTAGCGTTCTACCTGAGGCTCGTCAGGTTTAAAAAAATACAAGATTATTGTGTTCAGAGGAGGAGCTTTCTGCTGCATGATCAGATCAACTGATTAAGGTACTGTATTTAGAAACCAGTTTTAAGCAAAAATTCCAAAAAAATATATTTGTGTAGATAGTTGTTGTTTACTCAAAGTTACTAAGGACCAACTTTCTTCCTGCTGTATTTGTCAATAAGATTGGTAACCCTGCCTACATTTTGTAAAGCTTTACCATGTCGATGGCTCGAATCTAGTGCGGATATATATAGAAATTCCTTCCTAGTACAGCAAAATGTTGCTTCTCATAACCTATAAGAGGTCGTTAAACCTTGCATAATCCTGAGAAGTAAACATAATAAACTGCTAATGTTTTAATACTGGCAATTGTTTGTGTTTCACTCCACTTGTTTGTTAAGAAAGAAAATTATACTCCTAAAACAATCGAAACTTCCATGAATACCTATGGATAAGCTAAGCTTGTCTAGACCAGCACTTGGAGGGGTAACCTTTTATGGTATGCTGAGATTTTGGGGCTCCGTGTAATTCCAATGTATATCTCCGAAGGTCAGCACCAGATCTTCACCAAATTAAAATGGGACCACCTCAGAAGTATACCTACTCTTTCAAATAAAAAGAGAATTTTAAAAATCGATCCACAAATGGGGGAGAAATCAGGTAACATACATAAAAAACAACATACACACGAACATAGAACCTCCTCCTTTTTTGAAGTCGGTTAATAAATAAAACATGAAACAAGGCTTGAGATATGATCAGTCGTAGTACCTAACAAATGGCCTGATACCGTCTCCCGAGCTAAATGGAAACCGTCCCATGTTACAGAATATGTAGTGGGCGAGAAGACATCTATTCTTCATTCCCACTGGACACTCGCTGTCTAGCATACGGACTTTAAAATTCATCATTTTAATATTACATTCCTATACAGACCTATGTTTAAATAGAAAAGCCTTTACTAACTGTAATGAAATAGACTACTTTGCTAGCTTTTTATTCAGTTTTTTATCGTGAAACCTGAAGCTATGTAATATATAGTAATACCATTATGTTACTGTTCCACTGCAAAGCCAAGGCCTCTTCTCATACAGAGAAGGCACGAACATTGATCGCCATGTTAATGCTTGCAGGTCAATAAGTATATGGTGGTTGTAAATCACAACTTTGAACCAAAAACCAAAATCAATTGCCTATTGAGTGACGAGAGTGAGAGATTAATCGACGATAGGGGTATTCACCCTATCGAAATGGGGGATGAAACCCTTTACTTCGGTGGTTTAGAATCGCTGAAGCACAGTTCGATCTTAATACTGCTTTATAATAGTCTTAGTACCTACTTTTATTATTATTTGTTTTACCTATTATACATACATCAATTAACGCCTATTTTGTGTGGGGGTAGGCAAAGAAACTAAAGAATACCACCTGCTTCGATCCCTACATGCTCCTTTTACTTCGTTTACACTCACTCATCCGAGGGTCTAGTGCAAGTTTTTGCATACGATCGTATTGACAAATTGACCTAAGCAACGATAACGTTTAGCGTTGCTTATGTCAATTTGTATAGAATAAGTGTGGTTTCCATTATTGTAACCAGACGACGCTTATACAACTTTAGTACACATTGAAGTTTACGTTAACGCCATCAATTAAGTTTCGAACACTGACGTGCGTTGCGAGTAGGTACCTAGCATCATTTCATTACGTTTCATCTATCATCAGTATCACAATTCAAACCACAACAGATCAATAACTTCATTCACCCAAAAAGCCACTTCAAACGGCACACTCTCAACAATTCGTCAGTTTTATACCACAGTTTATTCCGCTCCGTGACTTTGTCGCACATAGTGCGCCGCAATGTGGCCAATGTGAGCACTGACAACCCTCTCTGCACTGTGTGAAAAATGCACGACAGAAAAATGCACGGATCCATACATTACTCTTTTCCTGGCGTCGCTTTTCAAAGGACGTGAGCGAGAATATGCAATGCAATGCATACGTGAATACACACTGAATTTTCACGCTTTTGTATGCAGTGAAAGTTTCTGAATTGTCTCGCAAAAGTGCCCAGTTTTATGTACTGTGTCGTAAGCTTTGTTGTGTTGACCTATGGTATTTGGTTATGTTCACTGAAATAAATTTGATAGCCGAGAAGATGTGTGTTATTTACTTTTCTCCGTCTGTGCTGATCGTAAATTTTACTTGCCTCATTTGATGGCAGTTAAATATGCATAGCTGTTCTCTGGAGCATGGCAAGTGCTAAATCTGTTTGCTACATGGAATTAATGTCATAGAAAAAGAGATAATGTAATATTGAAAAGTCTTTGCCATAGCAATTTCTATTCTGTATGTTTTTATAGGTATTTCAATCGAAAGTCGACCCTATAAGGACCTTAACCTTATAAGGACGTGTTTGTCGTTAATGCTAACGCTATACTACAAAAGCAGTGATAATTTGCAATCAGGGTCTTAGTTCATCAAAATACATTTCTCTTGTGTCATTAAGATACATTTTTCATAGCGGGTAAACAAAGTAGTGAGAGTTTACTTGAAGTTTTGATATACACAATGAAACCGAAACATTGTCCACCCTCGTCGAACAAAGCAACAAGCAGCACAACCGTCATAATATTAACCCCTAACAAATTCAAACATCAACCCACAAAAGCCGAGCTTATCAAAAGTGTCCACTTCCGTATAAAACGCGTGTACAATTTGGTCGTTCCAATAAAGTCAAATGTTTATATTTAGCCCCTACATATAAATAGTGGTGGAATTTGTGCCCGTAGCACGCGGGCGGCGCACTGGGCTCGAATGAATTGCCCCCAAAATATTTGTCTGTCGTGATGTTGGCCGAAAGCCAGTGGGATCACTTTCGGCAAACTAGATAAAGATAAAATATAATGGTTCAGTCTGGATCGGGAAGGTATGCGTATGGATAGGCGCCTGATGACTCACTTGTTGGCTGTTTGGAAAAATTCGTTTAGAGACGGACTGACAGACATAATTGTGTTGTTTATTGCCTTAATAATGTGTTGATATATGTGTAAGATGCGGCCTTCGTTCATTAGGGGACAGTTGAATTATTTATTTTGCTGTGAATTGAAACGGCTGAATCTATAGACTTAGACTAGTTAATTAATTGTATTTGTCACACCTTTTATTTCAACGCATCGCTTTCTTATTCTCTTTCTCATTCAAGTCTATCAAAAGATGGTCTCTAACTGTAAGTAATCGCATTTAAAGATTAGGCCTAAGTAGCTTTCAAAATTTTTATTTAAAATTGCTTACTATATACAATAAAGAGTTGGCTTTGTTTCTTCACTATGCGCTCTTTACTAAACTAAATGAAAAATCTATTCAAGTTAAAAAAAAAACTTCTAGTTTACCGGGTTACTTGTGAACGTTGCGTGTGATACAAACAACACTATATACGAGTAATAGATTCCAAGAACAATGACTTTGATACTTCACTCGCAAATTACTCTGTCATTAAGTAATTCAAAGTTAGGTTACCCAGCGTTCCGTAATACTTACGTGTCGTTGCTCCAACAACAAAAAAAACGTACACTTCGTGAAACTTTTCCTAGGAAAAGTTTCGGCACCAAATTGATCGCAAATATTTATGTCTATAAAGGTGGGTCAATAAAATATTAGGCCTTGGAGTTGGGTTTGTTACAGAATTCAATAGAATCAAGGTTAGATAGACCATAGCTAACTCCGTAAACAGATAAATATTTGTTCTACAGAGACTAAGTATTTCACGAAAATCAAAAAGATGCTCATCTAGTTCGTCTTCATGTTCAAAAACTACTATAAATCTTGTACAGAATGAAAGATTACGGCATAAAACGCCCCAACTCTTTAGCAACTAAATAAACAACTCCATTACGTACAGGGACAATAAATTAACTAAGAGAGCAAAACAAAACATCCTTCTGAACTTAATAGTCTTGAATTTCAAAGCTAAAATGCGTTAACTACGGTCTAGGTATAGTATATTTGTTTTTATTTGACACAATTAGTAAACAAACAATATCCATACGAATTGCAAGTCTTTCAAGAAACAAATAACATACTTTTATGGTTATAAATAATGGTTTTAAGCTAACTATATAGAACAATTTATTTTCCAAAAACCTTACAACGAACCTATGTATGAGAATACTTTTCATTGTTCACCATTAAAACTTACAAATAATAACTTCTAATTCTAATCTAAGTCCTTTGAAGGATCTTCCTCGTGGACAAGACGACAAGCCTCCGTATCACCCTCGAAACGGATAGTAAATCTCAGTAAGTAACCATTTTTGTTTATAAAATAGGAAAAGTGCAGAAAAACACACTTTAAGTACCTCTACGTAAAACTATTTGCAGTATTTCAGTGGGGAAGCCATTCTACAATCTCTTAGACCCGCGCATTATGCCTTGAAACGCACGCGACTTCGCAAGTGAATGAACCCGCGTTAGTGCGGTGTTGCTGTGTGGAAAATAGAATTTTCTTTTATGGTTTCTTTAGGTCATTCTTTATGTACGTAACACGTACAATGTATAAGACACAGAGCTTTGAATAGGCAGTGATACGCCCTAGGGCCTAGGCTAATGATATAAAAAGAACAGTAACCACAAATGCCTATCTAATTTTAAATCAACACCAAACTCCTCGCCTAATCGTAGATCATGTTAAATAATCATAACACACGCTTAATCATAAACGTAAAGTTATCAATTATTTATACAAAATGTTACGCCATAGAGTTTCTGTATATTATTATCTAATAGTTGAATCACTCGACTTACTTGAAATAGTCTCTTCTCTATTAATGATTCACTCGGATCCACTAAAACTGAACCAGGGGGTCTAAACAAAGTCACATTTTCATTAACGGTGGTGAAGTTTGATAAATCCGCATTGTTTGAAATACAACATTTTGAAAGTTTAGGTTAATTCCACACATTTCGGTAGTAGACCTTACGCTTCCTAGTATTTTCTAGATATTTTTTACCACATCATGAATTAGAAGCTATCGTCATAGTTTTGGAGCGTACGAGAGAAAAACGGCCAACCGGCCAATTCTACATATTATAAGAGTCTCTGACCGAAAGTAACGTGAAGTTAGCAACAAATTAACTGTCAATATTGATATGTATTTGATGCCAGCTCACTTTGCCTTAGCTTCACCTACATTTTTACACAGATATTTTTAAAGCTATTTTACTAGCTTAAGCTCAATAGAAATGTGTCAATCATTCATCAGCCATCATTCGTATCAATCACATCTTGTAACCACAACGATATAAAATGACACAAGCACCGCGAGGCGACCTTGCGGAGTATATTTTTAACGTGTGTTTATAATAGACGGTGGCAAAGATGTAAATATTTTTGTTCTGAGAAACGAAGAGGCAATTAGTAACGCGTTTGATGAATAGGCGAGGAACAATATTAAGATGAATGAAGTCCGAGAGATCCCATGTTTCATACATGGGATCATATTGCAATATTTGGAAAAAAACAGAGGGCAAATACACTTTTAGTTAGCAACAGAAGTAGAGAGAGAGAGAGAGAGAGATAGAGGGAGAGATAGAGGGAGAGATAGTGAGAGAAAGAGAAAGGCAGAGAGAGAGTAAGTGTGCATTTTGCTTTGGGTTTGAGTTCCTATAGCTATAATAATTTAGCTATAGGTTTTCATAAACAAGTACTTTAAAATACATTTTCATTTTCTTCATGAAATCCACAATTCTTTGATAGATGTGTGAAGTGGCAGTAACACGGTAAAGAGAGAAGAAGTGTCCGTAAATTTTAAATTCATTTTATCCCTTCCTAGTGGTATTTTGTAATTAGGTACGGTACCTCCCCCCCTTAATCAAAATTTCTCATTAAAATTTAACAAAATACCTATGCCAAAACGTGATAATAGATCAGATCTTAGCATTGCTGATGAACCAATGGACACCTTTACAACAGAACCGGCCTTGGCAATTAAGCGAAAAACAGTGCAAAGTGGTGAAAAACAAATTAGTCATTCCAAAAGAATTTGTATGGTGTTTGAAGATGAGATACGGTTGGTAGATAAACAATAAGAGATAAATGTGACCTACATTTTCTTACTCTCATTTCAAATGCATTATTCCTTAACCTAGTTTTAGTGCACTGGCGTTTTATGCTTACGTGATGACTTGATAAATGGATATGAGATATAAAACTGACTAGTTTAAATAACAAAGGATTTATAAAACGCGCACGATCTGAATGGTATGCGACCTTTTGGAACTGAGACACGCGCGGTCTATCCGTTTATTCGGTAGCGGTAGTGTCGGTAGACTTATATTGATGCTAGTAGAACAATATGATTTGTTGATTTTATAACAATGAGATTATGCTTTTGCGTTGTCTAAACAAATTGGCAACAGTAGAGGTTGTGAACGTTCATTCTTCAAAGCAAATATTTCTGCGGTACTAAAAAAACTACAATAGTGAGCAATTGTTATAAAAACAACGTTATGTGACAGCTACACTATTAAAGCAGACAAGTCTATTCTTTATTTACCTTTTGAACGAAAAACGCGAACATTTATAAAAAGAAAATTAAGTTTTTTCTTCCATTGCACACGCAACTTCCATGTTATGTGCAGCAAGGTGTAAAATATAAGACGACGCTGATCCGACTTCAAACGTTCGGCTGGACAAGTGTACACAATCACCTTCAAAGGACAGATAAGTGGGTAGGACAACACTAGGGCTGTCCAATATCCATCTTCTGTGACAGATTCCTACCAACCTATCTCAGTCTGATATATCATAAATTACTAGACAAGTAGAAGTTATTAGGATTGCCTTACTTTTAATAGGAAGTCCCATTTGAAGGTGAAGCGCCATCTGCACTGACATGCAGGTTTTCAGAAAATATTATACACTTATTTAATTTGACCTTATGACCGATTTTTGATTGAATTATTTTTGTAATAATTCTTCACGTTTTTTAAATAAAACAATCTTAGCCTATAGTAATGTTTTAGTTGTTTACTTAATGCTTTTATGAGGTAGGTACCTACGCCTTAAGGAATTTAAGAAAAAGTATAAAATCTATTGCTCTTAAAAGTAAGTCTAGACACTGTAAAATAACGTAATCGACAAGGTTTCAGATTTACATCGCATTCTCATTTGCCATTCTTACTCACGTTCATTTATCAAACATTCAATAATGTCTTGTAGCAAAAATCCTGGTCAGATAGAACATTGTATTAAAATTATATTAATTTGTTTACCCTATTAAACCTATTCGTTATAATATGTAAAAGAAAACGTTGTTTCATTCGGCATAAAATTAATCTCGAATAGAAAGTGATTGACAACCCTACAACGACCTATGTATCATTTACCTTGCCTATATCGTAAGGTTCGTCGACTTACAAGTTCAACAAGAGATAGTAAGCTTTGAAAAAGTTACGACACTATTTGTTGTGATGTTATTGGTAGATTAAAAAACATGTTTATGGATCCACCTAGCAAATATTTGGCGAAAGAATTATTTAGTAGGTACTTAATTATGTATTAGTAGTTCAGTTAATATTTATTTGTTTGTAAGGTAAATAAAGTCAAGAAATAAATTTATGAGATTACGCCTTTGTTTCTCAAAGGCTAACTAGTACTAGTTCCCATATAATAGTACCTATACCTGCATTTCAGCAGTGAATTTTGAAGTCCCAGGATATATAGAGAAAACAACCTTTTTGCCACTAACCAGACGCCAATCAAGACAAGAAACAAAGAAATAATTAAACATAAAATCTAATAATATAAAGATCACGTCTGTAATTATTTTATTAGTATATTGTGCCAAGCCACCAAAAGCTACAATAAAACGTAGATAAGACATCAAACGGACAAGAATTGGCACGTTTACATCGTCTAATAAAACGTTTCAGTCTCTGACTTTCCGCAAACGCAAAAGGAAAAACAAATAAATGTGATTAAAGCAATTCGGTTAACTGAGTTCGCTATCATTTCCTATAACAAAGTTTACTCACAAAATTATAAGAACAAAGATAAAAGATCTATAAAGACATTCCGTTCATTCCATTCGTTTCTATTCAAATTCATACACTCCTTTTGAATGAAATGATATTACGTACCTACATGCTAAATTTATTTCTAGCTACACAATTAATTATTGTGTGTTATCTGTACCCATTCAAAAGAAAAACGGCAAACCAAAACAGAAATGCATTTATTGTTTTCGAAATACGATAATGCCATACTTTAACTTCAATAAAAGAAACTTAGGGAGAAGTTGCGAGTAGCAGACAATGAGCGCTTAAAGTAAAGGCTTCAAAGGCAATTTTCTCTGAAATTATATGTATGAAAGTTGCCAGACGGCAGAAACCGTAGGAAGAATGCATTTTGTAGCATGCAGCACGCCGGGGGCTTCGCGTCGACAAAGAAAAAGTGCAAGCGATACGTCAGCATCCCTATGCGGAATTATGCATATTTCTCTTGAAGAGCTGCAAAGTGAATACCAAATGCGCATAATATAATGAGTTGACGCCTAAAATATTTACTCCACTGCGAGTTAAGGTAAGAAACAACCTGTCACAGTTCGCAAAACAAGATTTACATCGCAAAATGCCACTGCGTAAAACTCAAAAATCTCTTGAATCAATTTCAACAAAACAAACAACAGTTTACCATACTGAGTGAGTGGACTGCTACATTCCATTGAAGCCATAAAACTTGACATAACTTACGAAACTGACAAAGGTAACTACCGAATCACCATTTTCTTTACGACCTTATGGAGCAACCTTGTGTATCGGAATAGGTCCCCGTGAGGCGGTGTGAAAATGTGCATTGTGCACAATAGATACAGCAAGAATTTCTATTGTGAGCACTGATTTGTTAGGTGTCACGCTATTGAAAATATCGCACACTTGAAATTTATTGATTGGAATTCTCTGTACGCAAGTTCCTCGTATCGCGACGTTCACGTTGTATTAACGGGAACTAGTGTGAATATAGTGAATATGTCTCTGAGTTTTTAATAGAAATGTTTACTTTACCAACATATTTATAAGGTACCTACTGTATTATTTCTTGAACAATAAGTTAGTTAGTTAAAGTAAAGCAAAGTTAAGTCTTGTACTCTTCTTTAATAAATTAGTCACCATTACCATCGAAAGCAGGACAATAATAATAACCTTAACCATCGTCTTGAACGCCCTGCTATCTCCCCCCGGGAAATTATCGCCATCAGAGCTACAACCATTTACAACTGACAAATGAATATGCACCAGAGGATTGCAGTTCACGGAAGTATGCGGCAATGGATGGAAGGGGTAGCCCATAGGGTAGACTTAAAAGCCGCAAGATGATGACAGGGGGCAAGTGTAATAGTCCTCAGGCCTGCTATAAATAATGCCTAAGTTAAGGGGCTAAGGGGCTACCTTCATTGTTATTTCCTTAACGGGCCGTCTTATGGCCCTCTTAATTAATTTGAAACTTTCTGAGGTCTCCTGTGGCGTGCAATTTGAATAATAGCACGGATAGGGTGGTGAAGCTTAATTTTAATTGCAAATATTTATGTTAAACGAGTCTGGAGGCGGCGAATGCCTTTCTAGGATATTGCAAAGTATGATATATTGTATGAAAACGTCTTGCGCAATACTCGAAATCGAATAATTTATTATGTTAATGTAAGGCTACGTTTGTTTTACATTAACGATGGTCGTATTTAAATGTTTCTGGGTCGGTAATAAGTAAACAATTAAATTACAGAGGACCTCAACACAGCTCGCTGTATGATTCACCAAACGTGTTATAGGCATGTACAAAACCTCGTTCGATATCTTGATAATAAAAACCTACGTAGGCAAAGCCTTGTAAATCTACTCACGTGCTGAAATACCTTAAAACATGTGCGTGATAAAAAAGCTAACATCAATTTTTATACGCAAAATAGCGCAACTTTGTCAATAGTGGTAAGTTCACAAAACGATTTATGAATCTAAATAAGAATCCTAAAATTCGATTTAACATAAAACTGGCAAGACAGTTGTGTATGTGTCAAATTGAAACTGTAAATAAAATAATACTTATGAAGGTCGTCAAAAAAAATCCTTAAAACTAACGCCATTTAATCCTTAAAAAGCATTTCTAATGGCATCTGAAAAATAAATTATTATTTATACACAACGGTATTTGATTGTGCAATTTAAGTTTTTTTTATAACGATTTCAGTATTCACTACGTTGATAAAGAACTAAAAGCAAAGTTGAGGAAGAACAATAAGCTAATTTCACTTAACTTTATTTTTTACGAATGAAGTATTTCCAGGCTTAATAGGTGGTCTTAAAATGCAATACATTGTCATGTATTGCATTTTAAGAAAACATTTGTAATAGGATAAAAAAATAAATTATTATTCATACACAACGGTATTTGATTGTGCAATTTAAGTTTTTCCTTCTCATTGTATAACGATTTCAGTATTCACTACGTTGATAATAATAATAATAATTGTATTGTCGCCAATAAGCCAGATATAGTAGTGATAGACCGATTAGCGCGCCGCGCAATGATAGTTGATATTACCATCCCACATGACGAAAATCTCGTGAAAGCTGAGAAAGATAAACAAATAAAATATCTTGACTTAGCCCACGAGATTGTCGACATGTGGGATGTGGATTCTGCTGTCATTGTGCCGATTGTTGTGACGGCCAATGGTCTTATTGCCAAAAGCCTCGACGACCATCTGTCGAGGCTATCGTTACGCGGTTGGGTCAAAGGCCTGATACAGAAGGCAGTACTCCTCGATACGGCTCGCATTGTGAGGAGGTTCCTGTCTCTGAGACCTTAACCACCGGTAGCTTCGACCCTGCTCCCGCCATCGATGGCCTACTATTTTTTATATTTTTAAATGTTTTTATTTTTATATTGATATTTAAAAATGTAATTTATAAGATATTTAAATGAATACACGACATAATAATAATAATAATAATAATAACAACAAAGAACTATTCAAAGAACTATAAGCGAAGTTGAGGAAGAACTATAAGCGAATTTCACTTAACTTTATTTTCAGACTTAATAGGTGCTCTTAAAATGCAATACATGACAACGCTACTTTTTCATAATTATAATAGCCAAACCATGGTCATAAAACCATAGCCGCCTATTTGAAAATCTACATAAGTAAGTTATGCAGCTGCAATCAATATTCAAATCAACCAGCTTTTCTTCCGACCGGTTTGCGGTTATTAAGAAAAACTTACTGTATAAGCGACGTCGCCGTGATTTACATAAAGTTGAACTTTACCTGAAAAAGAAAGAAAATGGGTAAGTCAAATGTAATTATTGTATTCAGTTAGATATTCCTACTTTACTTGCAGCACGTAGATACTTTGTCAACATTTTAATTATGTCGAGGTTGCTTGATTTGAATTAAATCGCACAGTAGCCAAAAATAGCTGTTAAGTAAATACATTGAATAACCTTGGAAATGATTTATCTGTATATTTAAATGATATTAACAACTATCCAATCTTATCTTAAGACGATTAGCAAAATATTCAATTCCTGTACGAGTATTATTTTTAAATTATCTTTCTCTTTTGACGTCGAACCAATCAAATTGGCATTGATAATATAACAGTTTCCGTATTATGCGATTTCACCAATTAAACTTTTGTAATTTTGTGTAAGCAAATCGTTTTCTCTGATGGCTCATCCACACACTAACCATCATTAGCAGAATAGATGTTATTTATAGGGTATTCAAATTGTTTGTTAAAAAACCACTCGAAAATTTATAATAGTTATTACGGTTCAAAGAACGATGACATTGCAATATTCATTGAAAGTCAAAGTGCATATAAAAATAGCATATTACGGAGGATTAATTAAACGTCATGTCTTTAAAATTTCCATCAAAAGCCGGGGGTACATCGCGACTCTTCATATGATAAGAGATGATCACATGAGACAAGGCTGTGCAGGGCAATCTATTAGGCCCCTCAAAGCTAGCCGGCGCCCGTCAGCCGGTCGATGTCACTGGCATATGACTAACGAGTGTTCGTAATGACACTTGCAATAACGCGATAAAGGATACTAATGGCCTTCATAAGGTGCAATGCTTTAGTAAATACATGGCTGATAGTTTATTGGATAGATAAGTATGGAGCTGAGTTATGAGTAACAGTAGCGCTTTGGTTGGAGTATATTATCGATCGTTAGTTGACATTCTGTTCAAAACTTGCAGTGTTTTTTTTGTACAATTACAATATGATTAATGTGAAATATTTATCAAGTCGACCCTTATCTCTTTTACTTCTCTCTTTGAATTATAAGCTCTTTATAAAATATTGCACCTTTATAGACAAAACTTAGTAATTGATCGTCTGTTTGATTTTCTTCTGAAAAACTTTGCAGAAACCAATCTAAGCACGTGCATTTGATCACACGGATTATACTAAGAATGAATAATCTCGGGTATTGTGTTTGTTATAAAATCCTTTAACAAAGCCGTAGATACCACGTGCAAAGGCATTATAAACTCAGTAACTGGAATATTTTATCTCCAATACTAACATTAGCATACAAGTCGTAAGTTTGAAAGTTTGCTTACGAAATCAGGAAAATCGTAAGATTTTATTAGCACTAACAGTAGAAGTTAAAGTCAAAATAACAAACATAGTTGAGTATTAAGTTGTTACACAAGCAAAACATGAAGTAAACAAACCTGATTTAGGTAAAGAGAGCCGCAACCAAAATCCGATAACAGCACAATGCACTGAAGAGAATGAACTACGAAACTAACATACAACTGAAGTTTTCACGGGAGGACAGGTACAACAAGTTGAAAGCGTTACACTAGACTATGGACTGAAACAGTGAGCATTGAAGATTTCATAGGAATTTCGCACGCTACGTCGCTTCTATTCGTCACCGTCGAGTAATTAGGCGAGACTGGAAACAAACTTAACTGTGCCGTCACAATATGCTTTTCCACCACGGTATAAAGACTATTTTCCCAGGACATGGATTTATATTCAGGAAGAAATAAGAACGTGCGACTACCGAAACGCACTCACGCAATGTCTACTGATGTACTAACAGATGAATTTGAAAATATGTAGTGTGTTACGGCTTAATGCCAATGCCCGGGTGGCAATGATCGATAGATATACCTAGACTATTAATAATAACGATAACTGGGTCAACTGAAACACAGCTGAAGTAATTATATTATTACGTGATGTGTGTCACTCCACACATGTAGCTACTAGTTTTATGGCACATGGATAACAATTGATGATTTCATTAAACTATACACCATACAGTAATACTTAATAGTATGTGTCATCAAAACGACGCGACGTATCAAGTTATTTTTTATTACGATTAGACCATTTTTTTATGGCAGCAAATGATAGTACCTATGATACTTTGACTAGCCTTTCTATTATTCATATCACTACTTTTTCACGCGGTGATTTGACCAGAATCGAACTGCTGTTTTGGGATTGATGCTGACTCTGACACTATTATATTTTTTGAGTAAGAGTGAAACAAAAAGGCGGAACAATATGGAAAAGAGACAGACTGTTCTAACAGCACGTTTCCGATTAAAACGTTGATCGATCATCAACTTCCCGTGCCTATGGTAATATACCACAAGTCGTGGGCACGCACCGTTGAAGCCAGGTGGCACCCTTCGGGTATTGTCCGGAGTAGCCAGCCGTGTCGCCACCGCTATGGCTTTCAAATATTAGGAAACGTATGTTAGATCGAGTTACTTGTGGTTAACAGTGATGGGTTACAAAATTATACAAAAAACTTGTGTCTTTTCAAAGAACTGTTAGTAATATTTGGAGAGCTTAGACGGGTTTATTAACAAAATAGTAAGAGATAACGGTTGTTGATGGAAGAAAAATAACGTTTCTTGTTAAACTACATAAAGTATAACCTACGGACTGATGACATAAATAAATGTCGATGAAGATCCAAAAAGAGTCAGAAGTTCTCTACAAAATAAATTAGATTCTCAATACGTCCGACGAAGGAATTATCCGACAAATATTTCCTCCGGTAGCTAAATAACTGAACGGCTGCGAATAAATTCAAAGGAATTCCATTTCCACTAGATTATTACGGACATCAGCGTTCAAGAGAAGTTGACTACAAATATTATGAATGGAAGGAAGATATCGTCATGAAATATTTAGGTAGTTAAATTGACTGAACGTTTATTCTGCTGTTGATTTTTTTTTGTTGTCTATAACAAATTCGGATGCAAGTTTTGTAACATACAAGCATCAACCATGACACAAAGATGGCTAAGATATTATGATAATCTGGCTTTGTTTAAAATAGATATCAGTTCAACCATAACATCGTCAAATTCGCATGAATATACAATATTATAAGAGTATCGATTTCATGATGAAAACCTATATGTGTTTGTAATTGAACTATCTGATTTCGCGGTACACAAATACATATACACGAGATACACAATCTATTAAACATAAACAGTATTTGTGTGTTTGATGTTCTAAATAGATATACTCCCATGTGTTGCTGCTGTTTTGAAATTTCACAAAGTTTATTGTTTTCATATCACATGTAGATATTCATTTTACATTGCAAGCATGTTAATCTGATATCACTTAGGAATCAAGAATTATATAGGAATGAAATGAGGGGAATTAAAAAGGCGATACAGTAGGTACCTACACATTTTAATAATATTTTACCTTTTGTTCCAACTAAAGTAACGAACAAGAATACAGCAGCGTTTGCAAATAATAGGCAATGGATTACAGAATATGTGGAGAGGTCATTGCACAAGATCGTTTTATTGTAGCAGAACATGTGAAAAAACTTAGTGAATGAAACAATGCGGTAAGGTTTCACTTTGTTGTATTAAATTAATAAATAGCGTTTGTTACGATTTCTTAAGACGTGGTTAAGTATGATTAATAAAAACTGGCTTAAGTTTCAATAAATGTTACATTGTCTATATTGACATTAATTATGTTTAAACTTGACTATAAGCGTGTTGACTCCAGTCAGAATGCTTTTAAAATTTCCTTTAACATTATTCCACGTCCAAATCCCCATTGACCCCGTTGTAAAATTGACAAATATTTTAAAATTGATGTGTCCTCAAAAGGAGGCGTTTTTTTTATTTTACACTGGATTGTAAAACTAAACATTACATTTAAACTAATGATTTAAATAAACTAGGTATAACCAATTATAAAAGTACTGATTTCTTAACGCGATGTTTTCATAATTAACGTGTGATGGTTCCATAATAAATTATACTACAGATAAATTAATCTAGGAACCGTCTGGTTGTCTCGCTGGGGGCAGACTCGTCTCGCTTGAATGTTTTACGACAGGCTGTGTCCGTAGATAAAGTGAAAATACCGCGACGACTTCGCAGATTTATGAAACGGACGCATTTTTTTTAAACTTACTAGTAAGTATCCAATTTTCTTGGAATCTCATAAAATATACGGCTGTGTTAATGTTGTCAGGTCATGTTACTGTGAAGTTTGAATCTAGATTTATAGAGCAGTTAGAGCTACGTGTTTTTAGGTCATCTGGGTGTTACCTAAAACTGTTTTTTATGCTACAAAATCTAGGTTGACACTTTTTGAGATTGAATTTTACAGAAGCTTTAATAATTTGGTTGCAAGATTATTCTATTAGGACACAATATTAACAAATACGCCAGTAAATTATCACAAGACCAATGAAAATGAACTCGTCAACACACATTTGAAAACCCGTAATTTCATTACTTATATCACATTTACAGTCTTGTCTTCCAATAATTATTATAACACACTAATAAACTGATGAAATCATTCGAAATAAGAATGTCTAAACAAATCTCTCCGAAACAGTCATCGCTAAAGCATGTAAACTATGTTAAACCAACATTGTTATCTTCTCTGAAAGCGTCAATACTAATTCGGAATACCGCACGCACATAATAAAACATAATGAACGATTACATGATGTTATCTTTATGAATGAGCGTTAATTATCGATGCAACAAGTGCACCAGTTTCATAGCCAATCACCTTGAAGATTAGTAGAGCGACGCGACCGCAAACATGATGTTTGGCAACCGCGAGCGAGGCCACCTGTCATATGTGCTGATACTTGATAGGCTAATGAAGAACTATTCGATTTTGAATCGATTACAAAAACTTCTAATAAGTAATCTTGGTGTGAAGACATTTCGATGGTCGATGTTGATCTTTGTGATGATTGTCTAATAAAAACGAATTGGTTGCAATACTATAACCGACATGAGAGATAAACGAAAGATACTCAGATAACATAAAGTAACCTAAAAGTATAATTATATTATAGATAAACGACTATAGGGCTACGTATTAAACTATCATTGGCATTGTTCGTTAGTTTTTAGTAATTCGTAATTAATAATTAAACATAGAATTACATAAACATAGCATCACAATTGTACTCTCCAAAGGGTTGGGCAGAGTTGTACTTGTTGTAACACTCGTCTATTTTCACCAGTTATGTTTAAGTCTAGTAGTAGTAATAGTAGTTAAGTAATAGGGGTGAGCCTATTGCCACCGATCGGGCACGATTCCCGATTCCAGGCTGCTGCTAATAAATTCAAGATAAAAAAAACTCAACAACATTTGGACGGACCCGGGGATCGAAGCCAGAACCTCATGCTCAAGTCAGCAGCAGCGGTTGCGACCACTAGACCAGCGAGGCAATTCTTAATTAAGTACTAGTATTTTGAGTCTAACTTCTATTTTAAAATATTGGTATCTAAACGTCTGATCTAAAATAATATGCTAATCTATAATTGAATCTATGTTTAAATAGATTTGATAAATGTTCGATTATGATAGTAGTTAACTACTGTGTGGTTTATAATCTATTAAATCATACATAATCGTTAAAAAGGCGGTAGGTAACAAGTATAATTCTTAACAGTGGATTAATTCATTGTCCACAGCCATTTCCATTAGAGTCATCATCATTTCACCGTCGATTAGTTGTAATTCTGTTTCAAATGTCATCGTGCTACGGTCTATGTTTTTAGGGCACAATTTTCTAACATGCAAATTTTTAATTTATTATAGTAGTCGGAGTTATCTATTCCCGATTCAGCACCTGTTTTAGGGCATCTATGCATTAAGCTCCAAAGGTTTGATTGATTATAAATGAACCTATAGGTGCCCTTAAAATAGGTGCTCAATCAGGAATATTTCGTTGTAGCCAAATGCATATCTTTTTCCACCTGATCGCCTGCACTGCCTTACGTTCTTGCTTTATGGACATAATATCTGTCACTTCTTGAGTCTTCACACCTTTCATAGTCTTTAACAATCAAACTCAATTTTCTAATTTATAATTACAACAACTACAGCCTTAGTAAGATCATCAATGCCCGAAACAATACATTTTCCTGGCCATTATTAGGACCAAATAGAGCAAGGAAAAACATTGTTCATTTACATTATCAGTGTTACAAAGAAATGCAAAGACATTTTAAGTCAACGAAATAAAAGCACTCTAAACTTTTCTTGAAGAATCTGGTAAAGTTTAGTAATGGAGTCGACCTTTATCACGTCCGGTGAATAACGTTACAAAATGAAATGTATTCTAAACCACACTCTAGCGTGAGACATTATATGGTTTTATGGTTTTTATTGAAAACAATTTCCAGTCAAATAGTGATTTTAAGCGCAGCAATAGAATTTTTATGGTTGATTCCCCCTATCTGCATAGCATTCAAGAATTTGAATTTAGAGATTTCTTTTGACAAAAATGTAGAAACGTGACTTAACGGAATTTTCATGTAAAGTGATATTGGTAACGAGAAGACTACGTTTCATTAACATCAGGTGATTAATTGTAAAGTAAAACTAAAAGACTTCCTTTAGTTAATTAATATACTCTTTATAAGGTCCACTTTTTAGTGGTTTCGTAAACTTTACCCTATTTAATCGTACTGTTGATCAACTTGAACCGAATTCAAGGAAAGTATTGCATTTCAATTAAAAGGTTTTGTATCCAATTGCAGCAACATTGACATTTAGCCAAAATTACATAACTCATGATATTTACTGGCTTTATTCCTGATCATTTAGCAGAGTTGTAACTGAATTGGGTTCGCAAACGCACGCTGATCTCTTGATTTTCAAGGAATGAACTAATTGAGTGTAAATGTTTGAAAGCATGACAATATACATACATGCAGCTAAAAAGCAAAAAGGAAACTAAAACCAAAGTAATGTAGTTAAACAAATTTTAGAACGATAACTTAAGAAGCAGAGGAAGAAATTTCAAAATAAAAAGCTCCGTGTGATTACCAGAAAAGTGATTAAAACGGTTATCCACGTCAAATAAGAGTCTCTCAAAGGATCGCTTTACACGCTACCAACAATATGAAGCTTGACAAATACCTCCAATACCGGAGATTGTATCGTCAAAGCAATGTATATAGGAGTACCTAAATATAAAACCGGGTAGCTGTCAGCAGAATTTCAGACCAGAGGCGACAGCTGTGACCACAAAGGATGTCTGCATAGCAGGTATTACATTGAGGTAGATAGAGATAGGAAATGGACGGGAATATGTTGACGATTCAGTTGGCGAAAGGGTGTCGGTAACTGGGAAATCGGATGCAATTGCAGTTGAGCATGAAGTTGCTACGATTAGGCGCAGCGGAGACGACGTAGTCTGTAACAATAGAACCTACTACAATCATTTTCATATTTAATTTAACTTAAATTTGACGTTCAAAAGTCATTGAACCTAATGGTCTATTTGAAATAAATGATGTGCGTCGCATGCGTTATGGCTTATAGTTAGTTGCATAGCTTCTTATTTTTACGATTGCAGACTAATAAGTGCGTCACGGATAGTCTGTCGTTTGAGCTGCACCTGAGAGGGTTTCACTATAAACTCTTTCCCTTATTAACCAATCGTCAACATCGTCATCTTCTTTCTTTCATCTCTATTTAGAGAGTCTTCGTCAATAGTCTCCTCTTTTCTAGCTATTCATCTTGCGCACAATCTTGTACTAGGTATTACAACCATTTAAATTCATAGCGGATTCCAGTTTTTCTTGTTATAAATAATCCTGATTGTTGTTCTATTTAAAAGACAGACAGATTTGCTGTTACGACTAAATAGTTGTAATATTCATATTTGAATTGAATTCCGATGTTATTACGATGAAAACATTATTATGTAAAACTTTTACTAAAATTATTACTATATTATCTAACAACCCATTAATATTGCTTATTATACATACAGTGTCTGCAAAGTCGCTAACCGATGGAATAACTAACTTTTAATTCCCCACTGTAACATAACGGCACAACTTTGATACGAAATGCAAATATTCCAAACTGTGTGTGTATGTCAAAAATTATTGCTCTGGAAATAGGGAACAGTTATTTATTTCTAGTGTCGCGCTTGTTTTTATTTGTTAGTAAAAATAATAAAGTTAAAATGCCCAGAGTAATAAATTGGGCACGTGTGTACCGCGTAGGATGAATTGAAACTTTACATCTACCAATACACCTCATCATCATCATCTGCCTAGCCTTTTCCCAACTATGTTGGGGTCGGCTTCCAGTTTAACCGGATGCAGCTGAATACCAGTGTTTTACATGGAGCGACTGCCTGTCTGACCTCCACAACCCAGTAACTGGGTAACATGATACCCATGATATCTACCAATACACCTATTGAAACCAATAAACCTGTTGTAGGTTTCAGTATATTATGTAGATTCATCATGTGTACATAATATATAAAATGTGTGCGTGTATTTTTATCGTAATCTTATCTTATCCTTTTTTTGTCATTGTTCTTTATTAAAATGGAAACTGAAGGAAGTCTGAGTAAACAGTAAGAAAACTAATTGGTTCCAGTGAACAAAAACGTAACATTTGTGAACAAAAAGCATTTTCCCAGAGGTGGGATAACACAATTAACTATTACAAAAAAAATAATTATCCTAACTCCTAGTGTGTTTAGAGTTATAAGTGGTATAACTCTAAACACACCATTGACGTAATTAACTGTAAAATGTATGTTACACTACCTACCCAGTAGGAATGTGTAACATGAACAAAAAAAGTTAGGTACTACAAACGTAAACCAAGGTGAACATGCATTTTATTTGTCAAACCTGTTTAATTTAAACTTTAAAATAACTGTTAACAAGATTTCAACAAAAAATATATAAATTAAACAACTGAGTAGGTCAGGTATTTACGTTCAAGTGTACTTTAGTTACGGTGCAAAGACAAAATACAATAACGTGTGGGTAAATAACATAAAGCTAAATGCATGAAGGATTGCAAAAGAAAAACATACAATTATTGTCAACTTTAAGTGCTTTACATTAAGTTGAATTTAGAATAACAGCCTGGACATAAAAAGGTCGTTAAGTATTTTTAACTTGTAAAGAAAAAGTGATTTTTCTGCAACGGAAATAAGGTTTCTATTTCTGAAGCGTGTTTATTTCAAGTACAAAGTGGCTGTTGCAATGTTATTTGTTTGGTATTTATTTATCGCTTCACGCTTTTGTTTGTTGTATAAAAATACCACTAATATAAATTCCAGCACACAGTCACAATTGTTTATTTTTTCAATAAATATCTACAAATCAAATACAATTTGATTTTTTTCGCGTTTTGTTTTTGCCCAGCTACGTATTAAAACCCAGAGTCTTAGTATAGCAAAAGCGAGACAGGGTCATTAACCTACATCAAAACACAACAATTACTAATTGATTAAAAAAAAACAACTCGAAACGATAAAAATTATCTACACTTCATGCGTTTTCTGCCACACCCAACAAAATACATAAAACAAGATTTAATACACGAACGCGAACCCGTTAATTGTGCAGCAACAACATTATTGCTGTAATAAAGCGAATAAATCGATCTACTAAACTTAAAACGTATACAGGGTGTTTATTTTACATCCGTTCTCCATTTAGCAGCGTATTAAATAACATAAACATTATAATTTGTTAGATGTAAACTTTTATAGCTATCCAAGTGATTTATATTAAAGTATTATCTTGAAGGATAAAGCATGTTTTTATAATTTCTACAATGCGGAACAGTTTTAAGAAAACAGTCGTAAGTCTGCCAGTATGACAGTTTTATTACTTAGAAGGGTGCCGGAATAAATAAACAGAGTAAATTGTATGAGGCGCGTATTAAGAGGGCGTATAAGAAAATATCAACATTACGCAGTCCTGAATTGTGAAATAAATTTTAATATGAGCTTGTGGCTCCCGCTACATAGTATTTTGTTGAAAAATAACTCTCTTTTTTGCTTGACCGTAATAGGATAAAAATTACTTCTTTCTTAGAAAAATTATGTGTTAAGTGCAGAAAGAGCTTCAATTAAAATGCGCCATTGTGGCTCTCCGCGATGAAAACGTATAATTAGTTTTCATTTTTTTACCCTTTAGATAATGATGATCTTCCGTGATGATTTTCTATCTTACAAGACTTTGGCGTTTGATGACGATCGGAATGATATCATAAAGTTGCTCAAGCCATTTTAAATTTTATACTTTGACCAGTAAGTAAGCGATGCTTTCAAACGTCAAGTTTAGAAGTTAAATAATATAAGACAATTACTCTAGTTGCCTTCTCAAAATAAAACAATGATTTTATAAGTTTTGTACGGAGAAGAATGGACAAGAAACTCCATACTTACTATTTTTATTAAGGTTAATACCCACCCTTAAGCGATTGAGTCATGCGTTTTCATGTTTTCTTTGTGTATTTGCGTTAACTTTCTTCACATTGTGACTTGTTATTGTTTAATCATGCTTGAGTTAGAAGCACGTTTTATTTACCTTCTAAACTGCACAGAAAACAATGTTTTGCTAAAAAAAAACTCTTTACTGGCAACATAAAAGGGAAAATTGAATGTTTACATTTAAACTATTAAGTAATCTGACCCACTGAGCCGGTTTCTTATAATGCAAACCAACCGATCAATAAATTAATAACAAAAAGCGATCGCCTAATTAACGTTAACGATCTATATAATAGTAGACAATAAACAGCTTCTGATTTTCTGTTTACCATCAAACCAGAAATACAGTCCCACACAAGTAGTATCAAGGAAGATGTTTAACCAATAACAATGGGGTTTTATTTTCAGTTAGGTAATGCAAAAACAGAAAGTTTTGGGGGCAGTCCACTGAAACTGAAATGCATAAAGTTCATCCCTCGCTTATTTAATTGTGCTTGGATTTTGATTTCAAAAGCATATGAAAGGAATCCCACTCTAAATAATTAAGTATCGACATCACATACGTTTTTTTTATACTTTTGTTTATTTAGTTCCGTTTTTTGCATTAAAAAAATTAAATACCTATATTTGTAAACAAATAATGCGGGTTTTCGATATTTTTTTCTGACACCAAACGGCGCTTTGTATGCGTCAGGTCCAAACAGCTGTCAGATAGAACAGATTCCTACCGAAACTATGTTTTTTAGAGAATTTGAAATAAACAGTAAGACTGGTTAATAAATGAGCTCAATGGAACGTCTAGAATCGCAACCATTTTTTTACAAATTTCATTAATATATTTAATTATAAAATTAACTATAATTACATAACACATAATACCAGTCAATGCCATATAGATTTGCTCCAATTCACCATTTGTCTAACAAGTATCATAAAGACCTCTTTACGGTATGAAATTACAGAAATCTGAAGCGATACGCATATAAGGATGAACTATTAATCTGTTTTCTATACTAGTAATCAATTCATTTCCTTATTTCCTGTCGTAGAACTCAGAGTTAGTACATGGGCTAACACACAAACGGCTACCGGTGATGAGAAAAGTAAACAAATCGTTTTGAACCTCACATGTCCGACTGTTTGGATTAGAAAATAAACAAAGTCATGCGTAAGTGATTATGTTGCACTATTGGATACAAATCGTCTTGTGGGCGACGAAATTAGTGGATTTTTTATAAATAGGTGTTGATTATTAATAACTAAGAAGATACATAATCTATATTTATTTATTTATTATTTACTCTGGCATCAGAACGCCGTACAGCAATTACACTAATGGAGCTAAATTCATAAACAAATAAAAGTAATATCATCTGCTTCTTACCATGATTCCATCCTATTCTATCATATTTATACTCTATGCGAAGAGTTTGTTTGTTAAAACATAAATATCTCTGAAACTACCAGACAGGTTAGAAAAAAAATTGTGCCTCAGTCTGATAGTCTAAATTTTGAGGAAGGCTGTGGGCTATATAACATACATACATACATACATAAACTCACGCCTTTAGCATATGGTGCTCTGTAGTTTCTACCTACTCCCATGGGAAAAAGGCTATATAACATCATCCTTAAAAGTGGATAAAACCGCGATGCACAACTTGTAGTGTATATTTGCATTTTAAATACTAGACGGTTTTAAGCTTATGCAATTTGCCTTTAATGAAGTTAAAAGCTTAATTATGATATCGAAGGCTAAGTGCTAAGCTTTTACGCGGTTAAGGAAAGTTATTGTGAAAAAGTGGTAGAAAACTTAGTAATAGTTAAGTCCACAGACATGTTTGTTTAGCCACTTATATAAGGTTAGAAGTCGCAATTGGGTTATACGCGAAGTTTAAGACAGACCAGAACTAATCATTATGTAGACGTAACCAAAGGACATAATATTATATCTGGCGAATTCCGTGTTTTTTAATAATTAAGGAATTCAAATAAATAGTCCTCATTTGAACGAAACACACACCGTAATCCATCTAGGGGTGCCCTGGAGGGAATGAAAAACGCCGCGTCGCTTCTTACTGGGGGAGAATTATATACTCATCTTCTTACAAATATATTGTAAAGGCACGATGTGTACAGAGGTTCTTGTCAAATGGATACAAGGGGTTACAAACCTTCGGGCTATAGGGGATGGTACAAAGAAATTTGACGGGATCGACAGCCCGAAACTAATGCAGAATCTTTTGATGCTATGAGAATATACGAGATTTTTATTCGTAAATACATTCATAGATTTTTTAACGGTATAAACTAGTGCATTACTGCGGACACAGCTGATGGTACCTAAGCAGAAATGCAATCATTGATGGTAAAGCGGACTAGTTTATTAAGAGCCTGTTCACTTTATCTTTGAAGACACCTTTATAATCGGTCGAGTTGTCGACAACAACAAATTGTCTGCTGCGGGCAGACAATTTGTTGTTGTTGTTGTAGATTGTTTATCTTGAGATTTGTTGGGCTGTACTGGTTGATTTAGTAAAAGTCAACCTGTGAAAAATATTATAATGGACAATCGTTCGAGAATAATACTCCAGAAAATTATTGGTTTCAACATGTCGTGTGATGAAAATTTGAAATAAAACAATCGAACAAATTATTAAAAGGGAAACAATAACGTTCGCCATGATAAAAATGTGACATGACAATGACAAACACAAAAGAGAAAATTCATATTGAATAATTCAATTTACAAATTCGTTCGCGTACATGTAGGTAGGTACTGTACTGTGTGACTGAAATATGTTTCGCCTGTCAGGTATTACAATGAAAAATATCCACCAAAACTGTAACATGGATACACTTTTTTACGAAAAAGAATGTTATCCCACTGAGTAAATATTGAACGAAGGTTGGAGTTCGTCTCTCAATATGTCAACTGTCCGGTCGACGTGATGGGAAGGGCGAATAAAACTTCCTTTCGAACTCGGCCAGTGAGCTATCCTTTGGGATTTGGGACACAATGAGATTTTACATAGTAATGAGAAGACTATTGACCCCTTTTTATTAAAGCTATTTCATAACAGACGGTTTGGACACAAAGGTTTATTGACGTTCTAGTTCTTCATCATGAATAAGAATTTTGTGATTCAATGAATGCTAATAGATCGAGATACAGTTTAGGGTATCAGCCCCCCTAGCCAAGTTACAAACGATTCGTATCTATTCTCTTTCTACAATCGAGAACGCCTCAAATCCCTTTGTTCAGACCACGTGACTTATCACCTTTCGCTAAGTCACGTGGTCAAAACAAAGGGATTTGAGGCGTTCTCGATTGTAGAAAGAGAATAGATACGAATCGTTTATAACTTGGCTAGGGGGGCTGGCTACTTATGTATGCAGGCTGTTACTGTTTTATTTGCCTCAATAACGTTGTAAATAGTGTCAAACAAATTGTTAAAGTATTTCAAAACCAGTTAATAAATATCTTCAAATCGTTCTTAATCTGCAATAAGTAAACTTTTTTATCTGTTTGAGTTTTCCACTTTTCTTGCACCTCTGTAATGTTGTTTTATAGTCGATCAGGGGAATAGAACGATTCACTCTCTTGAATTACTGGTAACTGAGGAGGTGTGGTTTGTAGCAATTACATACATTCTTACTCGTCGTGACTTGTCTGTGGAATACTGAACTTAGAGACTTTGTGTGTACTGGTGCCATTCCTTGCACATATTTAATAACATTTCCGCTTCCTATTTCGTTAATTCAATAAAGATTTAAAATATGAAGTGACTTAAGCGCTTAAAAAATTGGAACCCCCAATAAGATCGGACCTGTTTTGAAAAATTCTCACTTTTAATAAAATTATGTAATTAAAATCTTGCAATTAGAAAGTAATAACTTACGGATACGTGAATCAACCAAAGTATATATCATCCCGAAGAACTCCCAGCCAAACATATTGCGTCTGCAACGAAGCACAAACAGCTCTAGCAAAAAAAGATGCTTCCAAGTGGAACAAGCTCCAGACTTGTTACGAGAATCAAAGAATAATTGGACTAGTTTTTGTACAAACAACATTCTGGACTGGAGATTCTATGCCTCCTTTAGTCACTAACTCGTTAAGAGAAACACTTCAGGAAAATTCAATTATTCAAGTAGGTATACCAAGAATTAGATCATTCTAAATATCATCAGAATCGTAACCCAGCAGCAAATGTTTATGAACAGATGAACGATTTAATAAAATGATAAGTAGATTGTCCGTCCTGGATATTACGACCCTATAAAATAGATGCACTTCCTACATAGAGAAGCGACATCAGAGGACTTATTTTAGCTACTTTATGTGAACAGAGCCATGTCTGTGACATTCGATAGGGCGGGTTGCGACACTTTCGACTCAGACAGCGTGACTTGCACTGTGACTAATTAAATCTCAACCCTGTTCCTTTTCTATTAAGGTTTAAATTGTCTTAGAATTTGAGAATATAGTTAAAAATAAGCACTTTCTGTATTTGGTTAAGGTCGAATTTGTCCTGCAGATAAAAATGCATTGAGTCTGGCTGTAGAGAAAATATTAGCGGCGACGCTTTTGCAAACAAGCCTGTACTTGATAACTTGATTGTTATTGCTTTAAAAGCGGGGTGAGGCAGATGCAAACAGCAGCGTGATGCAAACTTAAACAAGTGCGACAATTTTAATTAATGTAACGTTTGGAGCTGTCAATTCTTCAATGAAAACAAAAACTAAATTTTCAAAAAGAGTTACTTTTTTTAAAACTTACTGTTGTTTATATCAAGGACGCTCAGCACAGTGATTACAAATGTCCTTATTTACCTGGAAAAGAAAAACAACGTTATGTTAACAAAAGTATGTCATCAGGTGTATCGAGCGCTCTACTTTTTTATCATAATTGCCGGACGATAGTGAAATGATTCATCCTACGATAAATATGTTTTGTCAACAATAGTAGTTTTGAGTGGACTTTTATCAACACTTGCTTAAAATTCCAAACATTGATATAGCCTTGAGTATTTGAAGAGCAATTATAAACACTTCAATGTTTAAATTTTGATGACTCTTTTCACACGGGCTAAATATTTCATCGAAGTTCTTTGATCATTTGCCAGAAACAATATTCACTACTAATATTATTCTTGTAAGAGAATGTTTCTATGTATCATTAGAAAGGCAGAACCAAAGGCAATTCATCAGTGTGACATTTAAAACATTAGCACAGGTAAGCTAATATGAGCTCGTAAATAGAGCGAAGTAAGCACATGACAAATGACGTCAAAAGCGATAATCAAGAGAACTCATCAAATACTAGCCTAACTACTATAAACTCGTAAAATTTCGGATAGGTTCGTAAACAAACTAAAGCATGCAATAAAGTATTAGACGAAACTCCAAGTACATAAACAGACGAAATCGTTTCGTCTCCCGTTCTTTGAAGTAGCTACTTTGTGCTACTTAAGTAAGACAATTTAGTCCCGCCCTAGATCCCTTTGAAGGGTCCCTAGAGACTCTCAACAGGTAACTTTATAGCCGTTGAATTAATGCGGTCAAAGCAATTTTGTCAGTAATGCCATCTTGTACATTAATATCTCATTCGCTGAGGGAAGCTGTAATCTAATTTCTTGGTTTCCCTTTCTATAGGAATTCACATTCTAATGTAGAATTTCGTAATTTAAAATTCATGTTGTTTATGTTAATGATGGACTCGAAGCATTAATTTGGAGTTGATTTAGGTATTTGTGTTACGTAACTTTTGAAACGCGTTTTAGATTAAAAGCATTTTTGTTTAACATTGCAGTAGATCTATCTGCAGTGTCCTCATTAATGATGTCAAAATGTTTACGAAATTTATCTACACAGAAAAAAATCATCAAAACGTTCACTTTAAACAACATTTCTTCTTCTACTAACTTTAATTTGGGTATATTTATTAGGTCGATTGCAAAATTGACTGTAATAGCGAAGAATTTATTAGAGATTTTATCCGGTACATAAATGTCGAAATAAAAGGCAACAGGGCGTAACAGAGAGCTGCGCCCATGCGTAAAATAACCATTAGAATTACTCTAAGAACAGGATCGGTTGAAGGGCATAACTTGATATTACCAGTACTCGATCGTGTAATCGATTCAAGTTAAATGATAAGACATGACGAATCGATTAAGTCACTTTGAGCGTTGCTAATTTGACACATGGATTGGTTGTTTATTCCCTTGTTGCAGTTGTTGATAGCTTAGTAGATAATTCTAGGAAAATAATGAGAGTAAATCTTATTCATGGCTTGAGTATTAGTAATACCTTTCAGGCAGACAATATTAAGATTTCCAATGTTTTATATGTACCAAGTCGGTGAACCTAAAAACTTCATATTCTAAAATAGTTCGGGAGATAGGTTTATGGTTGAAAATTCAGACACAAACACCTAAATGACACGGTTGACCAACATGTTTGGAGTTACATTCATTTCTCGGAGATCCTGAACAGGTTGCAGCCTGCCCACAAACTTGGCATGTAAGTTGTACTTGTAGCCGAAAAAGTACCAAGTCGGTAAGTATCCGTTAAGTTTGATTTAATAACGGCCTTATAAACATTCGGTTTTTGCCTCATCTTCATTCCCAAGTTATCCAAGCAGTGTCCGATTAATGTCCCCGACGGCATTCACTACCGAATTTGGAGCCCGCATCGCGCGGGGTTAGTGAACTCTCGCATACCGAGTACACACTGGCACTCGATCTTAAACATCGATGGCGTTTCGATACGCTTCGTAAAGCGCGGTGCAAAGGTAACGCATGTGTGAGTAGAAAAAGATAAACATTCGACTATTATCATTCCATATTATAAAACGTAGTTACGGTTACGGTTCTCGCCTGACTATGCGAACAAGCTGAATAACTATCAAAGCAGGAATGAAATAATTATAATGGTTATACCTACTGTTCAATAGTTGACTCATTGTCATCTGCCTAGCCTGTTATTAACTATTTGGAGTTGGCTTCCAGTCTAACCAGATGGAAATACCAGTGTTTTGCATAGAGCCATAGCTTATCGGACCCCCACAGCTTAGGGCCTGGGTAACACTACTCCCCTTTGTCAGAATGGAATACTGGATGTCAGACCACGAGGCACGGGAGGGATCTTGGTATGTAATGAACAGTCACCCATCTGCGGACCAACCTCAGTAAGCATAATTTAACCTTCGGACGATCCGTGTATTAAGTACTATGGTTAAATAAAACGACCATCCGCTTTATGTTTGCGATTGTACGAAGTCTATAGAAGTTTAATAAAGGAAAAGGCCTCTATTGATGTTATTGTTTATGAATGAATGATATATTTACATATCTATTTACGTGTTGCATGACAGTCCATTGTAGTTTCAATAATAGATTAAAATGATAGCAACCATTTAATGTTTCCTTTACTCAGTACACTTGACAACTGAAGCAAAAAATTATTACAAAATTTTTATACCTATATCTTTAACAGCGTCACGTAATATTTTATTACTAGAAACCTCTTAAAAAAACTCACCACCATCTGCTAAAAAAAATTTAATTGAACAATAACATAACTTCTTTCGATAAGTTCTTACAAATAAACGAAAAGAAATCAAATGGAAAATCGATAAAAGATCTTGAACTCACGACGAATCGAATGGTAAACGAACACAATCGCTCCAACCGATAAATCGATTGTTAGGGAGCTCATGTGTGCACTGCGCTTTACAACAGTGACACTTTTAGTGAGTGTTTATGTAATAGTGTGGAATAGCCTATCTTTGGAATTAAACCAGTTTGGAATCGAATCGTTATCGATGTTTTATTCGTTGAAAATGTCTTTTTGATTCGGTTGTGTTTTGTCGTAACAAAACTTAAGAAGCTTAATAGCGGAGCGCCTACGTCTTTCATTACGTCTCTTATACAACGTGGCGCTACAATGGTGACATTAATTTAACACACGGGTAGGGCTAGTGGCCATTAACCACATAAATTATGATTGGTTAAAATAATTGGTAATTTGAACAAAAACATTTTTCAAACAAACTAAATAATAAAAAAGTGACTACAATTGGGATCACTCTGTGCAAAAATTCATTCATGAAATTACTTACCTAGATGCACGTTACTCGTTTACGTTTACTCAGAGCGGCAACTAGTGTTGGGAATTTATCCGGATAAATACTCAAAATGGATAAATACTCATAAATATCCGTTTTTACTCGAGTATTTATCCAAAACGGCGGATAAATATTATACACGATTTTAGTAAGGGAAATTTTATATTTCTACGAAGAAAAGGATGAAATTAAGTGAAATTCTAAAACTTATTAAGAAGTTTTAAAAAAACAAGCCTGTCTAACCTATGATTACACACAATAATAAAAAAATTGGGTTATACTTTCCTTTATGGCTCATCGATGTATGGATCGGAGAGGGGCTGGGGAGAGGAAGAGAGAGATGAGCTACCCCCCTGTCGGATTCCCACACCGCGGAGCCCCATGGTTATGGAGATATTCATTGTTAAAGTTTGAGGTTAGGTTAAAACACTAATTTCCATTATTTTCACTCTAATTTCCATATATTTATGGGCCGGGGAGGGCAAGGGTGGCAGGGGCCTACCTCCTGTACCATCTCCAACCCGCGGAACCCCAAGGTTGCGGAGATATACGTATTTTAAAATTTAAAAGTTAACATTTTGAAATTAGTTTCGGGTATTTTTCGGATAAGTTGAATAAAGCACAAGGAATATTATTATTCTTATACCTTTAGCTGCCAAGATGTCGCCGGAGCCGCTTGGCGGCGCTCTTACTTCTGGGTGGTTTAAAAAAATAACCACGAAGGAGGTGAAGAGGAGTCTGTGTTCGCTCACTCACTACGACCCCGCTACTTTTATTTTTTTTTAGTGGTGGAAAATCCTCATGGATGTCCCCCGCCCCGGGGAGGGTGGAGGGGTCTGTCAGACTTACTGACTAAAAACCACCCCGTGTTCCTTCTCATACCTGCGCCGGGGGTCACGGGAACAGAAGATACTTCCGCGACTCCCGACTGACTGCGACCCGAGGGCCTCGCCAAGTCAGCGAGGGGAGTGAGGTGTTAGACAACCCTCGCAACGTCTAAGTGGGGCGCGCGTAAACACGACGCGCCACCACCTTGGGTCCATGTCCCATGTACATGAGGGCGGCGGACGTCCCGTGTCCGTCGCCCCTGAACCCATTCAGGGGGACTGGAAGAGGGCGTTTTACGCCCTCCGCCTGCGCCCGGTACGTCTGCTGCGGGCCGGGTGAGTGGAGTTGCTCTCCCTCTCACTTTCCGCAGCCTCCATCTGCGAGACGACCGTTTCACAGAAGGACACCACCGCGTCCCAGGACTCGACGCTGCCGGCCATCCTCTCGACCACGGCTGGCAGCGACAAGTCACTACCTACTCCAGAGACGAGGGCACGGCACGGCTCCTCTCAAGCAGCACACTTTGCCAGCGTATGCCACGCCGTATCCACCCGACATTCGACAAAGTGGTGATACCGGGCGTGTTATTTACAATTTATATGGAAACTTTTAAAAAATACATTTCTCTTTATTATTTTATTATAACTGGGAGTCTCCGCAACTTAAAAAAATGTAAAAAACCTTCTGCTTATGAGTACTATCTACAAAAAAAAAATGGACTTCCAACTATATGGCCCATAAATTAAGTATAGCCCGAGCGCGTGTAATTTTGCACAGGTTTTATTACGTCTATGCAGAGGAGTCGTCGGAGGAACTTGTGGCTAAATCATAACAGCCGCATGGGTTGATCGAAGGTTAAACTACGCTTGACGTGGTCGGTCCGTGGATGGATGACCATTTATTATATACCAAGACTCCTCCGTGCCTCGGAAAGCACGTTAAGCCGTTGGTCCCAGCTGTCATTTGTAGATCTTTGACAGCCGTTAATTGTGGTCAGAAGTCCAAAGTCTGACAACCAGTTTAACCAAGGGGTATCATGTTACCCAGTTCACTGCCTTGCCTTGCCATTGGGTTGTTTAGGTCTGACAGACAGCTCCATGTAAAACACTGGTATTCAGCTGCATCCGGTGAAACTGGAAGCCGACCTCAATATAGTTGGGAAAAGGCTAGGCAGATGATGACGTCTATGCAGAGTTTAATAAAATTGGTGAAAACTTCACATTTTTATATAATTTTAATAACTCACCAGTAAGATGTAGGTACCTAATTTCTAAGTAATATGGAGGTAGTCGGTAGACTGAATTTGATGAGCCACTTGCGTCTATCGCCAGGATCCACGCGTTTTTCACTATCATTTTATCTTTCTTTCTGCGATAGTCATTGCTATTTTATCTTTCACTTTAGGTTTTAATAATAGTTACCGCGCCAAACGCGACAAATGTGCCTACTACGTCAAAAATCCGTCGCCGCGTCGACCAGCCCGGTGGCTTGCCATTGGTCGACTGATGCACCATGTTGACAGTAAGACACGTTTACTCGATACACACTACACAGATTTATTTAAATATTACTTATAACTGTATTCGTTTTTACACTTTTTACTGTATTTATTTTAATGATTTATTTTATTTAATAATATTTATTATGTTTATTTTATTTACCTTCGTCCGTGTGTCACTGCGGGGAGCCAACTGAAAACCAGCGCTGGGTGTCTGACGCCCAGCAAATGCTGAGATGGTTACCCTTTCGGCATGGGCACGCTCAGCGCAATTTGTGTACCTGCTATTAATTTATTACTTCTGTTTTCTTGGTTGCTGTGCGCTTGTTGTGTCTGTGCTGAATAAATATTTTTATAATCTATTCTTTTCTTTTTCTATTTCAGTGCGTAATGAGCTAGCAAGAGTGTGCTAGCTCATTACGCACTGCTAGCAGTTTAGAGGCACAACATGTTGTTAAACTTTTTTTACTAAATTAGTTTAGTACTGCGCAGCACACTATTAATTTGCTGGCTCATGACGCACTGAGATTTCAAAACACTCAAAACAAGGGACTCTTCAGTCTTTTGTAGGTTTCTAGCGTTATCAACAATAATAAAACTACACTTTTCTATTTATTTTTAGTAGTTTACTTATCCGCCGATTTTATTCAGTGTTTAAACCTTTAACAAAGAAAGGTTCAGCTGTTAAAACATACCTTGAAACGCTATAATCCAACTTCAAAATCACTTAAATATCTCATAAAACTAGAACACTATCACCTTATAATAATTATTTTGTTGTTAAAAACGCACTCGCCGCGCGTGCGCTATCTAAGACACATACCCTGGCACAGCGCAGGCGCGGTGGTGTGAGGGGAAAGGTAATAAAACAAAAGGAATGGGACAAAAGGAGGCCGGGATATAGTGCGGTGCGGTTAGAAACACGTTGCTTCGTCTTTACAATCAGAACTTGAAAAAGTAATAATGTATTAAGTATTTTCGAAAGCCTTAATAGTAAAACTAGCCTATCAATATAAAAAAAAACATGCAAAATAATAAATATCCATCATTTTGGGTAAATATCGGATAAAAATGAGTAAAAACGAGTATTTATCCACTTCGGATAAATACTCGAGTATTTATCCTTCGAGTATTTATCCTTTGCCCATCACTAGCGGCAACGCGTCACGTACGTCGCGGTGCGGCGGGCGGGGGTGAAAGGGAGAACGCGCGCGCCGACAAAAGGATTGAGGTATTGCTTATTCGTTTCAATTTCTTTGACGCGATGTTATGATCCGTGACCCCGGCAAATGACCGCTGCACTATGATTATTTTTGTACAGGATGCTTATTTCTATATTTTTTTATTTTTTTAAATTAATCAGTAAATAATGACGTTTTATGGAAATAAAATTACTTCTTAAAACGAAACTGGGATAACGTATACGTGTGTTAAGTTAATGTCACCATTGTAGCGCCACGTTGTAGAATGTAATATCTTCAAAGGAAGTCTTATTATTTTATAGATTGATATCTTTACTTTGGTAAAAAGCATTGAGAAAATGTAATGTACGTTTTCCAGAGTTTTCAGAAAATGTATTTTTAGGAAGAAAATCTACATGAAAGGAAAAGAAACGGGAGAGAATGTTTCAGTCTACAAAACCAATCGTAGCCTACTAACCTACATGAATCCTTAATTTTATTTAAGCAATTGGTTCTGTAGTAGCGTAATGTTAAAAAGAATCAAGAATTGGAATTCTTCAAACTAAACTATCAAACACGACTGGACTCTAAGTAGTATTAGCGCGTTAAAAAAAGCTAACAATTGTTCTGCTTTGATTTGGGTACTAAGTATACAGGGTGTCTCATTCAAATGGGTCAGTATGGGAAAGTCTGAAACTATTAGACATACGAAGATCTGTTCTGAGGAACCATGTCATCGATTTTAATAAAAAGAGAAACTGCATTCATACATTTTAAAAAACATCTGTACTCCGTTCGGGAATCGAACCCGGTTATTTTGAAAAAAAAAACCTACACTATTTCTATTTAGATATCGATTGTGTAGGTCTTGAGCAGTACACTTCATCCTTAACGTAACCCCACAAGAAATAGTCCAGAGGCGGTATTGAAAAAGGCGATGGTCACTTCGAGCACCTACTAAAGTAAATTAAAGTATGTGGAAACAATGCATTTTATTCATTTTAGACATCACGTTTCATACAGACATTTACTGCTTAAGACCTACACAATCGTTATCTAAATAGAAATAGTATAGGTTTTTTTTCAAAATAACCGGGTTCGATTCCCGAACACAGTACAGATGTTTTTTAAAATGTATGAATGCAGTTTCTCTTTTTATTAAAATCGATGATATGGTTCCTCAGAACAGATCTTCGTATGTCTTATAGTTTCAGACTTTCCCATACTGACCCATTTGAATGAGACACTCTGTATATGTATGTAGTGTAGGTGCCATTAGAATTAAATACTTACAAATTCCGCATTAAGCAGAAACAAAATTAAACACAGCTAAATATTTACTGCGCTAAACTCTACGTAAAACGGGAAGAAAAAAAAAACGCTAAGCGCGAATTGAAATTCCCGAAACGTTTTGCGCGATTGAAGAGGCTTTTATGGAAATGGACTGAGCGTGCATCAGATGATAGTACGAGGCACCCACCCTAACGTGGTATTACGCGTCCGATTTAAATATTTACGCCTGCCTACTGCAATTTGAATACACCTGATGTTCAATTTATTTTGGCCGTGTTGCAGCTCTTGTGTTGGTTTCAAAATGCAAATGTATTCCAATAATACTTAATGCTTCTTTGCTTACGCGGATTTATATTTTATTGTTGAAGCAATTTCGGTGCAATATTATCTTTTAGAATATATTATAATATAATATCTCTTTATTTTTCACCATAAAAACTAAAGATGGTGATGAAGGTATTGGACTAACTAAATGATTTATAATCAGAGATTGGGTTTTGTTGTTGGGTGGTAAAGCCATAATAATAAAAAAATAACAATACCAGCCTGCTACTGTCCCACTGCAGGGCAAAGGCCTCCTCTCAAAAAGAGAAGGCAAAGATAAAGTCATGATCCTCAAAAAATTAAATTTATTTATGTGTATCACTATATACGAGTATGAAGAAAACTGGTTGCTTGTAAGTGAAATAGTGTGTATTAGAATTGGTTTAAATATCCGTGTGCTAGGAAATATTTAAGGTGAATGAAATGGTACACGACGCCAAGATTAGAATCAACTAAACAAGTATATTATAACTCAATATAATGAGTGACAACTTTTGGTACTAAGCAATTATAAAAAAGTGACCACAATTTGTTTAATATTGAACGCACACGCATATCGCACTCAATATTCACATCTATTCATCGCTGTCTGCCGTATGAAATGATTTATTCATTTGACGCGAACCATTGTGCGACATAGTTAGTGAAACGGGTGACTAAACAAATTGTCTGTTCAATTGTATCGTATAGTGACCGCCAACACTTTTTAAAATTAATTTTCTTATTAAGAATGATTAAATAATAGAACTTTTTATACAACACCAATGCACCCTCCCAATTGTGAGATTTATAACTAAGATAGAAGTTCGAAAGTATCATGTTGTTACTCATAATATAATTAAAACAATGCAGTACTTATTCTGACTGGCCTGTTGGTCTAGTAGTTAGTGACCCTGACTGCTATGCCGGAGGTCGTGGGTTCGATTCCCACCCAGGACAAATGTATGTGTGATGAGCACGATCATTTGTTCTGTGTCTGGGTGTTATTTATCTATAATATGTATGCATTTAGAAACATGTATAATTATGTATGTTTATCAGCTGTTTAGTACCCATAACACAAGCTCTGCTTAGCTTGGGACTAGATGGCGTTGTGGAAAAATTGTGGAATGGAATGTTTATTTATTTTCGCATTATAAACTGCGAAACAAATTTTCGATCTCAATACAATTTCTTTTGAATATAATATATTCAAAAGAAATTGTATTGAGATCGAAAATTTCTATATATATATATATCGAAAATCCTTAGCATAGCACATGATATTATCATGTGCTATGCTAAGGATTCAAGAGAGAAAAATGTTTATTGCATCAACTTAAACAAATTACTCTAAAAAACAATGAGGAGAATCCTTTTAGACAATAAGTTCGTTTGTGTTAGCTTAAAGTGAAAAATCGACAAAGCTTTCATAATTGCCCAGAGTAACAGAGCAGAAGCATATGTAATTCATGACTGACTGTTAACAGATAGAGTCAGCAAATTGTTTAAATGTTACTTAAATTCGTATCAACAATCTACCGAGAAGAAGGGATACGTAATAAAGAACGGAAATGTTACTCATACATTATGTACAAAGATACTTATAATGCGGATGCAAACTGCACTCCCACATATGGTCCTAAGTATACATTAAGTCGTAGCGGTCGAAAGTTACGTGGCGTCTGAACCCAATTTCTCATTTAAATCTTTTTAGCTTTATATTTTGGTCCTTATGCCTGAGAATTTATAGGTTCTTTTAATATTATATGAGAAAAAGTAATTATAATTACCGTTTACTCTTATTGGGTCTATATCTGATTTTTTGTATTTTCTTTGGCGATTCCCTTTTCTTATTCTCGTCATTTCTTTAACTATCTATTAGAGTCACTTACTATATTAGGAGCATTTTGCTCGCAATTTAATCCGCGTGCATTTCGGACTCCAACATTCCCCATTCCCTACACCCCCGGTTAATTTTGAAAATAATTATAGCTTTGACACTTACAAATAGTGTAGCTTTCTATTGGTAAAATAATTTTCAAAATCGGTTCATGAGATCCAGAGATTACTCCCTCCAACGTCAGAAACTTACAAAATTTATAGTATTAGTATATAGGGTGACTGGTAATTAGTGACTGATACTTAAACACGTAATTATATACATGATTTCAATAAACTTTCCCAAAGAAACTTTATTTTTACACAATAAAATAACAAAACCGCTATTTGAAATTCCCGCGCGCGCGCGTTTGTGATCTGTCACAGTAGGCACGTCACGATTCGGCACGATCTATCAGCTGATAGTCTAACCTCGGGAAGGGCAAAATCTACTAGTAGTAGCGTCACACGCTCCCCACCACACCCACCGCTCCCGTTGTGTAATACCTACTGACGTAATTGAATTAATTCAAAGTTAATGAGTAGGTACCTATAAAAAAAAGTTTCTTTGGGAAAGTTATTCGTATTCATGAGTATAATCCCGTGTTTAAGTATCGGTCACTAATTACTAGTCACCCTATAGATATGGATTCTCAGAAAATCATGTTTAATTAAACATGACTTTAAGATAGTGGATGCTATGAATGGTTCAGTTAAATGGAGGAGAAACCCAGAAGCTCATACTGTAAGATAAGAGCTACGCTCTGTACTCTATAAAGGAGACTAATAACTCAAGATCATCTAATTCATTCGTACAAAACGACGGTTTCACTTCATAATTTTGCTAAAGTGATTACCATCGAAGCAGTAAAATGCACCATTCGCTTACAATTTATCTAATAGCTTATATATTAATTATCTGCCAGCTCGAATCGATTTGTACCGTCACAGGCTTTAATTACAACCAGGCTGGCAGATACTTTAAACAATAACTGTAGATCTATACGTATAGAAGACCTAACTGTCGATGTTATCGATCGGATTGGCAGAAATTGTAAACATTCTGATGGACAATATACAATGTTGCTCCATGCAGTCAGATGAAATTCCTTAAAAAATACCATAGGACATTGAAGGGATTTTGTACGCAAAATCTGATCATAATAAGTTATTCCGCTTCGATCCCTTTTATGGTATTAAGATCATAAAGTGGGATAAAACTGGAAGGAATCGGATCAGAATTTTTTCTTAACAACTTCGCTGGCGTGGAAAATGTTTCTTCACTAGAATGTGAGGTTATATTATGGAATGAAATAGACTCACAAATAGGGTATCGGATTCCTGCTAACCCGGCACTGTAACGGTTTATTAGAAACGTTACAACGATACTTCTTGGCGACGAGATAATAAGGGGTCATAGGTATGTTCGTTATGCATCATTTCCGCTCATTTTATTATACATTTCATGTTTCTGTATTGTATGATACATACCATGTTATGTCCTTGTTATTCTACATTACTTGTTGGTTTTGTATGTTCGGTTTTGCCAGAGCTGTTTACAAGCTAGAAAAGATTTCTTTTTAAAAGCTTATGGTTTATTAATAACAGCCGCTCGGTTGAATCATAAGTTGAGCTCGAGGTGGATGAGTGTCCATCAATATATGTATTTATTTGTGTCTCGTAAAGTTAATCCCAGTGTCATTCACAGTTACGGGAAGTCAGCCTGAAATTATGTCATCTAATCTAATCAAAGGGTTACTTAGTAATTAGATTATGGAGGTCAAATAGGTAGTCGCTTCATTTCAAATACTTTTACTGCTACTGGTGTTAAAGTCGCCAACGACATAGATGAGGAAAAATTTGGCAGATAGGACACCTCATGAGAAAGAGATTAATAATGATTTTATCGCATTCGTTTGCCTCTTTGAGGGGAAGCGATTTATTTGCGAACATAGACACAGTGTTATTGGGGTAATCCATTTGGAATTCCTCAGTATCAGTCCGGAATCTGGATGTATGCCCGCTTAATGGCAATAGCCTCGGTCACTTTTACTCAGGACTAAAACATAACTGACAAAGTGTGAGTCTACTAAAGGTAAGTAAATCTGTACCTAAACCTTCGTGGAATACTTGCATGATGTTACGATTGCATTCAGACTACCATGAATTTTGGTAAGTAAAGACTTTAACTCATGATGAGCTGGGGTAAACTGAATCAAGATACATACCTACAGCTACGTATCGTACATAGCCTAATAAAGCGATGCTTACAGACAATTTCGCCGCCATTCCTTTATCGAACGTAAATCCCTTTGATTTCACATCGCCATTATGGATATTAAAATATGCGCGTCCCCCGTTCGGATTCACAGAGTTTCTGCCATGTTTGATTTAGAATGGTGACTTCCGGCTACATGGGGTAGGAATACTACGAATTAAGGATATTAACTGCACCGGAAGGCATCTCATTGCGACTCTGAATATAATATCGATAAATTTTGTGATCATTGCCCGTTCTATCTCATTATAGAGAGAGTTGGAAGGTTTGAAAATGGGGTTATAAATAAGCTCGTGTTGCAGATAGGAAATTAATAACGATTGCAATCGGATATTTGTATTACTGTTTAAATACCGTTTTTAGTTTCTGAAATCATGAATGAGTAATGAAGTGAATAAGTTTGCAGAAGAGTTTCAGATTAAACTATTTAAATTGGATTAACGCAAAAACAAAATGTTATCGAATCATATAACTTAAATTACAAACAAATAACCAATTTTTAAAACACATTTAATTAGCCCAAGGAATGCATTAACTGCATCACATCCCATATGGCAACAATTATACGTGATTCACGATACTCGTAACGATTGTAGACCATGGGTACATTTAGCGCTGCTTGTAAGCATACATTATTGACGAGACGTAATGTCATGTAACAACGATCTTAACTCACCTGTTAGTGGTAATGAAAGACAGAAGACCCGGTACTTAAGTTTAAGCTTGATACGAGGTAGAAAACAAAACAAAATTGCGAATGGATTTGAAAATAATTCGCTTTTCTAATCCAGTCGTGTTTTTTTTTTGTTTAATTATTGTACACACAGTGATCTTTACTTTTAGTAATACTATTAATAAATAGCATGTATATATTATTCAAAGAGGTACATAACTTTACAGCTGCCAGGCGATGTAACAAAGATAAAGCCAAAGACAAAGTATTGCACATGCATACATTGGCAAAATAGAGATAAAAAACAACTTTATGAAGGATACAAAATTAAATGTAATGTGATCTGATTATTTTATTAGGTTGTCATCAAAGCCGCTTACAAAAAGCAGTAACAGAAAGTCTAGTGAAAAATCCTGGATGTATATACTGATTAGTAAAATGTAATGTTAATTTTGTCCAAAACAATGCATTACTCAGTCGTTCTAGTTTCAGTAGACCTTCTGCCACCCACTTGTTTTGTCCACAATAAGCATCCTATCAATTACTTAGCTCCGTGATTGGTACAGACTCTCGTGGCCATAAAACTTGTACTCACCTTATTAATATGCGTACTACAACATCTATTATGAGTAGACGTACTACGTGCCTATCCATGTTTGTATGAGTTGTAAAAGAAAGTGTGTCTTAGGCCATTGAGGGCGTATGTGTCATACACGTGGAGGTTATGAGCCTTATGATAACATTTTCAAACGTGAGTACACTTTTTTCTGTAAAGCAAGCCTAAAACTTAATGTCGTGATGGCCCACAGGTTGCACGAGGCATGCAGGAAGTTGTGGGACATATTTTTTTTTTAATTATTCCTAGAAATCATTAATTGATATCGGTGAAGTATAACATGGTGAGAAAACCTTTAAATTGGCAATCCGCCTTGAGTAAGCGTGGTGATGAATGCTCGTGCCTTCTCTGTATGAGAAGAGTAATTTTTCCTACAGTGGTACCGTGAACTGTGTGAGATAATTGCTTATAAAATCTATATATGAAACGGGTAATATTATGTAGTCGCGCAGTTATTTTGTTTGAAATCCTACATCCCAAAAAGAACATGCTTTATTTGTACCTAATAAAAGTCACAGCTGTAGTCTGTTACGCCAAGAAAGCAAGCTCTATAGACAATTTGCATTTTATTACACCAACTAACTTACCAAAACACGTCGTTACACTTAATTAATGAAAATACAGAATCAAAAAGCTGATGATAATCATATCAATATCTTGACGTAATACGAAGCAACCAACAGCTGTGAAGTGAAGGCAGCTGGTTTAAAAATGTTATAAAGTACAAAAATGACCTCGACTCAACGGCCCCTAATTATGGTTTAGGTGGGTGTACGTGTAAAATGAGCAACGGGACCCGCCCACAAGATGTGTGTTCCGGGTTTAATACACGAGCTTATAAGTCAACAAGACAGAGTTTTGTATCACTTTGATTTGTTTCTAAAAAGTTCAGATTATATGAAATTTGCTACGTCAAGAGACAAGAAATTTGTAATATTAGAAAGAACATTCAGTTCAGTCAGTTTATAGTTTAGATATTGTAAAGTAAATTAATATTATTGCACAATTTAATATTCATAACTTGATGTATTAGTTTGATGACTGAGCAATTGACTACTGCGGTAATTCCTGGATTAGATTCTCGCCTGGGGAAAATATTCGTATTTGTAAATATATATAAAGTGTGCTTAAATTCCTAGTGTAGGCCAAAATGACTTGAAAAAGAAAAAAGAATTCCACAAACATATGACTAACTAAAAGCCCAAGCGATACAACCCAATTGGATTCAATTACTTAGGATGTAGACAAAAATAAATCAAATTTGAATGATCAAAGCGAACACGAAGGACCAGAAAACAAAGATTTCAAAGAAAACACGGAACAAAACAAAATTGGCATCATAAGCGGCTTAAAATCCTATATCAATTTTCATATGAACTCTGATTTAATAATGAAAATCACTGCAGCATTCGAAGTGCAATTTCATTATTGGAAAACAGAATATTGGATATCAACGAAGCGTATTTCTGAATACTCGTGGGGTACGGCGACAAACTGAATCAACTTTCCGCTATTGTCCATTGTGATATGAACGCTGATATTTGGTGGATTATTTCTACGGTACTCACATGGTTTTAATAGGTGTTCATTGTTGTCTGACTAATTAGATAGAATCACAATTTGATGGTGGAATTTTCAACAAGCAATAATTTTAAGCTCCTTAACATCTACTCGTATGCTTCTATATAGGTACTAATATTATAAAGAGATTTTGTTGGATTTTTGTTTAATTGTAGTGTTTAACTCTAAAACTACTAATCCGATTTTGAAAATTTATTCGCTAATATTATAAAGCTATTTTGTCACTGTGTAACACAAGCTATATTGTATTTTTAAAACTACAAGGGATGGATGTTTAAACTCGTCGCGAGTTAAGTGCTAGCGTTTTTATAACTAATCATTAAAAATTTGAAAAAGGTGTCTTACAAGTTTATTCGATTGTTGATAGGGCAAACCTACATTATGAATTGATGATTTATAATAATGTAATGTATCTATAATGAAATAAATCAATCATATTGTTTTGCCAATTAAAATAAAACAATATACCCACCTATACGATTGTGAAAAAAATACGTTAAGATATACCCTGTAATAAAACAAAATAAAAATTTAAGTGCTTCTTAGGACACGACAAAGATTCACTATGCATGATCATGATCATGTTCCATTTTTTTTATACACAACGTTTAGCCTCTGGCTTTGGTTCACGTTTTAAAACAATATGAAAGGTGGTTCTTAATCATCTTTCGTTCAATCTTGTAACAGGCGGCAACTGTATACTGTATAGATATAAATTTAAGCTTGCTAAATCAGAACACCTGGCGTTTTTGACCACCTGTCTCTACCTGCATATGCAAATTACATATTTTATATTTGGTACGGGCAACCACATCCTGATCATTTATATCTCTGTTTGTGTAATATCAAGTGGCTTTTCATATTAATGGCAATACTCTGAATCGCCTATTAGTATTTTACGTAGCGCAGCTATGTCGGTTCAATCCGTATCGCAATTTCAATCACTATTCGATATTCAATGTGCATAATCCAAACAGCGTTGTTAAAGTGTGTGCATTGCAGGGCTGTGTATATTAAATTCCCCGTAATACGAGGGTGGCCAGACAATTAGGGTTGTCGAGGGAATATAGCTGTCAATCAGAGCAGTACTCCAGTGCGGTTATGTGATACTTGTGACCGGACGCGGGGAGGCAACCTTTATAGGTAGTTACTGTTAATCACCTTACTTAAGCCCCTTTATTGATTCAGACAGCGAAATATCAAACAGACTAGAGATTCCTATTAGAATCAATGTGGGTTAACGGACGGAAGTTTTGTAACAAATGCTAACATCTGTTTTAGTTGGACAGTTAACAAGATATCGGATGATTTCATTAGTTTTTATAATTGGATTAACTGATGTCACTTTCGGTTCCAGAATCAAAAGAAGTTAGGTTTAAATATAGAACGGGTTTTATCTGTCAATCTATGCGGGCGACTGGAGCGCGGGAAAGTTACGCGTGCGGCATGACATTCTAGTCCCAACGGTCGACACCGGTCAAATGGACCGAATGCCGACCATGTCACAATGTTGTTTTGGGAGTATTAATTAATCGAACGTTAATTTAACATGGACTTTGATTAATGGCCATTGAATTTATAATTACTATGTAGGGAATGTTAACTTAAAAGGTATGGGCGTATTCATATTGCATAATGGCTAAAATGCTCAATATACTTACGTCTACAAAAATATGATTTAAAACATAACGTTGAGTTCAAATTAGACAAAAAATGGTAGATAGTGTAACAGCTAATTTGAGCAGATAAATCAGAAAAGGAGCAACTATCAATAGTTCTTAGATGTTACAATTAAAAGGAAAAAAACACAATCCCTTGGGAAAAAATCTGGGTATGCGTATGTAAAAATAAATACCGTAGCAAACAGGTACAGAGCAAACAATAAAGATACTTGGAGCTAAAGACTATAGGTTCCTACTAACATTTCGTAACTTTCCAAATAATTTCCAACTCCATAAAAGTAGGTACTCCAGACTAAATAATAGCAGCTGACATTCAAATAGAACTACAAAATGGGTTTCCGATTAAATTTCAGACAACAAAAAACATACGAAATATAAAGCTTTACAGTAGCAGAGCCGAGGGCGTTCGGTAACCTAATACAGATTGTGAAACTAGGGAGAGCTATTCTGCAATAAACTAGACTGCTCCGGTATCTGTTATTCGCCATTCTGCTTTTAGTGTTTATCGATTTTCACGTAGAAGAGATTTTTTTATCTACGGTACAACAGTATGTGATAGATAGTGAAGTAATGGAAAATAAGAAGATTTTTATAAAACATTTTCACCTTATGCAAAAAAAAATATATAATAGTAATGATATTGTTACAGTAGGTACCTATTTATGCAAATAAAACTCTTCCGTGTGTTCCGTCTACGTGATACTATAGAAAAATTGTGCGAAACATTTTTTGAACTAAAATATACTAAACAGTAGCTTAATAAATGCATTATCTACCTTACATAAAAAGATAAGTGGATTTTTAAACAAATTACAGAATAAATTGATGTTGAAAGCCTCGACGGTAATTTGATCGTCTTACAAAATTAGCCCTTCGAGCGAATGAGGAGATTGAATAAAGGAAAGTTCCCAACGGGTAACAAAAACCAGTTATTATTAAAGGAGAAAATCAATTGTTGAACTAATTAATTATTAAGACAAAACTCGTTTTATGTTCTGATTTGTTTTGAACTTCATCAAAAGAGCAACCAGAAACGAAACAATCATGAATGAAATCCCTTTTAAAGCTACAAGCTTTTAAATTATTATTCTTAGGAAGTAGAAAAGTCGATTTCACGTTTTACTACAAATTTTAACAACAAACAAAGACACAGTCAAATCTAAAGTAAAAAAAAAAGCGTTTTATCTCCTCATTAAAATTACGTCACCTTTACTACAGCAAAATTATGGCGCTGCATCGACAATTTAATTACTGCAGAGTCTCTTCATCCCCTCATAATTAATTAATGTCTAGCTGTGTGTAATGTGCATGTATGCAGACAGGTCCCCACTAAAGTTATAGTTCAGTGGCCTGGAAAGCTCAGATAATTGCAACACTGCTACTTTCAATACAGACATTAACAGCATTTATAAATGAAAGTATATTATTCCATTTACTCACTTCTGTTCGGCTCGGTATTCTAAGGGTTATCTATCGCTTGTGTTTCATTCATGAAATTACTGAGTATTAGTCATTCGATTCAATTAACTTAGTGTTGCTGTAAATACTTGATTAAGTTGTTCATCTATGTACCTATATTGCACAATTGTTATCTTGCTTCTGTTTGTGTCTTAAATTGAAAACATTTTTCCGACATTGCTTGCTCTATCTACTGTTATAACTTAATAATAGCAACCCAATAATGTCTCATTGTAGGGCAAAGTTCTCTTCTCATACAAAAAAAACACGAAAATTACCACTTGCACAAGGTGGGCTGACGATTCCAGACCAATATTAACTATAATACGAGTATAAGCAATAAATATTGCATAGCACAGGCCTCTTCATAAATAAAGCTTTATGCGCTTTAGTCTTTGGTATTTTAGGTACCTATCCATTTTAATAAACAGGAGTGTAACAATCTCTTTACTGATACTCAATATCGATTTTAAATCAACTGCGTTTTAATGAAGACTGGTTCTATGCCCGTAGGTGGTAATGAAGTTGAGCAGTAAATAAAGACATCCTTTGGCATACAAAATTCCTAGACAGGAACGGGATAGTTTCACAGTAAACGAGAACATGCGCCGCGTCGTTGCCAATCCTCTGGCAAAATTGACGATAAATTGAAGTGCATGCAAACAAGGACTGATTCAATAACTGCGGAATTTGATGTACCAGGCTAACAGGCTCAGAGGGAAATACTTGATTGATTATTTGGATCACGGATTGCGGTTGCGTTGTAGCTGACAGGAATTTCAAACATATGAATTCGCTATTCATTTGTTTAGGGAGTTATGAAGAAAATCCCATACCTTTTGAAAATTTTATACGTGAATTATTAAAAGAAGAATTAACTAAAGCAGGCCATAAACTGACCAATCTTACTCTTAATAACCACCATTTCACAATCAAAGGAACTCAGGTTAAAGGCTTAATAGCAGTAGGTACTAACTACAATTTCACAAAATCCCTGCACTGTATCTTTGTAAAATGACTAATGCTTGCGAAATGGCTTTAACATTAATCCAGGAAATGGACGTTTTGATAAATGTTAACGATACTAGTTAATCCTGCGCAGTTTCCGCGTTATGCAACAGAAAGCTCTAACAAGCTGATATCAGTGATGAACGTAAGGGTATTTATAGTCATCTCTCTCGCTTACGAGTAACATAAAGTCCCTACCGTAAAAGCTAAATGAAATTCAACACTTTAACGTAGAGTAAAATACACGGTTAAGAGGTCGATTCGCAGAAAAACTGTGTCAACTGGTACTTTAAAAAATATGCGCTGCATTTTCTGAGCTGTCGAATCTACTTCTTTAAATGTTAAGTAAACTAAGTAGGTATGAGAAAATAATACATATTTTATGATAGAACGACGTAAGTCAAGAATGACAAATCTCAAAAATGGTACGTGAAATTTTCAGAATTAATTAGTAAATCGAATTTAATTCGTATTTATTAAAACTTAGTTATTGTCCATTGGGTAGTATGTAATCTAAGGCCACCAATTTAAGTCATACTTGATTCCATTCAGATAAAGGTAAAGCGTTTATTTTTGGAAAATAAGGTATATAAACCACTCAAAGATACCAAGTCACTATAGCAGGATTAAATCAAACAAAACGGCATTCAACCTACTATCCATTTTCACCATAAAAACCAATAACATAATATTATAACCTATGTATTATTCCCATTGCTGAGACACAGGCCTCCTGTAATTGGAAAGGACTCGTGAGTTATTACGTGAGTCTAGAGGGGTTGGTAGACGTCACATGTTTTCAAATTTTCGTTTCTAGGACATGCCGGTTTCCTCACCATGTTTTTTTTTACCGTTTTGAGGACATTGATGATGAATTAATTTATACAAAATATTGAAGACCGTTAACACTAGGCTACCACTGTTTTCTTAAAACATGACAGACACAAATCATACATTCAATCAAATCTGCATAATGCATCATACAAAATATATCTACAGGTACAGAGAGGCGACAACGTTGCATAATCTGCTCACCGTCAATCCGCTTATATCAGTCTTAATTAATGCCCGCAGCGGTTCACGCCGGAGGCCTTTATCTTTTGATTGACCTGGTCTGTTGGTTATGACGTAATAGAGCTATCTGCATGTCTGTTTAATCTATGTGCGATAATGTTTTGTCATGGAAATGGTGCGTTAATGGCGATGAAAGCTTTGATATTGGAAGTAATGTTTGTTATCATAACTTTCGATTATCTAGCGTTATTTCTGCATTTACTATCAATAAAGCAGACATTTACTATCCATGATCTGGCTGCAAAGGGTATTTAGAAATGGAGCTCCGTCTAAAACGTCATGTAATCCAAGCCCTAGTTCATTGACCTAACTCAAGATTACATAAATTATCAGCAATATACGTTAGAATTAATAACAAATACAAAAAATAGTCAAAAGTTCCTGTTTAACGAGTCGCACGAACACCGGAACAACTCGTTTCCCTCATACGACTTTTACATCTTGAGTTAAATGATAAACAGTCGCAGCTCTAGGTTTGTTTATATTTTCATACGTAACGAAAAATTGCTTATTTATGTATGAGACTATGATGATTCCTGATAGGTTAAAAGAAAGGTACCTAGAATTGCTTGACTACCGTTGGTTCTGATATGATCTGTGAATTGCGTCATCAGCAAACGGGTGGATAAGACATAACATGCAACTGGCATAAGCTCATAATGGCTTCTTCCAATAAACCTACACGTTTTATGTCGAAAAACTTTTCCTAGAAAACAACAGTTTAAAAAGATTTTAAAGCATGATAATTATCAAAGGAGTTTAGTCCACGATTTAAAAAAGTTTAAAGCAAAACAGAATACTAGGAAAAATTTGGAACAGCTGACTACGAATTTCAACGCTGGGGGGTCCAGTTTGGAACGCTTGGTGCCTAGACGTACGACGATAAATTCCACCCCACATGTATACTTCGCAGTTGAACACAAACGCTTGCTATAGAGATAAGACACCGTCACATTAATTAAATCCATCATAAAATACAACGATATAATAAAAGCAGTGTTTGATGATGAGTCACAAGTATTCAGAGGCAGACAGTATCGAGGAATCCGTATGAATGCATAAGAACTGACGAGTGACTCAGACAAACTGCAGGGTTTCCCACTTTCTTAGCTTCAATGTGGGAGGACCTTAATCATCTGACAAATTAGGCAAGGCCTTGAATGCCACATAGTTGAAGTTTTTATAGATAGCTAATATAAATTGGTACCAAGCGGTTTTTAAACTAGGAAAATGACAATTATTATTGTCATTGACAATTAATTGGTCCAATGAATGGGAGGCAAAAACAAGAAAAAATTGATAAGACTGACGAAAGGATATAATTAGTATAGGGTTAAAATTAGCAAAGATTTATGAGGTAAGCGTCTATATTTTTCAATAAAATATTCACAAATATATAAATATATAATAGAATTAAAAGTTAACGAAAAAGATCGATAGATTGAAGCTTTACTGTTTACAAAGCTCATAACTGCTTTATATATTGCTGCACCAATTCTTTGAAACCAAGCAAATATTTACTACACAAACTTTGGAAGTCATTTCGTCAAATTAAACAACGTCGACTGTAAACATGAGGCCAGCGAAGCTGAGAATGTTAATGGGGCTTATGAAATAGAACGGCATGTAACATAAAATTCGTTGAGTGGCCATTCATAAGTAGTGTTAAATGGCCACTTTGGCACAATTAGTGAAGGCGCCGATCAACGAGGCAATGCACACAGCAGCACATGATTTTGCTAATGTCACGCGACTGTCCTTTACTCAATTTGAATATTGCTCTTTAACGGGCCAAGGTATGACTGGAATTTGGTCACCAGTTAATAAATTACAAAGCGCAAGTAATTATGATCATCGATATGACTTAACATATCGGTGCATATATGTGTCTCTTTAACTATTTTTTAAGAATGTTAAATTATCTACGGTCCACTTATTACCAGCATTCTTACTACTCCAATATTCACAATAGATTCTCAATAACGGTATTTTAAACGTTCTAACAATGCTCGTAGAAAGTATCACGAACATATTATAATTGAACCAAACGATTTTGCTGAATCACGTGAGCAATCGTGTAAACAAACCTATGTTCATTTCTACAAGGTACTGTCTACGGCCCAATTAACGTACAATACAATTTTAGCACATTATCACATTTATAACGAGTCAAATTGCTGAACAACACAAAATTTAACTCGAATACGGTTACGTATCTTCAACTACAATGGCAAACAATATTAAAACAAAAAGAGCAATGAATGGGATGCGACGTGAAAATGTATCATAGAGGCGTTGAGGCTCGTTAAAGCCGTGGTCCATGTGAGTTGTTTTATTGTGCAAATCAGCAGCTTCAATTAACATAACAAACGGGCGATGTACGCACGGGCAGTTTCACTGGTCCGAGTGCGCTGCGGTACGGTACGGTGCGGTAGGGTTGCTTGGTATCGGCAACACGTCCAAACGGGATGGTCTGCACAGTCGTGTTCACCAGACCGTGGCTTTCAGCCGCATCGACTTTCCAACACATACATCGAATTTGAGCTCCAAATTACAAGTATGGAATTGACATAATGCAGAGCTTGCGCTCGAAAAGTTATTCTACGTAAAATCAGAACAGATTTAAAGCTTTTGTAATAGGTCCGTTCTTTAGTCTATTTATGTCTATTTTTAATTTAGATATTAATTCAATTTTACGCAGAACAAAAACTAAACCAAAACAAAATAATTAACCTTCCTGTCATAAACACAACAAACAGCAACCTCAACTGAGGCCATCGCATTAAATAATTACCAGGGAAATCGGTCTGGAATTCCATTATGTGAGTGACATCCCAAGAGATGCGGCATCCGTTGCAGCCAGGGGACGTACGCACCAAGTTATTGTAATGAGAACGACAAGGGATATTTATGCCTCACCACGCGTCCCGAATACACAATGAGTCTTCGATACTCGAATATTCAATATAAGGGAGTCTCGAATTGGAATATTTGCAACATCATTTACTACGTAAACATGCTGACAGGTGTTGATTTTGGGTCTTTCGTTTCTTGTATTGACAGAGGTTTTACGATTGTGAATATGTTTGTAAATTGACGCAGATACAGCTATTCGAAATTCGAGGGTTGGTCAAATACTTGTGTCGTTTATGTCTTTACCTTGTTCTTTTAAATGGTTTCTGTGTAATTTAATATCCATACTCGATTCTTTAATGCTTGTGTCGAAGAGACACCACTATTCAATTAATTTCACGTAGGTTGTAATGATAGATTATCAAATACTGGAGATCAAATCAGCAAATGTTGTCCTAATAATTAAGGAGTCTTACAAATCCTTTCCTAGATTAAACGATTTCGGTTTTTGGATAGCCAACCCAAACACAAAAATGTCTTTCAAAAACCAATTTTGCGGGTCCAACTCCTAGAAAATGCCTAATAGCGTCGGAAAGCTGTGAAAAGGGTCTTTGAAATCCTTTCACAATAGTGTGAGATGACCTGTCTCAACGGAAGAAAATTATTTTCCCTCCAGCTTTTGTCCTCAACGGAGGACATGCCGTCCGGAAAATAATATTCGAGCCCATTGTAGGCTTTCTCTAAAAGTATTTAAGTCTTTTGTTATTGAAGAAAATATTGTCGATATCTGATGTTAGTTTTGGCTGCTTTCACCATGGTTAAATAACATTGGTGTAGAGGCGTGACCACTATTCTTTTCTTTTGTACAGTTTAGATTATAACTTCATTTCATATATTTTTCACGTACATTTTCATCAAGTTTTAGTCGCAGTTTGTATAATAATTGAAATATTAAGTTTATAGAACAATAATTTATAGATACAACGCAGTATAAATATATAATAAACGTACGTTGTTTTAATTTATAAACTCCACGATCGTAATTAATAGTATACGTTCATTATCATTATATAATGACATAATTATGGGGCATTAAAGGACAATTAATTCTCGTAGTCAATTAATTTTGCCGTTTCGAATTTTGCTCATATTTGAACCAAGGTTTTGCTTGTACATTACATCAATATTGTCATTTAGAAAGAAAAATAATTATTAATTCTCGAATACCATCTTAGAGCTTAGCATCTTAATGTGAAGTTTTCATTAATTTGCATAATTCAGTTTCTTATATTTCATTCCGGCGCATGGCGCGCATGGCATAATTAACATCCAACGTTTTCGTGAAACCAATCTGTCAATAACATTTTTCCTACAAATTAATTAATCTTGAGATCTTATCGTGGCATAAAATCCAATTAAACACTATTGTCAACAAAATTAACAATTAAAGAGTTGCAACAACTTAAAATATAAATGACCTTACATAATCGGTTCGTAATATGTATTTTATGGAATCAATAAAGTGAATAATCGTCCCACTGTAATAGTGATGTAACTGCAGTGCACCGTCTCGCACGAGTGATTGTGTTTTATAGGCAGTACTCAGGCAATAACTTTAGATATACACGGTCTGGTGAGATTTTTAGTAAGTATATTATTTACCTTTTGTATTGAGACAAAATGATGCATTAAAATCTGAAGAAATGTTTTTTCCTCCAAACTTTATGTAATCATTCTATTGAGAGTTGAGCTGGTACGTGGTCAGTAACAGTTAGACCTTGGCTTGACTAAGTTTTACAATATTTGTTATCGTAGACGTGCGGCTTACGATACTTCGGTAAGGACTATACCTTCTTTACTTTGAACTTTAATATCCCGTTTGTGTATCTTCTCCTTGTATCTCTGATTATTTAATCGACTTTAAATCTTATCTTGTTTCGCTATTAAAGGACCCTTCCAAACCATTACATGACGTACCTACATTATCAGCATACTAAATTTTTCGACTAAAAGGGTCTGTGACATCAATATGGGCAGCACAACTGCGTTAATTATTATGTTTTCACTGTTGGTTGGCATTCAAATTACCTTAAAATCATTTTTTTAAATAAAATTTGACCGTAGATAAGTATCAGATTAGACAGAAAAACCAAGGGCGTTTAGGTCATACAATAAGAACATACAATTTTTAATTTGATTTTGTGAGCGTAACAAATGGTTGCCCTTTGAGGAATCATTTAGTTGAGCTTTGACGGTTGTGCTTGGAAAGAGTTGCGCTTTGAGGAACACCCAACTTTTCTATGCCAGATGATTCTTTTGTATTTTTTATGTGTATATGCACTTGGTGGTAACATATTTTGAGTAAGTTGTTTATTTAATCTTTATAAAGAAAAGCAATTTAGTTTTAAAAATATCCTTAATTCTTAAGGAAAGTAACCTACTGTCTAATCTGCCTTGAACAAGCGTGATGCAACAATAATGCCTTCTCTGTATGAGTACAAACCTTAACCGTGCAGTGCAATAGTAACAGGCTGGTATTATTCATTTTAACCAACTGTCTCCTAAAAAAGACCAAAGGACATTATTAGCATACTAAATACCTACTATATGCAACAATGACATCGCTGTGCACCACGCTTCGCTTTCACTGCTGATCGTCGCTCCATCAGTTCGGTTGTCAGTTTTCTGTCCTAGCTCAGACGACTATCAGTCATGCGGCATCAGTTACGAAATGACACGTACAACCATCTATTTGAAGTGGTAATCAATATAAGCCAATTCTGTACCAACGTGTCGTTTAATTGATGTACAGACGCCAGCACATCAAGTTACCCCAATATGTCACATTTTTCCAATTGAAAATGAACCTTATTTTGTTTGCCATAAAGTTGAAAAACGATCAAAGAAATTTGACACTTTGGGGTAACTTGACGTGCTGGCGTCTGTACATGAGCAAAGGTTGTGGGTAGTAACAGCTTGAATGATTGTTTTTAAACATCCCTAAGGCGCCCACTGACTATTTTTTCTCAAAACAAATGTAAAGCTAATCAGGGGTAAAATTTCTGAAAGCAGCGCTTGAGAACAGTCGACGGGTCCTGAGTATAATGCTGACGCATGAACATTTTTACAATCTGACACCAAGTTATTCACCACCCACTTGAAAATAATAAGTTCCGCTAATGTACAATCTGTAACTAAAACATCACGCCTGTATTCCTTGTAAAGATTTGGGCAGAGATACACCCATAGCCACTTTAATCGACCAATATTTCTCGATTAGTAACACTAAACTATTAGACCAGTATTATAAAATAGTCAAAATGTTTACAACAGACAAACACGAAGCTACAAACGTTAGGAATGATAAAAATTAACCTGTAATGTTGCAATTATCCGTCATTACTCGTATAACACAAAACTGGATCTAGAGCACCGCACCATAATTGGAAAAGTTCACAAACGCAGTCATTAACCGAGCCAGTACATGTGGTTGAGGAAGGCAGAGAAACGGTATCCGACAGAATCTGACTTAGTTTTTTTCAATTCGTTAAGGGAGATTTAGTACGGGTTACAAACAGTGGTCCACGAGTGAAAGTCGTGGTGGACGTAATTGGACTAAATTACCGTCTTCGAGGGACCCTCGGAATGATTGCAGGCCCAACAGACACTTTTTCTATTAGAAACGAGCTTCTTTAAATGTTCTACGGAGTAATTTTGATTTCCTTGACGCTCGAGGCATGAGTAACAAAATTAACTGTGGTACAAACACAAATAAAAACGAATGTAGGTACTAGTTTAATGATGAAATTATAGTTTTACGGCGCAATGAGAGTGAAGCAGTAAAAAATAATGATAAAAAACAATCGTATGTACAACAGAGTGCTACTGTTTTGATGGCCAAACATATAAAACCACGTCGTTGAATCAGCATTGAACGAATCAAAGCATAGGAAATCTATTTAGTGATAAAGATGTGAGATATCATAACATAATAAACAAGGGAAAAGTGCCCTGGACAAAGTAATATTGTTTTCCTCTTATGTAACAAAATAATATGCGGATTATCAAGAGCTCACTGAGAGCTTCCGCACAGACAAAAGGCGATATTATTGTTGTAGTTGCTACGATAGTTTTTATCTCTGTAACTGGTACAATACGAACAATTAGAAGTTGGAGGAACATGTTTTCTACCACATTGTGTTGCAAAAAATACAAGCGCATTGGGAGATTAAAACTTTTTGTCTTGTACATCTAAAGGACAAATGTTTTTTAATCAGACATTTGTCAAGGAGTGTGTTATGACTGGTGGTGGTTAAGGAGTGTGGTATAACTTTGAAATATGCAAATGGAGCATGAAATGAATGTACTGGTGCTCAAGTGTTAATGTCACTTGAAATTGTTTGTTCTAAGATTAGTGTTAGTAACAAGAGAAATAATGAGAAACGTTTCACGCAAATTATATCTAAGGGATAAAATAAAACAAAAAGAAATCATCAAGACATAAACGAACCACGAGTACCGCGACAAATACTTTGGACGAAAGTAAAAGTTTATTTTATGTTAAGTAACGTATAACGATCTAAAAATATAGCTTTGTATATTGCTGGTTTTAATCCCACGCAGGTGGCAATGGAATCTGTTTAAAATGTTTGGATTATGTAAACGATGCACGATGGCTATCAAACTCTATGAGTTTGTAATCAACATCGCTGATATTACTGAAACTATCGATAAATAGGTAAACAACTGTCTTAACACGCAAATCGTATGGACGAAAAAGTGTTTGTCCGTCAAATAGCTAACGTACAACAAATAGAATGTCAAGCTATATTTCTTCCAAGTAAATACTTGGATTAATCGACGAGTCCGAAGTAAATACTGCTCATAAATAGTCTTTCAAGGGAGAACCGCTAAATAGCGCAGTTGATAGCATCGCCAGTGACGTGGAATCATGGTGCGATAAACTAAACCCCCTAATAAAAAGACGAAGTACTGGCCAGATTATTGGACGCCTCTTATCAAGTGACTTAGGCCGCCCCTAATTGAGTGAGCAAGAATTATGGACAAACTTTCTACTAGCAAGAAATAAAAGATAATGAAGATCCCGATTAGATAAATGCGGCAAACATTTGGTTAAGTATCGGACTAATGTCTATAAACATTTATGATAGTGGAGATGTGTGGGATCAACGGACGATATTAATGGACGGTGAATATTAAATCGTTTAGAACATAATTCTTTCAATATAATCTAAATATTTTAACTGTGTAATATAACTTTGCAGAGAAAAAGTTTTGGCATGCTACAGTTTTAAGAAACATGTCTTTAAACTTTTCGGTGAACCACAAGAAAAAAAATACCAATCCAAAACATAAATATTTAACAACCAAAGAAGTAAGAAAAATGAATCAAGTTTCGATCATCCCTTTGTACAAACGTTACCTAATCTTTATTAGATTCTCAAACCAATGTTTGTTAAACGTTTTGAGCTAATAAAAGTAATATTAAGGGAACGAGAAGCTACGTACGGGAGGAAATGAAAGCGATGAGAGAATGAAATTGGAAAACTTGTTACAGAATTACTCGAGATGAAAAAGGAGAAAATAAAACTCTACTAAAAGTTAGTGAAACACGGTACGCTTGAATGTTTTTATTTACCTGGGGGATCGTGTTTGATCTGGAGGAAGGTTATATTCATACTGGAATATGTTTTTTCTATGAGTGCAAATATTTGCTTAAAAAAGTTGGGCAGGAAGCTGTATATGCGCCATTATTTTGCTTTCGGTAAAATATGCTACGAAAAGTGCAGTGGTTTCATTATAATAGGGCTGTTGAGACAATTAGGGCCTAAAATAATCCTGTAAATAAATCTGCAAAACTGTTTCCTTTGAGCAAAGATAGAACAAGGGATCAGCGCAAACATGCGCATAGGTTGGGTACCTCCCCTGTTTTCATGTGACGCACAGTTAAACGAAACAACTCACCTTTTATTCCAGTTTCCGATCTCAGCGTAACGTCGGCCGTTCGAGCTTCCGCACCTTCTCACTTCATTTCCTTTAAACGTCTGAACAGAGTTCCCGTTAGGTGTTAATATTCCGTTCGTAGTATTATTGTTCCGTTCCCTGTTCCTCGGGAATGTTCCAGTTCCTGAACGAAAAGTTGCCAACTGCGGAGCTTGTTCCACGTCAGGCGTGAACTGCTGAAGCGGAAGAGTCACGTTTCCACTCCAACTCTTGCGATTGACGGCGAAAGTTTTGAACGTTCCATTACCGTTCGAGGATGGTGCCACCCCACAGAAACTGCTTCGATTATGACTGTTCTTAATAAAAGCAACGTTTTGCAGCGCCACTTGAGGTTTGATCGGCACCAGTGGCGACGCCTGGTCAATGGACATCGTACTTTAATAAATGTAGGTGCAACCTACGTTTCAACTATCTACATTTTTGTCTGTAAAGGAAACAATTGTCTACATTAGAGGTGTATTACAAAGCGTTAGTCGCGACACCACCAACAGAGTTGCTTGTAAGCGTGCCGAAATATAGGGCAGCCATTGCATGGCAATCAATATCGAACCATTGAAGCTTTGTCAACGAGCTGGTTGCTAAGTGACATGCCAGCCAAGGTATAATGAAGAGGGCATCGAACAATAGAGTTTAATTTAGGTTAATGGGCATTTGAGTTCCGCAATGGTCTGCACTAGACTGATACGTGAACGAAAGTACTTGGAGTTCCTGCATTTGTACACTATTTCGTAATTAAAAGACTATTCATAGATCTTTACTTAATTGTAGGTTCTTATGACAATTTAAAATACATCAAATTAGAATATCGCCAACGAAGTAGAAATTCTTGTGAAGGACGCTATTTGGTAATAACTGCCGGACATAGCAGCTATTACGCATTGTTGCAGACTAGCGACAAAAACGCTGTCGAATTCTTTTTTTGCCTCCGGTTCCCTAAACTATACAATTAGCCAATCCACACCGACAAAAACATTTAATGATTTACAATAAACTTTTTACAAATCTTTTTCACAATTTGGTACCTATTTAAAAAGTTTGTTAAAACGAGATTTCAGTCTATGTTTCGCAAAAATATAGATAGGTAAACTATTATTTCTATTTGATCTCAGTCTAACAATTAATCTTCTGACCCTCATCAATTGTCCTGCGTTCGCTCGTTTGCATAGTAACAATTGACCTTGTATATTATTGTATGCAACAACTAGGCGCGTCCCGTTGTCCATTGTACTCAATGTACTTCATTTATTCACATTAAAAGTGGAAACTCTCCATTAGTTTTACCACCTTGACCCAGTATTGGACGCTAAAGCTAACGTTATGGTTTCATGGTACTTTTTAACACTACTATTCTATGATAAGTGCAATACACTGGGGAATCATTTGGTAGTAAATGTAGGGAGTGCGATTGGTTAGTTTGTTCTTTTTATTCATGGTTTTATTATAATAACGGCACTACTAACAATTTTTGCCTTCGGATGTTTAATGCGTTTTCCTTCATTCTGTTAAATTTCATCTACTTTTGAACCGGCTGTTTCTTTATAGCATAATTTTAAACCAGTGGCGTAATTCTTAACTCAGCTTAAGCCGTTGATGTCGTATCCTTTTTCAAAGTGAAAAAATTAACACTAGCATTTATCCGACATCTGTAATTTATCTGACACCTGGTGCATATCAACTACCTGCTTTATTAAGGAGTTGCTTCAAATAAGGACATCAATTTGCGTCGAAAATAAATGTCACGTCAATCGTCGGATATATTTGACCCAGTAAGGTGCGGACACTGGTAATTTGCGACGGTCGTTTGTCGCCATCTCCGTTCGGTTATATAACCATTGCGTAAAATAACCGGTGACTGAGTTGTTCAACTAGCCACCTCGAATTCGCGACGCCTCTGCTTCGGCCTAATTGATCGGTGAGCGATCAGCCTTATCCAAAGACCATCTATAATGCCTGAGTGCTAAATTAAAGTGATAGCTCCGGATCGGATCTACTTTCTTACAACTCCTTTTAAATGTATAGATGCCTGTTTCATTTATGTTATGAAAAAGGAGAACTGTATTTACGAGCCGTGTGTTTTTAGAGGAGCTGTCTCGTAAAATATAATCAAATCACTGACTCTTTACATTAGGTTTTGTGTTCTAATTCCAATTCCGTCTTAAAAGAATTCTAGTCACTTTACGTAAATCTTGAAACTAGAGAAGCTTTTATGAATAGCCAGAAGTGTAAACAAAAAGCAATTAAAAAAGTAAGCAACACTGATTTTATCGGCCAACGCTTCCATCTTATGCAATGTAAACATTAGCAGTATCCATTTCTTGTCCATATTGTATCGGTCATAGTCATGAGTGATTGAATAGTGCGGGAAGTTTCTAATACTCGTTATTTTTTTTCTTATTCTTTTGAAAGCATGCAAACGTTATTCAACTGTTTCCATTATTATGCGTTTGTTACTTTGTAAGTTCTGTAACCGCTATTACGGTTTGCTCATCGTTCGTGTCTTCATATGAAAGACGTGAAGTAAGATTGTGTTGAACAGTTACATCATTACTAAGTAGGAAAATAACGTCTCTTCGGACACCTAGATTTTACGTGCAGTTTTAGATAAGACACAAAAAAAAAAAAAAAATTAGCAAATATTTTACAAAGTAGGTTACCAGAAGTAAACATTAATAGACAACTTTACAAAAGAAATATTTCCTTAAAATATTCAGCAGTCACTTTTTTATTTGAACCATCATCAGTACATCAAACAATAGGGACGTAATTATTGCATTTGAATGTTTTAATATGCAGACAATGCCATTGTATAATATTATCTAGCTATTGTAAAACCAAGGGAATTTTACATGAAATTAACAACTCGGTTTACGTTCCGTATTCAATACGGAATATTTTTCTTGATTGCAGTAATCTATACATATAATAAAACAGTAACGACAGAAAAACTGTACATTGAGAATTTTCAAGAAAAAATAAGTGGGTTTTGTTAGAAAAACGTAACTGGTGACAAAAAGTGACTTTTTAGAATTTTTGTCTGTTTGCCTGTTTGTCTGTTTGTCTGTTTGTCTGTATGTATGTCCGGGGTGAACTCAAAAAGTACTGCATGGATTTACTTCAAATTTTGCATGAATATTACTAAGAGGTCGGGTCAACACATAGGCTATATATTATCACGCTATCACCTACGGGGGAGGAGCAGTGAATCTTTATTCTTCTTACTCATTCTGAGGAAGCGTGTAATCAAAGGACGCATATTTAAATGTTGGTTTTGTGTAAGCTATGCTATTACCTAGCTTTACACTATAAAAACTTCGCCATTTAAGTAACTTTGGCAGAGAAACATAGTTTAATGAATGTTAGAAGTATAAAGACAATTTGGAATCAGCGCCATCTATGAGAATGTATAAAAATCAAATCAAGTAACACACGAACACTTTTTGAAAATTAATTTAAATTTTGATCGTGTTGGTGAGGTTAGTAGTTAGTTATTCTTTAATTTCATAGATGGCATTGTGCATTTTCTTCATCTACATATAATAAAACAGTAACGAAAGAAAAACTGTACATTGAGAATTTTCAAGAAAAAATAAGTGGGTTTTGTTAGAAAAACGTAACTGGTGACAAAAAGTGACTTTTTGGAATGTTTGTCTGTTTGTCTGTTTGCTATCACCTACGGGGGAGGAGCAGTGAATCTTTATTCTTCTAACTCATTCTGTGGAAGCGTGTAATCAAAGGACGCATATTTAAATGTTGGTTTTAAGTAAGCTATGCTATTATCTAGCTTTACACTATAAAAACTACGCCATTTAAGTAACTTTGGCAGAGAAACAAAGTTTAATGAATGTTAGTGGCATAAAGACAATTTGGAATCAGCGCCATCTATGAGAATGTATAAAAATCAAATCAAGTAACACATAAACACTTTTTGAAAATTAATTTAAATTTTGATCGTGTTGATGAGGTTAGTAGTTAGTTATTCTTAGAATTCATAGATGGCATTGTGCATTTTTTTCATAAAAGTTGTATCGTATAATTCGTTTTGACAAATTGAAGTTCCAACAAAACCCTCAAAATCTTGAGCAGAGTTCGGATCGTATCATATGGGATCGTATCAGTGTACGATTTTCAAAAGGAAGGCAGTTGAGGCCGTGGACAGAACCCTGCAGGGCATCTGCAGGAACGAACATTTGATGGGTAGTGTCACAGTTCTGCTCAGTAGCGATTTCAGGCAAACGCTTCCCGAGTTGACGCGTGGATCGAGGGCTGACGAGATGAATGCTTCGGTGAAACGATCTTCGTTGTGGTCACAAGTTCGTACGCTGCGCTTGACCATTAATATAAGAGCTCGGCTCGGCGGCATTGCACGCGCTCAAGAATTCTCCGATGTCCTTCTAAGTCTTGGCAAAGGCACTTTACCAGAAGAGAGAAGTGGACAGGCGGTGCTTTCAGAGTCTCTCGGTAGAGTGGTATCCAGCTTCGAAGAACTCATTCGCTGTGTGTACGTGGACATCAGTCGTATAGCGCACCAGCAGAATTCGTGTGAGAGGGCCATTTTGGCGCCCAAAAATGATCATGCTGCAGCAATTAACGAATGCATTCTCTCGGACATTGAGGGGAATGAAGTGGTCTATACGTCGATAAGCACTGTCGTCGAGCAAGATGACGCCACACATTATCCTGTGGAATTTTTGAACTTCCTGTCAGCAAGTTGACTTCCAGCGCATACCATCAAGCTGAATGAAGGTCGGCGTCCCGATTATGCTTTTTAGGAACAAATCTCCTCCGAAGTTGTGTAACGGGTGGTGCCTTAAAGTCATCTCTCTCCACAGACACCATTGAGGTGGAAATTATTACGGGTTGTGGCGTCGGCAAGGCAGTATTTATACAACGCATTCCCCTTATACTTCATAGCTTCCCGATCCAGTTCGAGCGCGTACAGTTCCCCGTGAGTGTTTGTTTAGTGATGACAATCAATAAATCGCAGGAGCCGATACTCAGAGTAGCGGGTGTAGATCTCAGGACGAGTTGCTTCTCACACGGGCACCTGTACGTCGCTTGCTCCCGCGCCACCAGTCCTGACTATCTTTACATTTTGGCTCCTGGCAGTATAATTATCAACGTAGTTTATAGGGAAGTGTTATAAGGTATATACCTTTGAACGTATTTTTAACCGACTTAAAATAAAGAGGAGGTTCTCAATTCGACGGTGTTTTTTTTTTGTGTGTTTGTTACGCGATTACTCCGCCATTTATGGGCCGATTTTCAAAAATCTTTTTTTTATTTGATAGGGTATACTACCAGGTTGGTCCCATTAGTATTGAACCTCAGATCTGATGAGGGATCTTCGAGGAATTGAGGGAACTCCTCAAATAATATAGGAAAACATGTACCAATTTTTACATTTTTTTTTGGTGACAAATTAAGCATTGCAATTTATTAAATGATACTTGCTAAATGTATTTAGCAAGTATCATTTCGTGAAGAAAAACTGATGAAGAAGACAGGCGATGGAACTCTTCAACGCATAACAACAAATTACTCGCAATAGCTACAGTCACATAACTGTGCATGGTTTATGTATTTCCCATAACATTACGCCTGTCTATTTTAAAAGGTTTAGAAAGAACTTCTTTTGCAATTGTTAACCGATTTCAATGATTCTTTCAAGTTTTGAAAGACTTTCCTTACATACAAAGAAACTAAAAATTGCAAAATAAAAAAAAAATACAAAAAGACTCTCTTCATGTAACTTATATTTTAATGCTATTTTAAAAGTTGTTAACTTATAAAGCTATAGCGACACTGGAATCTTAGGTGGGTATATTTGGTGCTGTAGAACCTTCACGCAGACGACGTCGCGGGCAGCAGCTAGTAACTTAATAAAATAACTGTCCAATTAAACCACAGTTTATCAAATTAGATCTTTTCCCAACCGCCTTAAACCAGTGCCAAGTCTCGATAGTCAAAATTTTTTATCACTAAGAATTTTGGAGCTTGACCAAAAACAGAACTAAGGATAATTCTCAAATGGACTATTGTAATAAAACTTTAATCTAAACGTTAGCAGTAATTAGTTCATTCGGTGTATTAGTCACAATATCTTCGCTCGTTATAATATGTTCTATCCGCAAAGATGACTACCATGTTACTTTTTAAGTGGTTCCCACAAGTTTATTATGAATCAATCAAAAGTAACTGAATAATTTTAAATAGAATCATATGACGATAAAGGCAGGTGCATTTCGAATAAGTTTAATAAGTAAAGAATCCTAGAAGGTTAATAATGTAACGTAAAAGGAAGATTTAATTTCAATTTTTGCTATTCTTCGAAGAGGAATCCTAATCAAATTTCTTGGATTTTATTCAACGCGTCGTGGCATGAAAGTAAAAACAGGATATGCGAGGATCAACGGCAATTAATCAGGATTTCTTTCGTCATGGGTTAAGAAAAAGGTTGACTTATTGATCACTTGCACCTCCATGTTGCCTAACTTGGACGAAACCAGAATAAGAGAACAACTTTTACAAAAAAGTTAAGCTTGCTCGAGGTTTCTTATAAGTATAACATCATATTGACTGGTGTTCCTTTATAAAACACTTAGACAAATATTAAATTAACGTGTTGCAGTAGAAGGCCGGTCAGTCATTGCTGTGGAATGTTTCAAAATGCTTATGAATTGGATATTTAATTTAACTATAATCGTAAAAACATTATAACACTATGTAGTTCCTAGAAGCTGTTATAAAAGTCTAACTTAGTAAACCATTACCAGCTGTTATAGATCAAGATGGTTGGCCTTAAGAGCCAACCTTTTGTAGGTACCTATAAAGACGAGAATATAATACTCGGTAGCAGAACAATTAGAAAACGTCCATACGCGGCGCGTAAATACCGATCAAATGTCAGAAAGGTGCAAGACAGGTGTAAAACAATGAACTTTTACCGGTAAATAAAGTCAGTCATACTGAATGACATTGTAGGAACTTGATGACGTTCATTAATGATCAAGAAAAAGAAGAAATAAAATGGAAATCACCTTATTGGTACATGTGAAAGCTGAATCCCTTGATTAGTAATAAAGGATTTTACTTTGTTCTGTACAATCCATTTAGTCTTAAAATCTAAACTGGTTCACGAAAACAATAAAGAACAAGAATCCGATAAAAGGAGCGTTTGTCCAGTACACTCATCTCAACTAGAAATAATAACTAAACTTGATCTCAAGAATGTTGAAGAATACACAATTGTCCAGAATAGGTTGGTACGTTTATAAATAATATAAATCGATATGCATGTAAAGTTGAACCCCACAATAGTTATGTCATTATCTCATACTCTTAGCATGTCAACAGACATGATTCACCCGGCCCACGGAATGCGGCAGCGTGGAATATGGATCATAAACAAACGCACGTGCTGCCGTATCTATAGGCAGTAGCTCAATAAATTGATAACTAGTACTTGGCTCGGATTCAACGCTTTTATTGGATATATCGTACACATTAATAATTTGGTAATTGATTGGAACATTAACGGAAGCTGTTACGCACTCCCACATATTGTCCGGGAATAGCGGGAATATATCTGCTTGCTCGTATTGCTCTTCTTCTCTTTCATAAAATACCACTATCATACGCTAAACGCGGAACAAAACAACCGAAATGAAGAGTTTCCAAAGAACTTTAAATAATTGCATTTACAGAGTTTGCTTTGCAAGGTAATCAAGACTCTGTTAAAGACAATGCGAAGGTAGCATACAAAACCAAATATAGCGATATAATGATTATTAATCCTACCATACGAGTATATCCCATTTAATCGAATATGCAAACTTGGTACTTTAGAATAATAGCCTTAGAACTTAGAACGCTCACTAATTATTGTTGTAAAGTTATACTACAATTACTGAACATTATAAGTAAGCTAAAAACGACCTTGCAGTTTAAACGTAGGAAGTTGTACGGCGCATGTAGGCGAATTGCAAACTCAAGCTATTATTCAATAGGATGTTAGCATCTCGCCTTTAGCAGTGATTGAATCGAATTAGGTTACAGTACAATAACCTGTCATATATAACTAGAAGTAACCTTGGCCTAGACATGCTTCTAGAGATAGGCACAGACCTTTAACGAGTGTACGTGACATAGCTTGCAACTCTGTATCGATGAGTCGTATTACTTAACTTGGAGTCACGTGTGGATAGAAAAACAATTTCAATAAATATTGAACTAGCAGCTATCATATTATTATTCTATTTAACGAAATAATAAATCTACTATGGATTAATATGATGAAATAAATTTGTAGTCATAAAAGATACGCGAGTAAAGGATAGCAATTAAATACTAACATAGAAGCTATAATAGACCCTGCACATAATTTATAAAAGATACAACACGTAAAAAACAGAACAACATTTAGCGAAGTACCCCGCAGAGAAGGGTCTACACGTGACAACTATTCCAAGTGTTGAACAAAAAACAACACTTTATCTAAGTGAAGGGTTTCAGAATGTGCGGGGATCATAACTGCGTGATCTGTATTCAGACCACGCAACGCACAGGAAGGCAAAAGCCACAATGTGTCTTGAGACTTCCGTCTCTTACTCAATATTTCTATTATTGATACTGGATCAGCCCTAAATGCCGTATATTGGAACCAAAAAGAAAGTTGCATATGAGATCTAAAGAATTTTCTGCCATTTATATTCTGAACACCAAGAGAAACCTATCAGTTATCTAGTAGATACCAAATGAGTAAAGATACATGAACTATTTGTAGCTCTTTTTTTCCGCCAGCTGTGAATAAGCTTCAAGTAAGCGCTTCGTAGTGTTTGTTGAGTAATATCGATTTAAATAGAATACAACTACTTGGAAGTATAAATTACACACTCGAAGCTTGCTGATCACAAGAACGATTTTCGCGCAAAAACTTCGAGGTCGGTTTTTTCGTTACTTATCGCTATCAGAGATCTAGTTTTTTACTCGAGTTTTTGGAACCGCGCAGTTAATGTACATATATCGTATCATCTTACGCACTGTGCTTTGTTGACATTGTGATATAAAACATGTGTTTATCTAATCACTGATCGTATTCAAATTAGCGGCAGCAGTTACAAACGATTTACTTGGTCATATTTGTAACATTATTTAATACTATCACGGATTTGAAGGAAGCACCATATTTGATTCAACCGGAATGTGCCAAAAACTGAGCAAAGAGAAAAAGAATACCTGCAACGTCATAATCAACAGTTACTTACTCGATACACATCAAACAGTTCATCAATCAATATTGCAAGAGCTTCTAGAACAGGATACACCCAGGTCGCCCTAACTGTGTAAGGTCGTTGCGATGCACCTCAGGTCGGTCACACAAACACAACGAGTTGACACAAGCAAACGATGCGGGCATGTCACGGGTACCTTGATGAAGATGACATGAATACTGATGTAAGAACAAATCTTGTTACATGTGGGGAACTGGGAGATTTGCATATGATATTTGGAGGAAATCGTTAATCAACGTACGGGCAGGAAACAGATATATACGGCTATTAACGGTCTCCGTCAATTTAGCTATTCGCAACAGGATGAAGAATCGTGAAGTAAGTATATGTGTATGTTCGGATAATGAACTTGTATGAATTAGCTACTGGGTTCGAGAAAATCACAATCAAATTATTATAAACCAAACATAGTCACTGATGCAAAATTCTCACATTATTTAACAACAAATTACACAAAGCTATTTCTAGATACAATATTAGTGTTATCATTTGATTTTTCTTTCTACAATGACAAAAAATCTATAATATCCGTCAATTTGCTTTTGTTTACATACAAAATGTGGTTTCTCTTCAGTTGTCTGATGCATACTTGTACAAGAAAGTGAGATTCATTTTTGCATCAAATAGACATTCGTAATTGTGTATTTGAAATGTATATGATTCTGCTAATAACAGCTAACAAGTAATCATTGAAACTTTCCTCTGAAATGATAGAATATAAGCTTTATTGCAATTTTTTATATCTAACTCTGCTACAATCTCGTCGAAAGTGTAATGTGGATTAGTCAGTAAATAATCTTCATCAACAAATATGAATTTCTACATACTTAATTGAAAATCAATCTTCAATCTACCAACGGATCTAGACAGAGTAGGCAAAAACAAATTTTACTCATAACTTGTGTTTACACCTAAGCTAATTACAGATTATGTATTCAGCAAATACTTATACCTACTTATAAACATCGTGCAAATAAAATTTTGAGGCGGTAAAGTATACATAACATGCCATTACAAATCTATAACCGTTATCAAAAACAACGATGATTTATATAATAATCTAAGGGCCGTTTGAAATTCAATTAACGAAGTACCGGCTTTTGCTTCTCTTCACTTGAATCATCTCTAAATAGAGTGGTCATTAATCAATGTATAAAAAACGTTGACGCGGAAGGAGTTTAAAAAGAAGGATGGTGCAAAAAATATTTTATCATCCGTTGAAGGCACAAGCACGCCTTGCCTATCAATATTCATTGTCCTTGTTATACTGAAAAGGCTTTTTTGCTTATTTGTTTTTAGCTAAACGAATCTGCCAAAAGTACTTTTAAATTAATTGTTACTCAGATACTGTAGAATATGTCTGCAGAGGACAAATAAAACGCTAATGTCGAACGCATCAAAGTGGATAAAACAAATAAATGTTTGACACAGCGTGAAACCGATTGATTTCTCCATAGGGGTGGCCCACCGTGTCTCTAAAAGTACTCGCAGATATTTGGTAAAAAATCTTTGGAGTAAAAGCCCTCTTGTAAGTGGGTCACTAAGCAGGGAACATGACGAATCGCTTCCATCACTCTTTAACGTTGCTGCAAGTGGGGGAGACAAGATAAGACTTTACACTTAGCCACTCTCCCATTCGAGCATTTTTGATAAATGCATTTTGCAAGTTTTTAAACGAGGAAAAAGTGCAAAGAATTTTATCAGACGCCATAAAACTCGTAATAAAACGCAAAAGAAGAAACGGTATTGCTAAATAAAGAAATGGACTCAATTAATATTAAACAGAGACGTAGAAGGCTGAGTGTATTTATTCAGCAGACATTCTACAGAATTTAGGCACATGGCACATGAGACCGGAGCCTATGAAGTCGGACCGCTACTTGCAATATAAGGAGCTGCACAGAACAATGGGCTTCGTTGTGTTTTCCGGAACGACCTTAAGCGTATACATTAACGAATGTTCTACCATATACAAAGGGGTAATTAAAAAGCTATGAAGACCAGTAGTAGTGGCCGGTGGCCAAGCAAGAAACCCAATTAGTGGTGCCATAAAATGGTTGGAATTCTAGTCTTCGAAACGGAAATGCTACTGACATGGGTTCTGTAGTTGAATTAGATGTATAGCGAAGACAAAAATTTCGATAAATTTAATATAATTGCGTATTCCAGTGGAGAGGCACGATTGCGGAGTCACGGCATTTCGTAACCACGATCGGGCGCATTCCATCGCGGCGCCGGTGCAACGCCCCTACGGGATAGACCTGCGACGGTTACTGATGATGCTAGCACGTATACTGTAGATAAACATACCTGATAGACACTACTACTACCTACACTAACATGTTTTTGCAGCACAGTTGAACTAGTGGGCGGCAGATTAAATAGAAGGAAAACTAAAGTGTGGGAACTACTAAATAGGTGAAGGTGTTAATCAAGGTAGTGTAAATGATTTATGTTAGATTCAATGTGTTAATAGCTAGACTTTTATCATAATTATTTGAGTAACTGAGCCAAAACGTTAATCTTTTATATACATACACTTAATGCTAGTAATTAAAAATAATAGAGTTAATACAAGTAATTGTTGTTTCGTGATTTATAGCGTTCATTGCATACATCTTTAGTATTACATTTGCTAAAAGACAAATTTGGCGTGAGGTTAATGAATTCAGTTACTTTTTGTTAACTTTTGAATGCAGCAGCTGAAGTTGATTCATAAAATTGTAAGTATTTATCAATCATTTGGTATTATTTTATAGTAATGTTTATAGTAATGTTGACGTATTATACCTAAAAACCGGAAAACACTGCCGAGTCGTCGAAGAACACGTGCAAAAAGGAGGCCGCTTGCGCAATCGGCGGCGAGTTATCAAAGATTGCTTCGCATGCAACAAATATCTGAACTCTTGCGCTGCTCTCTAACGGTGTTCTGGACCGCTCTGTTCGCATTGTTTTGGTCAATTGCCATTATTGTAGCTAAAAGAATGTGGCTCTCATTAGACGTTAGTTTTACGCCTGCGGCGTGACGCTCACGTCATCATTGACCAGTTCTATAACGTCTTATTATAGTTCGCTGACCGCGTGAGTGGCCAATCGTGCGTAAGTATTGCTTTATCAACTTTGTTGCGTATTTTGCATAATACACGAATGTATTCTAAATTTTCAACACTCGTGGTTTTAAATAAATTCTCACGATTGTATCTCAAGGCGAACGTAAATGTAAAACACATGTTTAAAACCTACAGAAAATAGACAGGTATGCGACAATTATAGATCAAAAGGCTTAGTTTTTCGTTTTCCCAGCAGAATGAAGGTAATTATTAAATCTAACAAAACGGACCTGACATGGAGTCTGCAGTTGCTATTCCTTTTTTTAATGGAACAGCAAGATGGGAATGCACAAGACCGTTACAGATCTCTACAAAAAGTGAACTTTTATGAAAATGACTTACTATTTAAGTACTCTCTCTAAGTAGTATCCAGAACATTTTAAATTATGGTACATTGTGCCTTGTTCTGTGGTTGAGTTAGTAATATTGTGACATTAATCCAATATTAATGGTTTTAAACCCAATAAGCTTTTTCTACAATATGAACAATATGAATAAATGAACGTCCAACGAGAAACGTGAAAATTTTCAAATACGGGAGATCGCAATGACCATTCAAAATAATAAACATGGAGTCTGAAGCAATAATCGAAAAAGCGATTAGAAATGAAATATTGTTAATCTGACATGCGATGAAAAATATCGTTGCAAATCCGTAATATAAAGGGGAAGGCCAATGTCAACGACCCACACCCTATGGACAACAATGAGACAGATCCGAAAAAAGGGTCTTGCACCATTATGGGGCGCAATTACCGCTTGAATGGGCAACCGAATTCTGTAGTAACAGCGTGGCACGCGCCTAGTGCCTTACAATCCTGTCAGACCCGTTTAGAAACGTATAAAGTGAGAATATAATAACTATAATCCTTGAACAAATGTTTCCATCCAACAACTTTTACTACTTAATGTAACAGCTTTAAATAAATTCAACGGCTGTGAGGAACCGCTTCTTAATTATTTTATACGTCGATGTTTAATCCTTCGGTTCTACTGTTTAAGCTTAGTATCTAATCAAAATCTGTGTAAACAAATCTTAATTTCGTAAGTATGGTATAATACATGAATGACTGACGAATGGTTGACTGGTAGAAAATGCCTATTAATGGCATTAAGTCCGCCTCTATACATTAGTGTGCTAAAAGTGTAAAAAATAAATAAACGATCTTTAAGTTTAGGATCTAAATCTAATTAAAATATTCGAAACTAAATTCAACAAGTTTGCTGGGTCCTGTTGTAACCGATTTGTACCGCATTAAGTGTGCCTACGCTACATCCAAGGGTTCGGTTAACCAGAGGCTGGGGTATACCAGACGATCAATTTCAAGGGCCCCCTCGCCTTATATTCAAATCCCTTCTTTGTCTTTCGCATTTCATACAGTCGGTGATTCACAATAAAGACAGTCATCTCCAACGCGTGTCTACTTGTTCCATGTTCTCAACGGTCGATAACTTTGAATTTATTAACATTCAAAACAAAACAATAAGAAGTTGAAATGTTACTGGCATATGAAATATATCATAGCGATTGCCTGATTATGTGTATGTAATGAAGCGTAGACAAACAATATTGCTATTACGTAGTAAAATGATTGTTGTATTAGTTTATAGCACCGTTGGTTCGACGAACTTTCATTCAATGGTTCACGCTTTGCTAATAATTCCAAAAATGGTAGGTTGGCACTTAATTAAACATTACTTGTAAGTACAACTACATATGTCCATGAATAGATACGTGTGCGTCCTAAATGTGCAATTCTTGTTAATGCAAAGAACAACGTAAGTTGTAGATAAGACTTATCAGTAGCGATAAAACAACTCTGTTGGTGATATCATTTAGAAACAATACTGGAAAGGAAAAAAAATAATAGTGGGAAATTACAACAATTATTAGGTAGTTTACTTTAAGTAACATTAATAAAACAAAATACGTACTACAAAAACAAAACGGTTGCAAACATAATCACTGGGCAGCAAAAAACACAGTAGCGCAAATAAAATAAATCCAAGCACAAACTCTAATGAACTTCTACAGTCGGATAAACTTGAAACATTTACCGGCAAACGCGCGAACTTTTTCAAAACACTTCACAAAAACGACGACGATATCAAATTTTCGCGTGAAATTTGATATGTGTACTGTATCGAAACGGTTGGATGGGCGCGGGGAACACAACGCGCGCCGCGACGACCGGCCAACAACTAACGTTGACTCGATGCCCGGCTGTCGCCATCCCACTCCAATACGCATGTCCGGAACTACATCCCTTCATAATTCCTACATATATACCCTTTTTAAAATTTGCCCAGTATTTCCCGCCTATATGCCACATAATAACAATAGTTTGAATTATAACAACGAAGGAAAAGTTGATAATTCTATATAAAAGGCAGTTAAGTTAGAAAAGGACGGCAATAAATGTAGAGACAAGGTCGATCGTGATTGTGTTGCAACATCGCGTTGAGCAAAAGCTAACAGTTCGGGTTTTACACCTGGCTGGTAAAGATAAGGAGATTTAAAATTGCTTTGAGCCCACAATTTCTGATTTTTAATCTCGGAAGGGGAAATTATTAACGTTTACGTTTATGGTTCAACTGAATTGAATATTTTGTGAAGTTATTACATTGTCTGTAGTTATTTATATTCAAATATATAAAAATACGAGGAATATTGCCGAAAAGTCTTTTATTTTCTTTGTTGCATGTCCATAAATTTTAAGTCTATTCATTATTATTACATTATTATATTAATATTTTTTTGATATATTACAGTTTTTGCAGCATACACAGCTGCAATCAAATAATGTCTGAGTAATCATTTTGCATCTTTACCTTATATAGTTGTAATAAACATGTAAGTAGATAAAACGTGTGGCGTTGACTTGACTATTTACTAATTTACTTTTCATACTTGTTAATGTTTCTTCATTAACTTCTGCATATTCATCAACTACTTTCAGAACACATGGCTAGCCGGCTTACTACCTAAACTGTATATATCTTTACATTCAGCTGTCAAGACACAATGCAGTAACACCGCGTAACAGGAACGCATAAAATGACAGCACCATGCTGGATAATACTTTCATATCTCAATATTCCTCACTTTCACTACGATGACACATATGGGCTGAATGAAAGTGAACATTGTCACAATACACAATAGCTTTGGAGCTCTCAGATCTATTTTGAGTAAACTTTCGTGTAGTTTGAAGAGATATGTTGAATAATGTTACATCAACTATGAGACTGGTCTATGTTTAGAAAATTCTTCAGATGTGGAAACAAATATTTGGTTTACTCATTGTGATTTAGGAAAAAGAGAATAGAAAGGATAGAGATTCTTTTGTTCATATATTTTTAGTTAATGTAGTTGTGGATGTAGTTCATATAATTTAATAATAGAACAAATTTAAAGAAGGCATACGGTAAAAAAAATGTTGTATAATAGAAAAAATAAGAGTTGAATGACAATAATACAAAGGCTAAGTGGGTAAAAGGCAAAATAAGGTTAAAGTAGACTAAAAATAATCATTAAAAATAACAAAATTTATATCGCAAGAATCTCCATATGCATACAAACATAGAGGCAACTGCACGATACACAAGTTTGATTGAAGACGTTATGAGTATTAAGACACACCAAAATATAATTGGCCTGATGTTTATAAGTTAAGGAGTCCTCGAATGGAGGTCACGTACATGCAATCGTCGCGAGAGCTTGTTACAAACAGCGAAGGCGGTTGATATAATGCGCTCGCAGAATTATATGGTGAGAAATGTATTTATAGACAAGAGAACGAAAAAGAAACAACATGTACCAAGAATCCAACCTTATTTAACTTTTAGTTTTGCTGTGATTTCTTGGAACTGTGCGTTCTCACTCTCTAGAACCTTGAAAGAACCACTTATATTTATTAAAAGATAATGAATCCTGATCGAGAAAAATAACAGATTGATATCAATAATGCCAGTATCAAGTACTGTTTTCACGTGTTTTTTATTCCATTAACAGCATCAACGGTATATTGTGCATAAATACACTGCTACTCGATAAGCGATTATTAATATGCTTGCCAAATGCAATTTCTCACTTGCATTTACTCATCATAATTGATTAATTTTAAATGCAAGCTTTCGTCGAGACCTTGGGCTGTTCAGTTTCTCAATTGACGCATGTTAAGTGATGAATGTTTATGCAATGAAAAGGCAATATAAAAATAAACCTAAAGAGGTCAATCATGTTTGATTACTTATTTGATAACCTCGGTAAGGTAATAAACCTTATCTATGAGTTTACCTGTATTAGGTGACAGAGAAATAAGTTGCAACATTGTAAAAACACGGCAAATAGGTTATTTTTACAATAGGGCTTTTTTAGCTTTAAAACTGAAGTTCCAGCTTCATATTAAAAAAAAAATGCTATCGAAACGCGTTTTGACAACAAAGTGCTTAACAATTATGATTCAGATGGAAGAGGAAATTTAAAAATTATGTTGTCTGGCAATATTGAAGTGCATAAAATCTACTGCGTGAGAATCAATCAAGAGGTTACTACTACCTCAAGTTAGAATTTGCTAGCATTGCAGTCACAACTGACCGTTAACAAGAATAAGAATCTCAACCTACACGATATTGCAACGTCATCTTCGGATATAAGTTCAAACAAACAGTTAACAAATGATTTATCTTTAATTATTCATATATAAAAAAGTAGACGCAATTGCAAATCACGCAATTTTCTGCTAAATTATGCTCAGGTAAATATTTACTTAATGAATTTCTGACCGCTCAGCGGACACGCGAATATGCAACGCTACTTCGAAAGTGCACGTTTAATGTTGTACTGACATTGAACCACCTGCTCACTTCGTCTTATGTTAATGCCTCTTACCTAACACTTATTAAACTTTACCTTTGTTGTTCAAGTTTACGGTTAGAGATGATGCTTGTTCAACCTCACGGGTTTTGATTAGCATCATTTTACTTGGGATCGGTGTTTGATTTTATGGAATGTGGTACTTATCCTTGACTTGACCTGTTGAAAGTTAACATAATACTGTGCTGTTTATTATAAATCGATCGAAATTTTGGCATTTTTCTTACAAGGATTTGGAATGAGAACCAGCTATTTTTTACAACTAGTCGTGTGTGTGTGTCTAGTGTTTCGGAAATTCTAAATATATTACTTATCCCGGAATATTTATAGTATATCGAATGGTACATACCATCACGCTTGTGATCTCGTAAAAGTAAGACAGAGATGTAGGTACCTATTTAGGTATTATCCACGTTTCGACATTTCTGTTTAAATCTGATGTAATAGGGAGCAACTCTATTGCCATTAATTTGGCACAGAACCAGACTCCAAGCTGCTACTGTAATATTCCAGACAGAATAAATCAATAAAGCATTGCCCACTCGGCGATCGAATTCGGGACCTCGTGATCAGCAGTAGCGCTTACGACCAGACCAACGAAGCAGTCAAATGGTGCATTTTAAAATTGCTGAAATGCAAAACACCTACCTTCCATCTCTCTAAGAAAAATTATAGGCTCCAACAATAGAGTATTACTAGATTGGTCGTGTTGAAAACCATATCAATACAGTACATCTGTAGTCAGATGTCTAAGCTTTCTGTAACAGACAAAGCCACATAAATATCAAGAACAAACTAAGTGAAATGTATGTCACAAACAATGATATCTCAAATGAAACCATTTCCCATGGATTTTCACCCATCGTGACATAGTGACGGTGTGAAATTACATTACTTGCCAATGTCGTGCCTTTTCATTTTAGCATCGCACGCGAGACACTGAGTCTGGTCTAGACACAGACTTTAGGGTCGAATGTCAGGCACAGGCTTCAATATATTGTGACCTCGTTATATTCCCGGTGATAAAAGGGAATTGGAGTAAATTATTGCGAATGTATCATAACTTTAGTAAGTACCTACGAGCACGTTGTATTGGAATTGGATTCATTGATTGGATCGTTTCGAACGAATAGGTTATCGAAATACTTGTATCAAAAGTTGTTTTTGTGTATATTAGAATTAAGAAAAATAGTATTGTCTTAGAATATCGGATCTCGTATGTTCAGACGCCGCCGGTAGAACATCAAGTTACACTAATTAAACAAGAACTTAATTCTGTTTGTAATAAAGTTGAGAAACTATTTATAAAGAAATTTAACACATTTGGGTAGCTAGATGTGCTAGGCTCTAAGTCTACCTAAGTCAAAATTTAAAAAGTTAACATAAACGATAACGTATCCAATATCTGGATAAGATTTATCTAATCCAAATCGTTGGGCTTCCGGAAACGTAATCATTTTATACAAAAATTATATAGGTACACAGAGCTTGATTCTTCAGAAGTTTTAAAGTTTTCCATTGACTAAATTCTAAGAAAGATAAACGTCTACGTCCAGTTCATTCCTCCCTATCAGTTGTACAACATCAATTTCAAGAAATCTATTCCCGTTCGAAATCCAGGTGCTAGCACACTAAATCATTTGATCAGGAACATTTGATCGAAGCCAATCGCATGGTAAAGATATTTCAAACAAACGTACAGTATTACAAGACAAACTCATTTATTTCAGTTTGCGCGGGAGCAACAAACAAACATTGTCGTGTTCCGCAAATAAATATCAAACAGGTTGCGTTCCGCCCGAAGGCATCAACGTTAAGATATGTGGAAGTAATGGATTCTAGGTAACGTTTTTGTGATATACTTATTTAACATAAGTAATTTATTTTCTACAAGTAAAGTAAAGGTGCCTGTAACAGAACAAAGTGCAAGGTCGAGTCATTGCTTGCATTCAAGACAGTAAACTATTGCTTGCATTTTTTTATTTATTGAGGAAGGTATTCACCTCTGAAGACTTCTTCATCACCTGCCTGGTCTTTTTCCAACTACATTGGGGTTGGCTGTTGAACAACCAGATACATGAAGGGAGTGCCCACCTGACCTCTTCGCCCCTACAATTGACAATTATTATTAGAAATACTCAGTCAGAGTTTTGAGACTCTGACTACCCGTAACGAATGTTAAAGTACTGCGAATGACAGCTAGGATCAACTGGAAATGCCTATGAAGGGTTTTGGTATTTATTTACTAAACGCTCCGACCGAATAAACGACCCATCGCCAGTCCAAATTCGGCAAACGCAGCTTCAGCTTTGATGGACACTTCGCTCGTCTGTGTCTTACAATTTCTGACTCTCCCGACAGGCTACGCAAAGTTAAAGCAAGATAAGACGCAAGTATCAAAATAGCTCCCAAATGTTTAATTCAGGCTATGTAGACTTGCTTCTGTCGTAAAACTAGCCTAAAGTCTGGTCTATTAAATATAACCTACTGTCGGACAGACTTTTTCCTTTTAAATAGATACTATTGAGAAGAATTAGTTTCAAAACAGACTAAATTCAAGCGAGCCGAAAAATAAGCAATTACCTAAGTGAGTAATATTTTCACGCATTCAATAATGACTGTAAACATGTAACACAACACAAGAATACTCTTAACATAAGCACAATATTAATGTTGAAAGAATACCTTTAAGTGGGTACACGATAATAATTTGAAACTTTAATCCATCATCCGTCGGCATAAAGCCGACATCAAAAATATACACGGAACCCGAAAATAACATAAACATAAAGGTCCCTATACAATCTCTCGTGTTTGCATTGGCTCGGCAAACATCGGGGTAAAGAGCGGAAACGTTATTACAACTCAGCAACCGCACCAATGTACTAAAAGTACCGTTGATATTTTGTCAGCAATGTGGATTTTGATATTCATTGCCTTTTTCCAATGGTATATTCTTTAACTGACGGTTGTTTATCAGCAATGAATGATGGATTGCTCTAATTAGTAGAGGTGATGTCTGATTTGTAAGAATAATTGCAGTGTCGTGCTAGCGGGGGATATTTGAAACAAACTCCACTTTAGTTAAATTCTAATGATTTCGGTATTAAGTTAAGCCGTGCATAAACACGAGTGTTTATTTCGAATAAATATTAAACCATTCCGCTATACAATGACTTTGGTAAAGCAAGTGTTATTAGTGGCTGAGTAATGCTATGCAAAATTATAATGTCTATATTCCCTTATTGTACTAGCTTCGCCTCGGTACTTCGTTCGAATAGAGATTTACAATATAAAAAGGGTACAGTAGCATTCGTCCATAGCTTTCCATAATGATTATAATTGGATAAATACATACTTTCAGACATACCCTGCCCGCCATACACAAAGTTACAAATAAAATAGCTCGATATTATTACAATGGATAATATAAAATTTCGCTAATATTTTTCAATTTAGCTTTAATGAGCTGTCACGATTAGAAAGCACACATAATTAAAGTTGAGGGGCTCATAACTTTAACACCAGACAGTTTTACGAAAGGACATACCATCTCGTATATTTCGGAAGACTCAGGAATTATCATAAACCGCCCCCATTATGTCATAAAACGATAAATATGCTGTAAAACCATAAACGGAGGCAGCGAGCCATACCATAAATTGTGTTGAATTGGCCCACTTTGCACTTTGCACTACTGTTGGCGACGGAACCCTGAAGAACCCGGAAGAATGGGCATTTTTTATATTGGGTAAAACGATTTATGTATAGGCCTTATAGAGTTTTATGATACTTATGAAAGTAATAAGAATTATGATCAAGTAAATTGTTCAATACATAAAAAATATACGGTGTAGGTATCCATCTACAATAGGAGTTTTTGTGTCTTTTTTTCTCGAAACAACTGATTTGTGTAGATCCAATGCTCTATTAAAACATTAATACATGTTAACTAAGAATTGATGAATTCTCAGTTTCAGGATTAAGATTCACAAATCCCTCACATTATCGCCGTACCTAAATAAACGCAAATGCTAGTACTGTAAATACCTAAAATAATTAAATGTTTAGCTTCCTACAAGAAAATGGGTCAAAGCAATTTTAAGCAATATTAAGTTTAACTTAGACATCATTGACATCGGTTAAGTAAAACATCTTGAGGAAACCTGGACTTATAGTTTATATAAGTTTGAAATCGCCAATCCGCCTTGAGCGACCGTGGTGATCAATGCTCGTGCCTTCTCTGTATGAGAAGAAGTCTTTGCCTTGCAGTGCGACAGTAATAGGCTGGTGTTGTTATTGAGTTATTTATATTTGGAATCTGCTTCGTTAGAACGTGGTTTAGAAAAAATCTTAAATCTTGTTATACCAAGAAGCCAACCGTCCGATATCACATACATACATAAACTCACGCCTTGTTCCCGTAGGGATAGGCTGAAACTACAGAGCACCATTTACAACGATTCTTACATAGGTAAGTATTTCTATTTGCTTAGTTTACATTCATACATGTTGTCATACACACACGCCGGTGGCGAGTACTACGCACCTGACCTTTCTGTAGAACCTCACCTATGGGATCTATGTATGTACTTTTAGGGCGTCCCCTCGCGGTGTTTCCACTAACCTTATTTGCCTTAAAAATACCGTTCGCTAGTAGCCTTTCATTCATCCTTTCAACGTGACCAAAACATCTAAGCATATTATACTCTTTTCGATTTTTGTTACTGTCGTCGATATCATATTTTATTTTTACACATATTAACTTACTTACACAGAAAAGATAATAAACTTAACCAACACGGAGTGTTAGCAAAACTATATTATTATCAGCGAATGTTCATCTCCCACATATTTCATTTGTTTATACGAAAGTATATTACAAGTGCGGTGATATATTTTGCTGGAGGCTCATAAAATTTCACCCCGTCTCCCTTTCTTATTCATATTTCATCTGTGAAGTGCGTTTGTCACGAAACACAAAAATACAATACGACTTTACTATACTGGTAAACTTTTATGTATGAGTAGAATCCATACTTTCTTTATTAAAAGCAAGTGAGCATGTACAGAAGCACCAGTAGTAGCTTAGTGGTGTGACTTGAAGCCTGCGTAGTGACAGATCTTGAGCTCGAACCCAAGGCACGCACCTCTTACTTTGCTATTCATGTGTGTATTTTTTATTTACAACTTGCTTTAACCCTAGAAAGATAGTCTGCGTCAAATTGACGCATAACTAATAAATATTCCACAACTTTTTCACACAACGCCATTTAGTCCCAAGCTAAGCTTGAGAGCTTGTGTTATGGGTACTAAACAGCTGATAAACATACTTATATATTTCTAAATACATACATATTTTAGATAAATACACCCAGACCCAGAACAAATGATCGTGTTCATCACACAAACATTTGTCCTGGGTGGGAATCCAACCCACGACCTCCGGCATAGCAGTCAGGGTCACTAACTACTAGACCAACAGGCCAGTCAAAATGAAATGTTACGTTACAATATAACTTTTCTAGGAATAAATACAAATAAAACTTTGCAGTAGATTCCCTGTTTGTACCTAAGCCATAATTATTCTGAATCAATAATATAATGTTAAATACATTATAAATGTGATGATGAAAATGTCTTGTTTAAAAAAAACACGCTTTAGGTTGTCAGGTCAATACGGATAGTACTACATAGGTATTGTGTAATAGACTTCATTCTTTATACCTACAATGAAGGCACAGGTACACAAGCTAAAGCATACATTTTATCGTAGGTAGTTTTGGAAAAGTAGGCATTACATTTTATTAAAAGAGGTTAAGTGAGATTATATTTCACTCTAATATTCCTCGGTATCCCACATTTTACTACCTGACATGACCTTATTATTAGCAGTTTTCATTAACAAGCTTAAAACTAAGTAATTCCCACACTATTATCTGAAAATAACCAATAAAAGCAATATCATTAATAATTCATTAACAAAATTGATACTGCGAATTAAATTATGAAACGCCATCATAATCGCATTTACTTTACCCACGACTTACCTACAGCCCGGATTAATTAATACGGCATAATTAATCGACGACTAACGCATATTGTGATTAACTGCGCCATGCATGATTATCTATGTAAGGAAATACATGCGAATATGCTTCTTGTGACGAGGTGGAAGATTATTGATAATAATTGATTAATTACCAGCTGTTAGAAGTGGTAGATTTTAATCTCTGAAGAAAAGATTATTTTAGGTTGTCATTTTTAAGTAAGTTGTTATCAAATTGCATAATGGCAATTTCTATTGCTAAATTTGGTTCTCGTATTCCGATTACAGATCTATTAGAAAACTTAACTTAAGTATTTATATTCACAAACGCAATGTTATGGCAGGTTAATAATATGCTGAAATAAAATTACTGGAACATCTTAGTACAAATGTTTATGACAACCATAACCTTATTTTAGCAAATAAATATGGATTACTGTGCAAAAAAGGCGATTGAAGAATAAGACTTACGTGACTAAAGGAGGTGTCGGTATAGCGGAACCTGAAAATTCCGAAAAATTTAAAGTCACCGATACGAAGATTGCCTTGTTTATTTCTAACGTGCATAAAGGAGTACCTATCGAAACAAAACATCGCCAACTATATAAAATTTACAAAAATACAAAAAAACAGTATCTTTGGTAACGATTACAATGAAAAGAGACAAAGACTACAACGCGTATAAAGTCCTTGTTGCCAAAAGGTAAACGGACCTTTTCCTAAATAATAATTTGTGGCCGTCTGGAACTACGTTCAGACGGTTCATGAATTATCGAGAAAGGCAATTCAATGAGGATTGTTTCGCTAAAGCTAGCTCTAATTTTGAATTAAACTTAATGTACGATACACATGACAGTAAATGTAATAGGTACTAATATGCGCCTTTGGCTTGAAATAAAGTTATATTATAAATATTTTGATTTGTTGTGATTTTAATGTAAGTAACAAAATAACTACCTATACCTACTATCAAAATGTATGATAGGTAGATGGAAATGACTAATATTCAGCTGACGATACATGGAGAAGTTTGAAAGAAGAAGACACTAATTAATTATATAATTTAATAATTAGTTTATAAATAATTATGGACAAGAAAAATCACCCGACTATGCTTTTCCTCACAATCTTAAGATAGCTAAAGGGTACAAATACCTAGAAAAAGTCAAGACAAACAGGAAATCAAATCTCATTTGCGTTGCAGTAAAATAGTACCTTCAACTGACTTTCTAACACTGTCATTTGAAGAGCAAAGTGTAAATAAGGAGAAAATTTAACCGCAGCAGTTACATCCCCGGCTTTACTTACTTTCTCTATTCTCTTTAGAGTCATCACACAAAGATTGGTCTAAATTTACCATACCTCATTAAACTGGTGTCCCAGTTTTATTTACCTTATTTACTACATATTTGTTTTTTTAGGGGGCATCTCGCAGTTCATCCAAGGAGGATGTATACTGCTTTACCGGACTTTCTTGTGGATACCTTAATAAATTAAGACTTCTTGCCAGGGTGAACTTAAAACTAAGCGACTACACGCTAAAGGCGCCCCATATGGGGTACGAGCCTCGGCTTAGGGCGTCGCTGGGAGAGCACTGCAAAGGGATCAATTCAACCCAGCCCTGGGTTGGGTTATACCCTAATAAAACATTTTTTTAACTTTTTTATTTTACAACTTTGTTGGTGTGATTGATACACATATTGGTACCAAAATTTCAGCTTTTGAGTGCTAACAGTCACAGAGATTAAGCAAGGACGGACGGACAGACTACATGGCGAAACTATAAGGGTTCCTAGTTGCCTACGGAACCCTAAAAATTAGCTTCGTCTTCTCGTTTCTTTGACTAGTATATTACTTCGTTTGGCAGTCAAGCTCGTATGTTCTATTGAAATGATTTTCTGATTAAACTTTTTAGGAATCTTTGTAAGTTTAGTGTTCATAATCGCAAGTGCCTCTACAGGGCATGATGTCCTTCCTGGATTTAATTCCTAGAGCCTAGAGTTGTGCTCAATTGATTGCAAAAAGCTCGCCTTCTATTACCTGGGACTAGAATATAACTGGTAAAAGACTAGAGGACTGGCTGTGGATTTTGTGATAAACAAATAAATAATCTATATATTATTATATAAAAGAAAGTCGTGTTAGTTACTTCACTTATAACTCAAGAACGGCTGAACCGATTTAGCTGAAAATTGGCAGGGAGGTAGTTTAGAGCCAGGAGAAGGACATAGGATACTTTTTATCCTGTTCGACATCACAAAAATAAATATCAAGAATATCGGTTGTCTCAAACATTTTTCAAACGCAGCGCCATCTTGGATGACATGACAGGAGTCAAACTTCCCAGTTCATTATCAGGTGACAATTTGAAATTGACAAGTCATAAGCTAAACCCAAGAAGGTAAGGTTGTCAATTTATAATACGCACTTATGTTCTGAAATTTATTTTGTTACTAAACTTAGAGGTTTTATGTAGCATAAAAAAGTCTTATATTTCAGAAATCAATTTACGTAACTAGCAATGATGACAGAGACGAACTTTAATAATTCTTTGCAAATAGAACTTATTTTACTGTTAGGACTTTAATTAAAGTAGACCGGGAAAACGATAGGCATAAATTATTGTATGTAACATAGAGGCAATAGTTCAGATTAAAATTATGAATTTAGTATTTTTTAGTAAGGTAGTTAGGTTAGATAGTTGGGTTAGCTATAGGATAGGTATGGTCAGTTAGGTTAGGGTATATATACATGTTGTAATTTAAAAGTAGTAGTAGTTATTATTGGTTTGGATTTATTTGTTGTCGTCTTATTCAACGTATGTATATCTAATATAAAAAAAAATAAGAGCAATGAATTGACTCTAAGGCACAACGAAGTTTGCCGGGGCAGCTAGTAAACAAATAAATAAAAGGTGTTTCTGATTTCCGTACGTACACCTCTGCCTTAACCCTACGGGGGATACAGGTGTCATATTATATTTATATTCAAAACTCATTAAATATTCAACTATTAACAAAACCAATTATTAGCGATATAAAATAACGTTTTCTTATTCACAATTAATTAAAAATCACTTAAAACAAATCATAGCAGGATTCCCTAAAAATCAATACTCAAAGAATCTTTAAAGAAAATTTGAGCGTAATTAAAACAACCCGTGAAGTATTTCCTCTAAGGGTAATGAAGGGGAGGCTATGAATTATTTTTTAAGTGGCGAGCCAGCCCTCTGGGTTACTTCATTGATTTGAATCGCTACCGGGATTGTGCTAGCTACTACAGGAAAGCAGTGGTCGAGAATTAATTTATATTATATGGCTGAAACACGGAAAAGAGAAATATAATTGGCTCACTTAATAGTTGTTGAACATATTTACGTTACTTATACAAAGGCGAAAGCACCACGGTTGCAGAATTACTATATCAAATTAATATGTATTTATAATCGAATGTTATCATTAAAATCAGCAATAAAACCAACTGGAAAGGTCCAAACAATGTTACAAAATCTGCTAATTCATATCGCAATTACCGGTGTTGTGACTACTTAAGAAATTTTAATTTAAATGTAATGATAGGTACTTAATTAAATAGTAAATTAATCTGAAGAAGTAATCGGAAGTTGTAATATTATGGTATCTAAATTAATTAATAGTACCTGTAATAAAAGTAACAGAAAGGTTTTATGTAGGTAACATCAACAATCTGACTTCAACTGATATAACTATTTTATTATAATTGTTTTATTTTTGTTTTTATTGTGTATGTCTAAAATAAAATAAATAAATAAATATTCCACAACTTTTTCACACTACGCCATCTAGCCCCCAGCTAAGCTAAGAGCTTGTGTTTTAGGTACTAAACAGCTGATAAACATACTTATATGTTTCTAAATACATACATATATATAGATAAATTACACCCAGACACAGAACAAACGATCGTGCTCATCACACAAACGTTTGTCCTGGGTGGGAATCGAACCCACGACCTCCAGCATAGCAGTCAGGGTCACTAACTACTAGACCAACAGGCCAGTCAACCAGTTTGTATGTAAATAATAATTTGTAAACTCTGAGAGTACCTAATAAATATTAACAATCAAAAGCATTTAAAACAGCCATCTTAGATTTAAAACCTAAACAAAACAGTAGTAGAATAAATTATTAGTCTTTCAATTAGTTTTTCTCGGTAGCAAAAGATCTTTGATTAAACATGTTTCTTTTTTTTACTTTTATCTGGTCTGGTCTGAGACTTCAGCACTAATTTTAGTTAGATTATCCTTGTTAGTTGGGCAAGTTAGACAAAGAAGAGGTACAATTAGCAATGCGAAGAGTCCTGATTGTGCCAACTAGGCGCCAGTATAAATTGTGTTAACAGCCGGTTAGGGATGCTAATTGTTACCTAGAAATGTCTTTCTAAGTTTCCGAGAATGTTGTGTTGGACAGACGTGCTTGACATGTTTTTAGCTGTGGTCTTTGATCTTTTGATTTATTTTACTCAACCTTACCCACTCAAACTTAACAATGTTTCATTTTGATATTTATTAACACCCCCGGCGGCGGCGCTGCAATTTACTGCCAATTACATTCTTTCTCACTCTCAATCTTCTCTACTCTTAATATAACTTCCTTCACAAACACATCAAAGTATTTGTCGATTATTATTCCGCACTTCAGCATACCTCTAAATACATAACAAAATTATGTATTTCTTGTTAGTTTGGCCAGACGACCCATACTTCACCAATATTGTTTAAGACTCCGAGACCTACACACAGTAAACTGGTACAATTCCGATACTAAAATAACTTAAACCGACATAAAAGCTCACGCATAGGTGCATCCACATTATTGCAGTTATTTTTAAGTCCCATTTAATAGAGAACAAGCCTTCTGCCATAAATCAAGCACTTGTCCAAAATCAGGGCTGCTTCTGACAAAATCCAGATCGAAAAAAAGAATACCACTTTGCCTGAACTGGGAATTGATTCCAAGACTTCATGCTTAGCAGTAGCTTTTGTTACCACTAGACAAACTATACTCCATCCGATTAGGTAGTTAACAATAGGTAAACAATTTTAACATGTACCTATTTTTAGTTAATAACACAGTTTAAAAATAAAATGCAGCTGAAAACAAATTTAGATACAACAAAAACGATTACATGATCAATTAAACAATTTGTTCAAACAGTAGTTGTATTTAATTAATAAGCGATTATGTAAAAAAGACTTGTCAAGATTGTTTACCTTTAGTTAACTACCTACTCGGATGGAGTATAGTACAACCTTAAAAATAAGTCTACCAAGTTACAACTCTACAGATAAATAATCATTTATCTTTTTAAAACATTTACCAACGTAATTCTAACAACAGCATTTCCAAGCCACTTCCTACGTTAGATATAATCTTTATCTCCATGTAAATTATAGTGGGTGCCCCTTCGCGATATTCACTTAGTGAACGGTTCCTAGCTTTGAACGGGGCTTTTGTTACCTCGAGAGGAGTGAATATATTATCTACATGTTATAGGTACCTGTAACGCATATATTGTATTATAATTACAAGGGTATCTTTACTACACGTCTATTATTATGGCGATTAGCGTCGTTAAGTTGATGACAGACAGTTGCTACGTATTGGGGTTGTTTTGGACGAAAGTTACTTATAAGGGTTAAGGGTCAGTAGGTAGGTAGTATTTGAAACCAACCATTTACAAGCGGTAATAGCCCAATGGGTAAGGCGTTGGACTGCTGATCGAGAGTTTGATCCTATCCCATTACCTACAGTATTGACATGAACCCACTCCAGATACAAGCATATAATTAGCTTAAAAAGGGGTCTGCAGGACTACCTACTAGTAAATGTGCAACCCACATTCCTAGTAAGTAAGTTTTTTTTATAAAAAAAAAAAATAAGTTGGAACCATGTTATCTACGAGTAGGTATATGTAGAAACAAAATTGCAATCTAAATACTAACGTGTCTATTGCAAACGAAGGCAATAAATATCCCAATTTCGTAAAAAAAAAACATATGTTTGGCACAGTACTCCGCAGGCCTAGCCTTTCTATTATAGAAAGAAAATGGTGTAAATGGAATCAGCTGTTTGTCAACTGTCAAGTATATTTCATTTTCAGTCATATTACAAATTCTACTCGTAAACACTTGACAGTTGACAAACAGCTGATTCCATATACGCCATTTTCTTTATATTGTCGCCATATCGATTACAATAATAGAAATAGAATTTGTAATATGGCTAGGCCTTCAGTAACGACAACACCATCCACTGACGCAGTAATTCCATTTTTAAATAATATTTCTGAAAAAAATTTACACATAGACGTTTCTGAACAAGTCATTTTCATAAAAAATATGCTTAATTATATTAAAGACTTACCAACGCAAGCGAAACGACGTGAAACTGGAACTTACCTGAAACATAAATAACTTTAGTTAAAAGATAGATAGAAAAGTAGTAATATAGGTAACCTTAAAAAGCAATAGAAATAAAGTGTTAATGTTAACACTATTTTACAATAATACATTAAATTTATTATTGTGACAAGTCTGATCTTTTGCAAGTATTAATTTATTACGGTTACTTGTTTTATATTTTTTCTTCATTTTCAGGTAGTGTTATTTTGTTTTATTTTAGTAAGTTTGTTAACTCATTCTAAATTATTCTCTATTGCTACACGTGAAGATTTGTTATTGGCTCTGAGTTGAATTTGTAAAGTGTGTTTATAATGTTAGTTTTAAATGTAGGCCTCCTTATAATGATGCAAAAACCCACATAAAAAAGTAGCAAACGTAATAAACAATAAAACAGAACGAAGTATCTGGCAATCCGTTCCGTTTCTCTAAACTGTGCGTTCCATTTCAAACGCCTGACTGTTTACTCACAGCAAGCTTTAATGTTGCAGCGACGCGTTCTGATTATACATCAGGCGCACACGCACGCGGTTCAATCACACACATGTATTTTATTGTACGTACTAATTACGTATTTTTTTCTTATAAGGATGTTATTGTATCTAGTTACAAAACAAAAACAGAAATCAAAATGAAATGATGAATTAGTATTGTAGGTGACATTGCTAAAATGGGCTTATGTCGGATGAGATATATTGTATCCCAAAGTAAACATGAAAATAATGATTGAAAAGTTGACATCTGGCCGGAAAATGATTATGATTCCCCGATTATTTTATCCGACAATTAAGGATTTAAAATTACAAGGCATACGTAAATTACATAAAGTCTTAATAACAAGCAAGAATATGCGTAAGAAATTATTCTTATCACATCCGAAACTTTGCAGACAATTTTTAATCCAGTTACTCCATTAAGTTACCTACTCAGTATAAATGGTAGCGCGTTAGCTCAAAAAAATATCTTTGCAGTAATTAAAGTCTAAAGTCGCGCTTAATTAAAGTCGTCGCCGACTTCTGACTTAAGGGGAGGCTCGCAGACATCAGAAAAATAATAATGACCTTAGTGTGAAGAGAAACTTGTGAAGTATTTTTTGTCGCCATCTTTAGTCGTTTTACTGAAATGGCCATGTTGTTTGGCTTAAGACGCAGCGTTTCCACGTTTCTTATTTTGTGTTTCAGTGAGTAATTTCGTCTTCTTAATTACTTTTTCATATTCGTGCGAAAGTCGACTCGAAGTGACTTTTATAAAGATTTTAACATTTTACGTTAATGTTGAATTTTTTTTTATTCACAAACTAAATACCTTATCAATACATCCTTAACCATCTTTCCAACTAATACCTAAACCTTTCCCAAAAACCAGCTATTACACAAACATCGTCCCTCCAGTAAAAGTCTTTGTAATATCCATTCGTGTACGTCACTCTTGATATAGCGATCATCATTTGTTTGACGTGGAGCCCTAAGAGGGACCTCTGAGACGTCTAATTGAAACAAATATTTGAGCAGAAATGTTCCGAGGGAACTCAACGGACGAATTGTGGGAGAGAGCTAGTTCGACGACGGCGACGATGAGTTCGAATATTCGGGTGTCGATAATATAAGCTTATGTGACAATAAATCATTATTATCAAACAATGTAAAGATCTTGTTACAAGTTTTTTTGATTGTTATAATTATATTAAAGTGACTCTAAGTGACTAATTCACAAAAAAAAGTGTTGTCCCGTTGTATGTCCATCCAAAGGTTGTCTGTAAGAGATCGCTTTTAGCGATAAGGCCGCCCATTGTAACACCTTATGTACCCCTTAAAGTTATTATTTGTAAGTTTTTATGGTGTACAATAAAGAGTATTCTATTCTATTCTATTCTATTCTATTCTATGTCTGTAGTAAATAAATCGTTTTGGTGTGCCTTCTAAATAAATAAATATTAATATCTACTTACTTTACGATTTTAATGTTAAAGTAAGACGAAAACATCAATTTGGTACTTATAATTGGAAAGTAAACATATATAGATAAATCCATTGATACAATAAAAACTGCCGATTGATGCAGTAAAAGTCACTCCATTAAAATTTGAGTGTAGTGAACTGTCAATTTCTAGCATTAGTATGGTTTTGACAGTTCAATTCACCTTCACCTCACCTACATTTCAAGTAGCAGAAATAAATACCTCAGCAGTTATTATAATTGCTTCATGAAAGTATGAATATGTGGATATTTTTTTTCTATCGGTATCGATGAACGTCGAAAATCGCGAACATCCCTATTTACGGGTATGAAGTTCTTATTGAATCTAAAAGCGCTTTCATTTCCAATAAATCTCAGTGAAACTGCTTTCTGATATTCAGTGAACGTTACACGACCCAATTTTTAACACAAAATGGTTAAAGTCTTACCGTTTTATAGTTATAGGAGCTTTTAGACCAAGGATACATCAAGTTATATAGTCTTTCTGGTCGTTAATTTACATTAGTATTGTCTTTCTTCATATTTTATAAATGTTTGAAACATGCTTTACATTTTTCTATGATTTAAAAATAAATATTAGAAACTGTCTAACGTTTTGTTTTCTTCGTAATTTTTTACTAACAGCAACATTTAGTAGTAGGTAATTAATAGTTGACTCTCATTTGCCAAGAGCAATGACCTACGAATGTTTGATATTGGCAATAACTGAGAAAACGGAATACCATTTTCACTCTCATGGTAGTGGGAGCAATACTGAGGGCATCATTCTACAGCCTTTGCTTGTAAACACACATAGCTAAAGAGATGAAGCAAAAGCGCTTTAGCAAGGTGAAAACTAATGAAAATCTAAAAACTCCTTCATTATTGATAAAAAAATAAGACATGCTATTACAAAGGTCTTTAATCTCCCTAATACATACATCAAATCAATAACGCTAAGTTAGAGAGGCTAAAATAAGTTACTCTATAAAATATATTAGTACCTACCTACAATAAAACAATACATTAAGATAAGCTACAAAGTCTTGTAACCTACAAACACAAAGTAAATCTTCATCTTACTTAAGTTTAATCTGTATGTTGTAAACATAAACTGAATTCGCTATAAATTCAAACTTACGCAACACAAGATGAAGGTGTGAGTTAGTACCTACGGCATTAATTCTTCGTCCTATCCCGTGTGATATGCCAAGGATACAATAAATTTTATAATCGACTAGACTGTTGAAATGATACATTGAAAGCTTCTAAATAATAAAACGCAAATTTGATTGGCTGAGGTTGATCTAAAAAAACATAATATAGTATCGCAAAGCAAATCCAAAGAATTTCAATTTGTCATCATGGTTTATTTTATTCTCTTTCTACTGTTTTAAATAACGTTTTTTCAAGGTTGCCTTAGTTTTTTAATTTTAGATACCAAGTTTTAGACACCCTACCAAATTATCGAAACTTTTAGAAATACAGTAAGAGTTGTTCCAATATTATTTAGGTTCTTTTAATTTTCATTCATTGATGAGCTTGACAACTGAGTTTAAAATTGTAAAACGAATTAGTTAAATAGGGTTCAGTTGATTGATTCAGCATTGACTTTGGCCAATTTTATTACCGTCTAGATAAACATAATCTAGAATCTAGAAGTGGTAGCACTTCAAACAAAGACTTTAACACTGTTTCGAAGTATGTTGAGTTGAGAATTCTTTAGAACTTCTTCCGAACGGTGCCTAAGTGTACTCAATTATTTGACACGGAGTTCAATTAAGTTCAAGTCGCAAGTGGCCACTAATGATGGTAACTATGAGTATTTTAGAACTGAAGAGGCATATGTGGGTAATGCATGGTAACTGACTAATGGAAACACTTGTAGTTTCTTTCAAGGCAGCATATTATGATGTAAATTCAAGAAATTTGATAATCAAATAGATAAGTTAAGAGAACATTATTGCACCAATAAAATGCCTCTTTTATAGTATTGAGACAACCACGTAGTCAATACTCAATACTCAATACTCAAATCTTTATTGCATTCCATATGTATTACATAGATGGTGTTATCAAAATAATAGACATCAATATGGACCCTGTCGGGCACAACAACATTAGGAGAGAGGAAGAGGGCTAAGAAGCAATTCAATAATATTATCTTATGTTAGGTGTAAAAATTATGAATAGTTATGCAAATATATTTTAAAATTATTAGGTCTGTGTATTAGGTATAATAAATTATCTTAATAATTTTAATTGTGTATTGTATTAAAATAATCTAGATAATTATGACCTACTTAATTAAACCTTCTTCAAATAATGAATGCAATAAGATCGTTATTTTCAAGCCTGAAGAAATAAATTGATTGATAGGATGTAATCGAAAACTTGAACCTTAATTACGATGATACATATTACCTAACATCATCTATAAAGCCAATTGATGTACCCCAATTCGTGCAGAGGTTTCAACTGTATATTGCAACACATATATCTATTAAGATAAAGTGGTAGATATAAAGCTAAATAATTTGTGGCTTGTTCCGCGCCGTTATTGCGGGGCCTTGACAAAACTGTTGCCATCTATAACTCGGTGAGTGGTTGTACTGCTTGTATTTGCCTCTGATATTATTATAATTCTGTTTGGTTTAGCTGAATTTGCTTTGAATATTGCCTTGTTTTATTTGTAAGGGATTGTCATTGTCAGTTTTGAACTAGCAAGCTAAGACAGCTGCAAAATTAGGTACTCCTTATCTCTAAGATTCTAAACCTAAAAGCAATAACTGCATTGGGTCTATTCAGTTAGTACACATTATATCAATTTTCACAATATGAATCATATTTAGTCTGGTTGATAACAATAGCGTCTAATAATTTGACAGGTATCATATTTTTTTCAATTCATTGATCTAAGTAGTGACTTTTTTAACAGCTTACATTACTTGTTTCATCACGCGAATCTGAGTTCTCGTTGTCGATGAAGATTTCATCAAGCAAAACGATACTTTTTGTGTCCGTACAAAACTACTGTAGACGTTTAAGAAAAATGTTACATTAACATGTAAAATTTTTTGATCCGTCGAATTCGCCATTACTCCTATTTAAAAACTTGTTGACGAATTTACTCGACTCATAATTTTTTAGTCGGATTTTAGAACTTGCTTTTCATTTCACATCTTTCAGTTTTAGAGGTGTAAAAATAAAACAAATGAATTTCTGCTGAAGCCATAAGACTGATAAACTGTTGGTACATTTATGCAACTAAAGTCAAGCGTTGCAATAAAACTTATGAACGGTAAGCTAGCAGGAACACGCCCCTAGTAATAATGGTTTTATTATCTCTCGTAATGTTATTTCGTAACATCGAGTTTATTGCGATAACTTTCTCGATTTAATTATAGTGGCTGGACAGTAAAACTTTATGTCTTTTGTTTATTTTCAGACCTTTAATCTTTTATTACAATTAATGACAAATTTATTTGTTCTTTTGTAGATTTGAGATGTGTAACGTAGAACGAAGTGTTTTGTAGTAACGCAAATTGTCCTTAAACACAAAAACGTAAACTCCATGACTGTATGATTACCTAAGTTAATAAAGTTTTAGAAAAAAACATGTGACTATCACAACATTCATATTCTAACACAAAACCCCTATTTTTATCGACCCATTACTTTTCAGTAGATACATCTCTAAATCGTATTTAATATTTCCGAATTGTCAACTTTTTTAGTAATAAACACTGCACAATAGTAATAGAACTCCTGCCCTCTCAAGCTAAATTTTATACAAGTGTCGCAGCACTTACACATGCATGCTTTGGCCCATCAACGCCATTATTTAGACAATTAACACCATTACTAACTCCAGACAGGTGTGCAAGTGTTAGACGGGTCTCTAAACATGTCTGGACGGGACCGTCTTGAAGCCTCTTCATTAAAGCATTCACTGTGGGTCTTGAGTATGTTGCCCCTACTTGATAGGTGTTCACAGTATCCACTCAATGTGTTGCGAACTTTTTGGGTTAGATAACTTTGAAATTCATTTTGTTTGAAAAATATTGGTCCATTGGATGATTGTTTTGAAAGAATCAGGTGGTTAGCCATCTTAATTTGTTAAACACTAATCATTTGAAAACAAACAAGCAACAACGTGATGAAAATGGACGTTAAAGATAAAAAAGAGCCAATGTAAATCTTCATAGTTAACACAAAATAGAGAACTGGGTTATAATTAAAGAAAAGTAAATGAAAATGGTATGGTTAAAATCTATGGCATATTTCCTCAATCATACGTCATTATGCTGCAAAAACAAAACTATTTACCAACCTAATAAGGAACCATCATCTTGTATAATTGTGTTTACAATCACTTACGACTACGTAGGGATTGTAAACAATAATGATTCAATCAATATAACAGGATTTTATGCACAGCATTAACATGTTTGTTCATTGATTTTTCGTATTTCATTAATTAGCTTTCTCTTTACTTAATTAAATAAAATTGGAATATACGGCGTATCGTTTTTAATTACTGATTATTAAGTGGTGAAAACAGTAGATATTTTCATAATGCATCTCTTTTACTGTAGCAGCACTTACACGAGTAATTAGTGGCAGAAAATAGTTAAATCATATCAAAATACAACCATAAAACTGAAACAATATGTTTAATCGTCTTATGAGAATACCTAAGTCTATTTGGCCGATGCTATCACTACCAGAGTGCGATGAACGGTGTATTGGTTCCAAAATGTCCCATTCAGTTTGCGCGCTATTCATACTTCTCACAAGTTAGTGGTATGTGTTAAAGGGGTTAATAAATAAGCGATTAATATAATTAAATTAATAAAATGTTAAGCTTTCTAATCAATTATTCATATTTTTTATAGTACTGAACTTAGGTACAACACCTACTTGTTATGTTACTGCAAGTTCAAGAAAGATAATATCTTAAACTTGATATATCGATGGAAACCCTCCGATCTATCTGTTGAGTATTTTTGTAAAGTATAAGCTATTATTATTATTAAAAGTAAAGATCTAGATATTACAAACATTAACTGTAACGTAATATATTCGTTTTATTTCCTATATTGGAAGACGATAGGCCTATGGTCATCTAGTTGTGCTTAAAAGTAGACAGCCAAAGGCTTCAAATAGTGCATAAAACATAAAAAGAACTTGACAATTTTAAAAACATTTAAGCCTTAAAACACAATACCGAAAGTACGGCGTTTACTGAGCTTAATTAAAATGCGTTTTTAAAGGAGGTTTCACTACTTGCCGAGTCTTAATTTACTCACAAGTTGTTGCGGTAAACTAAATAAGTTACTAGACAGAAGAGATTTACTGTTTGAAACTGTATTAATTAGTCTCTCCGTTGTAATAAGAATGAAAACTAAAATTTAGCAAAGAAAGCTGAAATTTTGTTCGAGATAACCATGAAATTCTGAGAGTTAGGTTAGGAAAATTAGGTTTTTCGCCATACTTTGGAGTAGTGTAAGAAGAGGGTAATTGTATAAGCTTGGACATTTTAAATCTTTTTGATCTCCCTGACGGAATGGCCGTAAACATCTAATTGCAGCAATACTAACAAATAAAACTTAGGCACCGAAAGTGCATTTACAGTAAGCGCATAACTTGGTGCGGCCATCAGACAACCTTCATGCTATATTGTAGTTAACAGTGACGCCCACCTGACAAAAGCTAGGTTTGCGGAAGTTTAATTTTCATTAATATTTATCATCTTTTATTTTAAATACTGTTAATAATTCTTTGTACTACTATTACCAACCTTAATGAGCTTCTAATGAGTTTTAATCGAACCTAGTACAGGCATCTAACATTTAAATCCCTTTGTTTATTATTTTTAATACTTTTGCATTTTATTTAACATAGATATTTTACTTTTGAATAAATATTATTATTAATTTTAGTATCTATTAATATAATATATTATGCCTACAAATCTTCCAAATGAATTCTTTAAATGTAAATGAAGTCCTCGTCAGAATCCATTGCATAATTTAAAACAAAAACTCTTGCGTACGTTTTTGTTTTTTTTCACAGACAAACATAAAACGCGAATAGAATCGAATAATTTTTATTATACACCATAAAAATTTACAAATAATATCTTATAGAGATCTGGATGATAGACTGGGCCGCTTTATCGCTAAAATCGATATATTATAGACAAAACTTAATAGAAAAGGAGAAAAGAAAATTTATGTGTAGAAATATAATTAAGGTTACAATAATATCCGACAAAACAAGCTCAACCAAAGCTAAGGATTAAGTACTTTACACACAACGGATCTTACATAATTTTACTGCAATAATTTTAATTTTATGAACGAAGTGGTCAGTTTTGTATAGCAATAAAAATATATTTATTTACTTAAGTAGGATTTTGATTTAACTTAAGTGAAGTGTAGGTATTGCAAAATCTATCTCAATATTAAAGTCATAAAATAAAGATGTAAAAAGGTCAATGCCACAATTTTCGATAAACATTAATTTAGTCATTAGAGTTCTAAACCCTGAAGTAGGTAAAGTAAAACTGTTGTAGTCAACGGTGGTTTCCACCATCTTCGAAAACAAGTGGAATTAGGAATCCGCATTGTCATTAAACTGTATTATATTAAAACCGTTATTTTATGTAATATTTTAAAGAGGCGCCCTATTACTAAAAATCACAATAATTTCGTTAGCATCATGACTGAAATGCTAGTGTCAGTGTTGCTAGCATTAATTTCGTGGTCCTTCAACATTTCTGTTATTTTCTTATAAATTTCTTCACCGTCCCAAAAACTTTTCCTGATTTACTATTCAGCGTGTGATAATGTATCATGGTTTTTTTATAAACAGCGTCATAAACTGGTAACCACCTCACGCTATAAAACACATAAAAAATATATATGGGAAAAAATAAGGTAGCTGTTTAAAAAGAACAAAGAAATGAGGAGTCATAGTGGGTAGTAATTCAAATAAATTGACTCTGGTTGTATTATTATGGGGCTTTCTGTCTATTCGCAAATTAGTGTTAACCTTCTTTACAATCTCATTTAGTGCTTCGTCGTGGGCGAAGCTTACGCCATGTCCTGCGCCTGCGTTGTTTAATATTCAGTACGCAAATACTGTGTTATGATTGTCATTGCAATATGGCCAACATCTGACTTATGCTGTTCATTAGTATTGTGATTAATTGAGAAATAATTGTATTTACCACAATATCTCCTTACCGTACTAAGGAGATATTGTGGTAAATACAGTAAATAGTTAGGTAATGCAAGAGTTTCAGTCAGGTTTATTATTTTAAAGCTGTTTTAGGATCTACGAATAGTATGAACAGAATTCGTTTAGCGGCATCTGATTCCTGGGGATGTTAATTATGTTTACGTAATGCTGATAAAGGAATTGATTGCTGCTTACACTGTAATCTCTTACAATTCTCAGTCATCATTTAATTATCAGATCACTCAATAACACTTGAACTACTTTTTTTGTTCCGTTCTTAACATTGTTGCATATTTCAGTCTCTTGTTGCCTGTTGGCGACAGATCTGGCAAACCCGTTGCTAGGGGCTAGTTGTTCTGTTGTTTGGTTAGCGACGGGGCGGCTTGCTTTTTCTATTCTAATTTTGTGATCGAATTATTATTCCCATTTACACCTTTAATTGCTTTTGATTTGGAGTCTAACAGTTACCTAAACCTAAATCTCTCTTCCAGAACCGATTCAACCACGATTATATGCATAGCTGATCATAACATTCCTTTTAGAATTTAATAACCATACCAAACTTTATCTACTGGCTTCACATATCAGAAGCCATATTAATCAATATCAAAAATTACTATGCAAGCCTACTTATTTGCCTCCCCCTCAATATAAATTCCAGCTTGGCAGTTGCATACCAGCCAGAGATGCATACGACCTCATATTACATGGTCGCCACTGAAATGCTACTGAAAACTATGCAGTATATAATAGTTTATGTATGCAAATTGTTGGCGAACCCTACTTACGGTTAATGCTGCTTAAACTGAATGCATTTCTGTGACATTGTTATGGTCTAGTGGATGAATATTGATTAAGTTTCATTCAATGATTTTAGAGATAAAATTTAAATTTCACAAGACACTGTTACTTAATGTTTGATGAATACTTGTATCTCAATTGGCCATTTACTACCTTCCAGGATAATCGTTGGTAAGAGGATTGTCGTGAGGCGTACTTGACTTAGTTCTTATACTACGAAGAGTAGTAACGGTAAGGTAATGGTTCAAATCAGAGCCAAGTTCTCTAAATGATGTAAATTTATTCTAAATTGCCAAAGACAGCTGGTTAAGACGACATTCCTAAACTACAATAACATTACAAACCTCTTCACACGTCGACACTTAACATTTTCCATTTTACAGTGAGGTGGTCGATAGTTCGATACTAAAATGAAGCACTTCAGAGGTCTGTGCAATGACATATTAGATTTAAAGATCGTAAATCGACGGCCGCCGTGGGGTCTCAGCTTCGGCTAGACGATCGCATCAATTGTGAAAAATGTCGTTGGAAGACAGTGCACTTATTATATGACGGAGAAGAAGTTTATCATATTACAGTCTATTTGTATAGTTACGTACAATGTCATGTATTGACGATGGAATTCAACAATAATAAAATCGGCCTAAAGTTACAAATATTTGAGTAGGTAGAGATTTTAAAGTTCGTCAGTACCTTACCGTACCAAAGAAAATAATGAAGCTGTTGGCAAAGATATAAATATCTACGAAATACGAAATTGTAACGGCATACACATAGTTTTAGCACCCTATATAAACATCACATACAGATGATGAAGTTGTTTGTATTCTAAGTATAGTTGTTTGAAGACAAGAGAATTCAAAACGAGATTATCTCAAATAACAAATAGAATTATGAATACTGTAGATAAAAATATATTTTGATTTCCTCTTGTACACACGAAGTGCCTTTTAGTTTCAAATTAAAGCTCCTTGTGAAGCAGGCGTAGAAATAAACCAGAACGGAAATTATTATAAGATTATCTCAGAGATAAAACAACCAGTGCATGCAGCCTTAAGTTTATACTCAATTATAAAGATATGCATATTAATTTATCCTGCAATCAATAACGATTAAAACCCCGTTAAGTTTTTGCACGATATAACATGTGAATCCGGGCAAACCGGGAAAGTATATTTTCCTGTGTGTGTCCTAGATCTATATGCATATATTTAAATCCATATTGTATTAAATTACCAGCATATTATCAATAACCAATATCTTTTAAGATAGCAACATCAAACTAATACATTTAACCACCGGAGTAGATGGTATAGATAGGGTAATTGCGTAACATTCTTATAACGACACACCCACCACCAACCACTATCATCATCATTCTCACCTCATTCATCATCCCCATTCCGCATTCCCTATTTTTTTTATCGTTTCTAAGTACATTCTTATTTTTGGTTCCATTCTTACCTTTTGAGAGTTAAATTGTTGAGTAGCAAAAGATAATGAAGCAATAGATTAGAAAGTAATTTAATTTAATTTAATTTTATTTTGTTTGTGATTCGTATTTTAATTTAATTTGTATATCCAAGCATTATTATTATTCCGTCATGACATTACTATGTAATAATTATTTTAATCTTTGATAGTAGCATCATTGTTTAATTGTTTAGTTGTATGTGTTCCGAATTTTAATTTTAATTAATATATTTAAAGCATGTGTACTCGATAATGTGTAAGCTGTGGTTATCTTTAATTGAGTGTGCGTTACAAGACCATGTATTCTGTAGTAGTTTTAATTTTTATAATAAATTGTAATGTTGCTCGGTGGTAATCCAAAATAAATAAATAAATAAAAATCCTTTTAATTCTTCTGATATAATAAATAGTTCATCATTAAGATCAGTCGCAGTAGGATGCAGAATTTTCGACATAAGTTTATCCAAACATACAGAAATGAAAAACACGAAAGCAACTTATCAAGCAATATCAATATGGATTTCGAATGTAAAAGAGACTTCTGAAAAGTAAATCAAAAATAATATTGGAAGTTAAATGAAATGTTGTGAGACCAGTATTGCATATAACGTGGGTTTTGATGAAGCTTTGAGATCCGTGTCAATTTAAATCGCGTGTTGCTTGGGTATATAAACTTTTTCAATTCATGTTGTAGCATGTCAAGATATCATTTTTGAGTGCTTTTAGGGGTACGCGTATCAGGAAAGGATTTGGTAGAATGGAAGTAGCTGTTATCAGGATTACAAACTTGGGTATTGTTAAGTAGTGTTGTTAGGAACTTTTGTTTGCTGGTCCTTCATAGTTGTTTTTTTGTGAGTGAATATTTTAAAGTTTTAAGGAATATGTCCGGTTTAAATTTAACATACTGCTTTAGTAGCTCTTTACCTAAATATAGGAAGGTCGAGAGTATCAAAGTATTGGACCTACCAAAATACCTCTTTTATTTATATCGGCTTCAACATAATTATAAAATTTATTCCAAAAACGAAAACATTATATTAAAACTAATAGGGAGCGATCCTAATTTTTATGCGTGTTATTAAAGAAAGTCATCTCATAACTGCAGTAGCGTGACTCATGCGCTTACCGCAAGTTTAGCGATTCTCCGGGATTACCGCGGGACTGTGGCAGAAGTTTTGCTTTATTCCGGCGTCAGCGATCCCGCTCCAACATATCATTATGTCTTGCGAAAATAAATATTGTATTAGAACTTGTGCGTGCAACTGCGCAGAGTTCATGAGTTTAATCACTAGTTGGCTGAAATTAAAAAGAGTTTCAATAATTTCTATGTACTAATAGTCCGTAGGTATAATAATTTATGAACTAAATCGAAAAAACCCAAGCAATATTAAAGCAAATAATTGAAGCAATGCTTATTGAGTAGGTAATAATAAATTAATAAATAATAAAAATAAATAAATAATAATTAACACTCACAGCTGTCACTAATGTTGTCTGGTGCTGTCAAATTGACAATAAGAGGATACATTCTACGGAGAAAATGTAAAAGAAACTTGAAGGACCAGAAATAAAGGGTCACTCCAATCTCCGCCGCAAAACATACAATAAACGACGCGACAAAATTTCTTAAAATAAAAACGTCATCTTCAACTGCAAAATAAAAGAGAAACGGGATCTCAAATATAATTTACTTCACTCGTTCCTCTCAACACATATTTAATGTTACGACGAAACGAACTTCGACAGAAATCTGTGGTAAAAACCGACCAAGTTTGCGTCAGATTCTCGCGCAAGGGATCCGTAGGTACCACTAATACAATATAATATATTACACAGGTACTTTCTTATTAACAAACACAAATTACCCGTGATAGCCAAAATTGTGTATTTATTTTTCGTGGATAATGTTGTGCTTAAGTTTTCTCTGAGTTTGGGTTACAGTTACGTAGCCAGGCGTCCAGCCGGGAAGTTCCATCTCTCAGACACATCTTTTAAAGCCTACTACGGTTGACTAACAAGCCCCTATCCGCCGCACTGCATGAATATTATAATTTTTAAATCAGCAATAAGATTAGAGCATTTTTAAAAAACTGCCTACCTGTTAAAGATCATTCGAAACCTTATGTTCAGTGTTACACGTATGCGGTGTTAATTTTCTTTTTTTATACCTAGCGTTGAAATGTTACAACCCTGTAACAGATAGAAATACAGACGGCCGGCGGCAGTGCGGGCGGCGCGGTGTCGGCTCGGGCGGTGCGGTGTCACAAGCTTTACGATCCCGTTTTCAACCTTTGGGTTTGCAGAACCCTAAAAACCGTCTCGGTTCGACCAGGAAAACTTTTAATGGAGTCTTGGGCAATTTACTTACGCCAGTCTATGGCTAGCAATGGACCTCATCTCGCGTTTAATGGCGAATCATTTCAGTTGTGCTTTGACGACCAATCAGCCTTTAACCCCTACTTCGACGCAGAGGTGATATTAAAACTATTTTATTTCTTTAAAACTGTTCGTATTTTGAGGCCCTTGAAGATCATAGTAGAGGAACTTGGATTGAGTGAAATGTATGGTAGGTTTAGAAGCAATGGGTGATGAAATATTTATAAAGCAGCTAATTATGTTTTCGAGACTTCAACTGAGTAAAAGTCACATAAGCTTTCTCTGCATTTACAATCATGAAACAATTATTTTAGTAGGTACCTCTGGCAATAATTAAAAATAAATTATTTTTATTTACAACTTTTCTTCTCAGTTTATAATCACCACTACTCACACTACAATTTCTAATTATCATAAAATAGCAATAAACACTCTTCATAGAACTTTCTTCAATACATAAAGTATTTAATACCTCTCTATCTTATCAAGACATACGGACTTAAATCAACAATTCTCAATATTATTTTAGTCTATACGACGTCTCATATACTTAAGCTCTTTTAAGACTACGCTATACTATTGTGATATAATATAGTAGGTATAGCAATTTAGAACCTAATTGTATACTATTATATAGCATGGCGCTCATGTTGCGCTATATCGCAAGCATTTGTAGTATAATGGCAAGCTCAGTTGACTACGATCTTTTAAGAGTGTGCTCACGATCCACACGATGGATTTAATACTGGATTATCCTAAAAGCGCATCGAGTGATGATGACAATGCGGAATTTGAATCTTGTCATTAATGTTACGAAAGAAAAAAACCGGCGGTGAGGGAGGAGGAAGAGGGCGGCGCACGATAGTGCATGAACTAAGCACACGCTCAATTTTATAGCGTATAGTAAGCCAATAATATATCGTACAGTCCAGTGTAAAGATGTCCATAATAATGTATGGTGCGCGATATCGTTGTGCTATGAAATATATGCTATTATATTAAAGCGTAGTCTGAAATTTCAATTTTTCAATTTGTTTACTTCAGGAACAATTTACATTGTGTTTGAAATCATTATTCTATAAATAAATAAACAATACTAAAATTACATTCATTAAAATTATAAAACTAAAGGATTCCATAAAATAAATCGCAGAAAATTTTACAACAATAAAAACAAAATTAAATTCAATAACATAAGAAATTACAAAATCAATACTCAACTCAATACATTACACATTACCCAGAAAAAAAAACAACAATAATTAAAATGTAGATGTGGATACGTCATCGTCTATCGAATACAGACATTTCTCCAATAGGAATGCTTTGAGTCTTGACTTAAATGAACTTTACTGATTGAGTGTTACTTTATAGATAAGTGTTCAAGTAATCAAAGATAGCTATCAATATTAACCTTCAAAAAGGTTTCTATTCATTTCGGTTTCAAGAATATATATATTTCTCTCAAAGAATTTTACAATATTCACTTAAGTACAAGAGAAACAAAAAGAAAAACCTAATACTAAAGGTGCAACATCGGGAAGAATGACAATTTAAATTATTTATATCCAATATCACTCACAATAAAAATGTTTACTGTCTTTTTTTAGTTTAATTTTAAAGACATTTATCGATTTTTTTTTTTTTTTTTTTTTATTTATCACAAACTATTTAAATGTTCTTAAAATAAACAAGGCACACAATTTAGACCTCTGGGGTCTGTCTCAGCATGCCATGGCCTAGGATTTGATCAACGCGCTATTAACAATTACATCAAAGTCGAGTTGATGTAGTATTGTTTAAGTTTACTCCTTACGTTTCTGCTGTTCATTGAGTCTCTGATATCTATAGGTATCCGGTTAAGTAGATTAGGTATTGTGAAAGATGCGGTTCGCCTGCCATAGAAGTTATTTTTGCGTGGCACTTGAAGTGATTTTGTTTTGGCTTGTCGAGTATTCACGTCATATTTAACGGGAACTTGAACGTCACTGTTGTCAAAGTGTTCTATGAGAAACAAATACTCAGCGCGCGCTAGAACGGGTAATACTTTGCAATGTTTAAATAAGCCAGTGTAATTGTCTTGATATTTATTTTTTATATAGTTTGGTACTACCAGTTTCAACAGACGTGTTTGCAAATTGTGAATTTTATCTAAGTATGATTTAAATGTACGTCCATAACTGGTGAGTCCATACGAAATTATCGACTCCGCAAGAGCTGTGTACATTTGAAGAAGGGTTCTGTAGGGTATATTGCGCTTTATAATAGAAAATTTTGTGAGTATCGCACGTAACTTGCCGCAAACAGATTCTACCTGGTAACTCCAGTTGAATCGGTTATCAATTATTAGTCCCAGGTAGGTATGATATGGGACTTGTTCTATAGGTGAGCAGTGGCAGTCTTGGATGTTTTTATGCAGACAATCATGATTATGAGCTATGATTTGGAAGGGATGGGTGGTACTTATGTGACTAGAATGTACGTGTACAACTCTAGTTTTTTGCGGATTCAGAACAAGCCCCATGTCATGGGCCCATTTAGTCATGGAAGTAAAGTCTTCTTGCAAAAATTCTGCGGCTACATTGATGTTTTTGTTTGAAGAGAGTATACAGGTGTCATCCGCGTATTGGTAGAGGGAGCAGTGTGTTATAATATTTTCTAAGTCATTCACATATGCCAGGTAGTGGAGTGGACCAGATACTGAACCTTGGGCTGTGCCTTTTGTCACGTTTACAGGTCTACTGAGGCTGTGACCAACTTTGACGTGGTAACTTCGGCTACAGAGGTATTCTTTACACCACTCGAGTAATTTCCCTCTTATACCTGAGTTTTCAAGTGTTTTTAATAGGATATTGTGCCTGAGTGTGTCAAAAGCCCTGCTGAAGTCAATAAATATGAGAATCACATGCTGCTTGTCATCAAGGTAGTTGTTAACTTCATCAGTAAATTTGGAAAGTAATTGAGCTGTAGATTTCCCGCTTTGGAAGCCATACTGTGCTTTGGAAATTATTTCATTGTTCCGATAAAAAGAGTGTATTTGGTCGCATATAAATTTTTCAATTATTTTGTTTATGGCAGGCAATATCGTAATGGGTCTATAATTTGCCAAGTCATTACATTTACCTTTTTTATGAATGGGCCTAACTATTCCTGTTTTTAATTCTGACGGATATTTTCCTTGTTGAATACTCGCATTAATTAACTTAACTATCGCATGCACTATTTTATCTGCTATCATTTTGATGTCCATGAGTCTTATTGAGTCATATCCAGCTGATTTATTAACATTTAGATTTTTAATAATTTTAAAGATTTTACGGGGGGTAGCTTTTTTAAAAAATATTGATTTATCTTGCGACTTCATAAATTCGCACTGATCCAACAAGGGTATGTCACACCCGGGCACAATATCAGACACATTGGTTTCAAATTCCGTTGCAAAGTCATTAGCGATACTCAACTCATTATTTGATTTATTTAAAAAGGCGTTTGTTATCACCTCATCTACAGACTTCACTATTTTACCCGTAAGTTTATTTAATATTTCCCATAGTTTTTTGGGATTATTATTGTTATTTGTTATTTCTTCTTGGTAATATTTATTTCTCGTGTTTAGTATTATTTTATTAACTTTATTTCTAGTTTTATTGTATTCTAACTTCAATATTTTATTATCTGGGTCATTTTTCCATTTTATAAATAGTTTGTCTCGTTTGTTACAACTTAATCTTATCTTATTGTTAATCCACTTCTCACAATTTCTTTTGCTCGTAGGATTTATCTTTTTAGTATATTTACATTCATTGTAGCACTTAATAAAGTTTTCTTTTATGTACATGTATATGTCATTGGCGCAGTTAATCTCATCTATCTTTTCCCAGTCGGTACAAGCTAAGAGTGTTTTTATTTTTGTGTTATTTATAGACTCAGTAAACTTCGGGCCCCTAACTTTCGGTAAAGACGCAAGCGTTACAATCGTCATGCGGTGGTCTGCTAAGACGGTCCCCAGAGCAGCTGAGTAAAGTTCGTCAAGGCGGGATCTCACGAAAATGTGGTCGATACAAGTTTTAGTGACTATATTACCTTTGGTTTCCACTCGCGTAAAGTCTGAGATCGCACATTCAAGCCCGCACTCAGCAAGTTTACTCAAATAATAACTGTTTACATTATTTATAGTTTTAAGGTCCATATTTATGTCCCCCAATAGAATAAGATCGCTTTTCATTATATAGGCAACATTAATCATACAGGATAGTTCATTAATAAACAGATGTTTGCTTTCTTTTGGTGGTCTATACACTGCACAGATATATATATTATCATGATTTTGCTGCGAAGTTAAATTACCTAGTATACATTCACAATGTCTAGTTTGAGTCTTTATCGGTTGAAACTTATGTTTTTTATTAACATAAATAATAATCCCACCACCTCTCCTGCTTTTACGCAAGATATGATACAATGTAAATCCATCTAATTGATACATATTTACAATTTGTTCTGATATCCCCACCTCCGTAAGGACTACAATGTCAATTCGTGATTTTGCCGACATTATACAGTTCACAAGATTAGCGAAATTTTTTATCAGCGACCTTATATTTACATGCACTACATTTAAGTTATTTGTATTTTTTGGTAGTTTACTAACGTAGGTAGGTAAATCACTACAATCAAAGATTTCCTTAATATTATTAAATACAGCCATAATACTACATTATAAAACATGAAAAAGATTTTGTGTTTGTTTTTATTTGGAGCTAATTGATTTATTTTTTAAGAAGATTTTGTATATCCTCTTCACATCTAATGATAAATATCTTATCTTTGCCGGTACTGTCGACCTCACCTTTCTTCACCAGAACTTTTCCATTTTGGAACCATATATATTTAAATTCCTGCCGCAGTTGTTGTTTAGCCATCCACATAAGTTTTTTGTTTACTTGTGATAATGCGAATCGCACGTATACCTTTGCTGGCGCTTCATTATTTGATAAGTTAGACAATATGTCAGCTGATGTCAGATTAAATTTCTTAGCGGAACGTATCCAACATTCCACTTCCTTAGTATCTCCTAGTTCTAACTGTAGAATGTCTAGGTTCTGATGCGTTTTTGAACGTTTTACACTTTTTATCACAGACTTATCTATGCTCATTTTTTCAGCAATAATAGTTGAGATTTGCAACAGCTCTTCGTTTTTTATGTGAGGGATTCCGGTTATTTCAATAAAGTTGTTCAATTTATCTTGGTCTGACTCGTTTAGACGCTGTTCTAAGGAGGAGATTTTTGTTTCGTAATGGGTAATTTTATTGCAAAGATAATTATTTTTGTTTTCCACTTCTTTCAGCTTTTGTTTCATCATTTTAATCGATTCTACAAAATCATCAATTTTCCCAGTGCAAAATTCAATAGAAGACTGTAAGGGCTCCAGTTCCTTTTGAACTATTTTTTGAACCTCCTTTGAAATATTTGTTAACAATTGTTTCATATCTATCGGAAAGCTAGACGATGTGGTCGGTATACATGTTGCTTCGTCGACCTCAGCCTCGTCTTCCTCTGGGACGATGAATGATTTCCTAACAGGAGTATGCCGGTGACATTCGATGCAAGTCCATTCCAAAGTTTCGGAGTTACGAATGGCTAGTATTTGCTTTTGTGTGAGCCCGGTACATGTTGTATTTGCATGCACGATTTTCCCACATTTGCAACATTCTAATCCTGGACTTTTAGTAGTAATTGTTTTGTTACAATTATCACACTTCGGCGGCATATTGTTATTGTTGAATGAAATTCGTACGTACCCACACTGCTTATAATGTATCGTCTCAGTAGTGAACGTTCCGACCAAAAGGTCTTAAGCGCCGGGCACAATCCGTCGCTTACGCGTTTCAACTCACACACTTTCAATGTTCTCACAAAGCGAATTTTTCTTTGTTGTTAGTCTTTAAAAATTGAATAAATACCACCAATTAATAAGTCTTTTAATTGATTTATAGTTTATATTTTTGTAATTGTTGTATACCACTGATTTTACACAAAACCGTACTCAGAAACTCGTAAAATACACTAGATTTCAATTATTAGGGAAGCGCGTTGACCTTGCCGTGCACGGTCGCGAGCGAAGTGAATTTAGATGATTTAATATCGTTTGGTAGATTATTATGCAATTTGGCTCCCTCAAATCTTATGTTATACCTGCCATAATTTGTTCTTGGGATGGAGACTTCTAAAGTGTTTAGTTTACTGCTTCTAGTGTTATAATTATATTTTTTTCTGCTAAATGATATTTGAGACCGTGTACTGTTTGTAATGATTTTTTGAATAAATATGCATGTGTGATATATGTATAGATGTCTTATGTTAAATAGTTTTGTGTTTTCATTTGCCAGTCTTATCAAACACCTGACTGAGTTTCTAATTTAATGTTGCTTTAAGAGAAACTTATAAGTACGTGAATATGTTAATAGCATATTCTGGCCATAGCATTGATGAAAAATACAATCAAATCGTTTTTTTTATTACTTGTGTATGTTCAAATATATTTTTAAAGAATAATAAAAAATACTCGCCTCCTGGGCCTGTCTCACTGTAGGCCAAAGGCATTCTGAAACAGTACAAAGAAGGTGCGAGCATTGATCACCACGATCAAGGACGATTGGCAATTTCAGACTTCTGTTACCTAAAGGTAAGGTCTTGTTATTGCTTTGGGCTACGTTTATTAAGTTCAAAATACTCGGTATTTGACACTTATTGTAAGAATATATTATCAAAAATATTAACCACTAAACTTGTAAAAATGGCAGTGGCTCGTAATTCCTTTTCCAAACAAGTTAAGTGGTCAATCTTTTTGGTAATATAAAACGAAACTAAATGGGACACTCGGACACTATAAGCCTAATGTTTTACCCCGTAATGTTGGTTGATTATTTTCTTATACATTTTATCTTATATATGGCAAATAATAAAGGCAGGTGATCCTTTTTTTTTTCACGAAGAGGGAAGTAAAAGCGCCTCGTTGTTAGATTTTATGGTAGGAACTTGAATTATTTCCCCATCAATGAATAATATTTGCATAATTTAAAACGGTGGGATGCTGCAAGTCACATAAGAGGAACTTCGTGGAGTAAGTCGACGTCTACATTTTCGACCTATGTAGGTATGATAAAAACATTTCTGTGGTATTAGCAGAAGAAGCCACATTGGGTTTATTGAAGAAAAGACTATATTAATTTAGTTTTTTTTTCTTTTTGATCATATTCTAATCAAATTCACACAAAAATAAATGACTAATGACAACGATTCATGTAAAAAAAATGGAAAATATGATTTAAAGCAAACTTTCTTCTTCGAAACATATTATATGGTAATTATTGTGATCAAATACCGCCTCTAATTATGTTCTTTACGATTAAAACTTGTAGACAAAACACCATTATGGATTTATGCATTTAGATTCATTAAGTTGTCGTAAAGTCTAAGTGATGGAATAAATGCTATTATTAACTAAAATGCTTGTGCCTTTTTGAGCTAGAAAATATTGTGCGTCATTTAATAAAATCCTTTGATTTCTATGCTAACTTGGATAATTGGTACATCACACATCTAGGTAGGTAATATTTATCATTGCATGTCCACCATGTTCTAGTCACCTTTAGTTACACATTACATATTAATTAAAATCAGACTGCAAGTAATACATCTAAAATGTAAGCAATACAAGCTCCAATGAATATACAATCACCGAATCCCTAGCTAGACCTATGACAGATAATACCAACATCGGATACATGTAAGTAGGTGAAAATTTACATAATGCACCAACACATATCAATGCAAAAGCGAATCCAGTTACAGTATGCAAAATCATGTTACATCATAATGCAAGGAACTTCGCAAACGGGCCTCGAGCACGACAAATGGAGCGCGGAATGACTAAAAATAACAATCAATGTCAACGCACTCAAATCAGGATTACACATTGCAAGCACGATAAGTTATCTGCAACATGTGACAGTTTTGGTAGGAAACGTAACGAATTACCATCTGATAATGGCATTAAATATGACAATGCAGATGCACACAAAATTTTCTCTCACTCTCTTTTTAACCCCCGACGCAAAAAGAGGGGTGTTATAAGTTTCACCGCTATGTGTGTGTGTCTGTCTGTCTGTCTGTCTGTCTGTCTGTCTGTCTGTCTGTCTGTCTGTGGCACCGTAGCGCCCAAACGGGTGAACCGATTTGGATGCGGTTTTTTTTATTTGAAAGCAGGGTTTCTTGCGATGGTTCTTAGATATAGTTCATCAAAATCGGTGCAGCCGTTTCAAGGTTATCAGCTCTTTTGTGATAGCTACCGTTGCTATTTTAGACGTCTATGGGTATTAACTTTACTTACAAACATATGTGTGCCTTAAAATTTCAAACACCTAAGTGTGTAATATTAATAAGCAACATTATGGTGTATTTGGTCTGATGCAGCCAGGATATCTAGCAGACTTATACACTCTTGGGAAAATAACAGCAGATATGTCGTGTTTGGATTCATTTTAACTTGCATTTGATTCTGCACACAATGCACTGATGGCAACTGGGTGAGCTGATGCTGCAGCCAGGCTATCCAGCACACCAGCAGGCAGACTCTTGACAAAATAATAGCAGAATTGTCGTGTTTGGATTAATTTCAACCAGCATTTGATTCTGCACACAATGCCCTGATGGCAACAGAATCAGCTGATGCTGCAGCCAGGCTATCCAACACACCAGTAGGTACACTTTTGACAAAATAATAGCAGATACGTCGTGTTTGGGTTCATTTCAACCAGCATTTGATTCTAAACACAATGCACTGATGGCAACAGGATGAGCTGATGCTGCAGCAGGCTATCCAGCACACCAGTAGGTATACTCTTGACAAAATTATAGTAGATATGTCGTGTTTGGATTCATTTTAACCAGCATTTCACTCTTCATACATTGCACCGAAAAATTCTCATAACTGTAAACTCTATAAAACAAAATTAATGCATTTAAAAATTATAAAATAAAAATTAAATTAAAAATTTAAAAAACCCCCACCGCAAAAAAGTAAAACGTTTAAAAAGTTAAAAATAACACTTTAGCCATGAAATTTTACGTAACGTCGGGGTACCAATTAAAATAAGTACCTACATACCTACATGTACTAGGAACATTCCTTACTTAAGCGGTACCCCGACGTGAAGTAAAATTTCATGGCTAAAGTGTTATTTTTAACTTTTTAAACGTTTTACTTTTTTGCGGTGGGGGTTTTTTTTAGTTTCGTTGTGGTTTGTCTGGTGGTCAAAAGCACGAAAGTCTGACAACCATTTTAGCCAAGGGGTATCGTGTTACCCAGAAACTGGGTTGTTGAGGTCAGACAGGCAGTCGCTCCATGTAAAACACTGTCATTCAGCTGCATGCAGTTAAACTGGAAGCCGACGCCTACAAAGTTAGGAAAAGGTTAGGCAGATGGTGATGAGATACTTACCTAGGTACTCATCCAAAAACAGTAGATTTTTTTCCAGTAGATCTCCGAATTAGTTTCATAGTGTAAGTTGTTCATAGTCGTGGGTATAACACCCCGTAAAAAAAGTTGAGTGATAAAAATATCCTTTATGTATGAGTATTAAGGGATCTGCTCAGATTATTTTCGTAAGTAAATTCAACATTGCTCAAATATGTTGTTTTATGTTTTATTAATAAAAAAGCTCGTCTGTTAGCTGTTTTCAATAGGTACTCATCAACTTATCATACAGTCCCGGAAGAATATATTATTACCTAGAACTACACATCATACTGAACACAATCAAGTCATCAAAGAACTTATGATTCACATTTTTGTATATTGTTTTGCCGTTATCAATAACTGGAAATATAATTTGATTCAGTGGCACTTTGTACGCATGCGTTTAAAAACTATCAACAGTTAAACTTTTACCATCAATTCAACAATATTAATGACATACATAAGTAATTGGTATCGTCTGAATATAATTTGTCATCTGAATTTAACACCACTCGTGATGAAAACAAAGAGAATATAAACACAATAATTCTCAATTGCTTCAGTCTCACATCATAACATTCCAAGCTCATACTAATTGGCTCTTAAAGTTCACTGACCTCGCACAATACGGTAGCTGCACGGTTTCAAGAAATTCCTTGCAAAAGAAAATATTCAAGCAATTTGCCAAATGTAGGCGTAGCATTATGCAACCGAGTGCATTGTCCGTTGCATTATCTTATGACCATATCTTTATAGTGCGCTTCGCGATTCCCGATAAGATTACGGAACAATGTTTCCTTAAAGTATAGGTTCACAGTTATGTGCAAGTTCATTGAGTTTATTGCGATTACTAAAGTAATCCTGAGCAGTTCATCATAATATTAAACAAGATTATAGGGTCGTCTTAATATCTCTGCCCTCCGATGTAATAGGGGTTATTTTTCGCAGAAGGACTAAAACCTTCCACGAAGTAGCCTTTTTGTAATGTAGATCATCCGAATCCATATTCTCACAAATTATTTTCAATATAAGCATTTACTTATCAAATTTTTGTAAATTAACATGTTTCTGTAAAAGGTTTTCAAAAATAATTATTGGGTATACAGATAAATGAAGTAACCATGTGTGTGGAAAAAGATAAAACCCTAAATTAGTTTAAAGATATTTTTTTACGACTTACGCTGGATAATAATAATCTATCTCGGTTGCTATCTTGATCCCGATCTTTGTCTGTAACCAATCAACGACCGAATTCGCCTATCCGAGTCTTAAAGATGTCCAATCAGAAGCAGCCGACAAAAACAAAGGATCGGGATTTGGATTGAGATAGAATATTAATATCGGGCGTTAGAAATAAAAGCTATAAACAGACTTTAAATATTAGGCAGCTAGCGTTAGTGGCCATCACCTTCCTTCCTTTAACTATAGTAAGTCATCCATATTATATCAGATTACGGGTTCTAAAAATAAGTTCCGCTCAGTCTACGTTCTCAGCCTCAGCAACAAAAGCTACAACGTCTACTTTACCATTTTCAAAGTCCAGTACATTATTCATGATAAGTACAGCTCTTGTTACTTGCATGGAGTGTCGTGATTGCAGGCTAGTAAATAATAGTGCGTCCCCCTTTCATTATTGTTGCATCCTTTAATTGCAGGACATGCTACTCGATCCGAGGACCGTAATTTATATTTCGTTATTAACTTTTTGCTTTGAACTTCTTAGCGATTATTATGGATGGATTTGTCGTAAGCGTGTGGTGATTTTATGAAATAACGCAGGGAGGTTGTCAAGAATATCTGTCAATCATGCCGTAATTACTTATCCTTACGGATTTTAGATTTTGGCATGTTTAAGGGTAAAACAAGCAATTAGCATTTAAATTTATTGAAAAATCTTGAAAGAAAAATACGTAAATAAATAAAAAAAAAACCTTTTTTTTAATGCAAATCTTTTCCATAATTATAGCAAAAGTTAAAAAAAAAACATTTAAATAAATAATTTAGTCTTGTCTAGCTTTGGAAGAATTCTTTTTCATATACTAATGACAATTTGCTTGCAAATAATTATAAAGTTGAACGCAAACTAGGCAAGCAACCGGATCGCCATAACTTATGCAGTTATGCACTATATAACTGAAGATACGTCGTATGAAAGACAAATTAACTCTCAATTACTAGAATAGTATAAAAACATACTCCTCCAACCGACCGTAAAGAGAGATACGAATCAATCACGCAATCTCTGTGCACGTTTAGAAAGATTGAATAATATCATTAATAGATATTGATCGAATGAATGTTGAAAATATTACAAGTATCGGTTTGTTGTGTTTGACAACAACAGACGGCCACTCCAATCACTCCGACAATAGACTTATTAAGGTCAATCTTGGTGTAACAGAAGTTAACGATAAGTGATACTTATGACTCAGAGTTAGGGCTTGCAATCCGGATATCCGGTTATCCGCATTATCCGGATATCCGCCGATTTTCAAATCCGGATTTTACTTGCAACACAATCCGATTTTTTCGGATATTACGGATAGTTCTATTTCACTTTGAAATATTAAATAAAAAGCTGTCATCTGTAATTTGCATAACTGTTCGTACGTTATTTATTATTTCAATGTAGTTAATCACTCTCACAATTGTTTATTTACATCCCAAATCATACATAAATACATAAACATACGCCTTTTTTCATGAGGGTAGGTTGAAATGAGAAAGTACAGAGTGCCATACGCTACGATTCTGACATAATTCGTTTGCTTCGTTTACATTCATACATGCTGTCATACACATCATAATATTGAGTCAATTTAGTGGCAGAGATTATAATTCATTCCAACATTCTATATACATATCCAAAATACAGGCTTTGCTTAGCTCTGCTTGGCTATAGATGGACACACCACACCAATTAGACCGACCTAACTTAGCTTGTACAAATATTATGCCTGAGTTTTCTTTTAACAAACATTATTATTTAAATTATTGACCACTGGCCAACTTTATCAATCAATCAAATCATTTATTAAATCGGACAAATGACACACATCCTTACTGCACGCATTTTCAAGATGGTGTTGTATTTTATGGCACGCACAGTCGCTTCTCACGTAAAAGAAGACTGGACCAGAGTTTCAAAATCAATCGCTACAGTGGCATTTACAAAACTCTCTCACATTTTTTATTAAGAACAAAAAAACTTCCAACGAATCTGTGAGACTAGCGATTTTTAAAATTATATCCACGTTTAACACACAACAACCAAATCAAACAGTCATAACTTCAACGGACAATACACGATATAAAGAAGGTTGCTCTTCTTCAACTGAAAGCGTATCAATCAAAACATGTGCATGTTCTTTTTAATTCCAAAACTCCCACTTATTTTAATTAACGTTTCAAGTTTCTTCATGACACACATGATATATCTGAGGTCATCAGAAAACTTGAGTCTTTAGGCCCATGCATACCACTAATTTCTACGGAAAATCGTTCTCAGTGGAAGCTATACGGTTATGGAATGCTTTGCCTGTGCCAGAGAGACAATCTCAAACATTAGCATCATTTAAAAATATAATTATTATTATACTTTAAAATGATTACCTCTCACCTAACACGTCTTGATTATAACAGTTCGTTACTTTGCAAATAATTAGTATTTATGTATTGAAATTTTTCTTTATAATCTTATTTTATACATTTAACGACATTGTCATTTATGGTATATTTATGTAAATAGTTTTTTTTTTATACCACGACGGTGGCAAACAAGCTTGCGGCCTGCCTGATGGTAAGCGGTTATCGTAGCCTATGGACACTTGCAACACCAGGGGCGCCACACGCGCGTTGCCGACCCTTTAAAAACCTATCTACTCCCTTTTTGAAGAACCCCATACTGTAGCCCTCTGAGAAAACCTCGGCAGGGAGCTCATTCCACAATCCAAGTGTACGCAACAGCTGTAATAGATGGTTAACAAATAAATAAGCAACGCATAGCCAATTACACGTTCTCACGTGTAGAAACAAAGTATGTTACAGAAATCTTAGGATTACTAACAAGCACGATAAATAACAAAAAAAAAATAGAACAAAATACAAAAAGCACTCACATTATAATGTTTTATACAGGTCGATTGGATTGCGAGGTTATGATTTGTAATAAATGTAAGATCTCATGTTTCATTAGAATTGTTAGTATGAGAAACGTACATTCGATTGTATAGTGCGATATCGGTGTTTTATTGCAAAATTTTAGAAACTTAACAATTTTGTAATTGTTACTTGAAATATTGGTAAAATTTATTTCTTGTCATTTTGCCTGAAAGACTAATTAGAACGTGTTACAAAAGCTTATTAATTTAATTTATAATAAAAACCAAAAAATATCCGTATTATCCGGATAATCCGGATAGCAATGTTTTTAAATCCGTATTATCCGGATAGTAAAAACGAACGGATATTGCAAGCCCTACTCAGAGTGTACCTAATACGCTACGGGCAGTAAACTTAAAAACTAAAGTAGAACGGTAAACAATGCAGCAATGGACTTAATGTAAGCATAACTTTAAATAGTGTCAAAGAGATAAATAAAATAACAAATTAAATAGAATTTTCTTAGTCCATCCAGTAGGCTGGTCGTCCGGCACTTAGAAGCAAGAAATAATTGCCAATAACACAAGATGTCAATGACGCTGAAGTAGATTTAAACTAATGGACAATGGTAACCGATCACGGATGTGACCAATTTATCATTTATAGGCCGAGGCGAGCCCTTTATTATTTTCTTTACTCTCTGTAACATATAAATTACAAGAACTATGTCCGTTCTTTTATATCAGCTGTTTATTTCACGGAATAAGTTGCGAGCGACATAATAACCAATTCGAGAAACCTGGAAGATATTGCAAAGTTACTGCCTTATTTTTTTTCTATGAAAGTTGGATGGCTCATTAGGTAACATACTGGCAAGATATGAGAAATCTTTATCCTTGCTTTTATTCACGATAAATATATTTCAGTTGTATTCGAAGTTAGGGCTTGTTATATAAAACGAGCGTTCCCTGGCTTTCCCTATTGGTTTAACGAAGTCAGAGCACAAAACATTAAAAAACCGCAGACAAAAAACGTGCTCCTTGAAGAAAACTCGTCTGGAATAAACAGTCGACTTTTTAACCAGTTGGTAGCTGCAGAAAATATTTGCAACGACTTAATTTAATTACACAAGGTTTTACTTGACATTCAAATAATACGTCTATGCCAAGTTCTTCGTAATGTTAAAATGAAGTGAAATAAACGGTAAGTAAATATATATTGTTACGTGTTTTTTTACATCAGCGATTTTAATACGTGATGTGACCCATATCAATTTATTCATTGCGGCTCTAGTTTCATTATACATATAGTATATTTGCATTAGTATCACTAAACACAAATTATTTAAAATAAATTGTTTAAGAAAATAAAATAACACAAAAGCTACCACTTACAAACCTACACCATGATAAGCGTTTAATAGTTTATAGTAAGCGTGGCATCGTCTCGTCTCGCCAGCAACAGCCGAATGCAATTGAAGCTAATAAAAATTCAATTCTCATAATATGTCCTGTCTCTATTTACTACCTTTAATGCTGCTGCACCGATGCATACGATGAATACCTAATGTTCTTTGTGATGTGTCGTCGTTTTGTGCAAACTTGATTCTGTCTGGCATGCGCTGCGTGCAATAAAAGTACGTGTATGACAGTACTTGGTAAAACAAAGGTGTTATTGTTGTATGACCTTGACCTTTGTCATTTGTTATTTTATGTTTTGTCGAACATTTGTCATGCGTGAAAACTGCATCAGCAACTAGGTTAGGCCACTGTTAACAGTTTATATTAAAGTTTTCCAATGTATACTAAATTCATATTTCAGAAATAACAAGACCACTAAAGCATACATAGTAAAATTTACAGTCCTAGATTTGGGGTTGCAGCAGTAAATATAATAAAATAGGTAAATGTACGATAGTCTGATAAACAAATAAAACTATCACAGTCTACTAGCTGACCACTTCCTCAATAAAGTTTAAAAATATGGCCCTAAAATACTTAATTTATTTTAAACTTAATAACTCACCTGTATATAAAATGTCGTCGCCGAACGGGCCTGCGTCCGCTAGGCGAACTCTCCAGTGATGATGACCAGGCGTCAGACCGTGACAGCGCCGTGTTTCTAGCCTCCGTGCTCCTTGCGCTTTCCAACAAGATCGCCGTGTACTTCGTTATCAACATCGTGTGACACTGTTGCTTGATATTCACTTGTTACTAAGACACTATGCTCATTGAGACAACACTTTGAGTTAACTGTTACTTTAACGCAGGATACTGGAGAATTACAACTTTATTCATTGCATTTATGGCTGTAGGCTATATTTTGATTATTTCTTTAATTAACGCGTGTATTCTAATTATAAAATTCCTCAATTCAATTTCTCTATAATTTGTGTAACATCGGAAAGCAACTAGTGAACTGACTGTGCCGACATCCGCACCGTCACGGTGTAGTGACCACCAACCATCACACGTTATTATCCCTCCGACTAAACAACGGGATATTGTGAATTATGCGTGACACCCACGCATAAAAGTCGGTAAAAAGAACGAGTTTCAAAGGAAAAAGAATTATACATTACAAAGCCGTGGAATCGCAAAGTACGGAAAAGCATTTGTTTTCAAATAACTACATTCAATATTAATATCAAAGAAGTCGATCACTTTTTTTCAAACAAGTCAGTAATTTATTGTTTAAGCTTTCAATAATCTCATTAAAATATGTTAACAAAGATTTCGCTGGTCTAAAGTACCTTTTAAAACAAAAAATAAAACAATTCTTTCCAGTTTGAAATTTAAATGTTCGCAAACATGCTCTATGCAGTCATTGGGCATTAGTCATCTCTACCTGCAGAATTACCTCAGTTTATGTATCCGCTACAACCTGGAATAGCTAGGAATATTGAACCATTTTATAATTACAAGTCATTATTGTGACTAGCATTCCATAATTTGCAGATGCTTTAAGGTGAAATAGATGACAAAACAGAACCATACGAGGCGGAAAGATGGTGAAACAGTAGTGAAAATCCAATAGGTTTATATTCATAATGGTTTTGTTAATTAACAGATGTCTGTCAATTTACAGATATACCTACAGATTCCGCCAAACTTGATTAAAGTACCTCAATTGTTTATATGCTCAAGCCTATGTAAGATCAATATCTGCACAATTCAATGAGTCCATTTTGCATAAAATAAACATTTAAATGAGTGCTCAATACGGCTGATAATTGGACAAAATTGAGGAAGCCATAAAAGAAAATGAATATTCATAGTCATTTACGACTGTATCAGCTCAGCTGTCACAACCAAAAAAGTTTATAGTTTATTTTATCGTTACATTTCTTTATTTATTGTGAAACTCGTATTACCTTTAAATTAAATAAAGGTAAAGAACTTCCAATAAGGAGTTTTCGCTCAGAAGTACGACAGTCTAATAACTTGTCTTACCAAAGGCTAATTGCGTTACTAAATTTTTAGATTGTGAAGGTCAGTGGCTCCACGTAAAATGCTGGTATGCTGCTGGATAGACTAGGAGCTAATACCATCAATGCTGAAGGAACACTGAAGAACTTCCCTTTAGTATGAGTTACTTGCCTTAACAGAGCTAGCCTATAATCCGCAGAAAAGGTAATTAGAAAATTCAAACTTACTCTAATATCGTATTTTATTGATTGTATTTTTGATTAGAAGTTTTTAGAAATAATATAAGCATATTTTTTTATTTCTCATAATACATTATATCGACAGCAGGAAGCAAAATAATTGCAAAAGCAAATAAAGACGCAGTACTAAGACTACCGCCAGTAAAATTGTGCAAAGGGATGCGGCAATTACTGAAGACAAAACGGACGGTGTCATTGAACCAGTATTCGATGAAACTCCACAAATAAACCTTGTATAGAAATATATAGAAACAGTGTTTACTACATGTTAGAACGTATTTGGCTCAAGGATTAGTTATCAACGGATGTGTTTATACAAAACATTTATTCAGTTGATTGGAACACAGATTGCTGATAGAAGTATTAGGTATGTTTGAAACTAAACGGACTGTTTTCCGAGCGTAAGATTCATGATAAGACTAAGAAAACAATCCATTTTGTTTGCTTGCCGTCCATCCGAGAGAAACGGATATATATATTTGCCTCTTATTTTGTCTTATGCTCGTAAAGTACTATAAATAAACTATTATCTTGCTACGAACAAACTTTAGCTAAACTGAGAGAGATTCCATGCGAATATCCTAACCATTGTAATAAAAACAGCAATAATATTACTGAACGTCATTCACACCGCTTGACTATGACCTCTGAGAAATGTAAGCTAATTTTACGTTCAACTTCTATCTTAGAAACTGCATTTCACATAGGTAATGACTGCCATAAATATCTTTCGAGCGTTAGCCTCACCGACGAGACCGTTGTTGGTACTGACTTATCTCCAAGATCAGCCGAAGATAATTGCAATAGCCTACTCCGTCCTAATACTGCTTATAAAGAAACTTATCAGGGATCAGAGTGCTTATCTCTATGGACCTTTCCTGTTGACGTTAGATGCTTTCGACATTCGGTAGACGTTTAAAGGTCAGGCAAGGGCTGAGTACAGCTAAAGTTTTCTTATTGCTAGTGAGGTCCCCAGTTTCCATAGTCAATATTGAGATTAATCTAAATTTTCAGAATCATTTACAAAAAAAAAGTTTAACTAAATCTAAAATAAACACTCATCTAAAATAACCAAATGTAGGTATCATAAATTCTTAAATAAGGTTAAGAATTCCAAATGAGAAACGATAAAGTCCGTTTGCAATAATATCGCTTCAACATACTTTGCCACCCACATACATATTGAGATACAGTTGATGCTAACACAGTATCAGTTCCGCTGTCAGTGCAAATTCCTTAACTATTGAATTCTCAGACTGTAATTGGAATGAGCAGGCCTCAAGTTCGAGGGTACTACTTCATGCCGGCTTCACCATATACGGCCTCAGAAACAGGCAATATCTAAGTATTTGTGTATTGTATCGCGTTTTGATGTTGACATTTAATGTTCGCATGGTCAAAGGAATTTCATGGCAGTTGCAATCTATTTTGATGCACGGAAATACTTGCAGGAATACATTCACTTAGCTGAGATTATTAGTTTATTATGCATGCAAACAGTAAAAGTTAGAACCCAGGTTTACTTCGCTGTAATAAACTTTTATCAAATAATCAACGTGGTGAATAAAATCTAAAGATTTGTGCCAAGCCTTCGTTGAAAGAAACCGACTAAGCTCAAGTCAGTCTTCATTGTTCTATCATTATAAAGAACAGTCAAGACAATGATTTTTAAACGTCCATAAATTAGAGTAGAGCAATAATGACTGCAATGAACTTTATCTACATTCCTAGTGATTATGATGTAATGTATGTCAGTAGCAATAGTAATTAAATCCTTTCTTATGGTTCGTTCGAAGTGTGATTGTGTCATACTTAGCAGATATATGCTATCTATATGGTAGCAAAAAGTGATTTTAACAAATCCTAATATCAGTTTAGTTGGCAATTTAACTTTATTAACAGCGGAGCGATGTTTATGGAAACAAATAATTGGTAAATAACGTCTTCAGTTAATCAAGCGGTAGATAATATTGCTGGGGTTTGGCATAACATTTGATGAAATTTCATTGCTTTCTTTAATGGTTGATGATGAGTGTTTCATTACAGCTCATGACACCTAGGGTTAGACTGAGAATCAATATAAAAATTATAGGTAGGTATTTTAATACAATTATGAAAGCGCGATGCGAGTGTCGAAAAGCAGTAAAGAGTTATTTAGTAATATAATTCTATTTGAACTCCAGAGTCTAAAAAAACGTTATATGAAAAGATCTTATAGTTAGGTATATGAAAGGATCCGTAGGTACACACGAAAACGTTGACTATCACAATATAATTAAATTGCTGACTACAATGACTAAAGGCTCCTCGTGAGTAGGTAGATATGCTAGTCTAAACAATAACACTACTTAGAAATACACAATGCCTACAAAATAGTAGCTCGTAATAATTCATATCAGATAAATAAAATGTTAGACGTAAAAGTCGAAGGGTGAACTGGAACAGCCAATAAAGAAACAGTTACAGTTTATTATGAGGGTCAGTTCTAACAAATACAAGAAGTCTAAGATGAAATAAAGTCATTGTCACAAGAAGATAATGACTTCCTGGAAGCATACGTCCGCTGCATCTCGTAATTCTCAGAGGTATGACTGTCTGTATTTTGAAGCTTTTATACCTACTAAGCAGGAGACATTAATTCAACGATGAATTTATGCCTCCCAGACAAATTATTATGATTCACATTAGTAATCAGTCAGTAGGTGTCGATTAGGTCATTCGATTTAACAACATCGCTCAGTTCGATTTGAACTACGTTTCCACTATGTGATTCAGTACTGCACCTCTGATCATAATACTGTAGCATTTGGTGTAACGAAATATGATGGAGACACAGTTGTTACTTGTTTTCAAAAGGTCAGCGAACTTTAATTAAGCAAGATAGCGCCTATATACCTAGGTATACACATAAAGCAATTGAGTTCTAAACTAGTCACAGCACAAAATTACGAAATTTGCACGGTTGTCACAAAACCCACTCAAAATTGGAAACACTGGAAACCTTAAATCAGTTGAAACGGCACATGGGTAAAGAGATAGATAAACACTTTTCACAATCGCGACGGTAAATATATTTGCGGTATTTTCGCAGTGCGCTCGCGTCTGCGTCGCAATCCAATCGTCCGATCGGAAACATCGGCGCCGGCGCACTGCCTGCCTCGAGGAGCGGTGAGCGCGAGCGCCCTGCAGGACTACCGACCGCCCGACGGGTTTAATTTGAACTTGGAACTCTACATGCGGGATGCAATTTTGGACGTGTTTTTATTGGGTTTTGGTCAGCGAGGCGACGGCCGTTAATTACTTGGAATACCACACGAAAGGTGCACGCCCTTTAACTAAAACAGCTACTGTTTAGCTACTGTTTTTCCCTCCAATTATTTATCGATTTAACTTGAATGCCCATTCAATTTACAGAACATATTTTATTGTATTTGGTAGAATACATTTAAACAATTTATTGCAACGTCTACCGCGTTTTAATAAAAATATGCCACCAGTCCACCACAGAGTCGGCAACCCCTTTGATACTGTCGAACATTCCTTTTCGCATCCATTTCTGCGACAAAAAGTACTGCCAGGGACTTAAAAGGGAAACGATTTAAAAAAAATGTTATACAACTTTCCTTTTCAAAGGGATAGGGACGTATTATGTGGAATAAAGTTATCTGGACATAGCCTTTTATGGGACGCAATCGTGAGTCGTATAGCAAAAAAGGTCAGTTGAAACGAGTTGGTCATTACATAGAATGGCTCGCTAACGTCCGTATGAAAGTAAAATTTATTTACGATCAGACACAATGTTTATTTCTATGCCAAATCTGGCTATTACATTAACCGTGACTTTCGAAGACAGGGTATTTACATTAAATGGTACCGTGGTGTTCCCCACTTCAATATAAAAACGGTTTTATTTTATTGAAGTCTTATTTGATAAAAGGAAATTTATTTTAAGTTTGTGGATCAAAGCCAAATGGTTTACACCAACTAATGCTTAAGTATTGACAGTAACAAAAACTTCTTCTTTATATCTAAACGCCTAACTTTTGATGGAATCACTTTTGAAAATAGTGACTAAGCATATCACTTAGCACGTGAAATCGTGCGCATAACACTCAATAAAAGTTTTCCTTACAACTATTATATAAGCTTATGAAACAGTTGCGAAAAAACAAACAAAAAAAAAACAATTTGTTAAAACATATCTCTGAACGACGATTTTATGAAATTTATATCAGATGAGCGTTGAAAAGCGTGCCTTTGAGACGCACAAGCTAATGAAGCAGGGCTATGAATACATATTGGAACATTAAGCAGTAAAAACGGTAGTGCCCAGTGCATAATTAATTAAGACACTGCCCCTTAAGATGAGCATTGAGGCAGATTATTAAGATATAAGAACACGGTGGAAGTGAGTTTTATTAAATTAATAGTAGCAGAAAGTAAGAAAGAAGAGTTTATCTCCAATACACATGAAAGTTTTAGAATATAATTGATGATTAAACGAACTTACCTGTAAGTGAAGTTCTATCCCAATTATATGAGTACGTTTCATTCGAAGATAAATAATAGACACATGTAGTACCTTCATTGTACTGGCAACTTCGCACTTATTAATATTAGGGTAGATTGAAAAACTTCCCGGCTTGCGCTCCGTCCAGCCAGCCGCAACGGCGGCAAGGCTCCTCATTCTTTAGAGTCCTATTACAAAATTTTTAGATTAAGGGCTCCGGGAAGGGAGGGACCTTTATCTTCGAATGAAACGTACTCATATAATTGGGATAGAACTTCACTTACAGGTAAGTTCGTTTAATCATCAATTATATTTCGTACGTTTCATTCTTCAGATAAATAATAGACACATGTAGATGTTTAGAGATTAAAATTTTTGTAACTAGATAGTATTAAATGAATAAGATTAAAACTAGTGGTTTACTACTAGAAATAATTTAATTACTCAACACAACTCTTAACATTCTTTTGGTACAAAACATAAAAAGGTTTTTTTTTTTTTTTTAACATTAATTTAGACACTTCATAAGAAAAACAGGAACAATCAGATAAATGAATACTCTAATCGCAGTTCATAAAGTCCCGGTTGTTAACCAGGGAGAAGAACTGATCTTGCGAAACAAGAGTCATCGCTCACTGGACGATTATAGAATTTTGCAAACGTCTGCGACGATTGCGAGCAACCAACAGTCTTCCTGATGACGTCAAGCGAGATGCCTCGCGTGCGCGCCGTGGATGTGGCAGCGTGTCGGGTGCTGTGTGCACCGAACGCCGACACATCCACGCCGCCCTCCGTGAGCACCTGCTTTATCCATCGGCTGATGGTTTGTGTGCAGGTGGCCTTATAAGGTCGCTTGTATGTTATCAGAAGATTTTCAACTGTATTTGGCCTTAAATCTTTTGTAACCGACAAATAATCTTTCAAAGTTGTTGCTGGACAAATATTTATATTTTCGTTGAAGTAAGGCAGGAATAAAATTGGTTGGTCACGACCGACAGCAGATGTTTTAATAATATCGGTAATTACAATGTTGACCCCGTTAGGGCAAATATGAATATTTTTAATTTTAATAGATGTAATTGTTTGCGCCCTGTGAGCTGTGCATAAGGCTAATAACATTACAAGGTTCTGGGAAATCTTTTTTAAAGGTAATTCTATATTAGGTCCCCATTGAGCGATGTGTTGTAAAACTATTTGAGGGTTCCACGTAGATGCGTATTTTGGGATGTTTGGCCTTAATTTATACGTTCCTTTTAATAGCCTTTTGATCTGTTCATGAGATCCTAAATCATCACCAAATAATAAACTTAAAGCCGAACGGTAACTATTAAGAGAGCCGTAAGCTGCACCTTTATCAAACTGTTCCGTTAAGAATGATAACACTGACGGTATACAAGATTTGTATGGATCTATTTCATTGTTAAGGCAATATTGCCACCAATATTTTAAGGCCACATTAAATTGTTTCAATGTGTTCTTAGCTAAAGATGCCATCATTAAATCCAGAGAGGCCATTGGGACACCTCGTTTTATGAACGCGTTCCTGAGAGCTTCGCTACACCCAGGGTAACTCCTTTGATTTGTGGGTTCCTAGAGGAAGACCATATATTGTTATTTTCGGAATTTATAAATAAAGTATCTGAAGTGAGCAATTTTTGTAATAGAGGGAACCAGGGTTGCGAAGGCCAATAGGGAAAGACAAGTATGCCTTCAGCCTTATCTATAATGATTTTTTCTAAACATTTTAATATTAGGGAAAACGGTGGGAAGGCATAAAAGAACATGTTATTCCATGGAATTGTGAACGCGTCTATTGCTATAGCATCTGGGTCTGGTTTCCATGCTACGTATTGATGACATTTGGCATTGGTGCGAGAAGCGAATAAATCGATATCTGGTTTACCTAATTTAGTCTTAATTGTATCAAATACTTCATCCGACAATTTTAGTTCTATGTCTTTGTTAATTTTGCGAGATTCTTCATCAGCTTCTTTATTATCTTTACTTTTAATATAAGAGGCAGTTAAAAATAAATTTCTTTCTTCGCACCAACGCCAGATTTCTCGTGTCAAGTCGTTTAAATGGGAGTATTGGGTACCACCCATGCGATTCACGTAGCTTAATGCTGTGGTATTATCGATACGTAATAGAATGGAACAGTTACGTATGTCGCGTGCAAAACATTTGAGGCCAAAAAACACTGCCAGCAGCTCTAAATAGTTGATATGGAATTTTAACTCGGTTGACTACCATTTACCGTTAACTCTTTCGTTATCGCAAAATGCGCCCCAGCCAGACCTGGAGGCGTCTGTAAAAATTTCTAGTTGAAACTTATCAGGCCTTAAGGAAGTAGATGTTGAAAAAATGTTCTGAGACCACCATTCCAGATCCGGCAGAATTATAGGCGAAAGATTAAATTTGGATTCATTATGTTTTATAGGCGTTTAATGCTAAGTACTTTTGTCTCTCGAGACGTTTAGTATACACCCAACCGTATTTAACCGCCGGACAGGCGGATGATAAAACGCCGATTAAACTGGCAAAGTCTTTAATAGTGCAACGTGGTAAGGGAATAAATTTTTTAACTAATTTTGAAATATGTACTCGTTTATCATTCGGTAAGGACATGTTATTAGTGTTATAATTAAAACCTAGGAATTTAGTCTGTTGTGATGGTTGTAAAGAGCTTTTTTCGAAATTTATTACGAATCCTAAACATTGTAAAAGTTTAACAGTCTCCTTTACGTTATTTAAACATTCAGTATATGTATGGCCGATACATAACAAATCGTCGAGGTATATAACAGATAAATAGCCGCGATATCTAAGGTGAGTCACAACTTCTCTCATAATTTTCGTGAATGTTCTTGGTGCCGACGATAACCCGTTAGGCATAGCTTTGAATTCATAAGTTAAATTTTCACCGACTTCATTATGAAATTGAAATCTTAAATATTTTCTGTGTGATGGATTAATTGGTACCAATAAATATGATTCCTTTAAATCGATCGTGGCCATAAAACCGTTATGAGGAACTAATTTGCAAGCTGTTCTATAGTCTTCCATTTTAAAATGAGTTTGAGTTACGAATTTATTTAACAACTTTAAGTTTAGAATAAATCGTTTTCCATCATTTGATTTTGAAGTTAAAAATATTTTAGAAATAAATTGATCTGATTGTGGCTCACATTCATGTATCGCGCCTAATTGTAACAAGTTGTCGATCGCTACAGACATATCTCCCTGTTCTTCATTCCTAAACGTGTTACAGGGTACAACATGTTGGTACACTTTTTTAGAAAATGGAATCATGTAGCCATTTTTAATCCAATTCAAGATTGGACTATTACTAGTAATGTACATCCAACATTTGTAAAAATATTGTAAACGACCTGCGTGTACCTGTATCGCTAACGTCGAGTCTGGGCACGGTGCTTGCCCTGGTTGGGGGAAGCTCGAGGTCGCGTCGTCGTCGGCTGCCGACGGTATGCTGTCGCTGCTCGTAGATATCCTCCTCGCCCCCCCCCTGCTCGCCGAGACATAACGAAGGGGGCCAGTCCCGTTTCCCGAAAACCGAGTCCTCGCTGTCGATGGTCCAGCTGTGGGTGCGGGTAAAGACGTCGCCCTTTGAGCGGATTTTTTAATCAGCGATCCTTGTCGCTCAATAGCTTTAGAAGCTTTTATGGTTTCTGAGAGCTTTTCTCCGAAAAGCGTCTCGTCTCTTTCGTGGTCTTTTATAAGTGGCGTAAAAGACTTGTCCAGACAGGGAGTGATGAGTTTTGTCCTCACCTGAGTTTCGGTATAATGTAAGTCGGTCAGGATCCTACAGCTATCCGAAAGAATCTTAATAGCCTGAATTTTATCATCTCCCAGAAGAAGCTGGGTAATAGCTTTATTAAGCGCGCTTATACCGAGGCCTAGTTGATCTTGTTTCAACTGTATATTTTTATCACGGTTAATAATAATTTCCGAGACGGCAGCCTTAATTTCAGGATTCAAAGTTGGCGCCCTAAGGAGTTTGCAGTTCTCTGGAATCTGATACTCCTTAAGTATTTTTTCCTTGAGATCCTTGGCAAGTCCTTTTTTTTAGTAAAGGAATCCAACGTTGTGCCAAAGTGTTGTGTATGTTTTCGCCGTAAATCGGCTGTTCATCCGTGGTATCGCCCAGCGCTGATAGAATTTCGGATCGAGCTGCGGAGAATCATCCTGCGCTAGTTGAATCGGCGCCTCTGGAGTCATTTCAGTGTTTTCTTGAACATCATGAGACTCAACTGGAACGTGAAGCTGCATCGCCGTAATATCATCTTGCATGATTCCGTCGTCTGAAACGATCAACGTTTCAAATGTAAACAAACTGGCCAAGCGTTTTAAAAACGTTTTTTAAACCCTCGTGTTGACCCGCAGTCAACCTCCAGGCATATTTTACACATCATGCTATACCTTCGTGATACCCTCAAAGTGATATCCTCCAGGCTAGCTTAGAGATGCTCAATTATTTATTTTGAACCACGTGAAAAGAATATAAAAGGTATCACGTATACACAGTTTTGTGGTTGCAACTCGTACACGAAATCACTTAATAAAAAAATACATCATAACTAACCTTCGTTTTTCTCGGAATCCGACGAAGATGAATATAATCACACGACTTCGTTTTTTGTTTGCACATTCTTTAAGTCTTTTAATTTTATTTTCATAGTAACTAATTTTATTGTCAGCGCTACGCTTAGACATATTGAAAAAGTAATTTGAAGATAACTTTAACGAAATATCACTGAATATATAAAAGTATTGAAGAGTGAGTGCTTGTTGCCGCGCACAATAAAAGAATGAGGAGCCTTGCCGCCGTTGCGGCTGGCTGGACGGAGCGCAAGCCGGGAAGTTTTTCAATCTACCCTAATATTAATAAGTGCGAAGTTGCCAGTACAATGAAGGTACTACATGTGTCTATTATTTATCTGAAGAATGAAACGTACGAAATATAATCAGGAAATATATGAATAACAAGATAAGCAGAAAAGAAAATGAGTTTAATTATATTGTTAATAACATCTGTTTACATACTAAATGTGTCTGACAAAAGACTACTAATTTACTTACTACATTAAGAGTATTTACAATTTTACTCGAATGGTAGTAAAGTAGGTACAGACCTACTTTAAAATATAGAGATCACATTCGAGTGAGTGAGTGAGTGTATAGTATAGTATAACGGGCCGGTGTCCGCAACTCCACGTCAAAGCGCGTATTTTGCGTGCGGGTGAGTGAGTGTAAACCAGGTCCCTGTTCAATTGGAAAAAATTGACAGTTTGAGGTAGTTTGATGTGCTAGCATCTGTTGCTAGCACATCAAACTACCTCAAACTGTCAATTTTTTCCAATTGATTGAACAGGGACCTGGTTTTATTTGTCATAAAGTTGAAAAACTATCAAAAAATGTTTCATATTGGGACAGCTAGATCTGCTAACTCCTCTAATAAAACTGTGTATCTGTTTTACTTTAAAAAAAATCACTATAGTTATATCTAATAAAATCCTCGATTTTACATCGTTCTTAATTAATTTAGCATCGTAGGAGCCGTGAAATTGCTACAGAGTCGTAATTGGTTGTGATGGTCCAAAACGATTTTAAAGGGGCGTTCAACGCCACTCGTGAAGTGTACTACCAGCTTTATATAGATTTTATGAGAGTAAACAGTTTTTACAAGGTCAGAGGATTATTAGAAAACTGGGAAACGTTGAAGGATAGTAGGAAAAAAAGCGTAATACAGGAATGAATGAAGATGATTGCAGACTAAGCATTTAAGTAACCCAATTTCAAAAGTTCAATCACACTACCTCGTTTACTATAAAATAATATTTATACCATAACTGGCAAATAATTCGAACACACGCGTACTACCTACTGACACCTTTTTATATAAATATAAACGGGCAGCTAACAAAATAAACTTTGACATAAAATCGCACATTCATGCAAACACAATGAAGTATAAAGAAACGACCACCATTATTATAAGAAATGTATACCAAGACTGACTAAATGATAAACACAAGTCAGGATATTATTAAATACACTTAAGGCAAATGGTAAATTATATTTATCTACGTAAATTCATTTTAGACAAACCCTGTTTTTACACGTCAATATAAATAGATGAAGTCAATGATTCTAATCAGACTACTCGGAGAAGAAACAAAGGCCAGAGTCTCTTATAAAGTCCTTACATTATCTTGGCTATGCAGAAACATACATAAATGAAAGGACTTTGCGAAACTAGTCTTACATGCTCCTTCAAACAAGTCGAAGAAATTTATACCAAACAAAGATGCAGTCTACAGCCAGTCTAAATATAAATAGTGCTGACTGCATGTACTGCGTAGATTACTACGAAGCTCCTACAACATGACATCAACACGTGGGAAGGTGAGCAGAACTGGCGCAATTAACGATTTATAAATAAACACTGGATATAAACTTGAACCGCGAGTGTAATGGTTTAAGTGCCCACTGATATATCGTTCCTTTAGAACTACGTGAGATGGTTGATAAGATAGAATTATTATTAATTATTATTTATTTATTCTGTAACACAACTTCGATTTGTTAGGTCTGATGCTGAAATATTATGTAAAAAACAAAAGGAGATGATTCATTTTTATATGGGGCTCCGGCCATAACCTGTACCTTTTTAGCGAAGGTGCGAAATTTACCCCGAAGGTGAATGTAATAAAGTTATTTTTTATTCATCTTAACAAATTAATGGTTTTTATGAACAAAATAAAATAAAAAATGTTTGACAATTGTCCTAAAAGTTATGACAGCAATGCCACGTTGTAAAGATGACATTGACTTTTAGGTTATTTTGAATTTGTCCAGAAACACACTTCAAAAATGGCGACTAAAGATTATTGTAAGGATGAGATTGTCACACTTAATTATGTTTACTCAAAATACGTACAAGATAATAATAGTTATTTATTTTTAACACTACAAAAAACACACGTTTGTTAATTATTTTCTAGGTAACATTGATTTCATGCAACATGTTTTCTAAACGAATGAAGTATGCAATCAAACGAGACGCCATGTTGAATAAAACATGGCAATAATTGAAAAAATATTATTTTGTAAACACAACAAATCAGACTTAAATTCACCAGATAATATTTTCCCCCAATTTGTGTTATTTTTTCTCCTTTTTCGATAAATGTACATCTAATGGCCGAAAATGAAACATCTCCTTTAAAACGTTAGTATAAAAATAAGAGACATAATTTTATTTTCAAACAGTCTGGCTGTTTAAACTCATGTTTATTCAGAAAAGGCTAACGCTGAGCTTGAAAGCTTAAAAGAACAGCTAAAAGAGATAAGACGCATCCGCAATCCGATAAAACATCTGAATTAGTCTCTCAAAGACACAAAGTTAGAATTTTATTATTCAGAACATCTCGAGCCAAATAATATTTTTTAATACACCTCCTATTTTCACATTGTTGTAAAGAACAATGAAAGAAATAGGAAAAAGAAAATTTAAAGGCCCTATCATAATAAGAATACTTGTCTTACAGTTAACTCTATCGGTATTGAAAAAGCTAACCTTTTTCAATACCGATAGAGTTACGTGTAAGACAGCAGTGACGTCTGTTTCTTTTGTTTGGTAGGTTTTAAGAAGTAATAATTAAGGGTATTTTTTATGTAGCAAAAAAAAAATTGCTTTTCTTGATAGCCGTGTTTAGCGAATAGCATTACAGGATGACAAAACTCTCAAATGTTACGATTGGTTTCCAATATTAAGGAACGCATCAGTTGAATGCCGATATTTCAAATTTACCACTTACCTGACCTCCATTTCTCATTCACCTTTAAAACCCAGTTACTGGGTTACTAACTCTTGGTAAGATATGTTTTCTTTCTTGTTTCCCAAAATGTCTGTTAAAGATCTATTAGCCGAGACTAACAGCTAAATTAATATGGTTTCTGAGTAGGTACTAGACATTATAATGTATATTCTTATAAGACTACTATTAACAGTTGGTTTACAAAAAGAAAAATAGATAAAAGCACGTGAGGTTGTATTTTGTCAAATCATATTTCACATCACAGACTGAGGTATTCCTCGAAGCGCTACTATTTTGAGGCGCTCCAAATGAGGCGCTCCTATTTTATTCCTCGGGGCGAACCTTTTAGGAGCGCTCCCGATAGCAATTAAAAATATTTGTTTTTTTTCCTCGAAAAAATATATATTTTTTTAATTCCTAACGGGAACACTCCTAAAAGGTGCGCTCCGAGGAATAAAATAGGAGCGCCTCATTAGGAGCGCCTCAAAATAGTAGCGCTTCGAGGAATACCTCCACAGACGAGGTAACAACCTTAACGTGGAATGACCATAAAATAACAAAAGTAGGGACTTATAAGCATAATATCTGTATAATTATAAACGCATTTCATTAGCTTTACGTCAATCGTCGAGAAATTTTATGGACCGGTGAGGTATCTCAAGGATGCGCGTGAGTCATACGCGATCAGCGGGGCGCCGGTATTGACATTATTTAGTGTAAATATTCACGGATGTGTAGCATGTGCCTACTTGTTTCTATATTTATTTATTTTTTGTAGACTAACTGCTGTACTTTTTTTCCTGTACGTAATGATTGTGATAAATCTTTCAACTCTGGTCAAAAAAAAATATGTCGGTATCGGATTACTAATATTGCCATTTAAGTTTTGTGTATAAATTTGTATGTACATTCTAAGTTTATCTTAGGTCACTGACATTGCTGAAGAAAAAAATCGGGACGAAACAGGACTTGTACTTTAATAAAGTTTGTCATCGCGCTAATCGCCTTAGGCAAGTATGGCGTTAGCACTTTGACTGCCAGACTTCCAGACCCAATAGAATTTTTATTGTTCGCGCCTCACCGGTGTCCGGCGGGGCGTTCAAAATCATAACACTTGTAGCTTTTCTGTAAGAGAAAAATCTTCTACCCTGCAATAAACCAGAGTAAGTGGCAGGTTTTATTTTTTCAGTTCAAAATATTTTTGAGATTTTGAAGTGTCAATTACAACAAATAATAAAAGTTGTTAAAAAAAATTAACAAGAAGTTGCTTATAATGTGTCAGTCAATCTCTTAGGAAATTGTCAGTGTCGCCAGTAACAAAATATGGAAGCAAAAAAAAGAAGCTTTTTATAGCAAGAACACATTAATATCATAAGTTAATTAATTTGCATGCCATAAGTTATCGCGTAGTAAAATTTTCACTGTCCAAGTTATCGGCTCTTAACTTTATTAAGCTTCATGGGTGGTCTCAGACCATTTCGTTATATTGAAAATTTATTGATCAAATGATTTCTCCATCATAAGTTCATAACTGCTCTCTCAACGAAAATTATAACTCTGTTTCAATAAGTTCCTTCTGATTTGCAATTTCAATTTCAATTTCAATTTATTTAATTCAGACAAACGTCCATAGGGTTAGTAAAACAAAATTACTTAAAGACTAGTGTTAGTAATACAAAAAGAAATTTAACTGGTGTGGATCCTTATCCAGTGGCGCAGCAGAGGGGAGTCCCACCTATCTCGAAACACGCTCAAAATACTGTTAGTGGTGGTACGCAGCCGGTCGGCCATGGATGCGGTCCTTTTTCTTATTATTGCGTAAAAGTCATCGGTACGCGCTTCCGCAAACATACCGGACGCACTACAACGCCACGACCGCCCCAACAGTATTCTGAATGCGTTATTGTATTGGACACGCAGATCGCTGTATGTCCTCTGCGTAAAAGTGGTCCAAAGACTGCACGTGTAAAAGGACTGGCAGAAGGCTTTAAAAAGCGTTACCTTTACTTGATTTGTACAACGTGCAAATCTTCGAACCAGCATGTTACACCGAACAGCCAGCGACCTGCGCTCCCTCTCTAAGTCTATATTGTCCCTTAGATCCTCAGTGACCCAGTGACCCAAGTACCTAAACTTAGTCACCCATGATAAAGGAGCACCACATAGCGAGACACTCGGGACATCCAAATAGTTAGTGTCACGCGTTTTAAACATCATGAGCAATATCTAGTAGGTATGTGTACATAATCTTAGAATAAACACTTATAAAAACGGTACGGCCTTCATAAAAATGTGATGATTCAACACGTCTGCTCTATACTTTTATGGGCACAGTTGAGTTCCTATTTATAACGATGGGAGTACCTTTTTAATAATGAAGGTTTGTTTATATTAAAATCATCAACATCACGAAAAAAAAAATATTACGAAAAAATGATCATGGAATTTTTTTTCGCACAGTGTTCTACCCATAAATATGAACAAATTTCACTATAGAACCAACTCGGAAATCGCGAAAAATAAATCAACTGTTGCATACAAAAGTTTTGTACAGACGCCAGCACATCAAGTTACCCCAATGTGTCTAATTTCTATGATCGTTTTTCAACTTTATGTTAAACAGAATAAGGTTCATATTCAATTGGGAAAATTTGACACATTGGGGTAACTTGACGTTCTGGCGTCTGTACCTACTACATTAAAATGACATGCCAAGGAAAATATCTTGCACTACCACATCTTCTTTATGACCAATGGCATTCAATACTTACCTACTGAAGAACAAACACACACGAACAAAATTTTCATCCGATACCTACTTGCGACCTCGTGGACATGAGTCAATAAGTCTAGTTTGGTTTGTTCCGCTGCCACTCCAATATTACTATATTATGCCAGAAGGCGTTACATAAACATGGGATCACAGTTTTTCTATGACTTTTTTTTCGCATGTCCTCTCTGTTAGTATCTTAAATCTGTGTTAATGGCAATGCAGACAATCACTGATGCATGGACTATCAGTAATTAATTAACGTGAACTCACTCCAGACACAAGTATGTTGAGCTTAGTTGGACGGGTTAATAAGACTACTAATACGAGTAGTGTGCAACCTTTTGCTAGTAAGCTTTTTTTAACATAAAAAAACTTCATTATTAATTATTAGTTTATTAAAACTTTATGCACTAGTAAAATTAACTGTACAAAGGCACAGAGACAGAACATGATAGGCGCAAGAAGGTAACAAAAACATGAAAGTCAAATAAATTATTAATTAGAATTAGCAGACGTCCCGCGTTTTCACCCGCGCAGATCCCTTTCCCGTGAGAATACAGGGATAAATAGTAACATAATTATGTGTTAATCCAGGGTGTCAGCTAACTGCATAACAAATTTAAAAAAAAATCCATTCATAGTTTGTACGTGAAAGAGTAACAAACATCCATCCATCCATCCATACTCACAAACTTTCGCGTTTATAATATTAGTAGGATATGATAGGACAAATACATATATACATGCATATTATATGTATATGTATAATCCAGAGATAAGCTAAGTCAGGAGAAAAATAACGATGCATATAAATGGAGATACTAATCTGCTAACAAAAACAATTGCTAATAATTGTTACGCAATTCTCTCTGTCACTAAATCTGGACGATAATATCATGCTCAGACTGACTCAAACCATAGGTTGGAAGTCCCTGTCCTCAACTCATGATTATGGAGGGCGAACTCCGGGATCTTCGGTAGAACGCGCACCACACAATAGGGCACCTGCTCCGTGCTATACCTTTAGTACGTCCGGAGGGGAAACCTCGTAAGTCATATGTTCCGCCTAAATTAAAAAACACGTTTGTGGCTGTAAATATATTAAGATATGAGAGATAGCCCGTTGGTGTGACTGGTGGACTGCCAAATCATACGTTCCAAGTACGAACCCAAGGCGCGCAAGTCTGTCTTTTTTGGATTCATGTGCGCTTTTTTTTATTTATTATTGATAGGCACGCGTTTGACCACTATCTCACCTGATGGTAAGCGATGATGTGGTCGACGATGATGCACTCTTGCCTAGAAGCAACCTGTTCACTCTTGACTTGAAGACCCCTAGGTTGTTGCTATCAGGAAACACCGACTCTGGCAGGGAATTCCACTTTTTAGCTGTTCGCACAATGAATGTGTTTCCAAAGCGTTTAGTACGTATGGTTGGGATATCTACTATGTAGGTACCGCAATAACACTTGCATTAATACTTACCCGCTTCAACATTCCACCTCCTCCTTGCGTCGTATACTCCTCAATGCGGGTCGTGACCTCCCTGCTACATCACTTTTTTCCACGATGTTCCTCCATCTGCAATTCTGCATCTGTCTCTGACGGTGTGAGGGGCATCGTATACCGAGGAGTCAAGAGTGGTGTAGATCTTGTCAGACCAACGTATTGGGCTGCGTCCACGTAGCTTTTGCCGCTTCAAAAATAGTGAAGGAAAACACTCGTGAAGAAACCGAGAGATATTTTCTCAACGGCATGTAAAGCCAAGTCAGAGTCCAACACTCAGACACCAGGTTAATAGTCACTACATAACCACACAAAAAGAAGAAGAAAACTTTGGCTTGAAGAGCGTTGTCTCTGTCTTTCACTTCATTGCTGATGTCTTTTTCTAAAATCTCCCATGTGTGATATCTACGTACATATAATATTACAACGGTGTTTTTCAAAAATGGAAGAAAAACAAATGAAGAAGCAAATGTTTTTAGAGGAGCTTGTGGCTTTAATATAACAGTCGCATGGTCGATCAAAGGTTGAGCTACGCTTGAAGAGGTCGGTCTGTGGATGGGTCACCATTTATTACATACCAAGACTCCTCCGTGCCTCGGAAAGTACGTCAAGTCGTTGGTCCCGGCTGTCATTTGTAGATCTTTGACAGTCGTTACTTGTAGTCAGAAGCCCGAAAGTCTGACAACCAGTTTAACCAAGGGGTATCACGTTACCCAGTTACTGGGTTGTGGAGGTCTGACAGACAGTCCCCTCATGTAAAACACTGGTATTCAGGTGCATCCGGTTAAACTGGATGCCGACCCCAACGTATGTAGTTGGGAAAAGGCAAGGCAGATTATGACTGACTTCTGAAAAGGAATGCCTTCTTAGAATACCACCCGGAAAGTGCACAGTACCTTAAAAGATCTGATAGCTATAACATGAATGCTAAAGTGTCTCATGATGAGTATTTTACTAAAACAAACACCCACACTATGACTTAACAAGTATAAGAAGACCTTGTTATGAGAATTATAGTATTTCCTATCGCTAAATTGGCAGGAGACAAGTCACACCAGTAGTAAATCGATAAATATTGCCAAAAATAGAAATGAATAAACAATCTCAAATGTATTGTTACGACTCCACTAATACAACGATTGTGTGCCAAATTGGGAACAAGCATTGTGGATATAGGTATACAGATTAAATCCGCATGATTGTTGATACTTAAGTAAGTATAATTATGAACGTAATTCCGTATTTTGGACTATCTAGTAACCCGCATAGCCTTTATGCCAGTCCATAACGGTACCTATCAGTTAATATCGTGTAGCTCGATACAATGATTTGGAAACGTGAGAAGAAGCTTCAGTCAATGTTGTTCACATATTAGTAAACTACTTATTTAAAGCTTCGGCTTTGCACGAATGTAAAAAAATACTGAGTTAATAGTTGCCTTGCCCAACCAAAAAATGTTAACGTCCTTTTCTCAGATCTATTGAATGAACACACAAAATTTAATAAAAATCGGTCATTCCGTATCGGAAGAGTTTGGTAAAAAACACTGTGACACGACAATTGTATTTATCAGAAAAGATTATTGTGACAAAAAATCCTTTTAACTTTCGGATTTTTTTATACAATCCGAATCCTGATAATTAGTAACACATTCAAATAGGTCAAGCCGTTCTTAAGTAATTTAAACATGCATCGAAATAGAGATACAGATATTATACTACCTTTTAGGGAACCTAGGCGCGACTGTAGGCTTTGCACACCGCAATAACTCCCAAAATAAATTAATTTCTCATCAGCGCTTACCTGAAACAAACAAATAACACTTATCATTATTACACACAAACCAAGTTTTGCACTTATTTCATCGCAAGTTAAGTCCAATTTCACATAACTTATAGAGATACATTCGTTTTCAATTGTTGTTTGACAATGAGGAATTCTAATAATTCACCCATCATACAGACAATATGTTTGTAAACTGAAAGCTCAAAGCTAATCATTCACGCGTACTGAGCACATACATATCTAAAACATAATCATATGTACGTATGTATCATGATAATAATATAATAACAATGGCACATTCACAACATTGAACAAAGGGGAGACGCATGAACGATTGACGCGTTGACTGATTATAGTTTTCACTATAATCCTGAGCCTGTCATCTTCCATTTTAAACTAATGACTTTAATATTAATTAAATGATTTTGTTGTTTGTTTACTGTTTACAAGAAACGAATAGTTTTGAGATACTGCTATTGCGGTAGTCAGTAAAGCCGAGTATGTAGAGGAAGATCTACCTACTACTAACTTTTATCTAATATTTAATTTAAGTTCTTTCTTAAGGACCGATTTGCAAACACGTCAGATACAAGTTGTCTGACATTTTTGCTGTACTGGTCTTATTTGAAGCAACCACACATCACTTCAAATATCGTGTAACGTAGTAGTTTTTTTTAATTTTTTTTCTGTATTGTTGGGGAATATTTCTAAAATAATAAGATTAGAAAAAAGAACGATGAATATTGTTTTTCTTCTTGATATATTGGTCTCTTATTATACTGGGCGCATTTCTTAAATAATATATTTTTTGTGTACATTTCTTAAACCTACTTTACGAATTGACGAGGCTGCAGAAATCGTTAAAATAACTGAAAATTAATACAGAATTCTGCAATTATAACTTAAAGTAATGTCTCAGTATTTTAAAGTACTTTCTCGTGACATCGCATGCCTCTAAACCATTTGCTAACGGCGAGCAAACTATTTGGTAAATCATTGTTCAGAAAGGATTGTTAATAAGGCACTTTATTGTAGATTCTTACAAAGAAATTAAATTATTGCTAACGACATCTTGATTAATTTAATTATCTAGTGATACTCTGCTCTGGTTTGTGCGGCCTTAATCTTGCAGTCTCGAAAGATTCTGTAAATGTTTTGAGCTTCTTACTGGACATAAGGATGTTGCCATATTTTTAGGACCGTTGAACTGCTAATTGAGAACTATTATGATCAAGAATAACTTACTTTTACTGATTTATTTTAGAAAGATTATTTTTAAAATTAACCGTCAAAATATATTCTAACTTTTTTTCACGCATATATGTATATTCCACAATATATTCCACAACTTTTCACACAACTACATTTAGTCCCAAGTTAAGCTTTAGAGCTTGTGTTATGGGTACTAAATGGCTGATAGACATACTTATCTATTTCTAAATACATACATATTATAGATAAATTACACCCAGACACAGAACAAATGATCGTGCTAATCACACAAACATTTGTCCTGGGTGGGAATCGAACCCACAACCTCCGGCATAGCAGTCAGGGTCACTAACTACTAGACCAACAGGCCAGTCAACACATGCATGGGCATTTTCCTCCACTAGATTTTTTTTTGTATTGTAGGGATGTTTACTTGTAGGCCATTCAAATATAATATTTGTTCAAAGTCAGTCACAAACAACCAGCAGCTCAGCAGTAAATCGCCCAATTTGCTAATTTCATCTGTAGGTGTGACTCTCAGCCGGTCGATTCTGTAAAAGTCACCCCGTAAAACATGAGTGAAGTGAGAACTGACAGCTCAATTTAATTCTTTTTACCTACAGTTTCACTTAAATTCAACAGAATCGCATTGTAGGGCTATCAAGGATTTTGCGTAGATCTTTAAAAGGATGTTAAATAACGAACCTCAAGTTAACGTCTGGGTGAGGTGTATTGTGGATTGCATCGATAGTTGAATCAAGAAATACCTGTTATAAGTTAAATACAAACAAACTATAAATACATACTACGTCGAGACAGTACCGACGCGACGTAAGTAGGTACTTATGCGCCTTGTAAGGGAAAAGAATGTGATGTTGTGTATAATTATGTACTAGTTATGTAAATGAATGTAATCTGTTTTATAATCACATTACAAGTAGTGAATAGAGAAGTGAACTAAGTAGAACTTAGGCATCCTATAATCTTACGCTTGTTCATAAGCAACAAAAAATATTAGTAAAAATATTTGTTTTAAATTTTCACCGCGTAGAGCGGTTGAAATGGATACTATTGTTAAATACCTAATTAAGTGATCTAGGGTTTGCAAACGTGCAATGGAGCGCAGTATTCTTGGCGGTAAATTAACAGACCACATTCGCAACATCACACTGTGATTCAGATCACAGATTACTAATGTTGCTCGAAAGGCCGTCAAACTTAAGTGGTTCTGGGCTGGCCACGTCTGCCGTATGCCTAATGAGCTGTGGGCCAAAATAACCAACACGTGGAGCCCTTTTTTTTTATTTTTAGGGGTGGAAATTCCTCATGGATGTCCCCCGCCCGGGGAGGCGGAGGGGTCTGTCAGACTCTTACTGACTAAAAACCACCCCGTGTTCCTTCTCACACCTGCGCCGGGGGTCACGGGAACAGAAGATACTTCCGCGACCCCCGACTGGTGCCGGCCCCGCGGGGCTCGCCAAGTCAGCGAGGGGAGTGAGGTGTTAGACTCCCCTCGCGACGTCTAAGAGGGACGCGCGTGAACACGACAACACGTGGAGCCCTGACACAGCTAGAAGAGGTCGCGGCAGACCAAAAAGAAGATGACGGGATGACCTGGGCAAATTCAAGGACCAGTGGCCCACTATAGCCCTAGATCGAAAGAACTGGAAGTCGTGGGGAAAGGCCTTTGGCCAGCAGTGGGATAATGCAGGCTAGCAGTATCAGTGATCACTTTATATATTAAGCACTAGCACTTCGCTAGAAACAATCTCCGTGATAAGTGAATTTTTTATACCTTCTTCTCCCTTCCATCTTTAAAAACCCCTTCATCCCTTCTGAATTTTAAAAATTAAGTTTACTCTTCGTAACTTCAACTAAGCTAGCATAGCTTCATAATGGTGAAAGAATAATCAGACACAGTAGAATAGTTTTTGAGTTTAAACAAATTTAATAACCAAACAAAAATGTAGAATATTAATAGTATCGCAATAAAGATTTGGAATTTGCCCGTAATAGAGTCGTATCAGGCAGACAGAGGTATATCCCTACAGTGTACCCATTTCACCAGTTATGTTGAAATTCCGTGTGGGAGCGAGCCTTTTGCCATCAATCTGGTACGATCGACGCCGACGTATGTAAATCACTACAATTATGAGATCACTGTATATGCTCAAATAGCTTGACTAATGTTCTAGAGGTACTTCAAAGACAGTTAAAAAGCAATAAGTCTCTGTTACCAAATATTATTAATTATTAGTGCGACAGAAATGTTGTATTATATCAATAGTAGTATACAAATATCTATTTATTATTATCTTTATCCATTATATTCAGATTCAGATGAATTTATTTATTTGCCAATTATGTAGGTACAGGAATAAGTTGGTACATGGTTGAGAAGTTTCGCTACATTCTGCCTCAAAGCATGCAAATTCAATACTATATTATTATATACTATACCTTTTTATACTAATACCTATTATAGAGTATAGAGATAATAATAAATATTTAGTTTGCTTTTTTGTAAAGATTTAACTCAAAAGATATTCAATCAATTTTAAATAATCTTATAACATTAGTAAGCTATAGTTTCACCGAGTACCATAGACTATAATTATTATTATTTTAGAAGATGTTAAAGTCGGAAACCGACGCGGATGAAGTCGCAGCTGAATAATTTCTAGTCACATTTTAAACATAATTTTATTTAAAGAAACAGAAAATTTTAATGATGTTGAGGCTTACCAGTTAAAACTTCGGATGTATTCAAAAATTTTTATGTCTTTATGTTTTTGCATTTATAAGGGGTACCTAAGTACCTATTGATTGGTTCTTCAGTATAATTCTTAGATGAATACTAAAACTTAATATTTATTAAAGCATCAGAAACATAATGGTAAAAATTGCTATATTGTTATATGATTTTTGTGTTTATATGCAAATTAGAAAAATGTGTATATGCTTATTCTAATATTATATCGAATTAATTGTAGGTCATAACTGAAATAGTTACTAATACACTTCAGACAGAAAACCATCCCACCCAAGCGTATAATATCAAACTCGTACTAAAGATAAACACAATATACGCAATTAATTGAATAATCAGACGAACTTACCTTAAGTGAAGTCCGATTATAATTTTATGAAGGGTGAACTGAAATATAATTTGACCACAAATGAGAGCCCTTCTCGATCGTGTAAGGACACCGCGTTTTTAGAGTATATAAAAAAACGTTTTCTCTGTGGGATGGCAACCCTGATACCCTGATTTGACACTTTTTTAGAGATTATTTTATTGTTGGCCCATTCGACCAGGGACTGTTTTTTATCAAAAAACAGAATGGGCTGGGCGGGTAATTATATTTCAGTTCACCCTTCATAAAATTATAATCGGACTTCACTTAAGGTAAGTTCGTCTGATTATTCAATTTTATTTCGGTGAACTGAAATATAATTTGACCACAAATGAGATGTTTAGAGTATCAAGTCGACATGGGCCATTGCCACATGCTTGCTATGGGCAAGCCACTTAAGATAAAAGAGGATTTAACAGACATTTAGAATCAACTTTTACATGAAGTCAACTTGCTCAAAGTGTTTTAACCACTTATTAGTAGTATTAGTATTTAAACTTAGTGAGAACATTGCTCAGGTATTAACCTATACAATAATTACCAAATAAATGTTCTTTAGTCATATTAACTAAACCAATTAGATTTTTAGTCACATTATAGTACTAAATGTACCTATATAAATATATTTATAATATATCAAAATCCCTTTATTACGTCCTCAAATTGGAAGCAAAGACAAAAAATAAATAAATCTGTCCTGCGGCACATTAGCATTCGCTGATGCATCATAAAACCTAGCAATCATTTAAGAGACTTGTCTTAGCTAATTGCATCATGATATTTTTGCTTGTCTTGTTTTGTACGTCTGCTACTGGGAGTCAATATTTTAGTATTATTGCCACTTTCCTTCATGACTAACCATCATAATCCATCTTAATTGCTTGTCTGTATGTTCTCGTATAATATTAGTAACTAGCAAATATTTGTTGTCTAATAGTAACTAGCAAAAATATTTTGCACTAGTCCCGATAGCCGACTTCGATTGATATAATATGTTCGTAAATCTCTAGTTAGAACAACCACAGCATTATAGTCCTAGGATGGTGATTTGACTGATGTCATTTACAATTTTAGATGAAATTTATGTATTTGTATTTTGAACAATATTAATTACTGTACATAATGTTCTGCCACTAAGACATGTATAAATATTTCATGGTTAAGTAAGGAAACTTCTGCATAATAGCAATAACTAATATTAAGCCAATTTGTTCTAGTTATTTGTTCAAAATTCAAATTGTCAACTAATTATTCAGTACTCTTGCACTATAGCAATAAGAAATAACGAAGGAGAACCCAAGTATTAAGATACTTGCGAAGAACGATTATATTCCGTTGAGCGTTTCGTTAAAGGTTTATCCTGATCTGTGATCGTCACTGCTACTTCTTCTCTCCAGCAGAAGGTAAAGTGAAGCAGTGTTGAGTAAGCTGTAGCCTTCATTTCTTCTAAGTGTTTCAGTGAAGTACCTACAGCATTACATCTAGTAATGAGGGTAGATGTCTATCTGAGTTTAGGCAGAATGACCATCAGTTTTTATAAATAATATTAAATTATTTCACAATACCTCGTGGATGATAAAATAACATTTAGTGAGCTTTCTGGCAAACCTCTGCATATGAATGTTTCTTACAGAAGATGATTGCTGCCAGGGTAAAATTTCTCAGTAAGTAGTCTGAACTGAAAAGATAATAATTCACTATTAGAGTAAAAAATTGTTGGTTACTATCAACTTTTTGTCAATAGCAATGACTGACAAGATACAGTATAATGAGTGTACTAAATATATTATAACGGCCTTTAATTCCAGCCACATACAATTTGGAGTTTGTGTTGATTCTGGGAGGGAATGAACCAACAGCATGCTTTAATTAAATATTTCTATAGATAATCCCCACTCTAGCTATGTTATTATTCTCGAATCCTCATCTGCCCAGTTATCCATAGATTGAAGCAACATGCCTCAACTTTAAAAGGTATTTGCATACCAATCCCATATTCTTCAATTAATCTGATTGAGGTGTGACAATTGAGTAACAAGTGCATACTAGGGCAGTAGTTTTGTCCGAAGAACTTCATAATTACTTTTCAATTATGCAAGGCACTTCACTAAATCAGAAAGGAAAAAACTTCCATTAGTTCTTAATGGTTTATAGGATATTACATCAGAACAAGATATAGTCTATGGTCACCCATAGACCTGCAAACCTCTCAAATTCAGCCTGGAAGAGAAGCAAGCAAACATGACGCCCTGTAATTTTCCGGGGGGTCAGGCAGAGTTGTACCTGTAGTACACCCACATTTTGCCATTGTGTTTAAGTCCCACGTAATAGGGGGCGAGCCTATTGCCTTTGAAGAAGAGAAGCATCTGTAAATCAAATTTTATATTATTTAATTTAAATATTTCCTGTCTTGTGTTATGTTACCTCGCTACCATAAAATGTTGCTGTAACCCTATAAGTCATTGAAGCATCATCATTTAGTTTTGATTTTTGTTATGCTAGGTACTTCATACATTCCATTTCTTCTGTATGTAGGTAGCGGTACTGGTGGTATGGTTGGCTATGGTGCAACTAATGTCATGTCCCACATGTGTGTGATTTTGTAAACACCGTAATTTAGCATGTGTTTAGTTTACTTAGTTTTAGAAATTATAAAGCAACAAACACAATAGTTTTCCCAGTAGTTTGCAATGTTAAATTAGATAGTGTTTCTCTTTTGCTGAAGCCAAGTGTTTCAAGGTAATACATACTAATTGTTGTTTTGTTGATCAGTAAACACTTGTTATATGTATGGCCAATACATAAAATATTATTAATATTTTTATTAGATAGGAAGCCTGAATTACTTTTTTTTTTTTTTTTTTTTTATTTTGGTGCATGTAATGCATACAACAATATTAATATGTACCTAGAGTAGGTACAAACAGTCAAAGCTTATATAAATGACAGCATGGTGTTTTAGTAACCAACTGAAAAATGTTAGTAATACTCATTTGCATGAGTGAAACTTCACTGTTAAATCAAAACATGTGACATCTGATCTGTGTCTAACAATTTTCTTTGAAATGTAACATACATATATATACATAGGTACTTAATTTCACAAAGAAATGAAATCAAATGTTATATTTCCATTAGACAACTACATTATAGTAGGGTCAATAACTTTCAACATAAACCAGGTAGTTATTCCCAGCATGTACCTAGGGACCTTGGAGTTCTCATGGAACACAGAAAATTAAAGGTTACCTGGTGGTGGACTGTAGCAAGTCCATGGTATGAACCAATGTGTCATCACCTTAGATGATTTACTCTGATACCCTTGTCAGAGTGGACCGCTTGTATTTACACATAATTTATGTATTTAGCAAATATTGCTTTTGTTGCCGTTTCCATAACAGAATTAGCACATTTTTAAATCTTATTTCTAGTTGTATTCACTACACAAACTTTTAAAATAATAGGTTTGTTCATGACAAATATCACTAAGTGAATTTAGTATAGTCATTACATCTATTGTTTCATTGATTATACATGCTAGACATGTCTTTGCATACATAGTACTTTGCACATTTTGGTGGACAATGTACTCATCTCTAGTTCCCCAGCTTCAGAGATCGCTGCCCATATGAAATAAACTAGGCATTCAGAAGTTGTGAATTTTCAACTATGTGATGCATTTTGTAAATATATTTATGAATATTTAGATTTTCATATTTTTTAATATATTCATACTCTTGGCCCAGTGCTTGTAATACAAATCAGAAAGAAATCGTAGTAAAATATCTCAAATGTCTACCTCGCGGGTTTGATCATTTGGGACTCCTGCTGATAATTATAATCAACAGTCAAGTGAGACAATGATGTCATTTCAAACATTAAGAAATACCTTTTAGGTTTCTCAGAATCAATTTGGATCACATAAGATACCATTTAAACTAAAGATTTCAATGTTATATTGCATTTCACAGTATTGCATACAATGGAAATACATATGCTTGTTCAGGGACATAATATTTGGCTGCATGACACAGTGTCTCGCACTGTTCTAGTGTCTCGCACTGTTCTTAATACATTAGGTTGTTCAGCAGCAAATTTATGACATTACTGACTTACCGTCATGAGTGTATATTGTTGTTCAGGAGAATCCATGATCACATTAATATATCCACAGCATCTCGTGCTGGTTTTAACACTTATAAAAGACGTTCAGGAGCATTTTGAATGTATTCTACGGTATTACGTAGGTAGTGTTAGGCCCTCAAGGTTATTTGCTCAAGGAGCTTAATCGTTCCGTGGATTATAGTGCATAAACAGTATCTCGTACCTTAATGCATAAACACGTACGTGCTGGTTTGTAACAAAGCCAAAGCACAACAGTTGACACTGTATTATTAGTTTAGACTATCAAAAATGTTATCTCGTAACAAATTTGATCTTCGTGTTGAAAGTATCACGTACCCCCACGGTATATTATGCTCAACAATCGTAACCAGTAGCATTTCTTGATTTAGTTCTTGATTAGTTGATTAGTTAGTTTAGACTATCAAAAATGTTATCTCGTAACAAATTTGATCTTCGTGTTGAAAGTATCACGTACCCCCACGGTATATTATGCTCAACAATCGTAACCAGTAGCATTTCTTGATTTAGTTCTTGATTAGTTGATTAGTTAGTTTAGACTATCAAAAATGTTATCTCGTAACAAATTTGATCTTCGTGTTGAAAGTATCACGTACCCCCACGGTATATTATGCTCAACAATCGTAAACAGTAGCATTTCTTGATTTAGTTCTTGATTTCGTAAACACCAAATTAACTTTTCTTCGCCACTGTCAAGGCGCACAAATAGGTTTGTCACGGTGAATTTGGGGTCGCCAATTGGAGTTGCATGATTCTATTGTGTGCACACTACGATGACACTAACTTTAAACTGCATTTGCCTATTCTTTGTAAAACTTTTCTTCCGAAACAATTTTTCCCGTGCGGTGCCATTAAACGCGCGAAAAAGAAGTGTCAAATCAGGGTATCAGGGTTGCCATCCCACAGAGAAAACGTTTTTTTATATACTCTAAAAACGCGGTGTCCTTACACGATCGAGAAGGGCTCTCATTTGTGGTCAAATTATATTTCAGTTCACCGAAATAAAATTATTACTTATACGAACTAATATCGTGCAACATTATCGTTAACAGAACAAATAACGAAAGTTTCAGCGATAACAATACCTAAGTTTATTCGATACGGCGAGTAAGTTTCGGACAGTTAATCGATGGTTTTGTGGTGCAAATAAGTTATTGTGTTGTACCTGGAATATCAATCGAAATATAGAGTATTTTGATACTCACAATAATTTCAAAATTATCTTTATAATATTAGTACAAATAGATGTTTCTCGATCGGCATGGGTCGCACAATACTCTGACATTAAATTAGTCATTAACTACAAGAAAAAAAAAGATATTCGTAGGTATTAATAATATTCCTTTCATAGGTAATTATTTTGAGTGCAAACAATAGAATGTAAGTTCAGACAACAGCTACAATGAAATAAAAAAGTAAAGCAAACAAAGGTACTGTGCGCCCTGCTACTCCGCTGTTGTGATTAATTTCCTCGACAATCAACGTAGACACATGATGGACATCACTTTGGTTTAGAGTTAGGGATGGCAGACCAAGTATGAAAGTTTATTCTTTCTCAATTACGTTTACGTTTACGTTCGCTATCGTCGTCATTTGAAATTGTTACGTTTCGCACCTTCACCTGGCGCGTCAGTTTCAATGCAGATTTAAGGTAAATGGGTTCAATTTAGTATAAAATCTCTCACTAAAGCCACTTATTCATAGATCTACATGTTGAAAAGTATTATATTTTAATAGAATTGCAGAAATCTATCAATAATTTTGTATTGTCTTTTAACCGACTTGTCTCGCAAGCTTGTTGAAATGAACAGTATGTTGTACATCTTTTAAATAATTTATTTATTTATTGCTACCAATAAATAAATAAAATACAACACAGCTGATGAACATTTTAGAGGTATTTAAAGTAATTTAACATTTATCTACAAGTTTATAACTTGATGGTATTGAATGTCTTTACTTTTACTAAATAAACCGACTAACTTGTGTGGTTATTTAAAACCCGATGTTCTTCACATTCATGCAATATGACAAAGGGTAGACATAGTAGGTAGTTAACTTTAATGGCAAAAATAAGTAGCTAGATTATTTTAAATTCCAATAATATCATGAGTGTGTGACTCAAAACCTCTGACTCAGATTTAACATTTAAAATTGTATGACCTCGAGTAATGGATTACGTAATATAATTACTTATTGTAAAGTTAAACTGGATTGATGTCTACTTATATATCAATGGTTACAACATGTACTTTTTTTTTAAAATGCCTTAATGCCAGGTAGTAGTTATTATACCCAGCAACAACGTCTCATTTTCCAACGGAATGAGTTTCTGCGGTGATCAAGCTACACGCGTTAGGTTTTCTTTAGGAGTTTCTCGAACACATTTCCTGACAATTGTTCTACTTGCGACCATTTAAAAGTACCTACTACCTTAACATCGGAGCAGCATATTTTGATTCAGCACCGTATAAGACCCGCATTTTCAATGCACTGCATTGTAAAACCTAAAGACGACGCAACAAGAGCTACTTTACGAAAATGTAAAAAGAAACTTATATAAATTCACATGCATTCAAATATGATTTCTTCAATTTCTTTAAAAGCTTACATTAACGTAGAAAACAACCCAGCTATATTAAAATATTTATTAAAGGCCATTAAAACTTTCAGAGGTATCATTTATTCCGTTTATACTCTTTAGTGACACCCCTGTGTGGAGTCAGTATATGAATAAGGCATAAAGACTAGTCTGTACCAGCGCGAGTTACAATGTATAGTAAATGGACAGCAGCTTGGGACTACAGGGTAACTATGTATGAGGTAAATGGCTACTAGTGTTACGATAATGTGTTGGAGAATGAAATAATGACGGCTGCAGGTAATAATTGGGAGGAAAATAGGGAAGAGATCATAGCGGTAACGATATCAAATGGAGTCAGATGCTAAAGATATAGGAATTGGAATGTTTTCCGGTTTCTCTGTGATGGTGACAATCTGGAATCTAAATTGAATAATATATTTTGTAAATTATGTTTCCTGAAATAAAATATAAATAGGCGCCAACTAAACACGCGTGTCATTTTCAATCTCTTACTTTCTTTAACCGACGAAAAAACGATGGAGGGTTCTCTAGTCGACGCGTATATTTTTAGAGTAGAAAGAAAGAAAGATTTTAAGTTTTTTTTTTTTTTCCTACTTTGAGCACTACTATTTATTGGAAAGTGTATCCCAAAGTTTTTCCCATGCTAATTAGGACAAACAAGCTCTAACCCTCAGGTAAAAAAACAGGGGATGATTACGCTTCCTGAATTTCCACCTGTAAACCAACTCTGTTTATACTTGGAAGACTTATTAATATGTAGTTTAGGTGATGACAATACCATGAGTAGATCTGGAGTAGATCTGATGATGCACTTGGAAATCGCGAAAAATAACAGCTGTTTCATTTTGATCGAGTAGGCATTAAACTTTTGCATGCAACAGCAGTTTATTTTTTTCGCGATTTTCGAATTGGTCCAAGTGAAAGTTGTTCATAATCAAGGGTAGAAAAGTCTGTGAAAATTTGTCTCATCATCTCATGATTTAAAACACAACCTGTATATTAATCTTCAAATCGATTTTGATGATTTTTTTTCTGTTTTTTCATGTGAATTCGAGAATGGTTTAGATTCCTAATTGGACCCGGTAGATAGCGCTACCCGGTTCGGGACAGGCAACGACTGTCAGATCCGTTAGTAGATAATAAATTGATTTGAATGCATAAAATAAAATCTAGATGTTCATTTCCCGCAGAGAAAATCGTATCGTTTGAAATTCACGCAATATTTGCAACTTTGTGAAGAAATATATCGGTGAAGGTAGGCCATAAATTGGTGTGTAAATATTGAACCATTGCAATGTTCTGCCACCTGTCACGTTGCCTACTAACTAACGCAACATGAATGTATTGACGCCAATCATCGGTAATTAACTATAATTAATTAATGTGTGTTAATACAATAATGGACTTCATTGATTTGTGCTGCGAAGGACCTAGGCACCTATTAGGAGTTCAAATATACTTTGATTGTTAATGGAGCCTCCATTTTCCAATAAGGGTAGATAGATTGGGTGGTGATTGGTGAACTTGGAGCTATATCGTCGCTTGACTTGTAAGTCCCAAAGAGGGGGCGCATAGTGTTCCATATGCGCTTTTATGGGGTGGATATGCGGTCTTGAACTCGTCTGGTGAAGGGACCTGTTAGAAATGGCCAGCTGATACAAGTCGGGGGTGCGTGGCAAATATATAACTGTGATGTATAAATGTATAATTGTTATAAGTGAATTGTTACTAACACTATGGACTTTGAAATAAAAGTTAAATTATTAATATTATAAGTATCACCCGGGCCCTCGACTCACAAGTAGGTACTGGCAATAATTATGGGAAACCATTCTTAGTCGATTATAGTTCAACATGACCATCCTCCGCGTTCTCTGGTGCATTGATTGCGTAGAAATCAAATATTTATTATCAGGTTATACATAACATACATAAACTCACGCCTTTTTCCCATGGGGTAGGCAGAAACCACAGAGCGCCACCACTCATGCTACGATTCTAACATACGTCTTTTGCTTCGTTTACGTTCATACATGTTGCCATACACACACGCCGCCGGTTGCGAGTACTATGCACCTGAGTTTTCTGAAGAACCCCACCAATAAGGTATGCTGCAAGCTATGTAGGTCCTTTTCTAAGGCGTCCCGTCCCGGCGTTTTTACTTACTTCGTATTTTAATCGTAAATAACTTTTATTAGTCACCTTTCATTTATTATTGTTGTCTATTCAATTTACTCATATTAGTTCGGTTCTTTAAAACAGTCTAGAATCAAATGGTAAAAGAGGTATTTTCAAAACAGCCATACATATTTTTCCATAATATAGTTTCTTCGAGGAAATAAGTTCAGTAAGTAGACTACATAAACAATATGTTTCATGGCAATTGTTTTTCATAAATACGCACGTACCTATTAAAAAAAAAACACTTGAGTAAATTAAACATTTGAATAATTATACTAGTGCATTGTAATTTGTTGAAACGGTTGATGTTTAAATATAGAGAAATAGTTTCAGGAAAAAACAAAACATTTTTAAGTAACATTTTCAAGGTTTTCAATCTAAGAGTAACTTTTAATCAATACTTCATCATGATTTTCTAGTTTTATAAGATATTTTTTGATAATAAATATAGGTATTATTTACCATCATTATTAATTATTTATTTAATACTACGAGCACAAAATGCACAGGCGGGTTTAATGTCATAGGTATTTTCTACCAGGCAACCTTTACTTAATTATGCAGTGCGCTACCTCTGTTTCGATATTTCCGATTCCTAAGCTAAGATTGATCAGTATACAGTTTTACAAAGCCCTTTGACAATGACAAACGTGAATGTCAGTAAACCAACACCATTGTATGCCTCCGACTAGACTAAACTCTTTTCATCTGATTTTCATTTGCTTACTACTGTTTTAATTTTTTTTAAGTACCTAAGTGTGTAGAAAACCAATTATTATGACACAAGTTGCTGACAATAGCAACAAATCTAATCCAATCTCGATCCACAGACTCATTTAGACTCCTTCATGTTCCTCAGACGTATTGAATACGTCCCGCCCTTTTCTCGTACTAGCTCGTGTGTAATTGAAAACCTACTCATTGTACAATAATGCCACAACACAGTTATGTGCAGAAGTGTTAATAGTAAAGGCCTTAAGGTGACAAGATTCAACATGGACACCGTAATAAAATTCAAACGCAACAAAAATCGTATCAAACAACCTCTTATAAAACAGCTTTACTATTTACTAGCTTCTGCCCGCGACTTCGTACGCGGATCCCGTTGCTTATGCCAGCGACAACGGGGTCGTCAAAATCGAAGATCTGAAACATCTGATGTCGAATTCTATAAGCCCGGGGACGGGAAATCAATGGGATGCGCGAGACGATTCAAGATGTTCCAGATTTTTTATTTTTGTTGGTCAACAGGAAATGCCATCAGACTTAACAACTTTTGCTAAGACGCCATTTCTATTATGTATATGTTATATTGTCTCTGGGCTTTGGAGGTCCCCTACAGGTGCTCCAGATCTTCAAATTTAGTCTCACAGCAGAAAACACTCTTCACGTGGAATAGTTTTTGCAATGGCACCATTTTTATATCTCTTTCACTTTAGGTGTTCCATTTTCCAAAATAAATTATAGCCTATAATATGTTGCGTGACGTTCACGATCAGCGGTCAGTCGCGCCTCTCCTTCCCCCACTTATCTCTAGAGTCGATGCGTATATACGCTGAAAACTCAAGCGTCATGCTTTTTCCGTGAACGTCTCCAACTCGCAAAACAGTGCATGATGTTCACGATCAGCGGTCAGTCGCGCACATATTCTTCACTGGTCTCTAGAGACCTGGATGTAGATGCGTAAATACGCTGAGAATGCAGGCGTGCTTCGCGATCCCAAGAAGTTTCCACGGAGCAAGTTGCAGCCTCATGTTCTCGAACAGCATCAAGTCTCTCCTAACGCTCTTCGGTAGATTGTTGGGATCTTATGGTCTTTAATCATTTAGCACCTTTGGAACATTGGGAAAAATTTGATCTCTTTCTAGGCATGGTTATAGTTTTATTGTGATGATACCTGATCAATTAAAATCTAAGTGGCTGCTCCCCTGCGTTACCGGGTAAGCTACCGTGTAACGAAGATAAATGGAAAAGGAAATTAAACACTCAAATAACATAAGCCCGAAGGCATACGATAAAAAAAATGGGAGTTTTAGCCAGTAGAGTCTAATTTTCAACGATATACCATCGTCATCGAAAATCAGTCCTGAACTGTTCCCGCCTTCACCGCGTAGTACCTCCTACTTATGTTATTTTATAATTATGCAATGAAATTAGTGATAGTTTTAATTTCTATATCAAATGTTTCTGATCTTCGATTTTTATAAGTCAACAGGAAATGCCTATCAGACCGAACAACTTTTGCTAAGACGTCATTCCTTTTTGAGTTATGGTGTAGCTGGGCTCTTGGAGTTCCACAACAGGTGTTCCAGATCATCGATTTTTATACGTCAACAGAGAGTGCTCATAAGGCTGAACAACTCTTGCTAAGACGTCATTCCAATATATGTTATAGTGTAGCTGGGCTCTTGAAGTTCCACATCAGGTGTTCTGGATCTTCAAATTTATTCTCTCAGCAGAAAATGCTCATAACGTGGAACAATTTTTGCTATGGTACCATTTTTGTATCTCCTATAGTTTAGATGGTCTGTTGCAGTTCTGCATCAGGTGTTCCGGATCTTCAAATTTATTCTCTGAGCAGAAAATGCTCATCACGTGGAACAATTTTTGCTATGGGACCATTTTTGTATCTCCTGTAGTTTAGCTGGTCTGTTGCGGTTCTGCGTCAGGTGTTCCGGATCTTCAAATTTATTCTCTAAGCAGAAAATGCTCATCACGTGGAACAATTTTTGCTATGGGACCATATTTGTATCGCCTATAGTTTAGCTGGTCTGTTGCGGTTCTGCATCAGGTGTTCCAGTTTTCAAGATAAATTATAGCCTATGTGTTGCCCAGACTTAATATCTATACAACAAAAAAAAATCATTCAAATCCGTCCAGTAGTTCCGAAGATTAGCGTGTGCAAACAAACAGACAAACAGACAAACAGACAAACAGACAAACAGACAAACAGACAAACAGACAGACTTTTTTTTTTGGATTCGTGCTCTATTACTGTTTCTAAACCCCCCTCAATTATTATTTTTTAAATATATTCAATGTACAGACACAGTTTTTTTACAGTCTTATTATATGTATAGATATGCATATTATAATATTTTGTACCCTTTTTAGGGTGGATTTGATTTAGTTGCAGTTTGAGACTTTATTTCCCATGAGTTACAAATTCACATATTAATTGGTACTACCAATATGTATGTTCAGACGACAGCACATCAAGTTACCCCAAAGTGTCAAATTTTCCGAATTGAATATGAACCTTATTCTGTTTGACATAAAGTTGAAAAACGATCAAAGAAATTTTACACTTTGGGGTAACTTGATGTGCTGGCGTCTGTACTATTTCACAACTTTGACAAAACAATATAGACGGAACATTTGAAAGATGTAGTTGTGTTGAAAATAGTCGCGTTAAAGTTAAATGTTTTTTTTTTCGGTATTCTTTTACGTAACCTAACCTTAGCTTCCTAAATCAGACTATGAAACAAATATCTATCTGTTTTGTTTTACCCATTGCGAAAGGTGTGCGTGAACTTAGCAGATCATTTCCCAACAGAGCATAAACAATTATGAGTTCTATTCGCATGCAGCTTAGTTCTAGAGTTCCCTATACTTCATAGGATTAGTTTTAATTTATTTATTGTTTTTGCGTAAAATAAAATTATGAGCCGCTGACTTCCCGGTAGCAGATCATAATTTCCAAAACTAAAACCTAATAAATGATAAATCGCAGTAAACATTACAGTAACATTTTTATTTATTCTGGTAGATACACAGCGCTATTTAATTAATTGATATACTTAATTCTATTTTCAGCTCCAAATGTAAATATTACGGTATGGCAACATTATGTCCTTAATGTACGAAGTAAACTTTCTGAACTTACCTATCTAGGAACAAAGAGCCTGAAGGTACGAGGAAAGTTAATCCATTTCATTGTTGTTTGCAGAAGAGACTCAGCATACGACTTACGCCATGCCTATTAATGTGCGAATGTTTCTTCGTACATTTTCTACCTTTGTGATGTCATTTCATGTTAGGCTGTCGGCAAAAGAAAAAGTCGACGTCATTAGCGTTTACTGTGGCTGAGTTTTTTTTTGTAAGGCAACATTACATTACGTTTTTTTTTCTACACGCTTGAGTAAACTTGGGGAACATTTAGTGATGTATCAAGAGGTATGTTCTTCAAGTGGAATTAAATAGAATGCTCAAAGTCATAGTCAAAAAGGCACTTTTGAAAGTCAAACTTATGTTGAAATAAATGTAAAAATGATTCTAGTTGCCTCTTCCAAAAGGTTGTTTTGTATGGAGAAGAATGGGCGAGAAACTCTAAGCCTACTCTTTTTAAAATAGTTTTTTTAGATTTGCATACATTAATCAGACATATTAAATATGTGAAGACGATGTACCTTGACTAAAAACAAATAAGTATACTAAGATAGGTACACGGTATAAGCCCGTGAAGCTACTCGTTATTGTAAACCAATTGAATACATACACATTTAAAAAGTAGATAGGTAATTGTAATTGCAAGAATGCATTTCTTACAAAATAAATGGAAATAGATCCCAGGACCTCATCGCGACCACTATAGTGACGACGCCAAATACAAAATGTAAAATTAAAGCAACGCGAGGAGCGAGGAAACCGCGGTACGTCTGCTAGTTTTATAATATAAATTCAAACAAATTTAAAATTGAAAGAAGTCGTTTCGCACTTATTACTTACTTAGGTACACTATTTAGTAGTAAAGACTCCTTCCTTGTAAGTAAAAAGAATGTTAGTTATCGCATAACTTTACCCCGAAATGTTCAATAACACAACTCTTCTGTAAGTTGTGTTTTGATTATTTACATGTTTGAATTAACTTTTTGTCCACGTCGCGCGTTTGAGCATCTCGCTCTGTCACAATGTTAATTTTTAAACGTTTTAAAAAAAGAAGTAGTCAATAAACATCAATTGAATAAGAAAGTTTCCTCACTGACAATTCACGGTCCACTCAGTACTTTAAAACTAAATACTATCATGTCAAACTAATCCAGCAAACTGTTATAAATTAAATGTTTCGTTAGAGGTAAGCAAAATGTTGCTAGATATGCTAGTAAAGGACTATCAGCATTATCATAACTATCATAATAAAACTGAGCGACTACGGAACCAATTATTCGCAATAGTTAACGTTACGAGTGTGTAACCACATTACACTTATTATGTAAATGTATTCGCTTTAGGGCATTTCAATTATCACACGTATTGTGAGGGTAATGAGTCGTGGAGTTATGTTTCTGGAAGTGAAAATTGAACGTGTTTGAATCAAACAGAAAGCCTGCCTTTATTTTTATGTCGATACCTGGTTTTGGAGCACTATAGATACAGTCGGTTTTAGCTCTAGTGAGGCACCCGTAAGGCTATAATCGCTTGCATCTGGCATCTGAACTGACAGCTTAACCTTTCTTGCGTACTTCGCACGCATAATTTTGTTAGCTAACTGATTTACCGCAAGTGGAGGCAACTGTACTTTGAGCTTCAAAACTTCCTGCTGGAATTATGTCTAGACAAAATGGCTTAGTAGGCGACTCGGACGCTGAGTCTCGTCCGATCCGGCCGAAACAGGAATTTTATTATTATAAATATTTTTGAGTGGTGTTTCGGACGATACTTTTTTTATGCAAATTTTGTACAGTCAGAATGAAAAACCTTAGGTAGAGTTTTATTATTTAAGTTAAAGTCAGGGAATTGTTAGAAAGAGATCAAGTTTAATATACAATTACAACAATCAACAGTAAACATGATAAATCACAATAATCAGTCTTATATATCAATTAAAAAGCGTACAATAATAATTATAAATGTTAACAACAATAATCAGTCTTTTATATCAATTGGAACGTGTACAACAAGAATATTAAATGTAAATTACTATAATCAGTCTTATTCAGGGTTACTGGTAATTAGACGTGAGAGGCTGATAAGGGGGCCAAAATGCAACAAATTGAACCCCCCATATTTATGGCCGAAATTCAATAGTTTTCGACATATTTGAATTTTAAGGGTTTTTCGATATTTAACCAAAATTTTCCAAATAAAAAAATATAAATATATTTAAATGGGTACCCTTAAGAATGATGTTGTAGCAGGCACTTTAATTAAGCTATGGACATATTTCAAACTACTTAATAAGACTTACTTGACTGACCTGTTGGTCTAGTAGTTAGTGACCCTGACTGCTATGCCGGAGGTCGTGGGTTCGATTCCCACCCAGGACAAATGTTTGTGTGATGAGCACGATCATTTGTTCTGTATCTGGATGTAATTTATCTATAATATGTATGTATTTAGAAATATATAAGTATATTTATCAGCTGTTTAGTTCCCATAACACAAGCTCTCAAGCTTAAATTGGGACTAAATGGTGTTGTGTGAAAAGTTAAATGATCTGAAAGCAGAATGATCTCATATCGCTCATTATTTTAATTATTTTGTTTTGAGATATTATTATCTTACCAATAATTTCATTTTACGCTTCAAAAATGTTGCCTCGTCACAAAAATTTCTATGACATTAATCGTATAAATAAATAAAACAACTTGCCTATTCTGTAAGCTTTCCAAAAAGGTATAAAAGTCAATTTTAAAATACATAATCGTGGCATGGCATGTGTCTGAATCGGCGCGGGGAGATTTTTTATAAGAGCCGCTGCTCTTATATAAAAATATGATACGATACTGATACCGATGTATCGGTATCGTATCAAAAGCAAGAGTGAGCTTACAAGTAGGGATACTTGTCATCTCATCACTCATTAATAAAAAATAAATTTAATAATCAACTTTGGATTAAATATTATGTAAATATGTGAGCACCATGTATCTTTCGATACGCTCATACGATTACCAGCCGCGTTGCTTATTTTATATCACCTATCTCAGGATAGCTGTTTTTTTTTCTCATGGTACATCGTCCTCACATATAATCTGATTATTGTATACAAATATTGTAAAATCTATTTTAAAAGAGTAAGTATGGAGTTTCTTGCACATTCTTCTCCATACAAAACTACCTTTTGGAATGTGCAACTAGAATCATATTAATTTAATTTATTTGTAAGTTTAACGTTCAAAAGTGCCTGTTTTCAGGCCTAATTGAAATAAATGATTTGACTTTGACTTTGACTTAGAAAAAAAAATCTTTATTTTCAGGCGTCGAAGGCCCATAGCGTGTTAGTATTCAGTACAAAAATAACTTAAAAACTATGTTAGTAGTAACATCTAGACACACACAAGAACACAAATTATACACAGCAAAATAAACAGCTCCCAACTCGAGAAGGATTCATCAAGACCCATGTCTGACATGCAGCTTGATAAACCTATCCATCGTAGACCCTTCCAATCTTTTTGAAAATACCTTCAGAACGCTATTGCTGCTTTCTCTCACACTGCGTATCACTGATGCCACTTTTTGCGCAAAATGTGCAATGTGTTTTAATGTTTATTTTATTTGTAATTAATCATTTATCCATAGCGACAAAGTAAAATATGTATTATTTAATTATGTGTCTGACGGTACTTTGCCTCTAAAAAAGGTTTCGTCCGAAACACCACTCAAAAATATTAATAATAATGAAATTCCTGTCTCGACCGGATCGGACGAGACTCAGCGGCCGAGTCGCCTACTAAGCCGACAAAATGTTTAACGAAAAGTCACATAGCTTTCTCTAAAATCAATATGTGTTGCTCGCCTCCATGCCAAAAATTATCAGAAACCATACCGTTAACCTAATATTGTATATAACGATTATTAAACATAGCTTTATCTATACGGCAAAATAAACTACTTCGAGCCAGATAAGCCACTCACAAAAGCAACATAGATGAAGCTTGTAATGATCCCAAACAAACAAATACACGAATAAATTTTATTTACAACATTGCCAGCGTTAGACAGTCTAACAAATACCTAACAACAACTCCAAAACTTGGTCACTAAACAAATAGTTTCCAACTGTTCCAAGTCCATAAATTGTCTCTTCTATCGAAACACTGAAGGATCAGTAGGTTTACCAACAATTTAAGTTATTTAGGACCAGTCCCGTTGTAAATCTTAATCGCTGTCCGTTGAAAGTTTGGAGCAATGACTCGTGAAGAGAGTGTCCGAGGGCCCGCACATAAATCGTGGTATCTGCGGTCGACTGAAACGATATGGGACAGTTTTAAACAACTCCAGTGTGTTTATTTTTCTTTACGATTTGTTGTTTTTAGAAAGAAAGAAAGAAAGAAAAATATTTATTTGGGACAAGCACAGGAACTACAAAAATAATAATAACAAAAAGAATATAAAACTAAATACTAAAAGAGAAGACCTGTGCGAGGCCAAAAAGGCTCCTATCTCAGCATGATGCTGCGATAAATGAAAAAACAAATACCGCAGCGCTGGTATTCTGATAGGGCCCACTGTGATGTCACGGTCACACCTACGGACACAAAAAACATTTACGCACAAAAGAAATAGTAAAAAAAAGAATAGATAAATATAATACTCACAAATAAAATAAACACTAAAGTCTATAGTATATAGTATAGTTTTCAAGTAAGCGTTTTGTTTTTGATTGAATTAATATTTGGTATACAATATTGCAAGCTAAGGCTCATAAAGCTGGTCCGCTGGTACCGAAGTAAGGAGAACACGAGGCCTGTCGCTAACACGATGCTCTGACTAAGCTAAAGAGACTACGTCCTCAATTACTTTTGAGCAAGAGTAGAAAGTGACTTACTGGTTTTGTCCCCGATCGATGGCAATTAGGCTCACCCCCTCTTAAATGAGACTTAAACATATTGTAATACTGTTCATAAAGTTTTGTTGCAACAGCTTCACCCAATACTTTGCATACGTCCTGGCAAACGGTGCTAACCGCAGTTGACTGATGACCAAGAGCTTGATTGTCCCTGACAGCTTAAATTATTCATGTCGGTGACGAATAGCTATAGCATTCGTGCACAGAAGCCCGGTTTGTGGTCACCTAGCTACTGGAAGAATATACTAGCTTTTGCCCCTGTTCTTCTTCTAAAACAGGTGTGCCTGAAAGATATTTCTCGACGACATGTAAAATCAGGTGCCAGGCCATAGCGGCGGCCAAAAATTCTGACACCAGGTTAGTCAACTAACCGCATAAAAAAGGAAGAAAAATAGAAGAAACGTTTGCCTTCGACTTCTTTTGCATGAAAGTCTACTATAACATAAAACATAATATCAATCGTCGATAATGTTGCTGTCCATTAAAAGAAAATATTTTTTTAGAAATTTGGCCTTTTTATTTTGGTAGATAGATTACCACTATTCAAACTTAGGTTACCAAATGAACCAAACAACTGTGACCTCCGTAGGATTTAAAATTTACAGGGTGAAAAGGACATCGTGGCACATCTAGATACCATGATTTTTTTTAATGCTGTTTTGCTTATAACCTCAAAACAACAGGAGAAACTTGGAAATTAGGAACAGCAGATGAAAAATTTAAACGGGGCTGGGAGGTCCAGGATCATGGACTCGTAATGTGAGGATGAGTAATGATGTCGCTTCCACCCTGTGTAGATGTGACGTTACTTATAACCCTATGACTTCACTCAGATCTCTACAATGTTTCCAACTTATTTTTATAGTCACTCAAGTACTGGCCACTATCCAATTGGACAAATGGAAACGACTACATAGTTACTTAATGTAATTTACAAAGTTACCGTTCAACCTAATTACGTAGGGCTGTGTCAAACGGAGATGTACTTGAAACTTTGTTGTTTAAATTAATTAAGCAACACAATATATTGCCGCGACACATTCAACGGTTGTTCGGTGGCTTTCCCAGGGACGTTAGCGTTTTGTTTCATCCAATGCTAACGGGAAAAGTTTAAATGAATTTACAAGTAAGTTCACATCTGAAGTCTGTTAGCGTTTACTAAACGTGCCATCTAACAAAGCAGACATGAGTACAATAGGCGTTTGTATTCAAAAACAATATTTTAGGAACTGTTTTGCTTTACATTGTTCTCTTCAACTTGTGTAAACATTAATGTCATATGCCTATGGCTGAATTCTAATACAAAAGCATATAAATAAAAGAGGTATTTACGGCTGTCTGTATTTTAAGCACGCCCTTGCTGTACAACTAATTAACCGTAAAAGCAAGATGAAGCAATTAACATTTTCATAGCTTTGGTTAGTGTTTTGACCCCTAGCTGTCCTAACTGCACCTCTTACAACACATCTACAGGACCATAAAATACCTAGATAGAACATAAAACACCAATGAAATATCTAGTCGGTAGACAAACACATCACGTCTTCATAAACAAACAAGACTAGCGTTGGCAACTCTCGATACAGCCTAGAATTAAGTAAACGTCCTCGCGACCGCCAACTTCGTGGACACCGCACTGCATATCAATTGCTAACACCGTTCTATTGTTTTATTATGAAGCTAGGTCTTGTTTATATTATAAATTGCGACCTCAATTTGGCAAATAACATTAAAATATATGGAAAGCTTTGGTCCTAGACACACACAATTATGTAGTTCCTAGTAGCAAGGCTAATTTATTTTGGGTTAGATTGGATTTTCTCATTACCTCAAAGGCCCAACATAATACCTATACTAGATATAGCAATTCAACACTAATTATGTATTTATTTATTTAAATAAATAATGAGTAAATCTTTGAGATAAAGCATGACTAGATAAGGTGACATTCTATCCGCGATAAAGATTTTCGAATAGGGTTAAATGTTTGCTTTTAACTTTCCACCTAGGTCTGTACAGCGATTTATAATGGGAATCCCATTATAAATCGCTGTAAGTGAAAAGCTTAGAGCAATGATTCGAGAAGAGACTATCCGACCAGCGGTAAGCAGGCTTTTTTTGGGTAGCTATAAATGACACGAATGTATGGTTAGCGTCTATGTTGAACTAAACCTAATTTTCTAGAACTTTTTCCTCAAGTAAAAGTTATTTCATTTAAAGTCGGAAAACTAAACTAACAGTGCTTTTTTGCCGTTTCCAAGCATTTATGTCGTTTATCATGTCTAGATAGCTGTATGTGCAAATATATCTACAGTAAATGTATGATCGTGGATGAAGAAAAGCAATATATTATGTAGGTATGTAAGATTTTTTTAGTAGGTGGTTTATTTTCGATTCTGGCTACCCCAACTCGGTAATATCAAGCGTTCCCTTTCGTAGCCATTGTCTGACACACAATGTTAATCCAATATTGAACAAAAATCATTACCCGATGCTGATAATCTCAAAGAAATCCCCACAATTGCTTTCGCGTGATCTAAAGCTATTAACAAAAATGAATCAATAGTGTAATATAAAGAGGCAGGCAGGTGCCAAGGGTCGTGCGATATTGAGACATAAATCCTACCACACAGCGCACTTGTGTTAAGCTGTTATTTAATATTTACGACCTTAGACCATATGTGGAACGACCGATAAAATGTATATTGTGGGTTGGTTATAGGATATCGGTTTTTGAAGGTGGTGTGAAAAAAATATTATGATAGATCCTTTATAAATAATTATTATGTTGTCTGTTAAGTGTTATTAACGTTATATTTCCAGACTTCCAAATATTTTTTACGATGAATTTATTTGAAACTAGTGGCCCCGGCTAACTTCGTATTTATGTACCTATTTAATTATATAATTTTCAGGTGACAATTTGACATTTGAAAAGTTAAGACTTTTCAAATGTCAAATTGTCACCTGAAAATGGACTGGGAAGACATTTGACATCTGTCATGTCATCAAAGATGGCGCTGCATTTGAAAAATTATCTTCAATTATCGTTAAGTTATCTTAAATTTTCTAATGTTCCGCTCAACTTTTTTATTTTTTTCTTTTTTATTAACCTTTACCTTGCAGTAAAAAACAAAACAAAAAATAATAATTACGCAATTGCTTGAACGGTATCGAATTAAAAATCAATCTCAACATGTGTATAATTAAATGAAATCATTTATTTTGTAAAAACATCGTTGATTTATAGATGGCGTACAAAATCAGGCTATACACAAAACAAGTAAAGAATCAATAAAATTATGTACAGACGCCAGCACATCAAGTTACCCGAATGTGTCAAATTTCTTTGATCGTTTTTCAACTTTATGTCAAACTGAATAAGGTTCATATTCAATTGGGAAAATTTGACACATTGGGGTAACTTGATGTGCTGGCGCCTGTACCTAAAAAGATACAAAGTTTTTTAAAATAAACTGTCCGTTTAAGTTTTGGTTGGACGTTGGTCTAATGGTAGCCGGTGCTACTACTGAGCATTAGGTCCCAGGTACGATCCCTGGGTCGGACAGCGCTACAGAGTATCACGACCTCCGGCATAGCAGGCAGGGTCATTAACTACTAGACCAACAGGTCAATGATCGATTTTTGACGTATAACGTCAAACTTATGACACATTTCCCATACAAAAACTGTCAAAGTTGTCAAATATTCGATCATTGACCGGTCATTGAGACACTATTGCAATAGCAGACTCGAGCCCCAGGTGTGCTGCAGGGCTATTGCGTATCTACGTTGATAGTTCATAGTGACGATCACTTACTACTATTCTTACACTATGCACTACTTACTATTTTTATTTCTACTGTCTTGTATATTGGTGTGTGCTAGCTAGCATGTAGCAAATTATTTAATTTAAATGATTAAGTTTATTAATTACCAATGCTGTTTAAACTGTTCTTCTAACATATCAGACAGACGTGTTGCTGGGGAGTTTGTTCCGCCACTTCTTCTTCCCAGCAAAAACACTAGGAAGTGGCGAAGGGCGGGCGTTTTGAGGGACTGTCTTAAGTAATTTTTGACGTTCAAAAAGTGCTAATCCTCGCCCTAATTTGAATAAACGACTTTTGATTTTGATTTTTTGACTTTTTTTTTTTTTTTTTTTTTTTTTTTTTTTTTAAATATTATAAACTAGTACTTGACTGCAATCCCACCTGATGGTAAGCAGTGATGCAATCGTTGATGGTGAGGCGCACTAGTTTATTAGGAGCCTATTCACTCTTGCCTTGAAGACACCCAAATTATAATCGGACGGGAAGACCGCAGCAGGCAAATTGTTCCAGTCCCTTGATGTACGTGGTATAAACGACGAGGCGAACCGCTTGGTCCGGGTCGTAGAGGTTGGACTGGGCAAAGTGTTCGACGATTAACTGTCAAACAGCTGGTTTCGTATTGGCTATCATCAGTGTGCATCTAGAATGACGTCATGCGCATTTGCAGAGATGTGACAAAACGCACCGCATAGTACCCCGTTTGATAGTCACCGTAACTTAAAGTCCACTTAAAGTGCAATACCAATTTCTTGTTGTAAAATTTCAGTTGTAATCAAAGTTCGGTGTATAACTGGACGCCAGTTAGTTACTGTCAATGAAATGGTAGCCAATAGTCCTGCTGATCGCACATGAGTGGCCCTAAGTTGTCATTGACAGTGGCATCATACAATACAATAATCGTAGGTGTAGTACTTATACACCTACGATTACTGTACAGACCCCAGCACAAGTTACCCCAATGTGTCAAATTTTCCCAATTGAATATGAACCTTATTTGTTTGAAACAAAGAGATTTAAAATACTATAGAGCAGGCATGTCAAGGGAATATCATAAAAAAACTTTGATCCCATGTCTCAGTAACGCCATCTAGAATAATATATGAATATTGGAGCGGCAGCGGAGCGTACTACAAAAAACTCATAGACTTGTATCCAGCAGGACACACTTTATCGGACGAAAATTTTGTTCATGATGTCCGGTCTATAGGTATTAAATGTCTTTGGTTTGAAATAAAGTTGTGTAACTTGATGTGCTGGCGTCTGTCCAAACGGTAAGGTAAGTACCTAAGGTTTTATAAACACAACTCATTAAAAATCTTCGAAACTAAAACCAGTCATTAAGTATCGTTCATAATTAAAAGGAGCTTATTTTCAGCGAGATGCACTGCATGTCAGTGAAGTGCAGTTTAAGAAGGGAGGCACTTATCTAATAGTTGAGCGAGGCCGTAATTGAGAGCGAGCAAAGAGGTTGAAACGCCAAGATAAAAAGTTTGATTATTATTTAGAGTAAAATAACTTGTGAAATTTATTAGACACCTAGAGTAGAAATATCTAGATGTCAATCATCTAGATATTGTCTTGATTTGTTTCAGGTTTGTTTAACTTGTTGAAATCCATTTCCAATTCAATCATATCTGCAATACATAGATTAAATAAATAAAGGAAAGATAAAATTGATGTTAACTATAAAAAAGACAAAAAATTTACAACACTTGCATGTGTGTTACAGTGTACTTTTAACATGACAGTAGAATTTTCGTCTATTCTTTCGCAAATAAGAAGATCGTTTGTTGTAATGAACTAATTTATACGTAGGTACTTTTTTTAATACATACGTCCCAGATACTCACATACGCAGGACTTTATTGGTAAGGTTCTTCAGAAAGGTCAGGTGCGTAGTATTCGCAACAGTTACAGTCGCCGTGACGGCTACATGACATGTACGAGTATGAACGGAAACAAAGCAAAAGAAGTAATTATAAGAATCGTAGCAAATGGCGCTAAGTAGTGTTGGTCGTAGGCCTACCCCCATGGAAAAAAGGCTTGAGTTAATATATGTACAGACGCCAGCACATCAAGTTACCCCAATGTAGTAAATTTTCCCAATTGAACGTGAACCTAATCAAGTACAGAATAAAGTTAAAAACTTTGAAACGACACATTGGGGTAGGTTGATGTGCTGGCGTCTGTACAAGTGTTCCAGAAAACAAACACAATACAACCAGAAACATCCTTTAACATAATTATGTTCTTAGCTTACCTACTTTCACGTACTATAATTTAAAAGTCATATCATTGTCAAACCGTGACTCCTTCGAATTAAAGTTGATAAGTAAACCGGAACAACCTCATTTCCTTCGACCCCTACACAACTTTCTGATACCACCACACTATCTGTACACACGACCATCACCATGGCAACAGCACCACAACAAATAAAAATAATGTAAGCCATCAAGAGACGCCTGGCAGATGTGAAACCTCGAAATTATTTTTAATTACAAGTCAAAGATATTCAATTCCTGCTATAATAATAAAATTTAATTCAGAATCGCTTCCATAATTTGTTATTAACAATATTCTTCGCCTAGTGTTAGTAAAAGGCACAATAAATCTTTATATATAAAAATGTTATGTTGGTTTGTGTACGCTTCAGAAGCTCAAAAATTTCTGCACCGATCGAGCTGAAATTTTAGCATGATATATAATCCGCATCAAGGATTGTTTTTATCTATGTATTTTTTTTTCTTTTTTTAATCATTCAATCACAGTGTGCCACAGCGAAGCGAGGCAGGGTTAATTATAAAAATACAAATTATAATCATATTATGTCAAGCGCTTCCCTTCGCGTGTAGGCTTATAAAATGCGCTATTAATTCATTAAACCCCGAGAGGACACCGGTGTCCGCCTGTCATTGTCTTTCTATTGTGTCTCTAATTACCTCAGTTGAAAGATTAATAAGGAATCCCATCGGCCTGTGCACGCGGCCAGTATGGCGCTGGGGCACTTGACTACTATGGATGGGACATTATGAGCAAAATTTTCATCCAAGACTTGTGTCCCAGTGGACACAAGTCTATGAGTTTAATTTAGTACGCTCCGCTGCCGCTCCAATATTGCTATGTTATTCTAGATGGCGTTACTGAGACATGGGATCACAGTTTTTCTATGACATTTCTCCACATGTGATCTCTACGGTATCTTAAATCTCTTTGGTACCTTTAAGTTATATTATGCATTAAAGAACAGATTATGGCATATTAAAAAGTAAAAAGATAAATCAAGTACAGGCGCCAGCACATCAAGTTACCCCAATTGAATATGAACCTTATTCTGTTTGACATAAAGTTGAAAAACCATCAAAGAATTTTGACACATTGGGGTAACTTGATGTGCTGGCGTCTGTACCTAATGACTGTTAATTACATAAATATTTATTTTTATTAGGAATAGCAGACGTCATGCGGTTTCACCCGCGTAGTTCTCGTTCCCGCGGGAATACAAGGGTAAAAAGTTTTCTATATCACCCGGGGATAGTGTGGCTTTCCAACGGTGAAAGAATTTCTGAAATAATAATAATAATTATTTATTTATTCAAAAAAAAGGTTGGTACAGTCTTCAGTTACAATACATAGGTTTGAACAATTAGAAGGTTATACAAAAGTGACTCTGGCGTCCTTGCTAGGTTACATAGTAACCTGTATTAAGGTTTGCTAGCCCATGACAGGATTACTTATAAATTGGTCCAGTAGGTTCGGAGCCTATTCAATGCAAACAAAGAAACAATCAAACTTTTCCTTTTATAATATTAGTGTAGTCAAAATATAAAATTTAAAAATTTATTTGGAATCCCGACAACTTAATTCATAGCGTGGCGATGTCTCGCCACGGCCTGTATCGCCACGTCAACAATCAGTTTTACCCTCGCCTATACCTAGAAGTTTCTCATCAAAACAACACTTTATCTCCTACACTCTCACATCTAACACTTTTTATCAGACAAGCTATGGCTTAACCATCCCGTCCCACCCCATCAATTTTTCATAGACCTCGACTATTTCACAGCAAACTTATGAAGGATCACATCTCATTCCGATGTCGTTTGATTTATGCACTCAATTATACGGAACCCTGCTGTGTTTCGGGTTCTTTACCTTTACTTTTCGCTTATTTCAAGGAAAACCACAGAATTATGGGCCTTTGTGCAGTTTTTGAAGGGTTCGTTTTGGTCTTAAAAGGGGATTGAGTTGTTTTGTGTGATGGCAAAAGGTTTTGAACGGTTTTTAGGTTATGATGATTCATCTAATTAAAAAGGCTTCGCAATATTTTTCAATAGACAAGTAGTACCTAAACAGCGTAAACATGGGGTTTTATCTAATGACCCATTCAGTCACTGTTTTGTCTGATTTTCTTGTTTTTAATTTTAGTTTTTAAGTTTGTTTTTTTGCAAAATACATCATTAAATTACGCATGTAATCTTCGAAGGGTTATGCAAAGGTGTGCTGTTGTATACCCACATGTCGTTAAGTTATGTTTTAGTCCTATGTTTTAAGGGGCAAGCTTAATGCCATCAATTGGGGAAATCCAGATTCCGACCTGCTACTGAGAAATTCTATGAAGAAAACTCAATATCGTACGCAAAATTTAATTTGAAATAGTATAAAAAGACGAATTTGTTAGTTTGGTTTTCCCATTCAACTAAAGTATGTTTATTGCTAGTTATTACTAGCTAGTTAGCTAACTCAAATAATAAAGCCTATTCCCACCTGAAGATAAAATCACTCCTTTTCTATTTTCCAGCTAATATTTCACTAACCCAAGACCTATCTCCCAGCTCGAAGCCCGAGACATAATCTCTTCGTTTTATTAAAACTGATCTTAACATTACGCGGCGAACATTCTCCGAACGACAATAAATCCTTTACATAGCTCTACCTCAAACCATAGAATAAAAATGTAAAGAAGTGAAGCAAAATTCCAAACGCATTTTAGGTTCCCGGGCGTATAAATGCTCGTTAAGATTGTGTTGTTATTTGCGGAGGACATTACGCGCTCGGTCAATCAATCATTTTACATCGACAATATTGACAACGCGGAGGGCTAGACTACCAAAGCGGAGATGAAAGGAGATGTCTGTCTTGTAATTAACCAATACGATATTGTATTGAGCTAAAGCTAATCACTCAGCTGTCAAAATAACGCAAGCTGACTGGTTGTACGACACACTGACGATAGCGGTTCTTGTCCTGAAGATAGCGACGGATCCGAATAATAGAAAGTTAAAAAAGGTAGTGGCTTAGACACACAAACTTACTAGTAAATAAACAAAACAAAAGATAAAAATGTTTAAAAGGGCAATGGAAAAAAAATATACGGCTGCGCCGAAAAGATCCAATTCAGCAAAGATGCCACACACAAATAGTGGCTGACACTAGTTTCAGCTGAACCTGAGGTTGTAAAGTCGTGTCGGACCTGTTGAAGTGTATTAAATGGTAGCAAGGGATGCGAAAGGCTGGCTGATGGAGCAAGGATTGGATCAGTCGGAGCGTTAGGTTATTAAATAAGTAACCGATGTACAAATGCCAGCACGTCAATCTACCCCATGCTGTCAAATTTTCCCAAATGAAGTCAAAGTCAAATCATTTATTTCAATTAGGCCATTTAAAAGGCACTTTTGAACGTTAAACTTACAAGTTAAATAAAATTTAATGATTCTAGTTGCCCCTTCCAAAAGGTAGTTTTGTATGGAGAAGAATGGGCAAGAAACTCCATACTTACTCTTTTAAAATAGTTTTTCCAATATTTGTATACAATAAAAAATACATTATATGTGAATACGATGTACCTAGAATAAACAAAGTAAAATAAAAAAAATAAATAAAAAATAACATACCTATGCTAAGATAGATTATGCATTTTAGTAGATAAGTACATAATTATGTGGATAGATACATGTTGAACTTGAACCATTTACTTTTGTAATAAAGTTGAAAAATATTTTTTACCAAGGGGGCTAGCATTGTGGTGTATTGAAAAGGTTTAATGCGTGTCGCTTCTACTTAGAGTTTTTTATTCTATGCTCAAACCCAGTAGTTTATATGCAGAGCTTCAGCGACTGAAGTTCTAAGTACTTACCCAAGACTGTTTATTCCTTATTTCCTTGGAGGAAAATTTTATTTTATCATTCAAGAGATTTGTTTACGAAGCTCATTGAATGTTATCTTTTTACGTGGAACTGGGTAAAGTATCTATCTTGCCATTTTTTACGGTCAAGTAGAAGCATTATGCTTTTTTATATTTTGTACAGTCTCCACTTGCGGTGAATCGGTGAGCTAACGAAATGCTTTGAACTATGCAACGTGCATATGAATGGTAAAGCCCCGTGTTCGGACTTGAGGTGCAAGCAATTTAGCCTTTAAGGGTAGTTCCTCGTACGTACGTAGAGTCCGACTATACTCAGAGTAAGTAGTAAGAATAAGTTTAAGTATTCTTTAAGTAGGTATTAATAACTGCATAATTTTATTATCACTTGTTTTATAATTATTGATAGGCTCGAGTTACACCACTATCTCACCTGATAGTAAACGCTTGTCTAGAATTATAATAATAATAAACGGCTCGCATTGCTAGGCGATTCCTCTCCCTGGAGCCCTGTAGCTTGGACCCTGTTCCCGATACAGGATTAAATATTTGAAAATGTATTTACTTAATGAATAAAGATGAATATACGAAATAATAATAATATTCCACAACTTTTCACACAACGCCATTAAGTCCCAAGCTAAGCTTGAGAGCTTGTGTTATGGGTACTAAACAGCTGATAAACATACTTATATATTTCTAAATACAGGCATATCATAGATAAATTACACCCAGACACAGAACAAATTATCGTGCACAACACACAAACATTTGTCCTGGGCGGGAATCGAAGCCACGACCTCCAGCATAGCAGTCAGGGTCACATACTTAGTAGTTACTAATTTGATCGGCCTGTTGGTCTTAGTAACCTATTTATTCTTGACTTAAATACCCCTCGGTTGTAGCTATCAGGAAACTCCAACTCGGGCAGGGAAATCCACTCCTTAGCTGTACGGTTTAAAAACGGTAAAGGAAAACATCGTGAGGAAACCGACAAACCTGAGAGCTATATTGCTCAACGGCATTTGAAGCCAAGTTATCCCATGGGCGGCATAAACGCTGACACTGGAAACTGTCAGTTGACATCCACCATCGATAATGTATCTAAGATTAAGATAGTTTGCAATACCACTTTCATGTTTCAACTGCGTATGATGCATGATTATTTCCGTTCCTTTCATCTGGACTTCGTATTACCACTAAGAGAAGTTTCCTGCCCATAAGATTAATGTTTATCTAAATATATAGTTTGCCATCATAACCATAAATGGGCTACAGTCCATCAGTATTTTGCAAGTTATAAATAAATAAATATTCCACAACTTTTTACACAACGCCATTTATTTAGTCCCAAGTTAAGCTTGAGAGCTTGTGTTATCGGTTCTAAACAGCCAATAAACATACTTATAAATTTCTAAATACAAACATATTATAGATACATTACACCCAGACACAGAAATGATCGTGCTCATCACACAAAACTTTATTTGTCCTGGGTGGGAATCGAACCCACGACCTCCGGCATAGCAGGCAGGGTCACTAACTACTAGACCAACAGGTCAGTCAAAGTTATGACTTAACATTTAGCAGTGAAAGAAAATAAAGTTCTAAATACTTAAATAATACTGGGTGGTAGGTAGAACAATAAACATACTTGTGAAAAATAAAAACAGCTGCTCCCTTAACTTTTTTTAAGTGAATGTGTGTTTTTTGCATTTTTAGCCTTTTCCCAACTATGTTGGGGTCTGCTTCCAGTTTAACCAGTGTTTTACATGGAGCGCCTGTCTCTCAGACCTCCACAACCCAATAACTGGGTAACATGGGTTAAACTGGTTGTCAGACTTTCGGGCTTCTGACTACAAGTAACGACAGTCAAAGATCTACAAATGACTGCTGGGACCAACGGCTTAACGTGCTTTCCGAGGCACGGAGGACTCTTGGTATGTAATAAATGGTCACCCATCCACGGACCGACCTCGTCAAGCGTAGCTTAACCTTCGACCGTGCGGCTGTGATAATTTAGCCACAATGATAACTTTCATGAGTACCTACCACTTACTCATTTCGATTAGGTATGATTATTGTTTTACTAATTAGTATAGGATCCCGTTATGAACGATCTTCACCGAGCTGGTAATGGATGAAACCAATTTGATATTTAATTTAATATGTCAATTAACGTATTACAAGGGTTGTCTAAAAAATGTCAGTCCAGGATATGATTAATTATTTTTTATTTAATTAATTAATTATATATTTAGACTTAATTAACTTCAGAAGTATTTTCACTAAATAGGTGACAGGTCTTTATTTTCCATTTTCACAGCATCCAAGCAGCTTTTTTAGAGACCGATTCGTGAGCTTGCTTTAAATAAAATTGCTTTGCTGATTTTATCGCGTTCATATACGAGTCATATACATAATATCTGGAGGCACGGAAGTGCCTCAGCCAAGTCAAGCAATATCTATATACAACTTTACATTGCCCCGTCACTAAAACAATTTGGCTCGGGTCCTAACTAGGCACGTTCTATATTTGAAACCGTTCTAATAGTTCTATAGTGTTTGCAGTCATTTTTTATAATAATCTTCTAGCCAGAGTATATATATGCATATGCAACAAGGTTCGCTTTTGTATAAACTTCACAGTGTCGTTACCAAAATTACCCGCGTTCAAAAACAACATGAAGTAATTTTAAATGAAAACCGGCCCAAAATGGCCTGAAATAATTGGCACAAAACCGCATTATTCAAAGTTGAAGTAGTACTATGAAAATAAGGCCCGGTTCGCGTTTGTTTACTTGAAAACTTCGGCAACCCTTCGAAACCGGCTGCAACATGGAACAAGTACATTAATATTTTATCAGAGAGCACCACCCCTGTCCAACTTCGTTACATAATTACAACATTGTTGTTTTATTTAGATAAACTGGACGCCTGTGCAACTTTATTAGCGTATCGTGTTCCATTTGAAGAGTTTTGTTTGTGAAGGGACAATTAATAGAACGTTATTCCTTAATCAAATCTGTGTTTTTAATTGGCGTCATTAATTTTAAGTACTTAGACAAATGCTAATTGTTTCTGCCCGCGATTGCAACGACAAAGACACAACACCCGTCGACAAAGTAATTTTCGGTGAGCGAAATTATGATTGAAATAGGATGAGCAGTTTCGAAGATTGTTCTCCACATACAAACACACAAATTGGACTTCTTCAACTGTTTTGGAATTCGATGGCCAATTATTAATGAAAAAAAAAACACCAAAGGACAGAGTAATTTTCGGTGAGCGAAATTATGATTGAAATAGGATGAGCACTTTCGAAGATTGTTCTCCACATACAAACACACAAATTGTACTTCTTCAACTGTTTCGAAAGTCGATGTCTAATAATTAATGAAAAAAAAAACACCAAAGCCTTCAAGACTTTTGAAACCAGAGTTAATTTACACCTGTTAGTGTTTTTTAATGAAGTCGGTTAAATTTACTAGTAAAAACTTTTCTTTTTCTCTAGTAGGTATCTACCTATGTATAGGTACTTCAGTCACCTATAAAAAAGGTTGTGGAATATTTACCTATGCTGACCACAAACGATCAATACAATCGAATCTACTACGGTCACCAACCAATCTGAGCGTCAGGATTACAAAGTTACATACAGGTGTTTGCAAAAGAAATAGAACAAAAATTTACTTCCAATTCCGTTAAGCCCCCAACAAGGGTGAAACTGTATTTAAATTCAATATTTTCCTCACACATGCTCCCCCATTGTATTTTGAAGTGAAAAACATTTTGATTGACAATAAACACTATATCGAGACAAAAATGTGAATAAATAAAGAAATATTTTTCTAAGGAACATAAATAAACGCCGTGAAAATGGTTTTCCGTGAAGGGGAAACATTAAAGCCTTTTGTGAAGGGATAGAAGTTTTTAATCGCCTTTAAAATAAAAGGGCTTCATATTCACAACGGGGCGTCCGCGTCGTCCTCTCTTCAAAAACGCAAACGCAAACGTAAACGTACAAGTTTTGCTACATTAAGTTGTACCACAATTCATCTCCCGCCAAGCCAGTGTCAAGAGGTAAAGTGAAAAGTTCCCATCGTTTGTTTCAACCCTTATTGTTCAAATATTTTCACGCTCAGGCTCTTTCTACATCTGAACTGAAGTGTAAATCACCCCTTTCAATAAAAAATACCTTTCTTTGAAATTTCTATTTAATTTTTCTTTGAATTGAAATTTAGTCACGGTAATGAAAAGATAAAGGGCCAATAAGTGGTTCGATAAAATTGCATTATCGCCGGCGCCCCCTGGCGGAGGGTAGACGCAATAAATTGAATTACGAGGCCCGCAATCTCTGGGTCTATAAAAATAGCCTTTGAATCGTTTCTTGGACGTCACAGTCGTGTTCCACGAGTAATCAAAGCGTTTTTCTTTTGAGGTATCCTCACTGGAATTCCATTGATCGACTCTAAAAACAAACTTATTTTCTCTGAAGCGCGTAAGTCCACATTATTCTTTTTTAGTTTCCTTAAATTATGATACCTACATGATGTAGCTTAGCATTAGCGCCACAACTCTAGTAGGTTAGTAACCAATCTACCTGCAAATCAAAATATTTATATTTTTGCCCCTTTTATTTAACCGCTTTAAGTAGAAGATGTGCTTAATGCTCATGCCTTCTCTGTCTGGGAAGAGGCGTTGCTCTGCAGTGGGATAGTCTTAATGGGCTGGCATTATTATTATCTCCTAAATTATAGGTCTTCTTTTGAAGACAAATAACGAGACAAGTAACGAGTATTTGTAAGTTTTTCAAATCAAATCAAATCATATCAAAAGTCATTTATTCAAATTAGGCTGAGGATCAGCACTTTTTGAACGTCGAAATTACATAAGACAGTCGCCCAAAAAGCCCACCTTCGCCACTTCCTAGTGTTTTTGCTGGGAAGAAGAAGTGGCGGAACAAACTCTTCAGCAACACATCTGTCTGATAAGTTAGAAGAACTTGAAGGGCCTGTTGGTCCAGTAGTTAGTGACCGTGACTGCTATGCCGGAGGTCGTGGGTTCTATTCCCACCAAGGACAAATGTTTGTGTGATGAGCACAATCATTTGTTCTGTGTCTGGGTGTAATTTATCTATAATATGTATGTATTTAGAAATATATAAGTATGTTTATCAGCTGTTTAGTACCCATAACACAAGCTCTCAAGCTTAGCTTGGGACTAAATGGCGTTGTGTGATAAGTTGTGGAATATTTATTTTATTTATATTTTAGTATGATAAATTTTATTTTTGGGGACAAGAAAAAGTTACATGCCAAGCCTAAGTAGAGATTCCTAAATTAGCACAATAGTTTGTAGGGATTAAAACCAAAACCACTGAAAAGACTTTAAAAATTCTTGCAAAGCCATGTTGTCACTGAGGAACATAGGCTATGCTGGCTAGGCTAGGCTGAGGAACATAGGCTTCTGTGTGGTTCTTTCCTCAAAAGACCATCTCAGACACTAATCTACATGGATCTTACATGATTTGACCAAGATAATGTCTGGACTTTAAAAGAGACTATGACCTCTGAGTTTCTTTCGGTGTTTCTTCTCAGAGTAGTCAAATAGTGAAATGCCGATCCCATTTACTAAAAAAGGCAACGTGTAAAAGTGTTTGTAAAAACCTATTTACAAAAATAAATATCATTTATCATTTATTTATCACTATAGTTAATATTCAATACTACGAGGGCGTCCGGGAAATGTCAAAGTTTAAAGGGTGCTAGATTAACAAGTCGCTCTTACACTAACCATCGTGAAAAACTTTCGTAGGTACGGTCTACCTAAAATTTGAAACCGCTGCGAAAACAAAACTTCTCTCAACAAATTCACCATTACAAACTTCGACCAAACTTCCAAACATCACAAGTTTCGCAGCACCATCTTTAACGAATACAGATTTAATCACATGCTATATTAAATATTCGTGTATCAGGCCGCAACCTCCGCATCCGTCTGCGGCGAGGGACCGAAACCGCATCGAACAGAGCACGGCACGCAATCACGGACCATTGTTAACTACCTACCTATAAGAGGGGGAGGTCTATGTTACTCATTATCGAAAAGGAGGCTTGAAATGAGGCGACATCAGGATTGGCACAGGTGCATAAATACGTGGTCTGCATTTACAGATGAAAATTCATGGCTCTCGTTCATGAATTTTTAATATTGTATTTATAATGAACAGAACGGATTGGGAGTTCTTTTATACTGAATGGAAGCGAAATATTTCAATACTGTCGGGGGTCCAAAATCATGTATGTACATAGGCCAGCATTTCAAGCAACCCCAATTCTTTGATAGTTCTTCGACTTTATTACAAATAAAATAAGGTTCATATTCAATTGAATAAATTTGACAGCTTCGGGTACTTAGATTTGCTGGCATGGTATGTAGTAGTATCTTGTACCTAGTGGTCATGGTATCGGGTTGAAAGTTGACGTCTCTTCTTCCCTCTATGATGGAACGAGCGGTAGTCTTGACAATGTATTTACTACAAATTTAGTTTTGGAAATCTGTTATTATAGGTCCTGAACCTGGGTCAAAGTTTATAAGGGTGTGTGGACTTTTAATACAACAACTCTTTCGCACAAAAACTAACTTACTAACGGAAGTCATAAAAATACACTAAATACACATAGTGCTGAAAAATCAATGTTATTTCATTTTGATTTAGAAAGGATATTTTAATTACGTTGGTAATATATACAAGTATTGAATGAACATTCTTTAAATAAGAATACTAAAACAACAATAGAATAAATTAGTTAACCCATTCAACAAAGCCTCTGAGAGCAATTTTGAATTAAAACTACAGAATACATTACACGTAAAATATTTGAAACATAATTCTTGAACTGGACCGCTAATGACCCGGCTTGTAGTTCAGCGGAACGGGCACTAACTACATCCATTGTTATTTAAAGAGCTATTAAGTGTTACAATAAAAGAGCTCAAAGTTTCGAATAGTCCTGAAGTTTTATAACACAACAGTACGCCTGTAGTCCCTGTAGGCTTCAGCAGAGCTATCATTTCGCTAGTAATCTTCAAGTCCCTTGTAATAAGAGGCAAACATTTTTTCTGGTACAAACCTCAACCTCGACCTCATCTCTGACCGCAGGACAAGATTGAGGTCAAGAGTAGGCCCATTATATATATTTAAAAAAAAACCCAGAATCCTATTCTTCACCATCTGCCTAGCCTTTTCCCATCTTAATTGGGATCGGCTTTCAGTGTTACCAGGTGCAGCTGAATGCCAGCGTTTTACATGAAGCGACTGCCTTTTTGACCCCCACAACCAAGTTACTGGGTAACAGAATACCCCTGGTTAATCTAATTGTCAGAATTTCGGGCTTCTGAATACCCCTAACGACTGTGAGAGATCTACAAATGACAGCAGGAAACAACGGCTTAATGTGCTTTCTGAGGCACAGAGATGTATAGATTTATGTAATGAATATTCACTTATCCACGGACCGACTTCGACAAGCGTTGCTTGACTTTCGAGACACTCGTACGGCTGATGTGAGTTACCCACAAGATCTAAAATCAAGCTCTTGCTACTGTAAAATTCGATTCAGGAAACGCATCGAACACACACACACACAGCACAGCACAGCTGAGTATAAGGTCAATTGAAAAATGGTTTCTGATTATGAAAATACTATGTTTTTACTATTATGTAAAATAAAAATATTCAGGGCCCAACCATTTTTCACTGGAACACAACTTTCCTTACAAAACGGGCATTCTCCTTTGATGTGTAAAAACATTAAAGAACAAAATGCAATACCTACAACACAATCAACATTCTGATACAGTTATGACGGCCAATGTCACACTGCTCTTAATCGCCGATCTACTGATCAGCGGTTAACTCATGTTGACTCGCTAATGTGCAAACGTTCATCGCATCAAGCAATCACTGCACAATCACCCGATGATTGAACATGATGTTAACGATTCGCTTTAAACGATTCGTTGCAACTTTATCGAATGGCCTATAAAGCTTTATTAAGGAAATTGTGCTGATAGAACAGTGAACTGAATTGACTGGCATTTATGGCATAACTGGTGATGTCATAACATACTATTTGTGTTGATTGTAATTGTATATTAAACTTTACTACTTGGTGTGTAAAGTCGGGGGTTGCATACTTGAGTCCGGCAAAATGTTATTTGGGTTATTTTCCATCAGGGATTTTCTAGAAAAACCTAGAGTCTGAATACGTGATCGGTTCTGATCGGTCTCGCTTCCTGTTACTGACTTAAGCAGCAAAATGTGGGTGTGCAATGGGTACGCCTTTGCCTAACTCCTTTAAAATACAGTCGTCACGATACGTTTTTAATATTTGCCTTGTAATTTTTTACACACAATAATGAACTGTTTATGGTAGACAAACTTACGAAAATAAAATCGATAATTGTATTACATAATGATTTTCCTTAATAACTAGGAAATGTTATAAACTGTGTGAAAGCGCACACACGCTACAAACCAAAGATAGCATTCTTTTCACATATTTTCAGACGCACGATGACACAATATTACTTTCCATATACTCCAAATAAAGCTAAAATCAGACAAAACACAAAACGCATCCACCACGCAAACATGCGACAGTTACACTAAAAACCTTTACGTTATAACCACTATGTTGAATATTAGCATGTACTGTTTTATTCATACAAACGTAACAAAAAAATAAAACAGAACACAGGCATCGTGCTGCAGCAAAAAGTCGACGACAACAGTCGTTTGTATCGTAAACCGTTTTATTAAAAGTGTCGTCGGTCATACCGTTTGCAATAACGTAACTGTATTGCGAAACACGGCTTTTTTTTAACGGATGCGTTATGGAATACAGTTAATCGATAGTTAGGTTATGCATTTATGTGGCATCCTGTTGTTTTTATAAAGTAATTATAGCGGTATGGAGGGCCAATTATGGAAGTAATAGTAGCACTTGAAGATTACTGATGCGGGTAGTGAAGTTGGAAATTCATAAGCTAATTCGTACATTCGTACTAAACGCTATGGAAACACATTCATTGTGCGAACAGCTAAAGAGTGGAATTCCCTGCCGGTGTCGGTGTTTCTTGATAGCTACAACCTAGGGGTCTTCAAGTCAAGAGTGAACAGGTTGCTTCTAGGCAAGCGTGCTTCATCGTCGACCACATCATCGCTTACCATCAGGTGAGATAGTGGTCAAACGCGTGCTTATCAGTAATAAAAAAAAACAGCCCGGAGTCTGGATTTATTACCGATGGATGGCAATAGGCTCGCCCCCTATTACATGGGACTTAAACATAATGGCGAAATGTGGGTGTACTACCAGGTACACTTCTGCCTAGCCCTTCGGGGATTACAGGCGTGACGATATGTATGTATGTATGTATGTAAAAAAAAGGTGGTTGAGAAGTACCTAAGCAGTAAACTCCTCTAAAAGTTAGTAAACGAAAGCTCGTTTCAAAGCTTACCTACAAAACGCTTTTATGGCATATAGCAATAGGTACTAAAATGGATAATGAGTGTCAATTTAACTCTCTTTCACTGAAGCTGAATACTTATTTTATTATAAAGATATTGCCGGGCGAGTTGTGTGCCCATAAAACACAGAACTGATAGAACTCAACAGAGACGTTCTTGAGAAAAACAATATCAACTTTTACAAAGAAAGTAAAAACGCCAGCAAATTATTAGACCCTTCATACAGTCAGATCTGTATCCAAGCAAAAGAATATTCATTATTTGCAAACGGGACTGTACTCCATTGCCCATGCGTCATTACAAATCTCCCTTATATCTGCTCACGGTACATTAAGTCGCGGTTGCGCTGTCTAATTAAATCCCCTCCGGTTAGACGCGTTGTCGACCATTTTTATACAAAGGAATATTATAAAGCCTCATTCATACGGAAGATGATTTTCTGGTAGATTTATTACGGCGTTTTGAATGTAGGGAAACGTAATTGGTTATTAGATTGTTGAGATGTTTTCCACGAGGATGCACGTATTCGTTTTAAGAACGCTTTACAAATTTTATTTTATTAGATTCAGAAAATATTAATCTCGATTCAAACAGGACTCTTAAAATCAATGTACTTAGTTACTTCTTTTCAGACACATTGAGGATCAATTACTTAATTATTGTAGGTACATAAATATACCTAATACCAACGTGTTGTCCCACTTCAGGACAAATGCCCCTTTTTGTAAATAAGGCCTAAGCATCAATAACTACGCTTGCTTAAAGCGTATCGGTGATTTCAGACATGAGCTTGTTATAAGCATTTGTTTTGAAAATAATAAGTTCAGGTTTCTTCAAGATGTTTTTCACCAAATCATACTTGGCAGATCTATGATTCATTAAAATGTAACATTGTTTAGTTTAGTGAATACTGAGAAACGGTTAATTCAATTTATTGATATTAACAGTGTCACTTAAGAATAAATAAATAATAATCGTTTATTTATAATAAGAGACACAAATACAATACAAATATCTTTAACAATTTGGATTAGAACACAGTTGCATATTTGCCTGAACTAGGTTGAACCTGTGTTTCAGGCTAGACAGTTCATAAATACCTTAATTAGAAATTATAAATAAATTAACAGTGAAACGTACCTAAAAAGATGTATGGTAGTAAACAAAAAACATTATGTGTGAGAATGATTTGCTGACACGAAGTAAATCTTATTTATTTATTTATTTTACAATTTATGTACACACAGAAAAATAGATTGATATACATGATACTTATAATTAGGAGTACAAAGGTACTGCTTATTTCTATAGAAATTTCTTCCAGCAGACCTGCGAAAGGAGAAATGAAAAGAAATGTAGACAATAGTGTGTGAGAACAAGAAGAGAAAAATATGACTAGTCGAAGTCTTAAACTAAAATATTAAATATACCTACACATATAACGGAATACAAAATTAACATATACTTATAAAAATACATTAAGCTAAAATATTTAAACATACATAAACTATATATAAATACTCACATTTGAGAGGAAAGATAATGCTCTTTCACTCGACATTTGAACAGCGACACAGTTTTTATATCGCGAATGCTAGGCGGTAGCGAGTTCCACAATCTTACAGCATGGATAGAGAAGGAATAAGAATAGTAGCTAGTTTTATGAGGATGAGATTTAAGGAGGGATCTAAGGTGTGATCTACACGGTGCGTCGCTAGGGCGAGCGTAAGAAAAACGCTCGCGCAGGTAGGAAGGATAAGACGGGTTGTGTAAGAAGTTGAAGAGGAGACCCAAAATCCGAGTGTTCCTGCGAAGGCGGATTGGGAGCCACTTGAGTTCCTTGCGAAAGTGAGAAACATGGTCATACTTTCGAAGACCAAAAACAAAGCGAATGCACAAGTTTTGCAAGCGCTCAAGCTTATTTAATAGCTCCTCAGTAGCATCCAGGTAGCATGCGTCGGCATAATCTATAATCGGCTGAATAAGCGTTTGTGCCAAAGAGATTTTAGTCTTCAAGGGCAGGAGACTTTGAAGGCTTTTCAGCGAATGAAAGGAGAAATGAACCTTTCGACTGACCTCATTGACTTGAGCACGCCACGAGAGATTGGAGTCAATAATTACGCCCAGATCTTTGGCGGTTTCGGTATAGTCAATGCGAACACTATCGAGATATAAAGGCATCAGAGATGTAACATCAGCCGCACTGCGAACGAATCTGCTGCCTATAATCATGGCCTGAGATTTAGTTGGATTAATTTGCAGACCAAACGACTTAGCCCAACCGCTGATGCAGGCCAGGTCATGATTCATAGCAGCAATTGCGGAACCCGCGTCAGCTACAGTAAAATGTCGGTAAATCTGCAAGTCGTCTGCGTAGAGATGAAAACTAGAGGAGATTACTCTGGTAACAAAGTTGATGAAAATTGAAAAAAGAAGAGGAGAGAGAACGCTACCCTGAGGAACACCCTCAGTGAGGCTACACCAATCAGAGAAAGACTCCTCCAGGCGAACACACTGAGAGCGTCCCCGAAGATAAGAACTAAACCAAGCTAAAGCTGAAGAAGAGAGATTGATAGATTTGAGGATACCAAGCAGAATGTCGAAATCCACCGAGTTGAAAGCGCTACTAAAGTCAAGCAATACAAGAACAGTGAGCGACTTATTCTCCATTGCCCAGCGGATGTCGTCAGTTACTTTTAAAAGTGCGGTTACAGTACTGTGACCCGAGCGAAAACCGGATTGAAAAGGGGATATTATCGAGTTTGACGCTAAGAAAAATGATAATTGTCTATGAACTAAGTGCTCAAAAACTTTAGAGAGAAATGGAAGAATAGAAATAGGTCTAAAGTGGGTTAATAAAGTAGGATTATTAGTTTTAGGTAAAGGTATTATGTGAGCCTGTTTCCAAACTGACGGAAATGAGCAAGAGGAAAATGAGTGGTTGAAGATGTGAGTTAGAACAGGAAGTAACGAGGAAAGGATAAGGGTTATCATTCTTGAGCACAACTTATCATTACCGACTGCTGAAGAAGTAATTGCAAGTATAGATTTCTTAACGTCTTCCTCAGTAACATCGTTAAACTTAAAGTGAGAACATTGAGGTAACGGTAAACTAGCAAGACTCTCTAATGTCGCAGCTTTGACAGACGGATCAAGAGAAAAGGGAAGGAGAGAGAAATGTTTATTGAGATCATTGAGGTTCACATCCTTACACTGGTTGGTAGGTGCCTTGCCTATGCCTACAGATTTGAGAAATTTCCAAACATCGGAAGAACTGCGGTTATTGAGTTGTTCGTGGAAATAGCGTCTCTTAGCATCTTGACACAGTCGACTGCAGCGATTACGTAGGGATTTGTAATAAGAGAGATTCAGCTCTGAAGGTCTGCGCTTATATCTGCTCTTAGCTTTATCCCTGCGAGCCATAAGCTCTTTAATTTGTAGCGTTATCCATGGTGCAGGGTAATCTTCTGTTTGTGCGTACGAAATATTTCTTAGAAAATTAATTACAGGTATTTTACAATTAAAATAGTTTAACTTATAGATACTTAGTAAGAGAAAACTAGAAAATCATAATCATATTCAAAACTAATAACGAGGAAGCGATTTATTTACATTTTGCTCAGACACTAAATCGCAACGTAAATTCCAAGTACGATCAAATCTTTATAGAAGAAAAATATTTTTTAAGACAATAAAAAAATCTGCCGGCAGTGGGAGCGCGCAGATGCGTCTGAATGCCTGCTGAATAATTACAGAGACGCCCGAGGCGCGTGCCGGGTAAGGCAGAGGCATAGTGTAAAGCAAAAGATTTTAACTAAAAATAACTGCTACCCTGCTATACTACTTGTAAACTGTAGGAAAAGTATCTGGCGTTACTCTCGACGTAACTTAACAATTCATTTCCATGAACCTTTTGAAAAATTTGTTTTTGCAAAATAGCATCTTGATTATTTATGAATCTTGGATATTGCATTCAAAATGGAAAAAATGTGCAGTTGTGTAGTTAATTAATTACTTGGGGCATAGCTGAGGCATGGAGAAGGATACCAGTAGTGGAGGAATAATACCAGTCTGTTTTTTCCCAGTGCAGGGATTCTACTCTTACAGAGAAGGCAGGAGTATTGTTCACCGCACTTGCTCGAGGTCTTTGGGCGATTTCAAACTTATATTATCCATTAGTTCAGGTTTTCTCACAATGTTTTCATTCATTGATATCAATGATAGAACGTAGATAGGAATATCGTATGAATTAAAAAAATATATTGCCACTTACCATTGGCATTTGCAATTTGTTGCGTTAGTGCCGATTGTCCAAATGAGAAATAAAGTTCTTTAAACTGATTTGAACCATAACCTCATGCATGAAAAGTAGACTCCTTATCGAAGCGGAGTAGGATAGTAATCTATTACGTTATACAAAGGAGGTAATAACTTTCAAGGCGTTTGACAAATGTAGAATCGTGGTTTGATAAATAGCTTTCAATACTCTATAATTGTCTTAATTGCTTTTCATATAGGTACAGGGTTATTTTTAATGACCGGCCAAATTTTCCCAGAAAAATAAAACGAAAAAAAATCAGCTGTTTCATACATATTAGTCGAGTAGGTATTGAACTTTTGTGTGAAACAGCTGATTTTTTTTCGTGATGTCAGAGTTGGTCCCATAGGGAAAGTTGCTCATATTCATGGGTAGAACACCCTGTGAAAATTTGGCCGGTCATTGAAAGATAACCCTGTATAATGTATTCCTAATCATATATATAATGTATTCATAATATAAACCTGTCATTTGGTTATAAGATACACCATGTTCAAGAAGAACTACTTACTTAATTCTTCTTAAACATGCAGGGGTATCTTATAACCAAATGGCAGGTTTAAGGAGGTCAGGATGGTATTAATACATCAGTTGGAAGCCGACCCCAACTTAGTTTCTTGCTTTAAATAAACCATAATTTTATTTAGACAGAAAACACTTCTCGATAAAGAAAATATGCTGAAAAAAATGCTAAAATGCTATCTAAAAATATAATTTTTAGTTTACCTAAACAGTAACCGCAGTACCGAGAAGGAAGAACATACCTGAAACAAATAAAAACTTTGTTAGTTTTTTGTCTTATAGTTTTGTGTCACACTCATTAAATTCCTGCCTTTTTTCTTTCAAGTGCATTCTTAGTGCCTCGTATCCGAGTGAGAGTAACTCTTAATACATATTTTAAGTGTATTTGAATCACTTCGCAAACGTAAAACATAAGATAGAACTCCACTTAGTACGAGGATAAGTTCGTAATTATAATGATGATATTATATGATTATTATTATTATGATTTTAATTTTATGAATGTTAATAAAAAAATAATTATACTTTTCTTATTTATAATTTTGTTACTTATGTAAATTTCTTGTGCATGCTGTGGTCTCCTGTAAGTGAAGGGGCACACCAAATTACAACCCAAATAATGTATAGATTGCTATTATTTGCATACCCTTGTTGGGGATCCAAAATAAATAAATAAATATATCATTATTTATTTAAACCGCTATCACTATAACAGCCGCTTTACCTTCTCTAAACAACGTATGAAAGGTTTTTAACTAGGACAGTATTTCAGTTGCTTTTTCATTAAAACTATAAATCAGTTCAACAGGCTCAGATTTATGTAAGTTGTAATAAGCAGAATATACCTACACCGTCTCTACAGTTTCGAGTTTCTTGGCAAACTTTGCTTACTTTCCCGTCTATACCCATAATTTATCAAGGCAAATATGACGGCAAAAATTGTGTTTTTTTGCATTTGACAATAGTTTTAATCATGAAGGTACTAATATCTAAAATTTTGTTGTTAAATTAGTTTAGGTAAACATCGTTTGAATATATTTCAATACATTCTTCTTTTATAGTCCATCGACATATGGTAAGATGCTATATATTATATGATGCTATATATGCTATGTATTAAGGGATGTTTTTTTTTATGTATTAAGACCAAAACATCTATGCATGAAATTACTCATTATTAACCGACTTCAAAAAAGGAGGAGGTTCTATGTTCGTGTGGTATTTTTTTTTTTTTTTATGTATGTTACCTAATTTCTCCCCCATATGTGGACCGATCCTCAAAATTCTTTTTTTATTTGTAAGAGTAAACTCTTGAGGAGGTCCCATTTTTATTTGGTGAAGGTCTGGTGCTGATCTTCGGAGATATACAATGGAACTCTTCAAAAATAGACAGCAAATCTGTCGTGACTGCTGGAATCGCTTGGATGTTTATTGTTTATACAACATCATGACGTACCATCACGCCTGTATGCTCTGAGGGGTACGCAGATGTGTACCATATACCTAGATTTCGACAGTTAGGTATGTTAAGTTTCGTTTATTAGAGATAAGTGGATAACCCTATTACCATGACATGTATTGTTAACAATTAACAATATAAAATAAATTCATGGCAAATACTTGTATGGGAACAACTAAAACTGGAAAAATAAAAAACTTATATACAAACAAAACCGACTTAAAAAAAACACTAATCGGTGTAAAATAACTCTAAATTTGGAAGTCGGTGGCCCATCATGAATAAGACAAAACCACCAAAGCCACAGAACACCTAGTTTAGAGTTATTTTACACCGGTTAGTGTTTTTTTTTAAGTCGGTTTTATTTTTTGCAATAAAGTTTTTTTTTTGAGGTTTTCTTGTCTGATATCAAATACCTACCCAGTCATTTAGTTTTCAGTCCAACATTCAGACGGATACTATAACAAAAGTCACAAAATTTATTTCTAACTACTGACAGTTTCGGTCTATACCCTTCACGTACCCAATCTTGCACGTAGACAAATGAAGCAAATCTATTGAGAGCATTCATCAGTGGGGGCCTTACTTTCACTTTTGATACGAACTCATGTCTGAAAGGGGTGTATCCAAAACTTTGTACTATACAAGTCGGAATAAGTTACGGAGTCTCATGTCAAACAAGGATGTGCACTCTCTGAGGCCCGAAGGGACGCTCCGCTCAACTACAACTAATCTAATGCCGAAACCATAGAATACTAAATTTAACGAGAAGCGTAACTCATATGTATTTGCTTGTATGTAGGACAATGTTATCGGAGGACTCAATTACCTGCTCTCCAAGATCCTCGAAGACCGTTTGCCCAAGCCAAAAACGGGCCGTCAAAAATCATTTATTTATATATTTCTTTATTTGACGACTTTGAAAGACTTTGGAAGTCTTACAGCGGAGTATTCCCGTCTGAGCACCTATTTTTTGAGCACCTATGCATTTAGCACCAAAGGTATTCCCATTTCCCATAGGTTAATGCATAGGTGCTCAATAAATAGGTGCTCAAACGGGAATACTCCCTTACAGCTAAATACAATGGGAATAAGTAACAGTAAGGTTATCTGACAACCAATTACAAGTCTCCACGTCTACAATTACAACAAAAATCATTACAACCATTTCCAGCAGTGGACGTCAAAAGAATGAATTCTGATGATGCCACGCAAGCGTCGACACAGCATTGTTTGAACATTTTTTACACCCGAAACCTATTACAACGTGTTCGGAGCGAGAGTTGCGCTTCTAATCTTTTTTAGTCTATGCCGAAACTAAGTTCCATCTGGTAAGGAATCTAATATGGACTGAATTGTTGGCTGCGGTTAAGTGATATTTAGAGATAGTAGGCAGTTTAACTAGTGTTACCGAGTTTAAATTGGTAGGATCAGACGTAGACTTAGGCACCTCGGGGCAAATATAACTTCACAACGAACGAAAGTTCAGCTGCATTGGGAAATTCTAAGTCGATAAAATATGCAAGTGCTTAGTGCTTGCCTTACAACATAGCTACATGCATAGCAACTACAATGTCCAAAGAACATAAAGTCAAAAATACAGAAATATACCTACCTACTACATAGACAAATAAAGACTAGACTACACGCATCTACACAGCATGAACTGTTGTACACCAAAACAAAATTTACAGCCACCATTAAGCCCGTATTTACCGAAAGCTAAAACAATTTCGTCGAAAAAGACCATTAAACGTATGTTTTACCGGATAAGTACAGAACTCATCTCGGAACGTGATGTTACGGTAAGCACCTCGCATCCCTGGAGTGGGTATTATTATTTCATAGCGCCTGTAGAAGGCATTAGCATAAAATATCTAAGTAGGTACCCACTCTGTAAATTGGAGCGGGGAGTTTGTTCGAGCATCGGGCCCATGATGTTTGTGAGTTATTAAGTATGGAGCGTGAAAGGAAAGGCCGATGTCTTTCCTAACGGTAGGTTACTTGAAAGGGTTGGTAGGTTTGGTGAGTAATATATGTGTTTTGGGAAACAATAGCATGTCATATTCATGAGCGACTTGGCAAATATACTGGTATTGAAAATAGACCTGAATTATGTCATGTCGATTCATATCATTCTGTCTCAACAAATCGAGTTATGGCTTTGGTCAAATTGGTTTTGAAAGAATTAAAGTTCTTTATACTAACTTATTAAGTTTGAGTTAAGAAACTATCGAAAAACGAACTAATTAAGAAATTTCATAGTATTGGTATAAAGTTTAAAATTAAATAGGCAACACAATGGTACTTGCCAGGCTCAAGACTTTTATCATATTTTAAGAGTAGTTTTTGCATTACAGTCCTGCCGTCGGCTTAAGTATTAGAAGAAGTCTACGTCAATAAAACATTATTATGTCTTTATACTCGAAATGCACAATTATTTACTAGTTCGCGAATGCTATATCTATCAATAGAGAAGTTTGCCCACAAGGCCAAATAAAATAACCGACAATCGTCAAGTTAAAATCCAACAGGTAGGTACTCGTACGTTTATAGATACACTCAGAACTTATCTAGACCTAGGGATTCCCAAACTTTTGAGGTAGAGAAACACTCACAAATCCCGTAAGCTGGCATGTAATGGCATTAAACCCCAAATCAAATTAAGTATTGCAATTATAATTAAATAATATAATTATTAATTTACATATTTGGCAAACCCATCGTTAAAATGTATATTTATAGATACGCAGATGGAAAAATTTAGCGAAACTATAATGTGTATTACAATGATTGTAACTTCTCGCACACTATTGATTGATTGTAAAATTAAATAATTTCGCGGAGTTTTAGTGGCTATTCCAAGGAACCCACCTTAGTAAACCCTGTTCTAGACTATGCATGAAACATGTCCTTGTTGGCCGCCCGCTGGGCACGTATGTAATCCTTCTTACATGCTATGTGTAGGTAATGCTAGAATATTGCTCGGAGCTACGTTACTCTCGTATTTCGATTTAATGCTGGTCGGCAGTAGCTGCAACCCATTTCACAGTTATTCCTTTTGAATCGGAAGTGGTACTCCGAGGAATACATTGGCTATGAGGTTTAAAATAAATACTGAGTTGTATCTTCTACGGATTTGTTTTTTTTAGGCATAGCATTATTAAGTATTACATAAATTTCAACGATTTCCAGAATAACTACAATACCCATTATACTGTTGTGTATATTGCAATCCAATAATTAATTTACATTCAATACAGTCAACGACACCTTATTGCTTAATAGGTTATATAATATCAAAGTCCTATAGAGCAGGCCATTACCCACACAGCGACAATCATGGTCTAACCTTTTCCCAACCTATTTTGGGATCTGCTTCTAGTTTAATTAAATACAAAGGAACTTCAGTATTTGAAATTAAACAAATGCCTGTCTTACCACAACTATCATTGAGTGCATCACTGCTTACTATCAAATGGGATTGCAGTCAAGCACTAGTTTATGATACGTAAAAAAAACACAACAAATCAAGTTATTGAGTTCCACGATACATATTGGAAAGAACTAGGTAATCAGAATTGCAAGAAACATCATTAATTAAAAAATAAGAACTCAAAAGTCCTGTTTAGTTTAAATTGTCATTTATTCTACTTACACAAATAGTTTACAATTATAAATTATAATTTATAAAGTGTGTATAATTAAATGTCCAAACTTGAGTTACTTTTATCTTGCCCTCTGCTTTTAAATAAAACGTGATTCCCAGTTTACACCCCAGATACTCGTTACTTGATGTACACCGGTTCCATGGTCCATTAAATACAATGTACCCAAATAAAGTTATAAACCTATCTAGTGGGGCCAAATCCTTTTATGCCTTCAAGGCATAACGAGGTTTTTACATTAGCTAGCCCGAAGCAAAGGTACGGGCACTTCGCATAGGATTACCATCCGATATATAAAACAACGAGGTATGGACGCTCTGGAAAAGATTTTTAAAATGTACAAACAAGGAGAAAAAATCGAATTAAAAAATGGTAAAAGCAACAAAGAGAGTAAAGAGCTATAGGTATTGAACGTTAAGGCAGATGACTAAATATTATTTTGTTATAAAAAACGCAAAAATGTTGCCGTAAAATTTTAGCACGAAATACTTAGTAACGTAGGTATAATGTTTTAGAATAATGGAAGGATTGCTGTGGTTTCTGTCTACCTCATGGAAAAAGGAGTGAGTTTATATCTTCTTAGATTCTTGTATGTCAGTAAAATGTTACTAAGGTAGTGAAAATTATTAACTTACTAGCTGTCTGCTTTAGTTTTACCCGCTGCTGCTTAAAGACGTAGCGTGATTTTAAACAGTCTACAACGTTCCACAAGAAATAGGCCATCAAAATCAAATGGGTTTTGTTCAAATCCGACATACTGTTATAAAGATAAAAAAAAACAAACAAACTCTTCAGCTTTGTTATACCTATTAGTACAGATTTAAAAAATTTTTAAAGTTTAAAGATATTGAGGCATCTACCAATTCGCACTGGGCCCGCGTGGTAGATTATAGCCCATACGCAAAACACGCGCTTTGACGTGGAGTTGCGGATACCAGCCCGGTAACGTAACGTAATCTTAGTACAGATTTCTTGAAGAAACTCAGAATCATATTTGATGTGGAAAGTAAGGATGCTACTCCTCACACCAATCAGCGCACTACTTCCTCATGATCGTTATGAAGATAAATACCAGTGTAACGTAGACGAATGGTAACCCTAGCAGGCTCGTTAATTGTGTTTAGAGCGTGATGCATGTGTCGTGTCTCTGACCGCAGGCCCGAGGCGTTCAGCAACTGAAATTAATCTCTGTTAGATCATATTAAATTAATCGTTAAACCGTAGTTAGGACGCGTGAACGACTATTGCATCAGGGATGGCGTTTTCGGTAAGTTAAAGAATGGTTAGTTATTTATTTGGATCATATTTTGAATGTTATGATAAAATTCAGAAATCTTCAGCAACATCGTCTGCCTAGCTTTCTTCCTATGTCGTAGGTATTGCATTATTCTTTATCACTATATTTGAGTTGACTTTTAGTCTAACTGGATGAAGCTGAATACCAGGCTAATTCAATGTGGATTTAATTTAATTGTTAAGGTACCTAGTAAAAAAATGCATGGTTTTCACCATCTCTATGATAAATAAAAAAACAATTGCCACAAATGTTTATCCGAGCATATCTTTTATCTATTTGGCTATTTAATTTTTCCCGAGCTGGTAATTGTCAATCAAAAAAGAAGATTTGAACTCCCTCCCTCTCTCCTTAAAAAGTGCCCAGCATTAGTACGGCTAACTAGTACCTATAGAGGTATTGTAGGTTTTTTATACAATTTTACTAAATTAGTTTTAAGCTTATCGTGTAGTTATTAACTTACCTAGTATCAGAGTTTTTATGCCGTCCGTAGGCATAAGTTTTATAGACTGTTAGTCTAGTTACAAGCAACTGGACGCTAAAATAAAACGAAGAAACTAAATTATCCGAGATTTAAATTATAGTAGTCTAAATACGATATAAGAGACAATTCAATATTAAGTACCTACTTACCCGATGTTACGTCTTATTAAGATTCTCTCCAGATTTTTTTCGTTCTATTCCTCCCTTCGCACAAGAACTCAAGGCTTAATGCAAAAGTAATTATTCAAACACATCTGTTAGTTCACAATGGAGGGAACTGTTTTTGTCTACACAGTCTTATAAAAAAAATCTTAAGGTGCACACACAAGTCTTAGTACAGACGCCAGCACGTCAACCTACCCCAATGTGTCAAATTTCTTTGAAAGTTTTCAACTTTATTCTAAAATCAATAAGGTTCATGTTCAATTGGGAAACTTTGACAGTTCGGGGTAGGTTGATGTGCTGGCGTCTATATTTACCTAATGTAGATAATAATTCTGCAATTTTTTTTGGACTCTAAACATTACAATTATAAATTTAATTATTACCATTAGGTAACTTATGGCTATTGGCTACATTTGTATAAAAAAAGAAGACAAAAGTATCATTGGGCATCAAAAAGTTTGTCCGCCTCGCTGTCAATGGGAATAGTGCCCAAAAGAGACCGTCGGCATTGTTTTTGCTTGCAGACTGACAATGCTGATTCTCTGGCCTAAAAAAGGCCAGCCACGTGAGGCGAAGCCGGCCGCCCACATCATAACCACGTAGCGATGTCGGAAACAAGTTAAATGGCTTTAATTCAGTTCCATTAAATATATTTCCAAAATGGACACAAAATGAAAATATTTTAAACTTTATAAAGGTCAACCGAAGTTCCTATTTTGATAATAAATGTATTTTCCAGTTTTAACTGATTTGAAAAGCTCAGTGAAAAGTTTCGTATTAATTTTGAACAGTGTTTTTTTATATTCAATTCAATTCAATTTATTTAATTTAAATAAAATTACAACACACAATATTATAGGTCATCCATGTTTGGGTTGTATTACTTTATGAGTCAATTTACAAAATGTTATAGGACATACTGCAACCCACCTTCCGAGGCGTTGTGCGCACACCTTAATTCCGCCTTATCTTCCATACTTCACGCACGATGAAGCAATGGATTCCGTAGGGATTTGCTCTAAGTCGTAAAAATATCTTCGAGTTCAGTGTATTTCTGGTGCATTGTTTTTACTGATAAAGTGGAGATTATTATGGAAAAACATCTCCTTATTTATTACAATGTGGGAGAAATAAATCGCGAAGTTACTGCTTCGTGTAAACCTTGCAGTCGCTTTGTTTTAATATGCGCAGTGTTTTTTTTTTAATGTCTTTGCTTCTTTATCATAAAGTATTCTTCCGGTCTGTTTTGATGGTGTTTGTTTGGAGTATTCCCGTTAGAGCACCTATTTATTGAGCACCTATGCATTAACCTATGGGAAATGGGAATACCTTTGGTGCTAAATGCATAGGTGCTCAAAAAATAGGTGCTCAAACGGGAATACTCCGTTTGTTTGTGTGTTTGTTGTTGTTATTGGTTATTCTTTGTTTTTTTTGGGAAAAACTAGCTTAGATATTATATACATATACAAGGCAGTCGGCTGCTTAACTGAACTGTCCCTGTGCTGCCTTATTAAACGATGACCTCTATGCAGCCAAGGCAATGAAACCAAGTGATTCGCGGTAATAGTTCCCTTAAAGGATACGGATATCGGGTTAAGTTGCTGGTACCTATGCGTTCTTTTTTTTCTCCAATCTTATAACATAACGATGAATTTTGAAAATAGAGGCTTATCATATACCTATTCTATTTTTTTTACTTGCATCGTCGCAAGTACTATTTCTAAGCATACGGTTCTGTGTTAGAATCGTAGGTTGGGCAGTATTATTTATAAGGTTTTTCCATCATATTTTTTTATTATCAGTGCTGATAAAAATAAGCCCGTCCTCTATTACATAGTAATGAAACATACCTAGCCAAATATAGGTTTATAGGTACTACATCTCTGCATAACCCTTTGAAGAACACATGCAAGAAGTTATCTCAGTAGCATATCCGTTAGCAAGCCTTTATTCTTTTGAGACATTGTTTACGCTTAACGTAGTCACATCGTCCTACAAAAGCGCCTTTATTTACTGAAACATTCCAAAACCTCAGCCTGAAGACCGACTAATAAACTCTTACAAACGTAACTTTTACCTCACTTTAGTACTCGACATTCTTAAGACACCGACCAAAGGTTCAAAATGGTGCGAATTTTAGTTTGACATCAACAAAGGAGTATTGGTTTTCATGAATTGGCTTCAGTCAACAAACAGGGTGAAGCTAGACGAATATTATTGTTATAGTTATTGTTTCTTTGGCGCTGGTAATAGCTGGCAACACTTAGTTGGTTACGAGACTAGGGTAATATTTGTATAGTGTGATGGCTTGTCGTTATTACTTGAGAGATATAGGAAAATCAAGGTCGATAAAGCCAGTAAATATTGAATAGGTTACCAAGGACGGAAATCCAGAATCATTACATTAATACGCTAAGCGAAAACTTTGGAACCTTCCTTTTGTTCGCAAGGTGAAATCTAGCATACTTAAATTTTATATGCATAAGAATTGCAGAAAGCTAAAGCCTGAAAGTTAATCTTTTTTATTTCAATGATTGACATTTACAGAATATTTTAATCTTATTTTAGATTTTATATTTTGGAATGTATTATTTGAACGTTTATAATTTGTTCTTGATATGTTGATACCATTTCTAACGTCAATTTTGACATATTTCTACCTAACAATGTAAATAAATGTATAAAACTATGGACTGTGTCTGATTTATTAATGATTTTAATTTTTTTTTTTAAAGCTGTCTTTGACTAGATGTCGAGCACTGATGAAAACATTAATTTGTTAACATTTTTGGAAAAAAACACCTAATTCGTCCGTGCTAATATCGTAGCTCTAAACTAGTACAAATAATAATTAATAGCAGAGAATTTTCCACCACTAGTATTGATTAAGAAAAGACAGGATTTTAGTAAAATTAAGTTACAGAAATTGGAATACAGCCAAGTTGCTTTAAAGTTTGAATTCATGAACTACTACACAACTTTCACAGCAATGACTTAATCCTTTTTGGAAGTTTATCCGTAGAGATATTTCTCGACGGCATTCGTAACCACGAACACTTGTTACAATACGATACAGATCTGGATAGGGAAAACCGCAGTAAAGGTGCCAAACGCAACCTTCTAGTTTCGCACATTCTCGTAATTTTATTTTTTTTTCCTCAGACTATTCCAATAAATAACATTCTTAGCATAATTTTATCCTTAAACTAAACTCAAATGTAAAATTTCAGTTACATAGTTGAAAGCTCTTGACTATGAGGGAACTGAGAACTAGTCGATATCTGTAAGACACACTATTTCTACACTCCACACACTACACTATGCGAAGTATCGCATCCCCTTTACTGCTCCTACACAAAAAACACATGAAAAGAAGAAGGCCCAAAGTTGCTTTCGTAACTTTAATATTGCAAAATTTTGCAATAAATGTTTACAATATTTTATTATTCAAAAACATGTAAATCATTATTTTTTACGAAACTAGACCAACCACTGCTTGTCTATGCATCCCCCAAAGGCTAACTTGTAGTAAAAGCCTTTGGAGTTTAGTCCGCCTTTGTGCAATAAGTGTTCAAAGTATTTTAAGGCCTTAGCAGATAAAATGTATTAGCTGATAACCTTTTTAAACATTTATACATGTATTACATTATTGACAGCTGTTTCTCATCCTGCGGAAGTAACAAGATACATATGAATTGAACTCCACCAGGCTAACCTGTTCAATTCATATGTTGTGGACACCTGTCAAGTAAGTCCATGTGTTAATTAGGACTTACTTCACACTAGTAGTAGTATACAGTTTTAAATTTAAAAAACGATGAGTTAAAATGTCACTTTACAGCTTTACTTACATTATTATTAGCAAACAAATTATGAATCCCTATATTCCTACTATGAATCTTAAAATGGGGGTTGAAGAAATAGAGAGATGTTAACTCATCCTACTGTATTGCAAAACAAATTTGATCAAAATTACCCAAGATTGTCATTGATGAGACACTATCCATCGCTAAAGTAAATATTATATTAAATTAACTTATAAAAGTTATGCTGTGAGCTTTTTGTCTCATTTTTAATGAGAATAAAATATGATCTCCAGGATAATGTTTAACGTTACTTGCGTCTATCACTATTTTTCGTTATTAACAATATGATCTTTGACGTAACTAAGTTACAATTAAATTGCTAGTTAGTATTTTAGGCTAGATCGTAGTTTATTATTATTATTAAGAATGTTGTTCTTTCTAATATAGAAAAAAAAAACTTGCGTCAGGAAATTGTGTTTTTGGTATCTAGAATCTATCATATTATACAACAACATTCTACAAAATCTGACTGATTACTACGAAACAGTCAGTTGAAAAAATATGTTTTACTTTGAAATACAACCCGGTTAGTCGTGACACGGATTGCATCGTGTTTTGACTGAAACTTATAACCAAATTTTATAGGGTTTCAGTTAAAACACAATGACTAGGTACCTCAATGTGTAAAATGTATCTTATAGTTTTTCAACTTTATTACAAACGGAACAAGGTTCATGTTTAATTTGGGAAATATTACAGTTTGGGCTAGCTTGATGCGCTCGCTGGTGTCTGGACTAGTGATGGGCAATGATAATAATCCGGTTAATAGCATTTGGCTAATAATCGATTAAAACTCAGTTAATAGCCATTAATAGCCATTATGGATGATAACCCTGCTGTTAATGTTATTTAAGTGATTGAAAATTTCCCTTCATGGTTTTCAGGTTTAGACTTCATTCTAAACTTCATTTTCATCATCTTTCTTTGTCGAAAATAAATTTTGCCTAATTATCTATATACTTTACTTATAATAAATCTGTAGAAGTAAGAATTCTGTACATTGAAAATATCAAAAAACTAAATGGCAAGGGGTGTTACTAGACCGTAACCGAGCCCAAAAATGTGATTAAAAAATTTTTGTCGGTCTGGCTGTATGTTTACGTATCACGCAAAAACTACCGGTTTGATTACAATGAAACTTGGTACACTTACTTGGTAAAAAGAAACTTTTTATCCCGGTAAAGTATATACAATAAAAAAACAAACTTAATTTTGCGGTTCGATCCTTAGACCCGACTACTGTGCCAACCGCAAATAATAAGTGTGTCGTAGGTTACGTCACCCGCAGTGGTGGTCTTAGCCGTGCGCAACGCCTTTTATTGCTTTTTATTGCTTGCATAGGTAAAATTACAAAACAGACTTCTTAAGAAGATTAATTGATTCATGATTTTATAGATAATCTAATCTTCTTAAGAAGTCTGTTTTGTTATTTTACCTATGCAAGCAATAAAAGGCTTTTTATTTTATTTATTTATGTATTGTATCTTTAGATAAAATATTATAGTATGTATCTTAGCCGTGTGCAGCGCCCCTTGGTGAACTGGAGTTCACCAAGGGGCGCTGCGCACGGCTAAGACCACCACTGCGGGTGACGTAATCTACCACAAACTTATTATTTTCGGTTGGTTCAGTAATCGGGCCTACGGATCGAACCGCAAAATTAAGTTTGTTTTTTATTGTATATACTTTTCCGGTATAAAAAATACCCAGTGTGGTGCCCAAGATATTAAAGAATAATTATACCAAGTTCTTTGCGTGATGCCTGAACATATAGACAGACAGACAGACTAAATTTTTAATCACATTTTTGGGTTCGGTGTCGGTCAAGTGACACCCCCTGTCATTTATTTTTTTGATATTTTCAATGTGCAGAATTTTTACTTTTGTAGATTTATTATAAGTAAGTATAGATAATTATGTTATATTTTTTTTATATTATTATTTATTAATTTCGCTGTAGTGCAGTTCATGCATCTCTTTCAGGCACGAATAAATATTAGCGCCAGAAAGAGATAGCTCGAAAACGGGGGTTCGGGGACGCACATGCTACCTACTAACCGCTCGGGTATTTTCCATTGTTTTTAATTTACCTACGTCGTCGTATTCACAGAAAAGACCTAATAAGAACTTACTTATTGTACCTACTTTACGGTTAAAATTTATTTGTATTTGTAGGTATAGGTACATAAGTACACTTACATATTTAGCTCACTTTGTTAAATTACAAAGCGATTTGTCAATAGTAATTGTGGTTTTATAGTTTTGGGTCTCTAAATTAACAAAACTGAATTTCCCAAAACACTTTTTCATATACAAAAAGTGAAAATAAATAAAAAGAATTACAATACATTTAATCACACTACAGATTTTACACTAAACAAAAGAAAACCTTTTATTTTTTTAACAATACATTAATAGCAGGGTTATTAGCCATTGCGTGGCTATTAATGGATACTTATGGATTATAATCGCTAATAACTCAAAGCAGCCGGCTATTTACCCAACTCTAGTCTGGACTATTAAACAGTATATAATTGCAAAGACAATTTAAAACTTTCCCCGTTCTCGATCCCGGCTGGAAGTTTAATATGATGTATAAATAAGTTTAATATGTAATAAAGTACATAAATAACGGTTGATGACCTCATTGCGAGCGCCATTTGCAACACATTTTTGCCGTAGATTTTGATGACGCCATTACGTAGGGTAAACGGCTCGATGGATGTCCATCCGAGGGCTGTCGTTCGATTTAATTTAGCGCACCCGGCGGTTGGCCACGGTTAATTCGGAAATAATTTTTCCTCTCCCCTAATCGCGGAGTTAAGAAAGAAAATGTATTGCAGTCGTGTTTGGGTATTTTTTATTACAGAAAAAGAAATTAACCCATAAAGTAAAATGTTGCGTATCTTGAAAAATACAGCACGAATTTTTTATGAAAAAACAAAAATAATGTAAGCCCAAAATGTGAAAAAGAGATGTGTGTGTAAAATAATTCCAAGGTTTTGAAATCATTCAGGCTAACGTGTTGGTGTGTGACAAGTAACGGGATATTAAAATAATTTTAGTATCTCGTCATTCGTCACACCGATTTTTCTGGTTTCAAATATAATATTGCCAAATAAACAAATGTAGGTGATTTCTACAATTTCGTAGACAAATAAACCAAAATTGCTATAAACTGTTCCGGCTTTCAGCGTCGCCTCCCTATTCCTCTTTAATAAATAGCGTGCATTAAACACTGGCTGCACATAAAATAAACAACAGACAAAACGGTTTACTATTGACAACAGTTACGTGTACCATGTAAACAAAAACAGTACCTATTGATTCATAGACTTCCGTACAAACTGATAGTGGTTTGGACTATACATATGGGCTATAGTTAGGGCTGGCACAGTATTTATATTAATGAACTGTAATTATATTTGCAAATACACCGTTAAGAATTAATGTCTGTTGCTTAAAACCAGTTATTGTAAAGATTAAAAATATTGATTACAAAATAAAGCGTAAAGATAGTCCTCTATGTGATTTTCTTTTATCGAATGTCAAAACAAAACAATACTCGAAAATGTTGGTATGGTTATTGGTTTAGTATTTTATTAGTTATTAGTATTTCAATAAAATCTTGTAAAAATGTGAATAAATAAATTGATATTTACTGCTATAAATACCTATCAACAATCGTACCAGTTCTTATTTCATACTGCGATGCGCTATTGTTTTCACTGTCCTCAAAAGAGTATTTTTTTTCTGCAATTTTTCGCCGCATTGTTGGTTAATGTTTATTTTTGTCATCAACTATCTCTGAATATTGCGATACTCCGCCATCCTTGGGCTGTATAACTATAGTGCATTCACTGCGAGATTGACTCGGTGTGGGCATTGTTTGTGGAGTTCGCTCGCAATCACTCAAAAGTACTGCCATTTTGATAGGGTTGGGCTTGCGACTATTGCACTTTCGCTATCGATATGCAAAACATAGTATTTGTATTTTGTCTAATGCAAAGATGAATTTTTGAGACTGAACTTCATATTTTTGATAAATTGTTCGGAATTTACTGAGTTTAGTAAAATGGTAAATAAACTTCTACACCAAATAAAGTAGACTACAAGAATAATTACAATACGCGCTGCGACTAGAATTGTTTTACTACCCCTTTGCCCAATCATTTAAATCCATCTTGTTGTTCGAAATTCTCTTTAGTTTTAATGGTATACAAATGTGATCAAGCTAATAAACTACAACACAACTGAACCCAATCTTACTGAACTCACAATAAAATTGGGTAATAACCACAGGCTTTCACTTACATTGACATAAAATAGAGATCAGATTTGAACAAATTATAACAAGAACAACCTAAAGGTATTTAATTACCTTATTAACTGTACTACTTGTGCTCAAGAACCTTACTTGTTCGTCTTTGGTTATGAAAGAAACGCTAAGATATACATTAGTGAGACGAATAGAGGGAGCTGACAGGTAAAAATCATCAATAAAAATTAAAAAGTCTTATAAATAAATAAAAAATGTTATTGTACGCCTTTGATTTTTCAAAAAGAAACCTTAAAAAAGTTTTAAAAAGAGACCTTCTAGATATACCTAAAGATGAAAGTCGACATCGACAAATCACATCACTATAACAAGCCTATACAGAGGTATACCGGGGGGTGGTTTTAAGAACTAAAAGCGCAGTACTATGCTGCGCAGGCGAGTTCAAAACCACAAAAGGCCTCCGCTACAATGTCTAGCCAGCACAAAGGGAAAATATGAGAAAACTCAGGTTGCTCTTCAGCGTACAATAAGATATAACCGACAGTAATATTGCTTATTATCTAAAGCTTTCAGACAGCAGAGTTTTGTTTACTGGATGTTAGCAAAAATGTATTAAACAATACTCAGATTGATTAATAGGTTTGAAGTAGGAAACCAAATAAAAGTTAGGTAGAAAGGTAGGCCTAGCGGTCTAACTTTGGAATTAGTCCCACGTGGGCGCCAAGTAACCAAATATAACTTTTTCACAAACATAATAATAAAAAACATTTAACATTAACATTTCTAATATCAGCGCATAAAAACATTTATCAAGACGTTAGAAAGTCAAAATTGGTAAAATTTTCATAGAAAGAAAAAAAAATAGTATACAAGGAGATTTTGAAATCGTCTGACAAATTTTCACAGGGTGTTCTTTCTACCCGTGAATATGAACAACTTTACTATAGGACCGATACGGAAACCACGAAAAAAAAATCGGCTGTTTCATTCAAACTTTTAGTAGGTAGGTATCAAACTTTTGTATTTTTTTTACACCTTGTATATTATAATATGTAACTAGTATAAGGTACTAATACATAGCAATTTTCTGAAAAACACACTGTGTTGTGTAAGCTTCAAATGCACACATTTTATCTGTCTAAGCCACTATCTCCCTACGTTCAGTCCCCCACTTTAAATCACAGCTCTGCAAGCGTACCAAAATCAGGCGAGGTCTGTACCTAATAGTCCATTTAGGGGTCCTAGACAATTTCGCGTGAACGCCAATCGAGTGCCATTGTTCTTTGAAAAGGGGTTCTTTTCAATGGGTGCCAGGTTTTGGAAAAGCATTTCTGAAATTTAATTTAACGTCAGTTAAATGAATGCAAATAGCCGGATTTGTGAAATTGCTTCGTGAAAGTAGTCATAGTGATGCATTCTAATAATTATTTTTATTTGTTAAGAACTTATATAACTGCATAATGGTAGCTATAATATTGGGTGACTGTAAGTTTTGCTAACATTATGTCTATGCTATCCATAAATCAAGTAAAACTACTTTTAATGCTCAAAATGTAGATCTCTTAAAACCCAAGAATAAAAACCATTTTTTATGAAATTGTCTGTAACTAAAATATTACAATACATTAATAAAGTGAACATTTTTCTCCAATGTCAAAAGCTCTCACTTTTCTATAATTTATGAGGCGGAGCGAAAAAATCTCATTACACTAACACATGTCGACGCTCTTTCGCCACGTTTTAATTTATCATTCCAACACCTAGCCTGAAAGTTTCATATCGGTACGACAGGGGACCTTTTTGAGATGTCTTCGGGGAAATTCTCGCTAAAGTTCCGCTTTAAATATTTTAATAAACTCGTATTAAAGCCGTAAAAAACACTTTGCGCTCTCGTTTTTTTCTCCTAGCGACACCCCACCGCAAAATTTCCAGTTTTGCGGTTATACCCGTAGGTAGTGCCTACGCCGAACCTTTGTACAGAGGGTGTTTCATTATTCATAATGCTTTGTTCGGAACTTCGGGCTTCTGGTTTGGGCACGTTTTGTTGTTTTTGACGGTTCATATTTCCATCTATCCGACTCTACACTTATGAGTGTTCAAATAAATTCGTTATTAAAGGTTTTGAAAAAGAGCAAATATTATAATCCCACTGTTTGTATCAGCCGGAACAAACGTTAAAACATTTTAATGAATTATCACTCCCACTTGGGAATATTTCATTTCAAAATCAGGGGCTCGTTTAACAGCCAGGTTTTTTTTTATAAAGCTTTTTCACTGCTAGTTGAATTTAGTATGGAGTGAAATATATTCTGACGTAAAATATCAGGGAGCACTAAGCGTTTCGCTTTACCTACACAACACATGCGTATTATACGTTTATGATAATCTTACACCGGTTGCATAATGTTATGATGCAGGGACGACTATCGCGGAGTTTTATATGGTAAATCTGCGCAGTGGGCGGATTTTATGCGTATCCCTTGAGGTGTGAACGGTATGTTTTGCGTGAAATATGTGGTTTTTGCAGGAAATCCGTGTAGGTACTTAAATTCTTAGGCCGTAAATACTGTGTGTTGAAATTGCCGTATACTTCACAACTTCTCAGTCGTATCAAGTTGTTTAAGGCTCTTGCTATAAGTTTTTTTTGGCAAGGCAACATTATTTATATGATATGTCATCAAAACATAATAGATCTTATTTTTTATTTGTGACACAAAACAAAAATTACAATAAAACAAATACGAAACCGGTCTAGATATTATAGCAATACTGTATCAACTGTTACATTTTTTTTCTGTATCTTGTATTTATATTTCACCTCTTATTAATTAAGTGTTTATGTTTGCCAATTTCTTTGCTATATTTTTAAGTTCATTTCAATGTATTTCGCTTGTGTGGATAGTTAGAATACCAATAACTTTTTTGTGCATTAACTCTACTTCTAATAGAAACCATGGATATAAATATAATATATTATTTATTCTTGTCTTTTAATCTTTGTGACTTGCTCACATATAGATTTGAAAAATTGTTTGCGTTTTTTTTTCTCTTATTAAGTAACTGGCTGTCGTCGAAAAAATTGTGCGAACTAATCAATGGTATATTGCATTAATGCATCAATGAACTGTTTATAACCTTTTTTGTGTACCTAAGAAGGTGTCTTTTGTGTTTGTTTAGTTTTGTTTGTAAAACTGTTTTCCTAATGTTGTATTTAACGCATGTCGTGGCAGCCTTTAATTAAGGCAACACTAGTAAATATAAAAAAAAATATGTAAACTTGTCATGTATTTTGGTGTATGCTTTGTTGGTTGTCCTTAAACCAATAAATAATAATAATATAACTATACAAAAAAATGTCTTGATGTTTCGTGTATACTTCTCACTTTATCTGCCTAGCTTTTGCCCAACGGTTGAGGTCAGCTTCTAGTCTAACCGGACGCTGCTTGAGTATCAATATTTTACATAGAGTGACAGTCTATTTGACCACCACTACTCAGTGACAGGTTAACTCGAAGCCCGTTGTTACAAACTGGTAGTCAGATTTTTAAGGTTCGGCTTACTTACGTAAAATATCCAAAAAGACAACCGGTACCAAAGGCTCAATATGTTTCCCGAGGCACGGCAGGATCTTGATATGTAAAAAGACCATCTCAGACACTAATCTGCATGGATCTTACACGATTTGACCAAGATAATGTCTAGACTTTAAAAGAGACTATGGCCTCTGAGTTTCTTTCGGTGTTTCTTCTCAGAGTAGTCAAATAGTGAAACTCCGATCTCATTTACTAAAACAAATGACGTGTAAAAGTGTTTGTGAAAATCTATTCACAAAAATAAATATCATTTAACATCATTTATCATTATCAATGAATAGTCACCTATCACCAGGTACACCTCTGCCTAGCCCTTCGGGGAATACAAGCGTAACGTTATGTATGTATGACGTCATATATGTAGTCACCTATCTACGAACAGCCCTCAGTAAGCGTAACTTAAGCTTCGATTGAATTTGCGGCAGTTACTATTTAGCTACAAGCCCTCCACAAATTTATTTTACTCACCTACAACCCACAAACATTTTCGGTCAAATACCAAAACCCGCTGGTATTATTTTTCGCATTGCTGGAAAGCCTCTCAGTTAACGTCAACGCCGCCTCGATGATTTGTTGGGCTTTCGATACCGTCCTCATCTTGTTTCCCATTTGATTTATTTGCAACGGACACGCTATTGGCTTTAAAACTGATACCAGTAAAATATATTCGGTAGCGCTCTTAAAACAATGTTGGTTGGTTTTCGATTACGTTCGTTAAAAGGGTTATGATTTTGTGTTTGGAATACAATCATATTCATGAAAGGAGACACAACCTGTAATATGTACGCGCAATATGCAAGAATTGATAAAGATAAAGATACCAGGCTGGTATCCGTAACTCCACGTCAAAGCGCGTATTTTGCGTATGGGCCATTATTTTATTTATTTATTTATTAAAAATTTATGCACAAGTAAAAAAAAACTGTACAAAGGCGGACTTAATGCCTTAGGCATTTTCTACCAGTCTACTTTAAGGTGGTGCAGAGACAGAACATGGTAGGTGCAACAGGGTAAAGAATTTAGGACAAAAAAGAATAAAAAGTTACACATAAAAATAAATACACAGATACATACATACTTATAACAAAATAATAGGTAGTCAAGAGAGATAAAAATACGTTGATAGAGAAAAACTAGTCTGAGAATCAATCAACTCTGTGATGAACCTGCCAACATCTTATGAAGCAACATTATCTACCACGCGGGTCCAGTGCGAATTGGTAGATGTCACATGTCTTCGTATTTTTGGTTCTAGGACATGCCGGTTACCTCAAGATGTTTTCCTTCACCGTTTTTGAGAGCAGTGGTGATGGAAGAAATTACGAAAAGTAATGCGCCTGCCTGGGTCTTACTCTCTCTTATGCAAGAACTGTTATCAATACTGAGTCATATTTCTAACTCGGTCGAAACAAGCAGTAGTTTTTGGGTGAGCTCGTCTTACACACGAGCGTGATGTTGCCAATGGCACTAGGTAACTGCAGCCGTCGACACGCCTCAGCAACAGCCCAACTGACTCCATATGCTAAGAGAGCTTTGTTTTTTACAATTTTCACACTTCGTCATCTAATCCCAAGCTAAACAGAGCTTGAGTTATGGATACTAAACAGCTGATAAACATATACTTGTATTTTTCTAAATACATACAAATTACTCCTAGACACAGGACAAATGATCGTGCTCATCACACAAACATTTATCCAGGGTGGGAATCGATCCCTCCGGCATAGGATTCAGGGCCACTAACTAATAGACCAACAGGCCAGTTACCTCTGCCGTTGGTAATATACCGCTCGTGTGTAAAAGCTCTCAAGTAGATAAGTCTATTGTATAGTTTGGGTAAAAAATAATTTAATACTTATTTTAATACTTTGATTAAGCATACAAAATGTACATGGAGGTGGACATAATTCCATAAGCATTTTGTACTGGTCAACATTTAGGCGATGCGGAGACAAACATTACAGTGGTCGGTACAATTTTTCAGTACCTAAAATATAACTCAGTATTCAGCACATCTGTTCACATGCATATATTCACACTAACGTTGTAGGCTCATAAAAGGTTTATCCGTATGTGCACCTAAAACAATAGACCGCAACGGATTGGCTGGTTTGTAACAAAAGTAAAACGTGGAACCGGGCTTCAGATTGAACTGTGCGTGGAATTGAAAGCACACTGTTAATTTAATTTTGGAACAACGCGGTTTCTGTTTGATCCTGTCGGACGAAAGCCGGTCGTTTTGTAGGATTATTAAAAATAAAACGGCCATTTTTTCGCGTATGGTTGTTGACTCGTAAAAAGGATTACATTTTTTTTGATTTTGAACAATGTTATTGTGACAAAAGTCTCTTTAACATTAACTTAGTCAAATAAAACGAAAAGAGATTACAATAATTTTACTTTACTCATTTAAAATATTTCAATCAGAAAGGGTTGTTAAAAACACCTAATTAAAAATCATAATTATATCTACACATTTTGGAAAAAAACTCTAGGTAAATTTGGCTTAACGCAACAGCAAAATATAGCCTAACAAGCATTAACTATTTATTATTCCCGTCAAAAGAAAAATAAATAGTTAGCTGCCTTCTTTTCACAGATAAAATTTAGAAAAACATTTAAATTTCATGTGTGTAATCATTTATTAGAAGCGCCGAAACGAGTCACCATTTTTAGCAGTACATATGTACATACCTTCTTATTTATCACACGTATCACCCACGATAGTGAAGAAAAAACAATAGCTATACCATTGTTTTGACCTCTTTTAATAATTCTACTATAAAAATACGTAAGTCAATTTAATTCGACTTGTTTGGGCATCATTTTTACTAAATTAACAAGGAATTAGCATCACTTTGTCCCAAAATAAGAACGTTCCTAGCCTATACTATACGTTGATGTATTCACAAATGTTTGAAAAGGGTTTCAGTATCAAAGGCTCCGCTCAAGTCAAGAGTCGAAGTCAGGACCGCATGTAATTCGATTTATCCGCCGCCAGAGCGCACCACTGTTCCCATAATACGATTTCACAAGTCTTATTACGATCCAGAAAACCTTTTGATAACCCTATCCCATTGACATACAGTTTAAAATTGCGTGATATTATGATTCGAATGTCTAATTGCCATCATTCGTATCTTTTTTTCTCAACGCTAGGTTTATTAATTGGATTTAGAAGTGCGATTACAAGTGTGACTGATTAATTGGTGAAAAATTGTTTAATGAATTTGTTACTGTGTAAATGATACATTTGGTATGTACTTTCTAGTGTGTATGTTAGCTACTTGATCACTCAAATGTCTAGTAGCTATTTAGTATCTAGTCTACTCAGTTAGCGAGTGAAAAGTGGTTCGATATTCTTATTTGTATGTCTCTGAAATTCAACTTCTTTAAGACTGACTGAAATTTGTCTTATAAAGAGTTTTGTATTACTCTATACGTTTGTCTTTACATAACATGATTATCTACGTTTGCTACGTATTCAGATATAAATACGAACACAGAATGAAAATTGACATAGGAGCTCTCTTTGTCAACAAAGATATTTATGATTTAATTTAAATTGCATACAATTACCTTGATATCATTTTTTCTTCGTAAAGTTCTGTGAGCATCTCTTCTAGATCTGTAGACAGTGTGTTCAGCAACTGTAAAATAAATTAAAAAAATATTTTACGCATCATTATTTTAATGCCTTTCTTTTATCATTGTATATGCTTTCTCTGTATGAGAATAACCCTCTGCGTTGGGACAGTAACACGCAGTTTATTATTAAATACATCTTTCAAAATGTCACTTTTATGAAAAATGGTAATAAAAAAATTGTCACCTGTTTCCATTAAAATTGGAAATCCATTTTGCGATTTCCAATTTTAATGGAAACAGGTGACAATTTCACAAATATTTTATTACAAAATGTTTTGCATGGCCAGCAGTTTACGTTAGGGGCTATATATTAACATTCGTACTACCAAAAACCAAATAGTCCACCTTATAATAACAACCTACTCACTGTTCCAATGGAAACTAAATCCCTGAAGCAATATAGCTACCATGTAATTCAGAACTTAAATTGAAATTTTCGTAGTAATACCACATAATCCCCATTATTCAGTAACACCGATTTGTTCGATTTTCTATGCGGCCCCACATATTGGAAACGGACGGGAAATGAGTTAAACCTCGTTCGCCACGGCCTCTAGGTTTAGATATTTGCTCTAATATGTGATATACGGACGCCAAAGTCGGAATGCTTGGTTAAGGCCAGTGCGATGAGATTGCGTCTTGATTTTGAACGTTTTTTATTAAGGGAATCGGCCTTCTGATTTTGTTAACGACATTTTACCACATTTTTTTTCCTTTATATTCACCGGTCGACTGATAGAAAATGCCTTAGTACAGTTTCTTACTTGTGCTTCAATTTAGATATTTCTAGAGAATTATGTAACAATGGACTTTTATGTTTAGGTATTTGTCAAGGATATATCTAAAAGCTAACCTTGGAGTTGTTACCCCACCCATAAAGTCATTTAAAAGAGTTACAAATGGAAGAAAATAATTCAAATTAAACGAACTACTTTCCAGTCACTTACACTACGACAAGGTAATAAAATTCTTTCTTGTTTATAAATTCAACTTTACGGTTCACACGTTCCATCCTGTGATTATTCCGCTTGGGTTGCGTTATGACCTTGTGAAGTACCCTAAGATTTGAACTCACACATTGCAACTCTAATAACACTAGGCCATGGGAGTTTTAAAAATGAAATTACGGGAAGATTTTGAATACAATAACGATCAAGCTTAAATAAGTAGTATTGAGACTCAAAAAAATTAAAAGAACAAGCTACCTTGAGTTGGAAAACACTTAGCTACTATATCAAACGGACAGCGGTTGATTTCTAATTTGATTGTCTGATACGCAAAAAAATTATTAGAATATTGTAAATATTGTATTACACTATTAAATTCCACAGCATTCACACAACGCCATCTAGTTTCAAGCAGAGCTTGTCTTATAGGTACTAAACAACTGACAAACATACTTACATATTTCTAAATACATACATGTAGAAGATAAATTACACCCAGACACAGAGCAAATGACAAATTTATTTATTTATTTCATATAGCACTTCAACGACTTACTCACTAAACACAAATGATTGTGCTCATCACACAAACGTTTGTCCTGGGTGGGAATCGAACCCACGACCTCAGACCCATAGCAGTCAGGGCTACTAACTACCAGACCAACAGTATGTATCAGAAAGTGAGAAAATATTTTCGCAATCACTACATTGCCACCTAATACGATCCTTACATATATTCGTTTTGCATCGTTTACATTCATATGTCTGGCCCAAAGACATTCAATACCTTTATTCCGGACGTTCCAAACAATTGTTTTTAATCCGAAACTTGTCCTGCTGGACACAAGTCAATGAGTTTTTTTTTTAGTACGCTCCGCTGCCGCTCTAATATTCATATATTATTCTAGATGGCGATACTGAGACATGGGATCAAAGTTTTTTATGACATGTCCTTGCATGTCCGCTCTATAGTATTTTAAATCTCTTTAGTCTGGACATACACGCACTACGCATCTTAAGAACGAGTAACGTCAGTGTATGTCTTCATGCGTCCTTCCCCAGTGTTTCTACTTTTTACTTATATTTTTAGTAGCTTTTCATTTTCTCTAGTGACCAAATCACTTAAGCCAACTAAAAATGTTTAAGAAAATTGTAGTGTCAATGATAAAAACCATAAAGAAGCAGGGATGAATAACACATGGACACGTATTTCCTTTCACTTTAATTCTTCTGAATTTGAAATAAAACGATTTGAAAAAAAAACTGTTTTTACTTATCTTTAAAATAAAATGTTCTGCATTCCTGCTCCAACAAGCCTCTTTTTTCTAATAAATGGAATACAGTACTTTTAGATATTAAATATAAAAAATATAAGAATTATTTCAAATTATTCCTGTAAAGTACCTACTTACTTACAATTTAATAATATTATATTTTCATGTGTATTTTTTCGTCTCATAATATGTTCTAAGTTTTTCTACAAACTAGGCGCAAATACATTAAAAATACTGAGGGTGTGCGCTTTTATTTACAAGATATAAAGTATCTTAGCTTAGATATTGGCTACAACTCTAACATACAACTGTATTTACTTTAAGGCTAATTTTACATATTTTACTGCAAACTGTATTTTTTCTTATATACAGTTTAAAATAAAAAAATAAATAAAAAAATAGCATATGCTAATTTCTTTTTATTTTTTTATGTTCAAAAAAAACCTATTAAGTATTTTTTCGGAAAGAGGTTTTCCTCAAAATTTTGAGACCGCTTTCCGTACGAATTCTCAGTATGTCACAAAGTTAGGTACCTATTTGCTTAGTTCGCAGACGGGGTGGCTGTGAAAAAAGTTTGTCAAATAAAAATCTCTTGGAGCTGCCGCGGCCATCCACGCGTAGCACCCTACGTGTTATGCTGACTACGGCGGTTTATATTTCTAGTAGGTAGGTGAGTACGGTTTTAAGTAACAACCATGTATGTTACTAAAAGTCGTGTTACCTATATTGTCTATCATTTTATGGCAAGCAGTTTTTTTATTTTTTTTTATTACTGATAGGCACACGTTTGACCACTATCTCACCTGATGGTAAGCGATGATGTGGTCGACGATGAAGCACGCTTGCCTAGAAGCAACCTGTTCACTCTTGACTTGAAGACCCCTAGGTTGTAGCTATCAGGAAACACCGACACCGGCAGGGAATTCCTCTTTTTAGCTGTTCGCACAATGAATGTGTTTCCATAGCGTTTAGTACGTATGGTTGGGATATCTACCATGTACCGGTGGCGCAGTGCTGTACGCCTGGTGGTCCGATGATGGAAAGGGCTTGGTGGAATTAAATCGTGCAATTCCGATGCACACTCTCCGAAATATAACCTATAGAAAACCGACAGGCAGCAACTCGGCGTCGATGCTCAAGACTTTGAAGTTTTGACTCAACGAGTGCATCATTACCGATGATCTTCTTGGCTCGTTTCTCAATAGACTCTAGTTCTTACCTGTAAATGGTTGCGAACGCGGAGTATATCACTTTAATTTTCAGAATTAGACTAATTGAATAAAAGATCTTAGTTGTTTTACTATAATTTAAAAGCTAAGCAGGAGATTAGACGAATAAAATACTTAAACACTGGCGACTACTAAAAAAAATCAATACTCAATACTCAATACTCAATACTTTATTGCATTCCATAATGTATACAAGGCTGGTAGGTAATTATAGAGAAACAATTATGGACCCTGTCGGGCACAGCAACCAACAATACTAACGTTCCAATCACATTCTACACTTTTTAAACCTTTATGATATTGTGTCAAAACAAAATTAATTGTTTATAGTAAGTTCCAGTAAATGGTATCGTCGCCGTTGTAATTATCAGTACATATTTACAAAAAATGCGGGCAGATAATAATTCGAAACGCGAAGATTACGTTCGTTGGTGGGTTTTCAAGTTTGAATCTTTTGCGTGCAAGAAAATAAATGGTCACTTTTACATAACCTGTGATTAGTTTATTACCTGATTACTTCAAGGTTGACTGGTATTATTCCTTTGACTCTAATCCTCCACCACACTGTCAAACCCCTGCATTTAAAAACCGTATTCTAAAACGTTAGACCACAGATCAAAACAAACTCACTGTGTTAAATTATCGTTCAGCACCAAACACCGTATCCTTCTGTGTCGTCAGTTTAAACACCGTCACATCCGTATGTCATGCCGCATACCCTCGAGTGCGTGTGCTTTGACGAAGAGGGTACTCTGACATAAAAGTAAGCCGCTTTAAGTTTGCGCACCTCCCTCACTAGAGCATAAAATTGGCAAACGTAAATAAGTAGTGAAGGATTTTCTACGGAGGCATGGCCGTGTTTGTGACGTGTTTTTTTTTAACTTTGATGCAATTCTCATGATTTAAGTTGTCTTTTCAAAGAATGACAAGATCTTCTATACCACTTAAAGTGCGATTCTGATAAAATCACCGCGTTCAAATGTGGGTAAAGTATCGTCGACTTTAGCTGTCATTCCATACTAATGCTAGGCTTTGACAGTTCACTTCACTCAAGTTTTCACAGGGTGACATTTACTGAATCTACCGACTTATTTCATTTCACTGAGTTCATCAGTGCTACTGTAAAATATCCCTATGAAAATTTAGTCATAATGAACAGTCGCGCTTGTGATAACTATACCAAAGAAGTCAATAATAAACAATAAATAATATACAGGATGTCTCATTCAGATCGGTCAGTATGGGAAAGTCTGAAACTATAAGACAAACGAAGATCTGTTCTGAGGAACCATGTCATCGATTTTAATAACAAGAAAAACTGCATTCATACATTTTTAAAAACATCTGTACTCCGTTCGGGAATCAAACCCGGTTATTTTGAAAGAAAAAACCTACATTATTTCTATTTAGATCGATTGTGTAGGTCTTAAGCAGTAAATGTCTGTATGAAACATGTTGTCTAAAATGAATAAAATGCATTGTTTCCACGTACTTTAATTTATTTTAGTAGGTGCTTGAAGTGACCAACGCCTTTTTCAATACAATATTCAACACGTTTAGATAACGATCTTACAATAATATTTTGTATCTTCATGTGGTGAATTTGCGTTAAAATTATCTCTATGGCTACTTTTAAGTCTACAACGGTGTCATAGCTTGTTTCAAGTACACTTCATCCTTAACGTAACCCCACAAGAAATAGTCCAGAGGCGGTATTGAAAAAGGCGGTGGTCACTTCGAGCACCTACTAAAATAAATTAAAGTATGTGGAAACAATGCATTTTATTCATTTTAGACATCATGTTTCATACAGACATTTACTGCTTAAGACCTACACAATCGATATCTAAATAGAAATAGTATAGGTTTTTTTTTCAAAATAACCGGGTTCGATTCCCGAACGGAGTACAGATGTTTCTTAAAATGTATGAATGCAGTTTTTCTTGTTATTAAAATCGATGACATGGTTCCTCAGAACAGATCTTCGTATGTTTTTTAGTTTCAGACTTTCCCATACTGACCGATTTGAATGAGACACCCTGTATTCATAATAATTGGAATATGAAACGAAAAAAATATTCACTAATACCACGAAGACGAAGATGTCTAGACAGGGCAATAGTGCGGGGTGTGAGGGGCGCGACGCGGGAAAGCCGCTCCCGAACTGCGAACAAAACGATGTTCGTAGTTCGGGAGGTATTATTATTCATATGATCAAAGGCGTCGTCCTACTGTATTAATATTTATACTGTGCTAATACTCTTCATTAGGTTCACATAGTTATGTAGATATTAAATCATTACGGTTTCTACTAAAACACGTTATTTCGTTTAAAAACAATTACAATTAGAATTCACAAGTCAAAGGAATATAAATCACAGAGAAAAAATATTGAAATCCAGTCCAATTAAAATAGTTCTTTAAAATTCCCTCTGGCAATAAAATCGTCGGCGTAATAAGCGTTAATTGTCGTAATTATCTTGGCTGGCAACACCGATGTCCCGAGGGATGGAACGTGAAGCGTATAATGAATATTTGCATATGAATATTATTTTTAATATGGGTAGGTAAGTTGATAATTAATTCGTTGGAGAAATTAGGGGAACTTTATTTCAATTTTAAAGATTAATATTTGTAGAAACAATACGAGGCATAGGTGTAAACACATTAAGTTGTTAATTAGTTAAACTAACGACTGAGATCCTACACCTGTTAAAGTTATCCGCGCAACTACTGCCCGATGGTTGTTGTCGGGAACTTCTGACCGTTAGAAGGACTGGACCAAGTGAGATATACGTCCTTTATATAAAGTGGTCAGCCAACCCGAAGTCAGGATGGCTGGCCACTTTATTTCATTGATATATTTCTTTGTGCAAAGGTACCAAATATTGCACTTTAGGTAGTGAATAGTAGCAAATAGGTATTAAATAGTGCACATGGTCTTAAGGACATATCTCACTTGGTCCAGTCATTCTGACGGTCATAAGTTCCCCACAACAACCGTCGGGCAGTAGTAACCCACCAGACAAGATACCCGTCTGGTCGGAGGATCCTCCATTTTCTATAGAAGATGAGGAACTTTAGACGCCGTTCATCATACCTCTAAAGTTTTTTTTTTTTATTACTGATAGGCGCGCGTTTGACCACTATCTCACCTGATGGTAAGCGATGATGTGGTCGACGATGAAGCACGCTTGCCTAGAAGCAACCTGTTCACTCTTGACTTGAAGACCCCTATAAGGTTGTAGCTATCAGGAAACACCGACACCGGCAGGGAATTCCACTCTTTGGCTGTTCGCACAATGAATGTGTTTCCATAGCGTTTAGTACGTATGGTTGGGATATCTACCATTTTATGTTTCGATCGAAAAAAATATTTTTGTTCGAATAATGAAACGAAGTAAAATTGATATAAGTATTTAATTCATCTCATCTGGTAAAGTTGTAGCTCCACTTCTGCCTAGTGCTCATTATAAAACAAAAAATACAATGGCATGCAGGAAAACTCGACTTTCCAATCATTTCCCTGTCTATCAAGTACCAGGGGTCATCGTCCTACCGGTCCTATTAAAGCACAGGCCGTTGCTAAGCAATAAAAAGAAACAACATTTACAACAGCAACCTCAAACTTCCTTGGATCTTAACGCAATAGCCATAAGGTTGAAAATGAACACTGTACTTTTTCGTCTTGTAGTCCCTAAAGGGAATTTTGGTAACCAGGTCAAAAGGTGCATTATATGGATCATTAGGACGGTAATGTATTATTGATTATGTTATTTTATGTGAGTAAATATACTGTAGAAACTTATTGGATCTATTTATAAATTACTGTGGAACTTGTGTATAGCCAAAAATCTTGTTCCAAAATAAATATAAAAGAAGAGATATGATGTCTATGATAAGAAATCGCATTATTCTCATTCAATTTGATGACTTGTTTAATAAATGTTTAATTTACATAAAGCGTAGGTACATTGTAGTAACTGGTCCTTTGAGAAAGAAACCAGGTCATCCAATTTGACCGAAAACTATCTGTATTTCATGAATAAAACTCAAACTAGGGCAATAAACTGAAGGCGGTGACCTTCGATTGAATATCTAATGCAATGAATGGATATACCCATGGGGCCACGCTTCATATAAATCAAAAATGAGAGGAGTGGTGGGATTGTTGACTATTGGTTGGCACGAAGTTGGTTTTACTAAAGTAATATATTATGTACTACTAACCATCCGCGACTTCAGCTACGAATGAATCATGAAATGTCAATGTGTTTTCCTGAAGCTCATCCGCCTTGATCAATGCTCGTGCCTTCTCTGTATGAGAAAAGGCCTTTGCCCTGCAGTGGGTCAGTAACAGGCTGGTATCATTATTTATTAATTATCAGCTATGATACTGCAAAGTTTCATCTAGATCTATTTAGTTTTTTTATAAGGAAAGAGTAACAAACATACGCACGTCTTTACAACCAGGCAAATGACAAAAAATAAAAAAGGTTTGAGAGTAAACAAATAAAAAGTAGAAATGAGTTAATTTTGTTATACAAAATGGATCTATCATTTATTTATTACATACTTTTTTCAAGTAAATAAAAAAGAAGAACAAAGGTGGACTAAACATTATAGTATTAACACAGTCGTCTTTTCTATTCTTAATCATTAACACAATACTTTTGGATCGAAAATGCATAGGTATTTGTGATTTTGTTTTGTGTTACATTTGAGTTTGCTCGCGACTTCGTCCAGCTGCATTTTACTCTTACATACTCTCTTAGTTTTGACGATACAATAAATGCCACCCACAAATAATCGGGCTTTCTATTGGTAAAAGTTCCGGCGTTTGTGTATGACAACATGTATGAATGTAAACGAAGCAAAAGAAGTATGTAAGAATCGTAGCATATGGCGCTCTGTAGTTTCTGCCTACCCCCATGGGAAAAAGGCGTGAGTTTATGTATGTACTTATGTATATAGTTCAGTAGATCCCGACATTACCCCTTACAACCTCACAAACTTCACCTCTTTATAAAATTTTATCTGATTTTAATACACTAATAAATAATTAATAATTTTAATACACTGGTCGTCTCAGAATCTTTAGGGATGGGTAAATTTTATATTGTTTAGATCCCGGATCCGCATCAGCAGGAACTAACTGTATTACGCACTGTGCACTCATAAAATGCAGTGGAGTAGGAAGGACGCGCTAAATATCTCGTAAAGCTAACGAGCCTTTCTAATTGTTTGGAAGTGTCCCGTTATGCGAGGGTGCCGCTAGACTTATTATAACTTCTTTATTTCTTTCCATCGTTTAATGTTATGGCACTGATGATATTTCATATTGTAGTATATTTCAGGAATTGAGATTAAGCTATATCTTAACACACTGCAATAAAAATACACAAAAATGCTTTGTCAATTTTGCAATCCTCTGATTTCTATTATTTTCCAAGATTAAAGTGTTTAAGGTTTATCACAAACCTATAAATAACTGAATACAACAAAATAAAACACAACTTATACAGCTAATTACAGCTTTCTAAATTTTTGGCTTTAAGCTTTCATGCAGGGATTTGAAATTTTACATTACTAACACTTCAAAGCTTTTTTTGTGATATGACATTAAAGACCCAAGTATAAATTAGATGTCGCAAAAAATATTACAACGCAAAGTAAGAGGAATCGCAATTTTTCATACATAATTTCCTATTAGGTAGTAGTATACTAAAATTAGCATTCATTCATCAGTTTTTACCTTTAGTAAAAAATACGTACTTTTCAATATTTTGTTTAACTAACATAATTTTATCTCACCAACTTGCATATACTACAAAATGCAAATGCGGACATTAAAACGTGCGTCCCTAGGGTGTTGGTTCAACACCCCGCTGCTGCCGAGTTTATGAATAATGGCACATCCTTACTGCTGCTGTTAAATGACACTTTTTACACAACACTCTTGTAATTTCTTAACGAGTTACTTTATGTGTCTTGAGACAATAGCAGTAAAAAAGGGGTGCTGAAATTTTGAAATATCAAATCGTAAAATATACACAAAGTAAATGGAAATATCTACTGTCACTCGTCACAACTTTGGTAGGTATTTCAAGATGGCAATTCAGCTACGGGTCATCACCATGACCTGATGAGTATAAGTCAGTTTATATCTAAAATTTCATCATCCTCCTAGCCTTTCCTATAGTTTGGGGTCGGTACAGAATTTCTTCTTCCATACCTACATTTTCTATTTGCCGTCATCTGAACAGTCACCTCTTTTACAGCCATATTATAACCAAAACCTGTCAGGCCTTCATTATTCCGTCGCATGAATACAATTTCTACCTACTAATTTCTTCAACAAATTCTTCAACAAGTTTAATCAACATATAATTTCCCAGATTAACTGGATGCAGCAGAATACTAGTATTTTACATAGAACTACTGTGTAACTGACCTTCACAACCCAATCACTGGGTATTACAACACCCATTGGTAAGTTGTGAAGTTTGATCAATATATTTACACTATGAATATTAGCGCCGACATTTGACTTCACGGACCAATTGATTTCATAAAAATTATAGCAAGAATAATACAAAGCAAATGAAAAAGAAAGATATAAAGCTCGATGTGACAATAATGAATAGTGTCACGTTTTGTCTGGTATATAATTCATTACCAGAGTGCCTAATGCGAGTTTGTTTTACGTTAACGCGATCGACACGTTCATGACGTTCGGCGCTCCGATTGGCCCGCTCCAAGCTTTTAACCAATCAGAGAGCCAAACGTGGTGAACGTTTCGATCGCGTTAACGTAAAAACAACTCACACTTAGGGCACAGAGTGCCTACCTAGTGCGAGTTTGTTTTACGTTAACACGATCGACACGTTTATGACGATCGGCGCTCCGATTGGCTCGCTCCAAGCTTTAAACCAATCAGAGAGCCAAAAGCGGTGAACTTTTCGATCGCGTTACCGTAAAAATAACTCGCACTCAGCGCACAGATCTGCGGAACGAAATGATACTGAGTACTGCAAAGCAATACAATCTAATAACACACACTCACATGTCACATACGATGACATGGCGATATATTATAATTAAGTATGACTTCGAATTGATTTAATTTTCTATAGTTTTCACCTCCTAATTTAATAAAATTCATACATCATTATTTTTTCATTATAGAACACAAGACGGTTTGTAGGATCGTTTTCAATCGCCTTCTAAAAATAAGTAGATCATTTATACCAAATTCTATGACAAAGAGTACGTACGAGTTGTAATTACGAATCCTCTAGGGTCAGATAAAAAAGAAAAAAGTTTTTATGTTAACAAATATGAAAGAAAAAGTACCCAAGGGACAGGCTATCAACATCGAAAAACTCATTAAAAAGTTGTCAAAAGTCAATTACCTACCCACCGTTGCTGGTGCGAAACAAAAATAAGTAAAAATACAAATTTGTCAGTGTAAGATGAACTTGAAATCTTATTTGAGTAAAAAAAGATGGCTTATAGCTAGAAGTTTGAAAACAACTTTTGGAAATAGGTACTTACTTTGTGATAGAAAATACGAAAAATATTAAGACATTCCCCCAATAAACGTGAAATAAGTAAAGTTATGACAAAATGAACCTTCGACAAATGTATAATAAATTCAAAAATTATCGTAGTCATTAATCCACATAAATAGCTAGGTACATAGTAGGTAGTAATAAAATTATACACAATCGCAATAAAGAGCTAAAGAAATAATTCTAATATTACTCCTTAAATAATAAAGTAATATCAGCCTGTTATTGTCCCACTGCAGGACCAAGACTCAAGGCACCTTGCTTTGCTTCACTTAAACAAATAAAGAACCGTGGACTTCGTCCCATGATTTACGCATATAACTTTGTATATGTATATTACGTTGTATTGTTTTCCGCTCGTGTAAATGAAGAAAGTTGTGCATCGATCCCGTCGTTGGGGAATTTTTAAACCCGGAAAACAAGGCGATTTTTTTTCTTCTTATTAGGCAAAAGTATACGCGCGTCTGATTTGTTCTGGTGCCTGTTTGTTATTTTCCCCTATAGGTAACTTCGATTGTTCTTGAGGACCTTTTGTTTTGCTTGCCTTTGCATTTTCCTACGGCGGAACTAGTAATTAAGCAGGTACTTTTTTTCTGTTATTTGTTTGTTGCTGTGGTGTTTATAAGTGAAACTTTTACTTTATCAGCATCATTTTACTTTTTTTATTTATTTGGGAAAATAAACGGTTGAACAGTACAATATTATGGTATGGAACTAAAAACTAAAAAGGGAATATAACCAACAACAATTTCCACGAACGCATAATGTTTTCAATTGAAATTTTAATGCGATCTTCGGCTGGTGTCTCTTGAAAAACTTTAGTTTTACTTTTCATTCAAAAAGTCTGGAGCCTTTGAGGTTTAACTGTTACAAAATTAAGTAGGAGTTTATTTTTAACAAATTAAGAGGACTTTTTAACATTTAAACAACAGAACTATTTGCATTCATTGAGTTGTTGCTTCGATATGTATTTTGTATAGGTAGTCCATAGGTATTATGTAGTCGCAAACATAATGCAAATTTTAAAAGTATTTTTTGGGCTTTAAACGATAATTTATGTCAATTGCACTCTATTTTAGTAGGCGTTCTAGTTACGGTCCGACAAAGGTGCCCAAAACGAAAACCACACACTTGCACACAAACAGACACTTCAGATAGAATAGTTCAAACCACGTTCATACCATGTCACCAACACATTGTAATCGACTACAAAATTACCATACAGCTACCAAGCTCAATACTAAATAGACGTTGAGCTTATGCCATGGCTATGCCTACTAGATAACGCAACCCGCAAAGGAAACAGCGGACGCGCGGCGCCGCTTTGTACCGATATCGGAAATTGAACACCATCCCACAACTTTAATCGGAAACCTTTTGTTTGGACGCCATGTTTTGCAGTTGCAGGCTCCAACTATGAAATGTTTGTGGAGCGTTTACATTAGGTGTTTGAGAATGGGAATCTGGATGCCTATTATATTTGGATTTACTTTCTAGGCTTGTTTTGAGATTGTTAAGCGAGCGATCGATTGATAGTTAAGATATTTATTTTAAAACCAATCTCTTCCTATACTAAAAGGCTTAGAGCAAACCCCCCAGCCAGCATGGATTTGTTAAAATCAACTTGCACTTTAATCATTTTGAACCAAGAAAAATAGCCATGAGTTGTGTCAGTAAAGATTTAAGAAATACATACTCATATTATACTTATAACACTCGGAAAATATCACAGACCTACATAATCATCTGTTTAGGCTTTTCCAATCAAACTAGCGATAGCTTCCAGTTTAACCGAATCCCGATAAACTACCTATCTGAACTTCACAGCGTAGACTGGGAACCGATACCTACTTCTCGATCTAGTTGTCAGGCTGTCGAGGTTCTGACTACCGACGCACCGACTGTCAAATATCTACAACCGGGACCAACAATGGCTTAACGTGCTTTTTGAGGCACGGAAGGGCCAAGAGATCAAGTAATGAATAGTCAACATCCACGGGCCGATCGCGAGAGTAAAATATAATATTGATATTAGCCTGTTACTGTCCCACTGCAGGGCAAGGGCCTCTTCTCACACGGAGAAGGCTCGAGCATTGATCACTACGCTTGCTCAAGGCGAATTGGCGATTTCAAACTTATATTTACTATAAGTCCAGGTTTCCTCACGATGTTTTCCTTCACCGACGTCAATGATGTCTAAGATATACTCAGAAAGTACATATGAATTGAAAAAGTCACAATTGTCCTTGTCCGGATTTGAACCACAACCTCGTGCATGAGAGGTAGGCGCCTTAGCCTCTGGGCCATGACGACACGATCGCGGGAGTTATTCTAATTATTTAGTTAAAGCCCGAGATAGCACATTCTTATTACGTTTTAACGTATAACGTAATTTAATAACATAATTCACGATACAGGAAATAGCTAACCAACAGCCTACTAAATACTAGCTTACAGCTGAACCACCGGTCACAAGCACAGACAGAATCGTAGCTGGAATTTCACTATTCAGAGAAAGTTAGAACTAAAATATTTGCATAAACTTGCCGTCATCTACAGAAGTTGTAACTTGGTAAGCTAAACAAGCAAGGCGGAGCTACCGACCATAAAATACAGAGCTCATGAGCGTTAATTCGTCCTCAGGAGAATCGTTGCTAAGAAAAAAGTAGTAGGCACTTAAAACTTTTGAGACTTACAGAAAAAATGCCGTAGCGTAGTAAGGAATATTATATTTAACCAAAGACCTATCAATACCTACTTACTATAGACAGGACATCACAAACAAAATTTTCATCCAAAACTTGTGTTCTGGTGAACACAAGTCTATGAGTTTTTAACCGACTTCAAAAAAGGAGGAGGTTCTATGTTCGTGTGTATGTATTTTTTTTTTTTTTTTAGGTACGTTACCTGATTTCTCCGCCATTTGTGGACCGATTCTCAAAATTCTTTTTATTTGAAAGAGTATACTCCTGAGGTGATCCCATTTTAATTTGGTGAACATCTGGTGCTGATCTTCGGAGATATACAACGGAACTTTTCAAAAATAGACGGCAAATCTGTCGTGATTGCTGGAATCGCTTGGATGTTTATTGTTTATACAACATCCTGACGTATCATCACGATAGTATGCTCTGAGGGGTACGCAGATGTGTACAATATACCTAGATTTCGACAGTTAAGTTAGTTAATTTTCATTTATCAGGGATAAGTGGATAACCGTATTAGCATGACATGTATTGTTAACAATTAACAATATAAAAAAGAACATGGCAAATATTTGTATGGGAACCACTAAAAATGGAAAAATAAAAAACTTTTTTGCAAAAAATTAAACCGACTATAAAAAAAACACTAAACGGTGTAAAATAACTCTAAATTCGAAAGTCGGTGGCCCATCATGAATAAGACAAAACCACAAAGGCCGCAGACTTCCTAATTTAGAGTTATTTTACACCGTTTAGTGTTTTTTTTGAAGTCGGTTTAATTTTTTGCAAAAAAGTTTTTTCTTAGTATGCTCCACTGCCGCTCCAAGTCATATATTTTTCTAGAAGGTATACTAAGACATGGGATCAAACTTTTTTCTATGACATTTCCTTGGCATCCCCGCTCTATAGTATTTTAAATCTCCTTGTATATAACAAAAATGTTTTATTTAGATTCCCGTCACTTCGAAACAATAATATCCTTAAGATAAGTGTCACATTTTAGCCGAGTAACTACTTTAAGGTAGATACAACGCTAAAATAAAGACTTTCAATACCTATAGACCGGACATCACAAACAAAATTTTCGTCCGAAAAAGTGCGGACACAAGTCTATGAGTTTTTTTAGTACGCTCCGCTGCCGCTCCAATATTCATATATTATTCTAGATAGCGTTACTGAGACATGGGATCAAAGTTTTTCTATAACATTACCTTGACATGCCCGCTCTATAGTCTTTTAAATCTCTTTGCTAAAATAGTTATATTATGAGTATATTTGCAAATGTCCGAGCTACAACGTACGTTACAAAAATTGCCTTCTAAATATATTGTCAGCGTGGCAATTCCACGTCTAGAGGCTGATTAGATAAAGGAAATGTAAATCTACTATAATTATCTACTTAGCATTGTATGGTTATATCGCGAATACAGTTACATGGACAATTATTTTGATAGACCGAAGCGTTAGCTCACATCAAGTATCATTTTTTAATCTGGGAGTGTGGCGTGAGTTTATGATAGTGTATGATTATTCATAAATTCACGTCTTTACTCCACGAGAAAAGCAAAAACGGGAGAAAGCAGAAACTACGGAACGCGACCTACTAGGATCTGTAGGTAAATATAAACGATGAATTATATTGACTTCTGTTATTTGGTTTTTACAAACTCTTTTATATGTCGTACGAGGTAAATTGTGTTGTTTTGAAACTAGTGAGGTCACTATCTGACCACTCTGAGAAGGAACCCCGAAAGAAACTCCTTGATCGCAATCTCTTTTAAAGTCCAGACATTATCTTGGACATACATATGAGGAACATGCAGATTAATGTCTGAGATGGTCTTTCAAGATAAGAACCACACAGATATAAGTGGACCTGTTCAGTCAGTGTACACATTTGTCAAAATCATGAGATTAACCAGGAACTTGAGGACACAGTCATCCCTGTGATTAACATTCAGAAACGTAAAAGACTATGAGTGTGCACCTTTGTTTCGCTCCAAATTAAAAAGAGCCTACACTTGAATAAAAATCAAACCAACCAACATATCAAGTGGTAATCCAGTACAAGCTTGCACAACAGGATATTTCTGCCTACGCAATCAAAGGATACGTGGTCACTGTGAAGTTTAAATCAGGAAATTGAAAATGTCAAATGCATATATCCATGTCGCATGCCTGAGGGCAAAAATTAAATGCCATCCAGCAAATTGATTCTGCTTGTGGTCACTGCATGTCGACAATATTGATATGTTAGGCCAGATTTGTTAATAGGAAAATAAGCCTTAACGACTGTGCGATAAGTGTTTTTTGTTGCGAAGGTATATTTTGATGAATACGGAATTCCAATTGATGGACGGAGTTTTGTATACTTGAGTTTGGCGTCAATTGAATTTAAAATAATGAATGTAAATTTTACATTATTTCCTTAGTATTGTTTAAAAGACATTTATTGTTACATTATCGACGCATGACATAGGTACCTATTTAGTTTCACGCGACTGCCTTGACAGGAGGTTAGTAGATATTGAGTTAATGTTTGATAATATGATGTTTTTGTATAAACAGGATTATTCATCCTTCCACTAAAAACAACTTTCTCAATTAGAAGTAAATAATAATTACCTTGGAATGCCTACTAAAAAAATCTATGACGTGTTCAAATCACAACTTAGCGCAAGTTTCATATAACATGTGGGGCCGATTCATCAATGTCCGGAGATAAATAAAAACCCTAGCAACTGGGCAGTAAATCATCAGCAAGCTGAGTGGACTTGCGTTATGGCCTAGGAACACGCAACGGGTATCGAAATTCGGCGGATCAGTTACACCAGGTACATTTTGAAAGCAAGTTTTGTGTAAACTACCTATTTAGGTAATGTTTGTTTAAACCAATGTGCCAAATTGGCCTTTAAAATACCGTTACGGGATTTAGTTTACTTTGTCAGTCTGCCAGTAGAATCTCTCTGTATTTTTTTACAAACAACTTTTAGTTCAATTATACGCGATACAGTTATCAGCAGTATGATCTCTAGATTTGTCATACATTTTTCGTAGATTAAATAAAGGTCGAAGTCCAACATAGGCCGCAGTCCGCAAACTGCAACTGCAAAAACCACGGGTTTCTATTCTATGAATCACGTTGAAATTGAGGCTTGCAGCCGCCGCGCAGCCTGCGGCCGCTGTGTTGCGGCGCTTGGAATGAATTTTGTAAGTACCTAGGTACTTTAAGTACGGTGTAATTTTACCACACGTTTATTGTATATAAGTCTGACTTTTAAACTGCCTAATATAGGTAAATAACTGAGTTTATTAACGTAAAACGCGGTTTAGAAATTAGATAGCACGGAAAACTTTGAAGCCTCTGAGGTTTCCATAGATTTTTGATATTTCTATGGAGGTTCCATAGTCGGATAAAATATTTTCACAAACACAATATTGTTTTTTTCTACTGCATAAATAAGCTTAAATGTAAATTAAATGACTTTGTAACAGTAGACAGACAAACAGGTTACAATCATTCAGTTGGGCTTCACTTTTGTCAAAATTAGTCATATGCTGAACCCACTATACCTACAATAAGAGGGAAAAATATCTCCGATATGCAGACTGCCCTAGGTGAATCCTATACATTAATATCTGTCCAAAATAGAACAAAACAATGTACGGGACATTTTATAATTTAAAACTTTATGCACAAGTAAAAAACTGTACTAAGGTGCACCAAACCAAACACGACACTTACCAAGTTTTGGGTGTGCTTATCCTGTGAAAATTTGAACAATCCATGAATAGAATATTTTTTACTACGGGTTCATTTTGTTCGAGCACAGCTGACTTTTTTCCATGATTTGTGTGTGAAGTAAAAATTGTTAACACCATCACTTACCTACCAATGTTTTACACCGTGTTCTAGAGATTTGGTAAGTGATAAGAAATGCCCTGTATTACCAAAATTAAACTTTTCACTACATACCTTCATGTAGGATCCCCCAGCCTTCTCTTCGCAATGTCGCCTGATGTACCGTTGGCAAATGTTTGACATTTTCCACTCTGAAAAGTACAACAACCTTGTTATTTTTGGACAATGGACTTGTTTTATTTCGATGTTCTTAACAAATGTCATTTATTTCATTGTATAGACACTATTTTCTGGTCATGGGAAGTTAAGCAAGTTAGTGCCTCTTGGTGTCGAAAAAGTGGGAGACCGTCGTTAAATGTTTGAAGTTAGGAGGAGTGAGAAACCCTTTTTCGATGTTTTAAACATAATAAAAGTGAACGTGAAGTTTGGTGAGGCTGAATTTTGGAAGTCGATCTGTTCAGCATTAGGAAATTAGATCCAGTAGACTTACAAAGGTTAATATAATAAGATTTTACAAAACAGCAAGGAGTCCAGGACGAATGTGTATATTAAATTTCATTAATATTCTGCCAAAATTTTGTTGATAGCGGACTATATTGACCTACCGTGTCTTCATTCGACTTATAGGATTCAAATAAATATATAGGCAGAAACTACCGATGCCGCATCAATTAACTTGTATCTACATAATCAATATTTACATAAATATGTCTTCCTTAGATTTAGATTTTTGGCCGACTGGAATAGTTTTTAGTTCAGACGCTTAACAGAGCAAGATCAAAACCGAGTGTGGTTTTATTATTTTTTTATAAAATCATTAGGTACTAAAATATGAGACACAAATTATTATTAAAATGTAAGACACAAATATTATAGGCAGAAGATATAACAAAATTCCTTACTACCAGCTGTATTAATTCTGAAACTATAGCGTGTTTCCATCAAAGGAAATTACCGCATGAATGGTCTTCTAATTGCTAACCTCATTTCCTTTTGACATCTTCTCCGGATAGCAAAAACCGATAATATGTTAAATTTACGTCTTCCAAGGTTCAGGTATTTAACTGTCAACATTTTGTTAACTTTATCCGTTAAAAATTTAATATCTATTTCCCTTTTTAGAATGTAATTTTTGAGTTATCTAATTTTATAAATATATCACACACATCATCGAAAACAGTCATATTGAATCAGCGAAATTCAAAGAGCCGAAATACATACTGTCATTTTGGAACTTTCTTTCTATGCAACGATTTTTTTCAATTAATAGTTTTTGTGTGGCATGTTAAAATATGACATGTGGATCAATTTAAGCGAAATGGTCGACCCAAAAATACTTTTCGTATGATATTTTAATTACTTTGGAAGACTAAGTACAACTAAACAAATCAGACTAGACAACATATCAGACGAGACTGCTGACCAATTTGAAGTCTTAGAAAAACAGGTTACTAAATATAGCGCTGCTCACTAAAGATTTACATCTTAGATTACTAGTATTACTTAGGATACTAAAATTTACATAGGTACATAAAATTAACGGAGTATTCCCGTTTGAGCACCTGTTTATTGAGCACCTATGCATTAACCTATGGGAAATGGGAATACCTTTGGTGTTAAATGCATAGGTGCTCAAAAAATAGGTGCTCAAACGGGAATACTCCAAATTAACAACATATTTTAACTAAAAAGTCTGTAGATCTACATCTAAGGTAATTCTTGTGTCATGGCGTCGTTTTTAGGTATGCTCATGGAATTTACTAGTCCCAATAAATGCATCACCTGGTTCTGTCAAATAAAATCAACTCAATTTAACAAATATTTATCTAGAAGGTCCGTGCTTAGTTATCTTGTCTTGTTAGTATATCTTGTTTGTGGTAACATAATTAGTCATTGAACCATTGTTATTCACTCTGTCTCAATCACTTCTCCATCTAGGTCGATAGTATTGTGTCTATGTACATAGTTACTTAACAGTAGGTACCGGTGGTTTAGGTAAACCGGTCTATTGTGAGTCATTCATTGAAGGACTGTACAATATTGTCACTGATTTCTATTACCCTTGTAATAACAATCTAAAATAGAATGCTGTGTGTTGGTATCATTATCATTTTAAAGTCATTCGTGCATACTACAGGCACGTTGTCTTATGATTCATTCAAAGAATTTTTATGATAGTCTATTTTAGTTATGACGTTCTTATCTTTATAAGTGCTAAATTAAACAAATGATGTATTTTTGTTCTAAATTCCGTATGCTCCGGAAAAAATCATTTCACTTTAGAATCAATTAATATTGTGTTACCTTCATAGTTTCAGCTTAAAACCTTTCAAATTGTCACCTAAATAAACTGAAAAAGACATAAGTCACATGTCATGTCATCAATGATGGCACTGCATTCGATTATTTTAAGGCAAAGACATTCAATACTTAGAGACCGGACATCATGAACAAAATTTTCGTCTGAAAAAGTGTGTCCTGCTGGATACAAGTCTATGAGTATTTTGTAGTATGCTCCGCTGCCGCTCCAATATTCATATATTATTCTAGATGGCGTTACTGAGACATGGGATCAAAGTTTTTCTATGACATTTCCTTGACATGCCCGCTCTATAGTATTTTAAATCTCTTTGTTTTAAGGGAACGATTTTCCTCCATTTATTATTTGTGATTTCTAATATTTTATTTTATATTCTGCTACCGAGGCTCAACTTTTCTCAAGTTATAAATGATTAAAAGTAAAAAGCCGACCATCAATCATTTTAGAGTGGTACGTGTGTCGCTTAGTGTAAGTAGTTAAAAACAAAAAGTGATTTATTTAAAAGGGATTTCGTAAACATAATATTATTATTGAAGTCACGGAATCCTAGAAATTGATCGCAAACTACATGTAAGATTGCCATTCAGGTAATACACAAAAACTTATTGTAATATAACAAAGTGGGGTTTGTAACAATATTTAAAACAATATCGTGTTTACGAAATCCCTATTCCTAAATCACTTTTTGTTTGTATCTACTTACATTAAGCAACACACACGGTAACACTCGAAAATGATTAAAGATCGGCTTATTACTTTCAACCACATCTGTATTACATTCTTCATAAATAGAGTAAACATGTTAAACTTAAAAGGGTTGCTAGTAAAATGTGAGGAGGATAATCGTAACCCTTTAAATCCCAAAATACTACAGCACGAGTACAACTATTTTGGAATTAGCTATACAAAGTGCACACAGCTCTCTCTCTCGCTTGACAACGCTTTATTATGCATGGAGTAGACCAAACATAGATTGTTCTTTGAATTTTAGGGTCTATAAGAACCTCTCGTTCTGAGTTATTTATTTTTAAGAACTTAAATTATACCTTAAAAATTCTGACCTTAAGTGTTCTTTCATTTACACACACTGAACACTTAAGGTGGTAACTGGCTCAGGCTTCATGAAATCAATTCCAATATTATTGATTTATTCCCCGAACTTTTTAACCTTTTATAAGGATCCTAACAAAACTTCTTTAATTAGTTCAACGTTTCACTAAAATTTTACCTAACCAAAACCAAAGCTAGTGTAATTCAAGCTAAGTATTTTCTAAATTCGACATGTGAACTGTTTCGGGTTAACTTTACATTGGGTAGCCAAGTCGTGTCGACCGACGAATTTAAATCGTTCTGGCATCCGGAATGTGTAATTGAAGTCGTGTAGGAACCATAGAATCGGATTTGTATGTAGGTAGTGTGTGTAAATAATGCTCTAATAGTAACGTCTGCCCGTATCCTTGAAAATAATCTTGTTTTAAATCTTATGTAGACGTATAATGTTCATCTCCGTCTTCAATTATGTCTTTGGTGGAAAAATAGTAAGGAATATTTTACTGTTACTTGAATCTACGTAGGTTTTGGTGATGATTTTACAATTTTGAGTCAAACCAAAACGGAATTTACAATTAATCAGAGATTTTCTAAAAAAAACGTTATTCATGATATAGGTACTGTGTGTTATTTATTACATTTGGTTCATCATCTACTATGTAGGTACCAGTAGCAGTACCTACTTAAAATGGATCGACTGCCACAAAGTAAAACCAAATTGTTTTATTGGTTTGTCGATGTTATAGGTTTCTACAAAAATCGTGGAAAAACCCACTGAAATTACTCGTACATCTTCTATTATCTCTGGCGAAATTCTGCAATTCATCACACTACTCTTTCTGTTTGCTAATTCTATGAAATAATGAGCTAAGTAATTCAACTTGTTATCTGCAAAGTGATCATATGACTCGGCGTTGATTTCACGAGTTATTTGAGACGAAGAAAACAACACCTAACATAAAATTGGCTTCGATTGCAACTGGAATTACAAGATTAAATTACTTTTGAGAGTATGGAGAGTATCTTATAATGTTTCTAAGCATTATTAAGTTTCTAATGGCTCCCATCACAATCCTTACTAAGCCTTCACTATTCGTCCGTCTCGCGTCTGTCTGTCTGTCAGAGCTGTATCTCATGATCTGTAATAGGAAAACAATTATAAATTTCACAGTTCCTTAATAGACACTGTGAAATTTCTAACTGTCTACCTGTCCCGTGTAAATACACCAAACCTGTTTTCTTATGCGGTTTTGCTCGATTTAGTACAGAACAGTTTTTAAATAACAAATTTAATGAACGAATTTCGTTGCAAGTTAAAATATCTTCAAACAAAACAGGAAAAACTGGACAAATACCACAAAATATATACGTCCAAATACTCGTACATATTATAATAATAGGTAAAACATGATAACTGACAAAACATGTCGAATAAAATAGGAAATACTTGGTATTCAAATAAGTTCCAGTGCCTACAACAAGACGTGTTCTTGGCATGACATCAAAACCAATCACGTGTGCAGTATGACAACTGAATAAATAAGCAGTAAGTACTCTTCACCAAAGGCCGATAATAATATGAAGATCCTTTGATAGCACGTGAGAGCACGCTCGAGATGAGATAATATTCTTTATTGGTAAACATAATATTATAGCCGCATTTATGAAGTAATTTGTAGGGAACTAGATTATATCCCTATCCCTAACGATCAAGACATTTTCAATAGATAAAACAAATTCAGATTGTGAGACTGCTAACGAGATGTCTCGAGAACATAACACTTGCCTGTTATTCCCCAAAGGTTAGTCCGAGGTGTACCTGGTTGTACACCCACATATCGCCGAAAAATATGTTCAAGACCGATGTAATGGGTAGGCGATGGTTATCAATCGGGCCCAAATTCAGACTCCAGGCAGATACTGGAAAATTCTTGATCGTAGATCTCAATAACGTTTTACCCGACCCAGGGATCTAATCCTGAACTTTAGGCTGAGCAGTAGCTCAAAGCAAACAGGTTAATACGTAGGGTGAACACTTTATAACACAATAAGGCCTTATATAGAAATGGCTGAAACCAGTAGGTAACTTTACAACTGGCAATAAATAAGCTACCTAACTACTTAGAAGTCGCTTTTCACTCTGATGTTTATTTCCAAATACGATAATTTAAAATCAACTTTTCTTAGGAATGGCTAAAATACGATTAATAAAATCTAATAAAACTGCAGAACGGAACATAATAAGAGTCCCATCAATGAGCAATTCCTTCAAACTTTTAATCCGCTTAACTTTTTTAATTGGTAAAAATAATCCGAATGCCAGGAGTCAATAATTGAAGAGTGTTCCAAAGAATGAAGTAATTTGAAGATCAAGGGAAAGTTTTCGAGTTGTTTGGGTCCCGCCAAACATTTCGTTTTATTTGTTTTTGCACCCTCGAAGTGTCCCCTTAAAGAAAAAGGTCACCGCTCACTTTTTGTTTAGTCTTCTGATAGCTGAATAAGATCTTAAATAGTTTTAATTAAATTCGTCACATTTATAAGCCTTCTTTTCTGTCTTTTAAAAAAGTACTACACCACCCACGGATAACGGCATTTTTTATTTCAATAAGTTAACTGTCGGATTGATTCTGGAACAATCACGTGTTGATGGGCTGCTGGAAGAGAAATAGCCTCTTTTTAGCCCCTTTAGCTTGAGGCCATTTATAATCACCTTTTTGTAATGACTTAAACACTACCTTCGGTTCAAGGACTTCACGAATAAAGAAGAAAACTACTTAACGAAAGAAATCAGAGAAAATTCAGTATTTTGCGAAAATTACCAAACCACATCATAAAAAAAGATGATAAGAAGTACAGAAGAGTATTCGCCAGGAAAAGGATACTGTTGCTTACTTATTGTTAATTTTTTACTGTAATTAAATCATTGAAAGATGTTTTCCATTTCACCAAGTATATTATATTCCATTACATTCATGAAGACAAGTTAACTTACAAGAGTATCTATGATAACATAGCTACATTGCAGCATCAGGCACGTAATTTGTACGATTGTAGGTACACACATAGAACTATTACATGTTACCTGTATTTTCAAACGTAACCACACGTAATGATCCCAGTGTGAGCACACCACATAAACTCGGACGCGGCAATTTGCGTTCAAATCGCTCGAATGTGGGCAAAGCTGCCCGTTGCTAGGCAACCGAACGTTTACACCAAATCATGTTTACGAAATGACGCCTACGGACTATTACGGGTTTATTTGTATTGGTATAACGTTATTACGCTATTTTGTGTGCAATGTGATTGTATCTCATATACATGACATAACATTACTGTAACATTATTAACTTCACCTGTAATGGGATTTCATTAAACTATACTTGCAAAATGTAGGTTGTCTTCAACTCTGCTTAACCTCTTGGCGTACTGGTGTGATGTTTAGTTTTATGTTATCATCACTTCAAGCAACAGATGCAATCACCACCTATTGAAAGGAGATTGACACAAAGCAGGTCCCTTTTGTGGAATCGTGTGCCTAATTGAAACAATAACCTAAAATTATTATGTATTTTTTTATGTGCAGGGTATTTTTTATGCGATTTCTTTCACCCTGGGAATAAAGTTAAAGTTAATTAATATTTTAACATACGTCAACATCCGTTTGATTCAATGTTGTCTGTGGTTTGACTGCTATACCAATAAACTTAGATAATATACCTCTAGATCGAGCCATCGCGTGGCCGCTCATGAGACAGCAATATAAAAGTTCAGTGTTGCTATTCCTTAAAAAAGTCCCAAAATACGACCAAAATTCTACTTAACTGCGGGTTCCAATTTTAGCACTATTATAAATTATAATTGACGTATTCAACGTGGTAATATGAGTGTAGAAGTATCAATGTGTTGGAAAATATCATTTCACGTAAAATACCTACTTTCCATCTTAACTTGATTCTCACAGATAATATACACTAGGTACTACCAAGTAAAGCGTGATGTGTGTACATAGAAGGAACTCTTTAAAGGAAAACAACATTATTTTTTCGCGTTTTATGTATCATTAAAATATACTTAGGTATGGCTGACATCCAGTGTGACATTGAAATTGCTGTATAATAACTATTGTCCTTTAAACAAAACCATCTTATTATGAAAATTTCTGATTTCTAAATTCTAAATCTTTATTGTTACTTAACATTTATTTATAAAATGAATTCTTACTTCCAAATATCTATAAGTACCTACGCGATTGCCTTCAAGAGTAAAACTTAATGATTGTCGAAAGGGCTCTGTTCGTTCGTAAGGGTTCGCCCACAAAGTGTGTGTTTAGCCACCATAGATTTATTTGATTATTATGCCTACCTTTTGAACATTAGGCCTGACAGTTATGGGAAAAGATTTGAAACGTGTAGCAACACTGTAAATAAGTATTCCTAGGTTATGTGATATAAGAAATCAAGTTTACTTTAAGAAATCTTCCATATTTTGGTCTGAAACCCATGACAATAAAAGCGCACAAATGTATAAATTCAATAATCATACTATAACACTAAAAGTATTGAAAACTTTCGAATGAAAAGTGATTTCGTTAATATCCTTTTCTGTGCGGCTTTTACAGCCTATTATACTGCATCCTCCCATCGTAGAGCATACACCATACATTAAACACTTAACTTATGGAGTCCATTTCTCATTAAATTACTCAAACTATTACAACAATTGCAAAAACCATCCGAAAACTTAAATTAAATCGACCATAATAATATACGTGACAGTGACAGCACTTTGTTTGGCTAACATTCAAAAGTTAGCCATGCAAAAATACGGCACGCCGTAAGGGACAGAAGATACGATGCTTTGTCTCAATTTTCCTACGAACTTTGTATTAATGCGTCTCACTTCCACACTTCACACTGTAAATTGGGCTACGTCTAGAGGTATATAGTCTAAGCCAATAAAAGTTGCCTGGTATCAAAGATCTAAACAACAATGACGTCTTGTTATAAATGAGTATTCCATATCTAAATAAAATGATAGTAAAAACAATAAAAAAAACAATAAGATTGATAGATCGATAACGATTTGTAAATAGATTTAAAAATTGATCTGGCAACATTTACTTGCGCATGTCACAGACAGAATAGACTTTGGTCTGTGGTAAATTACGTGCGTGATTGCTTTGTTTACATCCGTTGAGTTATGAATTCCGTAATCTTTGACTTAGTTACTATTTCGATACGTTGCTTTTTCTGCTACTACTAAGTTGAGCTTATAAGTTCCTCGAGTGCATTACGTTTTGTGAGATAATTGGCTCACATTAGTGCTGTTCTCTTTGCTCGTTGCACTTATTAGTGTGTGTATTTTTGTGTAGTGTGCTACATAAAGTAGCTGAGACATAATCTCATCTTCAAAGTGATGTATAGGATAGGTAGTAGAAGTAGATACTTAACCTAAATGGAATAGGGAGAAAATGTCAACGTCAAATTCCTAATTATGACCTAGATTTCTACAACAGAAAAACGATAATATCTCTTGAACCTGGGTGAGTAAATGAAAAATGGTTTCTGATTATGGAAATACTATGTTTTAACTATAACGTAAAATAAAAAAAATCAGGGCACAACCATTTTCCACTGGGACCCAACTTTCCTTACAAAACGGGCATTCTCCTTTGCTCTTGAAGTATATTTTTAACTTGATCGGAGCATGGTGTTGGCGTCCTCGTGGGTACACCCTCTTTTCGTCGGCATTGATAATAATGACTAGTTTTTTAACCCTACTATCATAATACGTATGAAAGCAGTAAGTAAGAATATTAAGTTAAAGTCATGAGGATCCCAACTGTATACATTCATGTACCTACGACTGAAATACCCATAAAGTCCAAATAAATTACTCAACTTCATTAACGACTTTAATTCCCACTAACAATACTAAACGCACGTCTGCCGACATATTCATATTGTTATGTTAGAGGAGCTAATGTATAGCAGTACTGATAAGGCAGCGGTACATTATAGTAAGTTCTGGCCTATCTCAAATTCAATTACGCTACATCCGATTCATAGAGGCGGCGATAAACCTGAGCATTCAAATTGGACCCAATGAGCATTTTAGCAATTAAATTCTAACTAAATTAATGCTTTGGTTTTCATTTTAATATTATCACCTAAAATTTTAGCCAAAAAATTAAGCTACATTTACCTCTACTCTCTATCTAGGTTTATATTATGCATGCTCTATTACAGGCTTTAGAACCTCATAAGACATCGAATATCAATAAATAAATAAATAAATAGTATGACAGCATTCAAACGGTAAATGCTTACTATCAGTGTGTCAGCAGCGGTATTATATGTTTATTCTCAACCACAGCACCTACTTGCACTGCCAAAAATGTAGGAGGATAATTTATGACACCTCGATTTATCTAAAACCGCCAACAAATTACACAAGGCTTTCTAGTTAGGAGTCGTTCGCAATTTCCTGGTTCCCAAAAATGGGTGTCATCTCACAAAAAGGGTAGGTTGAGCCTGTTATAACCACTACACTCAGCCGACGGCGGTCGTGCGTGAGCTACGCAGTCACACCATAAATGTTGCCAATTTGCATAAGGGGATGAAAGCTTTTGCGAGATGAGTGTTTATGATAGGTGGCAACATGGGTGATTGTCGTCACCGTCTACATTTGTATTGGCCTTACTGTAATAGGCTGGGATGTGATCGCCATCAATCTTAGAACTTTGACGAAGGAAATTGTAGGGAGAAAGTATAAATATCGGGTATATTTTTTTGTTTTGTTTAGCATACATTTTTTTTGTGAACGAGGTTGTGGAATCAAAGACGGATAAGTAGGTATAACAAAGAACAGCTACAGGACAAAGAGACTTAGAAAACTTAGACATCCGTAAAGGAAAACATCGTAAGCAAACCAAGACTAATATCACCTACAAATAGGTTCAAAGAAACAATACCGTACACTTACTTTCATACCTTTAGTTATAACTATACCACTATATCTAAAATCCTCGAATAATCTGAAATAAATCACGAACAAAGATTAACAGGATGGGTCTTTTACAAAATGACGAGTGTGATATTTGCCCACTCAATACAACACGGTTCGTGCCGAAACGGATATAATGGGTTTGATCCCTGATCCGGAAGCTTTAAAATTTAAACAACCTGTATTTTCGGGTCGCTAAATTGTCATAGGCACATATCAACGCCATGAACTGAGAATTTTTGAGTGATAAAGTTAACAATTATGGGCATTAGTAGGGTTATTTTTAAAACACTAACGATCTTTATGGGAAAGTACCTACTTACTTAATTAAACTTATTTTTGCTTCACTATGTCTGCTGCGTTCTGCTGGGCTATGCTGAACTTTGCTATGTGTGCTAATTTTATTTTTCTATTTCACGCTTGGTTTCATAGTAAATAGTCTTAGTATTTTATAATTAATTTATTAATAATAACATAATCTATTAAATACTAACATAATAAAGCTGAAGAGTTTGTTTGTTCATTTGCGCGATGATCTCAAAAACCTTCAATCGCATTTAAAGAATCGCAGATCATAGAATATTAAAATTTCTAATGTTGTTTCTATGTTGTGAAAAGAATGCATATTTTGGCTCAATTCTTGTGGAAGGCTAAGGTAATGAGATAATTATGTTACATCACGCTACGATCCTCAAGAGAGGGTAAAACCTCGGAGCACACTTAGTAATGAATCTAACTTGATAAATTATATGAATATCTTTAAACTTTTACTGAAAATAAAAGTTACACGATCGATCCAGAAATATTTTTATGACAAAGTTTGTTTTTTTAAATTATGGAATCATCTTGGTATATAAATAGAATAATGATCTTTGTGGAAATCTATGTATATCAAAGCTCTTTTGGAAGCGGTAAAAACAAAAGAATCAAACTAACACGCAAAAGCAACATCTTAGCGTCACAGAATCGAATCCGACCGTGTATAGTACGAGGTATGGGATTATGGGATTGTTAGGGCGTCATTTTGGTTTCCCATTTATTTGGTCCACCACCCCAATTTCGGAATTTGTGTAAATTCAATACACGTATTTGTATATCGGATTTAACAAACACTACATCATCACATGAACATGTAAATGTTGAATATGAACGTCCCCATAGACAACGAGGTAGACATGATTGCACTGATGAGTGAAAAGTATGCAACTATATGAACTAAAGGCTAATGGAGGTCGTGGTTCATTCCGTAGACAAAAACTACGAGAGAGTTAGTTTTGGTTCTCTTTTAGAGAGATAAAATATTCACAAACATATTAAAGTGGACAGGTGACACATAACCGGCGCCCCTGCATGTGCTACTTCTAGTAATAGGTTCATACAAACACAATTTACAAGTTAGTACTGTAGCATCATCTGTCTAGCCATTTCCCAACTATGTTGGGTCAGCTTCCAGTTTAACCGGATGCAGCTGAATACCAGTGTTTTACATAGAGCGACTGCATGTCAGACCTGCACAACTCAGTAACTGGGCAACACGATACCCCTTGGTTAAACTTGTTCTCAGATTTCAGTCTTCTGGGTATCTGTATCGACAAAGTCGTCAAAGGGCTACAAATGACAGCTGGGACCAACGGCTTAACGTGCTTTCCGAGGCACGGAGAAGTCTTGGTATGTAATGAATGGTCATCTATCCACGGACGAACCTCGTCAAGCGTAGCTTAACCTTCGATGGACCCGCTCCTTGTAAGAAAGTACTCTAGTCCTACAAAATACTCTGGCCCACATGTTTATAACAGCGAAATAAAAAACCGAGACGCAAAAATTACCGGTTTCCTCCAAAAAAAGGTAAAACAAATAGGTTGTAAAGTCCCCCGGATAGGCATTTTACCGTCGTCAGGTGCTTCAACCGTGGCTCATTAGTCCGGCGCTAGTCTGGTCGTTTGTCAACACCCGTACTTCCGAATTACGGTGCGTTTTTTATTAACGCCAATTCCTTGTACCGTAACGAGTGCAATTTTTCTCGGCCCCCCGTTTCTTTGGCGGAGAAGCGTTTTTACGAGTTGCTTCTAGTACGCCATTGATCTATTATTCAAGTTTGTTTTGTTTTAGCTTGGTCGTGTTAGTTTGGCGGCTGTTCTTATGTACATTGTTGGGAAAATACGTCTTTAGTACATTCCTTAATCGTTTATTACCATAATTTCCAAAACATTCATATTTAAGTAGGTACTTCCTTTTTATAAATTTAATGTTTGGCAAATGCGATATCCTATTTATTGAATAAACTACCAAATTCACAGTTCCCAGTTCATTTTATGACTAACTGATTTTAATGTAGGTACTTTTTTGCGAGCAGATATGGGGGCAAACTATAAATATTTAGTGTTCACTTCTGAAGGTGTTACGTAGTTGTGACCAACTTAAAAAATAGGATCTCGTGAGAAAAGCACCAGTACAAACAAGACAACGCGAAATACTTTACGAAGAAACTTTACCATAGTTTACAACGGGTCTCCCTTGTTTTACCGAAAAGAAATTGCCAAATTATCACTTCCCAAACAAATTTTCGCATAACTTCATTTGCCAAATTATTACTTACCAAACAATCTCTTTACAAATAATTGTTACGAAAACCTATGTTTGGCAAGTGAACGTTTGAACAATAACTTGTTCACCAACTAGTACTTTTACCATTTTTTATCTAGTCAAATATTTCAGTTGGTATAACATATTTTACGCAAAATTAAATAGTTTTATTACAAGGGTGCTTTTTCCACTTGGGACAAATTCTAAACAGGTAATAATAATGTTATTATAATTATATTATTTCTCTCGATAGCCTCCTAAAAATAATCTCTTTTTTCCATATTTTTTTCTATATAATCTAGTCGTTTCTGGCACTCGCCGGCCGCTGCCGCGGCACCGCTCGCTACGCTCGCTCGGCTCGTGCGTAGGTGGTCACAGTTTTAACCTAACCTAACCTAACCATTTTTTTTAAATTAATAACCTACTGTAACTAGTTCCATAAATAACCTATTGTCCATAAATTTGACTTGTTTCAGACAAATTCAAGCACATAAGCTTACAAAGAAATACGCAAATGACATCAAATTTAACAAACAAGTAAAATGTTTACTGACAATTCATTTGACTAAACGTTTATTGTCTAAATATTGTTTGCTGTAATAAATCATTTGATTAAAGACCAAAAACCTTAATGACATTATCCTTGGTAACAATCTGCCAAGTAAACATTTGACCAAATGAAAATGTGCGTACTAAAATTATTCCAAATATTACATTGGTATAAAAAAAGGTTGCTAAAATTTGTTTGGGTAATGAAAATTTGGCAAAATCTTTTCGGCAAAACGGCAGGATCCCGTTTACAACAAATCTTCAACTTTGTATGCATTTTCTGCTATTGTGTTGTCTGCATACATGCTTGAAGTTCTCTTGGCAATTCCCTCTGATATTGCAACTGTATATTTTGTTGTAGCATCACATGAATCAATTTCATTAATAACTTTCCACCCTTCGTTGATCTAACTAGTATCACCAGAAACTTTTTGTGTAATATCACCCTCTTCTATTTTAAGTCCCCATCACACGTGACATTTACAGCCCCTCGCATATTCAGATGGTTTAATGTCGGCTTCAACTGGTATTGCCGCATTTTTCATAAGACGTCACTTTCATATTGCGAAATGGGACTGTCTCATCGGCGAATGCGCTCGCAAATGCCACCGCACTTTAGTTTGAAAGGTCTGCATAAAAATATTCTCTGACATCTTCACAGATTGCTACCAAATATTAAAGTGTTTGAGAAACTTAGAGGCACTGCAAATGAAAAAAAAATGCAATAAAATAGATTACATAATTCCTTGAATTGCGAAATTACTGTGTCTTTACAAACGATTTGGTACAATCAAGTAGTGGTAAAAATCGTGAAAATGATTCACCTAAATTTTCACGTGGTGATTTTTACAGAATAGCACTGCTGGATATGAAATATTAATAATTAAAAATTTGAAGTATCAAGTTGACATTTCCTTCGATCAATCATATTACTGCAGTGCGATTCTGGTTAAATCACCGCGTGGAAATGAAGGCAAATGGAGCTGTCATTCCATACTAATGCTAGGCATTGACAGTTCACTCCACTCAAATTTTTACGGCGTGACTTTTACTGAATCGACCGGCTGATAGAAATATATTTCAGACTAATGCTAGGCGTTGACAGTTCACTTCACTCAAAGTTTCACGGTGTGACTTTTACAGAATCGATCGGCAGTACCTACAGACGCCAGCACATGAAGTTTCCCCAATGAGTCAAACTTTCCCATATGAATATGAACCTTATTCTGTTTGATATAAAGTTGAAAAACGATCAAAGAAATTTGACACATTGGAGTAACTTGATGTGCTGGCGTCTGTACCTACTGTACTCTTTCTAAAAGGCACAACAATCTAAAAAGTTACTTAGAAAACGAATTACAAATCACTCCAATCGCATTAATCTTTGCCCTATTGATACTCGTTTAAGCGTCGATCCATTCTCTGTGACACCTTCTGCTTTGCCTCCGATATGGTCTTTGAAGGCGGCAGACATTGATCGATGCTTTTCTAAGCTCAGAAATTAGATTCGAGAGAACACGATTCTTCAATACGATATGGTAGACGGAGAACCTTAAAAATCTGTTCCTATTTACTTGGTATTTTGGAAGACAACATGTCGTTTTCCCAACGATCATTTTGATTTAGTAAAAGAAATATTTTAGTACCATGTAACGTTCATTGCAGGCGTGGAACTCCGTGGAAGTTTTGTATCCAATTCAATGATGTGAAAAACAGGCTTATTGTAATACAATCTAGCGTGAGAAAAAATCTTCAGAGTGATCTCATTATGAGTGTAAACTAATAGGTAGAATACATTTAGAGATCTAAAGAGAAAACTCATAGATATACGGTTAACTACACTGATGTGTACCTCTTGAAGAGGATCTCAGTTTACAAGGATCCAATTCGAACCCATTGTGCAATTTCATTGGATGCACTGCAAATAATTACATGACCCATTAATCGTGGCCAGGCCATTTATCCACTACCCTCGTTCCAATTTTTATCTTTTTATACAACGAAGCCGTTGAAATAGCATTGGGTATTTCTCTTTCACCTATGTATCTCGTGAAGAATTTAACATCGTAAAATAAAAGGGGGTTTGAGCTACCTGCCGGGTGATATCTGGAAAATGTAAGAGATACACGAAATAATAGGAACTGGAAATGACTTATAAATTTTGATTTCAATAGATACGGAACTAACCAATGATAACTTTTATCTCTCTTGACTATGTATTTATTTTGTTTTGAGTATGTATGTAGGTATCTGTGTATTTATTTCGTTTTATTATGTATGTATCAGTGTATTTATTTTTCGTCAATTATTTGTCCTTAATTTTTACCCTGTTGCACCTACCTTGTTCCATCTCTGCATCACCTTAAGGTAGACTGATAGAAAATGCCTAAGGCATTAAGTCCGCCTTTGTACAGTGTCTTTTACTAGTGCATAAAGTTTTAATAAATAAAAACAAATAAATAAATATATTAGAAGTAAAAAGGTGTAGATACTTAAACAACATTGGATCTTCAAAAACGGTACACTATAGCACGCCCGCGTCCGTGTGGGCGCGATGCCACACTGAGGTGAAGTGTGGATAGTTAGCCACATTTTACCGTGTCACTTGCTGAGCACGTATAACCTATCTACACCTTTTTACTTATAATATCATTGGAACTAACGAACTTTTTCCTCAACAGTCAAAATTTCTGTTTTAGGAGGTACGTATTAAGATGCTTAGACTCGATTAATCATCATTTGTGAGTCAAAATTTTGTTTAAATTCAGTAAAACTTAATTATAATATTATTTGACTTTGTTTGTAAATAGGATCTAAATCTTCTTTTGGCTTTTGTGGTTAGTGACTAAGTGATGGCAGAGTTTTATACCGTCTACGTCATCGTTTGGCTTCACATGCAGTCAAGAAATATCTTACAGGCAGAATCTAATTTTCCTTCAGAATCGGATTCACGTCATGAGATAACGAAATCCACTGTTTCTGTTTACCCTAACTCTAACCAAAAAATTGATTTCATATAAGAGCACAATTGTGGTACGTCAAAGTAATGACTAAGCCCAGGTTTTTATGCCAACGCTTATTAATTATTACTATTAATGAATTGCCTAGACCTGAGTCATATATAACAAATTATTTAAATTCTCCATTCTCATTTGAATTGTTTTAATTGTATAATAGTACAATAGGAACAGACAAGTATTTATAATTACGACTAATGCATGGAAAAATGGAGTGTCTTATATAGGCTGGATACGCTTAAAAGGAGGCTCCAATCACCACTGATATAATGTGAAAACTTGTTGACTTTTTCATCTCTTTTTTTCTTTGTTTCACAGCTAAAATATTATATTATACCGACACTAGTGTGTATGATTTAATTTTGTAAAAGTAACCACCTTTCATTGACGCCTCCAATTGCTCTTAATCCATGGTAAGAGTGAATTTTATTGGCGGGCGCCTGATATATCGCGGTGCCAATCGTAAATCTGTTGCCGCGAAATAAATAATTTAAAACTAATAAAAACGGGCCCTCTACCCGTAATGTTGTGTTCCTAGTTATATTCGAAACACGAAACACATTCCGAAATCTCAGAGAACTATTGTTTTCATAGATTTGTGGTAATTACATCAAAAATAATACACTGTTTTCTTATGGTGGCATTAAAGCTTTTGCTACGTTTATTAAGTTAGCTAAATTCTTGTTAGTCGTTGTAATGTTACTTTCTGCTTTAGGTCATCATCTGTCTAGCGTTCTCCCATCTATGGTGCAGCCTGCTACTATTCTAATTTAATGCTCCTGCATAGGAGCGTTTAACATAGAGCGACTGCCTATATAACCTCCACAACCTAGTTACTAGCACTAACAAAGTTATTTTACCCCTTGTATAAATTACTGGTTGTTAGACTTTCGGAGGTTTGACTACCCCGACTGTCAAAGATCTATAATTACCCAGGATCAACATCTTAACGTGCTTTCTAAGGCACGGAGAGGTCTTGGTATGTAATCAATGCTCACCCGTGGATGGGTGAGCATTGATTACATACCAAGACCTTCAGAGTGATCTCATTATGAGTGTAAACTAATAGGTAGAATACATTTAGAGATCTAAAGAGAAAACTCATAGATATACGGTTAACTACACTGATGTGTACCTCTTGAAGAGGATCTCAGTTTACAAGGATCCAATTCGAACCCATTGTGCAATTTCATTGGATGCACTGCAAATAATTACATGACCCATTAATCGTGGCCAGGCCATTTATCCACTACCCTCGTTCCAATTTTTATCTTTTTATACAACGAAGCCGTTGAAATAGCATTGGGTATTTCTCTTTCACCTATGTATCTCGTGAAGAATTTAACATCGTAAAATAAAAGGGGGTTTGACTACCCCGACTGTCAAAGATCTATAATTACCCAGGATCAACATCTTAACGTGCTTTCTAAGGCACGGAGAGGTCTTGGTATGTAATCAATGCTCACCCATCCACGGGCCGACCTTGGCAAGCGAAACTAAACCTTCGATTAACCCGTGCTGTCATTATTTAGCTTTAACTTCCTCTAATTTCTGGTGTAGGTTACTGTAAAAATTCTAATAGCTGTAATAAAATAACTACTAGAACGTGTTGTGTGTTGTCTTGTTGTTGTTGTTAGCATTTTGTGTCAAGTTAAAGATGAGAATTTGGGATGAAGTGCGAACACAACATTATTAAAGAATCAAAACATCATCATTATCAAAGAATAAAAATCATTGTCCAATAATTCAAATCAGTTGAAACTCACTTCTAAATAAACTTTTGTCTTTAAAAACTTTACAATAGTGTAGTAGCCAGAATGACAAACGGTCTGAAAATAACAATGATTGCAGCTACAACACTTGAAACATTTATGACAAAATAATAATATATATAATATATTTCTTCATAGTATTTTACATAAACACTATTTGTTATACTTAAGTGCATTAGTAGGCACTTACATCTTACGCAAGTGCTATACCATTGTTCGCTATGGGACAACACTGTAAACGCTAACAACTGTAGAATTAATTCCACCTTATCATCAAGGTAAAGTAAACCTTATTACCATGTCACAAGATTAATTATGAGATATGGGGGTGATAATTTACGATAACGTATACAGAAACTGCATTATGCATCACGGAAACACATTGCTTTCTAAACGTTCGTGCTATTGAACATATGTTTTTGCTGCTGCGGCGCTTACTTGTCCCGATAGGAATTTCTAGCGAATAATTCATGTTGACGGATAATGTTTTAGAATATCCTGTTTGGTCAAAACTTAGATAAGGTGCACGTGCTGTTTAAATAAAAGATGTTTCGTATTGGTTTCTAGGATCTAAGGATCTAGGAACGTAATAAGATAAGCTATGGAGGCCGTTGGAGGATAAAAAGACATTCAAAGTAACGACTGCAAAATTCTTGTCGGAATTTTGTTTTTTGCTCGTACACATTGCTTATTTTATTACCGTTTATCGTTAACTAATCAACACTCCCGGTATAAATGCTTGACATGCCGATGTCATTGTTACTTCTTTTCTAACAAACATCGCAATTTCCCACCAATTGTTCATTTGGTTCACCAGGCTCAGAAAGTCTATCTTGTTTTTCATCGTCATCATCCCATTAAATCTTGAGCAAAACGCACATATTCCTTTGGAATTTGAAAAGCATCCGTGGCAATGCTCAACCACCATGAAACAATTGAACAAACATGACCATCATTATAATTTATTATGAACAAAGCCGGAGAAACGACTTCGCAATCGAGTCAACAGGGTGTGACCATATCTTGGACTGTACCATTGTTCGGCCTCCTCAAATTGTCAACCAAACCATCCCCCTCTTCTATGCCTTCATTTTTTATAAAGTATACCGTATTAGCTGGTCCAGCGTCATAGTTACTTGTGATTCCATAAGCTTCTTGTTGGTTTTCAGTGTCTGTGTTTGTGTTTTGTGTGGCGACATGTGGTTCTTTTCTAATAAACATCAAGCCTTGTTCGTCATTGTTTTTATTACGACTTACGATATAGCTACATGTGACGCTATTTCTAATACAAATTTTAACGCTAATTTGAGAGATTATTCAGCTGTTGATATAAATGTAAGTGGACAAAAAAACACTCAGTGTAGTAGTACAAATGAGCAAGATATCTAAACATAACGTATTTTCTTTTCAGAACATAACAAACATTAAAACGTTACAGAAAGAGGATTTAGGAAAATATGCAACCTTTACACCAGCCAGCAACCCAATTAAATTCAAGGTGGGAATTTGAACGATTCATAATTTCATATGTCACTTTTAACACCAGTGGACTCGAAAACCGCAATTACCTACGGTCCTGATAAGTGAGCAGTAGTGGGTCTCTGTTATGTATTAAAAGGGCTAACTTGTATTTATAATGACAGTACTTAAACCGGGCGCAATTACTTCGCCGCATAGCTGACAGCATTTAGCGCATTTCAAATGCAGAAATACGACAGGCCGAGGCTGCTTGTGGGAATATCATTGACATGGCCCACATTCTTGATAAACTTGCTGGAACGGAAACGTGACTCAACCGGCAGTAGATACAATATAAAATTACATTGACGGTGTTAAATAAATAAACTAGCATTTTTATTTAATTAAGTTTCGATGTGATCGGCAAACACATAAAACAAGGAGGGTACTATCAGCTGCTTATCGTCCTGTTCCAGTTTTTGTGAGTAAGTGTGTCAATGAACACACAGTAAAGTGCACATATTTCAAAGTTTACAATGTGTAGATAATGATTAACGGAAAGCAATCACTTAGAGCCTTTTTTATAAGCGTAGCCGCAATGTACTGACTAACGACTCGATTTTATGATTCACCATGTACAGCATATAATGCTAAAAGCCATAAAAATTGTATTAGAAGCCACATAAATGTACACACAGGTTCTCAATACCAGTATCGTAAAAACTTTTATAAACTACATACTATATTTAAGTAGAAAGATAAGAAGCAGTAACGTGGACAAGATACAATTGAAAGAGGGATTTTAAGATGCATAGCTGAGAATCTTTTCCCGTGACGGCCTCGACCTCAACGCAACAGTTAGTCAGATATCAGATCAGTTCCTCGTAGCAATGAATAATGCTTCGAAACAAAACCTCAATATGAGATGAGAAAAAATAAAAATACGTGACTCACACACTTTCGTATTCAAATATTTTTAGAAGAGGATTGTATTGAAATACCTGTGAAATTTTAAACAGAGTATATGTGCGTCAGGTACTTTGTTGATGCTGAAGATATAATTTAACACGTAGGGTTATAATTGAAACCATAGACTTGACCTCAGAAAAAAATTAAATAGAAAAAATTCCTAAATACTGACTCATGGCAAACTGTCAAAATAAATACACTAAGTAAGGTAGTTTTACCTCAAGGAGAACAAGTTTGTAGACATTTTAAAAGGAAAGTAATGCCGTGTAACGCCATCAATTGAAGTAGAAACATTGAGTGCCATGTGAAAAGGGGCAGTGTTCAGACGATCGTATCGAACCATCGGACCGCAGCCAAGAGCTAATTGCATTAAATTAATTTATCAGAGAGAAACATCACTAGATGTATCAAGTTTTTAGGGTTCCGTAGTCAACTAGGAACCCTTATAGTTTTGCCATGTCTGTCTGTCCGTCCGTCCGTCCGTCCTCGCTTAATCTCTGTGACCGTTAGCACTAGAAAGTTGAAATTTGGCACCAATATGTGTATTAATCACGCTAACAAAGTGGTAAAATAAAAATTGGAAAAAAATGTTTTATTAGGGTAGCCCTCCTATTATGTAAAATGGGAAGTGATTTATTTTTATTTTCAACCCTAACGTGTGATATATTGTTGGAAAGGTATTTAAAAATGAATTGGGGTTCACTACAATCATTTTTTGATAATGTCAATAATTTCTGAAATAATCGCTACAAAAGTAAAAAACAATGTGCCCCCTCCTCTAACTTTTGAACCATAAGTTTAGAAAATATGAAAAAATCTGAAATGTAGAACTTTACAAGGACTTTCTAGGAAAATTATTTTGAACTTGGATGGAAACAACACTTTTTGTACAAAAAAGACAAAAAGTTGTACAAAATAATTTCTGGACAAGTTTGTAGTATAATCGTATATGCAATCATTTTGAACACTTATTGTGACGGACGGGAAACTACGGAACCCTACACTGAGCGTGGCCCGACACGCTCTTGGCCGACTTTTATTTTTCAATGGTTACAATACTAAGAACTTGTCCTTGTGACAGCATCACTGATTTTATTTAGCACAAATAAAAGTCCAAATTCTAGTAACTAAAAGTGAAACATAAAAGTGCACACTTCTCATTTCCGATACCGATTTTTTCATTTGTTTAGTCTAGTGTAATCCTATTTTATATTCAGTTAGAACAGTTAACAGTTAGAACTGTATAGTATTTATTTTTTCAAAACGAGTTTTTTCCAAAGAATTTTTATTCTCTTTTTTGTAAAAAATCCCGCTTGGAAAACAAATTCAATTCACAGTTACAATTTCACAATTTATTATTATTCTCAAGTTTTCTTGATGATTATTTTTTCTACACTGAATTTCTCTGTACGAACAACAAAACAAACGTTCTTGTGAAGTGAATGAATCACATCGATATTTTTTGCAGGAAATACCCGACAGCGCGTTATCCAGCTCAAGTAATGACCGGGGTTTGCTGTATCATGATCAACCAGGTACCTTGCGTCATCAATGCTATCATCGCCCAAGTTTTCAGATGAAGTAAAGTTGGATAAAATAAAGATTTTAAAGATTTCTCATAGCTGTTATCCAACAGAAATATCTTTTCATTATGTCCTATCTCTTGTTGAATATCTTCCGGTTTGCGATTACTTAATATTTTGTTCTTGTATTATGTCACTGCATTTCATAATTATGTTAGTGATTATACTCCTCACTATTGTCCGAGAAACTGCATGATGTGTTATCATATAATAGACGTAGGTATGTGTACCACAATGGGCTTCTGCTCTTTTGTAACGTTTTTGCTTTCACATAATTAATATCCTTCTAACGTTATTAGAAACTTTAAAATATTATTGATTGATACCTTTACTATGAAACTATAGCTGTTAATTTGGTTGGTTTAAAGTTAAACAACCAAAATCTAGGCTTTTGGTGTCCAGGTTTAAAAAACGACATACCTACAAGAAAAGAACCAAAGGATTCTGGTGACTGAACCACATGTCATTATTTTCCCTCTTATAATAGCAAAGCTGGGAACAAATCCTATTTTAATATTATAGACTATTTACTAATATTAGACTTCAAGTATTGCATTAGAACCCCTGGGCAAGATATTTTATGCTTTATTTGTATTGTTTTTTAACTTTGTTCCAGGGTACGCGCTAAATGATTATGAGGAAGGTCCTCATTACTCTAACGGCCACGACTATCACCTATATGATCATCACGCAGGTGTCCATGGTCCTCCTACTTTCGAACATGATCACCATAACTCTTATCCTCTTGGTGATCATGATCATCATGACTTTCATGATCCACATGGTCATCATGACTATCCTTCCCATCATCACGGACATTCTTACTCTGGGCATAAGCATCATCACTCCGACCATGGGCATTATAATAAACATTATAAACATGTAAGTAATATTGCATTTTGAGTTACTTCGCTTTTCTATTATTGAGAGCTATTGAGAGAATTAAATTAAAAAATTAACCTTAGCCATACGTAGTCCTGCCATCAAGCAAAGGCTGTTGATGTCCAGTTTGACGGGAATGATCGCCGGTGTAAGTAAATATGTACAGACGCCAGCACATCAAGCTACCCCAACTTGACAAATTTTCCCAATTGAACATGAACCCTATGATGTTAAGAATAACGTTGAAAACCTATCAAAGAAATTTGACACACTGGGGTAGGCTGATGTGCAGCTGCTGGCGTCTGTACAAGCACATAAGATGTTATAATTTGGTGTCGGAATGACGGCGCACTTGCATAGTGGCCAATTAGCAATGGGTAGACTGCCTGCTTTTAGTTGGCATCCAAATAGGTAAAATTATGTAAAAGTTTTGACTATGGTTATTATTTAAGCACTACACAATATAGATGACACAAGAAAGATAAATTAATAGTCATCGATCAAAGTTCAGAACTAAGTTAATCTAGTAGGCGCTATGCTTTTTTATCAAGTTTGGCTTACAGGGTGTAATCTGGTGAAACTAGAGATACGATAAGTATCTTTTCTATTTATTTTTATAGTATTTATTTATTTACTTTTGTAGTAAGTACCATAATTCTAACAGGTGTAATTAAAACTACTAAACCACAGCAACGCGTGGTCTAAAATTATACAAAAGAAATCATTTGTTGGTAAACGCCTTTTAAAACTTAACTAGGTATATTGATAGAACTTCGAACGGTAATGTTCTGCCATTTTTATTGTTACCCTTTAGAAAATGACTCCCTTGTTGCCTATATTTTATCGTTCTCACGCTCCTTCATTAAATTCTTGCGAGCCTAGTTAAATAAGTGGGTCTAACTATAGGTCTGCTACCGAGAATAAACCTTACTCAAATCCTAATTGGTTAATAATAAGATTACTGGTCATCATCTCTTTTAATGTTACAGGCTCTAGCTGCGAAAACTGTACTATGGCCAATTGCTGGAATAGCATTATTGGGTGCAGCAGCAGCACTTGTTAGTAACCCCGTTTTGCTTCAACTAGGAGTGGTATCTGGTAAGCGTAGAAGACGAGATACAGAAGAAGTGACTGGTCCTGATTTCCCACCGGATACGTTTCAAAAGTATGAAGATAAAATGAAGGCACAAATAAATGAAAGTAAAAATACAAAACTTAAGGAGAAATTAACGAAACGAACAAAACAGAATAGGATTTTGAAAATCGCTTCCCTAACAGAAACTTCTAAGAGAAAAGTATTGGAAACAGATAACCTAAAGGATGTTCATACTCTTAAAGGATTACGAAAAATAAGACCTTCAGTTAAAAGTAATGTCGACGTAACGACATCTCCAACATATTATAATGACAATAATGATGACGATAGATTCATCCCAATACCAATTCAATTAAGAACTCCTCAGATTACTGAGTAATTCAATTATAGTTAAGTAACTTTTAAAAGTATTAATAAACGTCTTGTACAGCGCTTTAGTTTTAGAACATTTTTCCCTTATCAAGTCATTATACATTATACAGACTACAAACGGTACGTGCTTTGTTTATAAAAACAGCTTAGTACTCACCAAATAATGTCCACAAAAATTAGAATAAGTCCTTTTCTTGGAACACTACACAATCAACAGACATTACACAAACAAACAGCAAAAAAACAAAAAAACTGACTCGATACAGATATTATTGATCACAATAAAACAGACATAATTACACCAGAAGATATTGTACGGACACACAATAATACAAATCACTTGCACAGCATGTAGCTTAGTTCACAAACAATACACTCACAGAAATATTGACTAAACAAACAATGAACCGACAATTGTTTGGTCAAACGTCATCAAAGAACCGATCATACGGTGTTTGGCTTACGAAACGAGTGAAGTTCGAACTGCCGAGATAGTTTTGAATGAAGTTGCCTGCTGACCTTTCTATGTGTGCGCACACGCATGGCAAAATGAACGAGCGCGCTCGCAAGGGGTGTTGAAAAACTAGCTTTAAAAATGCCCATGTGTGAGTCATGGCGTGACACGTTACGGTTAGCGAGGCGTCCCTATTGGTTGAGGATAAATTTTTAAAAGAAAGGTTGAAACATACTAAGATGGGCGGTGTATTCCAATGCAGGTATTCTTAAATTGTTATTAAAATACTAAACGTAAAATTATAGCTACTATTGAGAAACAGTTTACCACTAATAAAAAAATTGTTTACAATTATGAAATTATTCTATTACTTACATACATATTATTCAAAACAAAAACAAAAGTTAAATAATCAAAAAATTCATCTGCATCGCTGTCAACGGAAAACGTGGCTAAAAGACTGGCTGAATTGCCACGTTTAATGGAAAATGATGCATAATATGATTTAATCATATTATGATTTAATCATACAAATTCATATTCACTCTGAAATGTTTGACCTCTTAGAAATCTTTTAGTAAAATATCGTAAAACTTAAGTCCTATAGGTTTTTCAATTTAGCGCCCTCTATCGGTTAACTACAGAGTTAAAAAGTCACATTGCTCAGTAAACTCAGTGACTCATAGACAACATTAGCGTTGAATCAGTGGACGCTGCTGTTAGTTGCTCATACGCTCCACAGATGTCGCCTTTAAAAGTATTAATATTATTTAGCTGTTGTTTGAATTACAAATGCAGTGAGTTCAAGATTTTGTTTAAAGTCTAAAGATATTTGAGTTAAGCTGATGTTTGCAAAAAGATAGACTTGCTTTCAAGAAGAGAAAAGAAAAGTACTCACTAATCTACAATATTCATTTATTGATGAAAAAATAACATAATATAAAAAAAATCTCTACATAAATAATACTGTGGAGCATCACTTCAATCTTCTGTTTACAGCTTGAATCCGAACTGTAACAAAAATATGTAATTGGCCGTATTCAATAAATACGTAAAAATATCGAAACTCCTTCCTCCAAAATCAAGGTGGTTCCGTTATGAAAGCAATCCTATAAAAAAAAGAGTTTTTCTTTACATGGATCTAATTAATAAAAACTATTTACTGCTAATTAAAAAACAGACCGCTGGCACTGGAAAGATCAGAAATACAGTGATTGTAAAAATCTAACGAAATTGCCCTTTATTTTTAACCGACTTTCAAAAAAGGAGGAGGTTCTATGTTCGTGTGTATGTATTTTTTTTTTTTTTTTTTTTTTATGTATGTTACCTGATTTCTCCCCCATTTGTGGACCGATTCTCAAAATTCTTTTTTTATTCGAAAGAGTATACTCCCGAGGTGGTCCCATTTTAATTTGGTGAAGATCTGGTGCTGATCTTCGGAGATATGCAACGGAACTCTTCAAAAATAGACGGCAAATCTGTCGTGATTGCTGGAATCGCTTGGATGTTTATTGTTTATGCAACATCATGACGTATCATCACGCCTGGTATGCTCTGAGGGGTACGCAGATGTGTACAATATACCTAGATTTCGACAGTTAGGTATGTTAATTTTCATTTATTAGGGATAAGTGGCTAACCCTATTATCATGACATGTACTGTTACAATTAACAATATATATAGCAAATATTTGTATGGGAACCACTAAAAATGGAAAAATAAAAAACTTTTTTGCAAAAAAATTAAACCGACTTCAAAAAAAACACTAAACGGTGTAAAATAACTCTAAATTCGGAAGTCGGTGGCCCATCATGAATAAGACAAAACCACCAAAGCCACAGACTTCCGAATTTAGAGTTATTTTACACCGTTTAGTGTTTTTTTTGAAGTCGGTTTAATTTTTTTGCAAAAAAGTTTTTTTTATTAGTAACTTAGCAGACGTCCCGCGGTTTCATCCGCGTAGGTCCCGTTCCCGTGGGAATACAGGTATAAAAAGTAGCCTATGTGTTAATCAGGGGTGTCTGCTAACTGAATAACCAAATTTTATTAAAATCCATTTAGTAGTTTGTACGTAAAAGAGTAACAAACATCCATCCATCTATCATACTCACAAACTTTCTCGTTTATAATATTAGTAGGATAGGATAATGTTGGAAATCTGTCAAAAAAAAATGACATATCATCAACTCGTAGATGCAATCTACTAAAGTCTGTTTTTTAATCCCAGAGACTAAATTGACACATGCAAATGTCAAACTTACAAATAATGTTGCCAGCTCTTTTGTTTAGTGTTGTACCTACGATACCGGTTTGTTGAATCGTAACTTTTTATATTTATTTTACGATTTAAAAACTGTACGTTGAGAATTTTCGAGAAAATTACTGGCTTTTGTTAGAAAAACGTAACTGGTGACAAAAAGTGACTTTTTATTTATAATACTTCAAATTTTTATGTATGAATATTACTGAGAGGTCGGGTCAACACATAGGCTACATATTATCATGCCATCACCTACGGGGGAGGAGTGTGTGACAGCGTGTAATCTCATCATCTGCCTAGCCTTTTCCCAACTATGTTGGGGTCGGCTTCCAGTTTAACCGGACGCAGCTGAATACCAGTGTTTTACATGGAGCGAGTGCCTGTCTGACCTCCACAACCCAGTAACTGGGCAACACGATACCCCTTGGTTAAACTGGTTGTCAGACTTTCGGGCTTCTGACTACAAGTAACGACTGTCAATGATCTACAAATGACAGCCGGGACCAACGGCTTAACGTGCTTTCCGAGGCACGGAGGAGTCTTGGTATGTAATAAATGGTCACCCATCCACGGACCGACCTCGTCAAGCGTAGCTTAACCTTCGATCGACCCATGCGGCTGTTATAATTTAGCCACAAGCTCCTCAGCGTGTAATCTAAGGACGCATATTTAAATGTTGTTTTTGAGTAAGCCATGCTATTATCTAGCTTTACACTATAAAAACTACGCTATTTAAATAACTTGGGCAGAGCAACATAGTTTAATGAATGTTAGGAGTTTATAGGCAATTATCGAACAGCGCCATCTATTGAGATTTCATAAAAATCAAATCAAGTTACATGTTAACATTTTTTGGAATTAATAATAATTAGATCATGTTGGCGAGGTCAGTAGTTAGTTATTTTTATAATTCATAGATGGTGATGTGCAATTTCTTCATAAAAGTTGTATCGTATAGTTCGTTTTGACTAATTCAAGTTCCAAGAAACCCTCAAAATCTTGAACAGAGTTGAGGAAGACAATTTAAAAAAAATATGGTGTGAAGTAGGTATTACAAAAAAGTTGTGTTCATTGAAGATCGTCAATTTCATGTTGTTAGTACAAAATAAATGTTGACTGTTAATACTTTTGTTCGGTATTTATCTGTGTGATAATTGCTCTCGAAACTCAAGGGTTTCTAAGATGCGCAGGTTAGTTTGATCTCACGAAACCGAGGCAAAGCGTCAACAAGGGCTAGGTGCTTCGTGAGAGTAATGCACTAAGTTTTTCCGCAAAAACTCTCACGCAGCGCCAATTACGACTAGAATTAAACGAGTCCGCACTACTGCTTCTCAATATCAGGAATTGTGGGACAACGAGAAATGCATTTAGCTATCGACCGGGATCGTCATTCTTTGTCTCGCGCATTCGAACGGTTACACAGAGGTTGAGTCTTCAGAATATACCTAAGCTCTGACACTGCTCGATTACCTGAGAGCAGTCAGGAGCGTGGGATACGACTTGCGCGTGACCGAGAGCGTGATTCTTTATCTCGCGCTTCCAAAACGGATACAGAGAGAGAGCAGATATTAAGTCTTTAGCTTTTCCGCACTGAGACTGCTCGGTCCCTCGAGACTAGTCAGAAGCGCGATACACGCCAAGCAAGCAATCGCGAGCGCATTGATTTTGAAAGATCCAAAATATGTAATTTTAAACTGAACTACTGCGCTGCGTGTCTCTATTTTGTTTGCAATACTAGAGTAGGTAGTAGTATTTGAAGTAGTAGTAATAATTTAACTCGATTGGTATAATGTCCATACATAAAGTACAAGGTACTTTGATTGGTTGATTGAGTGGATCCGCACTTGCGTCGCGGTCGTCTGTCTGTCTGTCTGTCTGTTCGCGATAGACTCAAACATGACTACGCTGGCATGGCTACGGTGCTGTTTTCACCCATAGATAGAGTTTTTCTCAAGAAATTTATTAGTATATAATTTGTCAATATTTTGTATACATTGGCAAAATGTAATAGTATTTATTGGAGGTAAAAAAATAAGCCTTCTGGGAGCTCGGTGCGATAACCGACATCCATGAGGGCAAAGCCGCGAGCATCAGCTAGTATAAATAAAAAAACCCATAAATAAAAAACGATACTACTTGATTTTACTAACGGCAATTTACGGTAGTGGCACATCACTATTTAAGAATTGCAAAAAACTGGTCAAACATGAAATGTCATTTTAGTCTCCGTGATTAAAAAACAGACTGTACAATGACTATTATCATAGAATAGACTCTATTGACAGATTATAAATGAACGCAAAGGAAAATAATATTGTAGGTACTTGCGTGGCTTTACGTCGACGGTGTTACCCTGCTAAACAGAAATTCTATGCATATACTCGTATTACTAACCTTCGGAGCATTTTCCACAGTACATTTGAATATCAAAGCTGCTCTCTCACAACCTTTTTCTCCATCAGACACCTTGACATCGTTCACTAAAAACAAAGCACATTGTTAAATATTTATTTTGAATTTACTAGAATAAATAAATATTCCACAACTTACAACTACAACAAAGCAGAGCCTGTGTAATAGTTATATGTTTCTGAATACATACATTCATATATTACAGATAAATAACACTCAGACACAGAACAAATGATCGTGCTCTGATACAAACATTTGTCCTGGGTGGGAATTAAACCCACGAACTCCGACTTAGAAGTCAGGGCCAATAACTACTAGACCAACTTATGTATGAAAAAGCTTAACTGGATAGCAATGCAATGATAAGTAGGCTAGTTCTAAATCCTACCATAGGACATAACATCACGCCTTGGGAAAATCCAAAGAGTTAGGCAAAGGTGTGCCTATAATGAACTCATATATAGTCATATATGTATGTGTTATGTACTGGACGCACACCATATATGTGCTAACGACAAATGGATTCACTACCAAAGTGAGTGATCGACGCGCAATGAAGCCTCGGGTTATTGGGGGCAAGTCTATTGCCAACAACAACCGGGATCAAATTCAGACTTGGGCTGCTACTGAGAAATTCCTGATAAAAAATACTTATACCCAGCACCTCATGCTCAGTAGTAACACTTGTAACCAGTAGACCAGGGGGTCGAGTCTGCTATTGCAATCGTGTCTCAATGACCGGTCAATGATCGATTTTTGACGTATAACGTCAAACTTTTGACACATTTCCCATACAAAAACTGACAAAGTTGTCAAATATTCGATCAATGACCGGTCATTGAGACACGATTGCAATAGCAGACTCGAGCCCCAGTACTAGTACACCAGTAGACTCGTAGTCAAACCGTGGTATTATAAAAATATATAGGTACCCTTGACACAGACATCTGCCATTTTCTTTCCATTGACCACACGTTTTTCATCTCCGTTCTTCATTAATTCAGCTATTTTGTAGGCATGATCTATATCATACAGTCCTTGAGCATTCATCTGAAAAAAAAACAATATTTTACTTGCTAGGTTTGATACTCTACTATTTTTTATTTCAATTGGGAGAATAAACAAAAGTTTACCATGAACAAAGAGTAGAAGAAAATCGACGCGTCCCCTGATGCTATGAATTTTATTCAAGACATGATTCTAGATCCTCGCCGTTCAAAATTTATTTCTGTTTTTTCCTAGTTATCTGTAGTTTTCTGATATTTATAACAGCATTATTTTCATCGAACCCAATAAATAAATAAATAAATATTCCACAACTTTTCACACAACGCCAATTTAGTCCCAAGTTAAGCTTGAGAGCTTGGGTTATGGGTACTAAACAGCTGAAAAACATACTTATATATTTCTAAATACATACATATTAAAGATAAATTACACCCAATGAAACGATTAAATTAATAATTCACCACTATCACTATTTTTTTTTAAATTAAAGTAGAAGAAAAACTCAGGGACATCCTAAACATTAGGTTATGAAAAGCCAAAGACATTCATTAAATCTCTTTGGGAAAAGCTAACAAAATTATTACTCACAACTGAACTTACAACTGTATTGAATTAGTTGAATCATTATTAGTCATTAGAAATTAATAAAATATCTTATCGAAGTATCATTGTGTACACCAATTTAGAATGAGTACCTACATATTGCAACTATTTTGAATAGGCTCATTTATGTCATTTAACGACATTACGTGATGGCTAGGAAGCGTATGAAACACTTCTTGTAAATCTAATTTCATCTTTATACATTGGTCAAAACATGCATTGATTATGATCGGATCATTAACCTCAACCAAAACGATTTTAACCATTTTGTACCTAACACTAACTTGGATGAAATCCAACGAATAATTTTATATTTTGTTAAAGAATAAGTTTTTATGTTTAATTGTATGTCAGACAAAGTGTCGTCGGGTTTTTCTATTTGGCATTTTTTAGTAGGAGCCCGTGTTTTGAATTTGTGGCCAATTGATGGCCATTAACTTGCCCTCTATTACATGGAGCTTAGCTATTACTAGTAAACAGGAGTGTACTCATCAAGGTGGTAACCGCATAATATTGTGTTAATAATAAAATTTATACCTGACTCTCCAAATAGCTACATACACATTTTAGCTTTTAAAAACAAAAACATTTCTCTACTTACAATTTCGGCAGCCTTATAAGCACAAGCCAGCACGCATTTGGTGGCAGTCTTGGTGGGGACAACGAAGCTCTGCAGCTGCACCAAGTCCACCATATCCACCTCCGAGTTCTTATTACATTTCATTACTAGCTTTGTGAACTCCATCTTTACTTCTTCTTCTGTGAGGGCCTAAATTGAAGAAACAACCATAACATTTTACAACAATTCGAATAAAATGAGTTCTGTAAATTAAATTCCCAGAGGAATTTATTAATTTGATTTTGAACTTGATTCTGAGAATTTGAAAATTATTAATAACAAGAACTTAAAAAGGAGACTAAAATAAATAAGTGCTCATCTAAACGAATATTAATTACTAAACTAATATACTATAAAACCATAAGCGACGGGCAAGCAAAATTTAAGAAGTTTACACCGGAATTTCATTTTAGACGAGAAAGATAAATAAAGTTACAAGCCTGTTGTTTACTGGCAATAAATCTAAATTAAAGTTTTAAGTTTTGTGTACTGTAGTGATGAACTGTTCTTTATAGAAGGAAGAGAAGACAAAAACAATTTAAACGTACGTTCTTTGGACTTATTCTGTTTTGCGTCTAAAGTTTACAATTTTATTAGTGTAAGAAAAACAAAATCACGTTTCGAACCATAGCAGAAAATATTAATACTTACATAAACACAGCTGCATAATGCTAAACACAGAATTATAAAGTTACACATATCGATCTCGCGCCTCAACCAATACTAATCGAAATGTTTAACTAACAACGTATAAATACTACAATTTCTAAAACACACGCGTATTAAATGAAATTATGTATTCCCGATAACATAAAAGTTTATTTATATTACATGAAATAATAGCTTTAATTGTAGTGGCTAGATAGATAGTATTTTTTGTAACATATTTTATCTATACAATCTCATGGTGGTGATATTAAATATCGGCCATTTTAACCATGGCAATTTTCACAAATCATTCTAGCCGAGTAATGGAATCTTAAATACTCATAATTATAAAGGCTAACAAACAAAAATTAATGAAGTAGATACTTTTTATTGGAACTTTATAAACGATTCTATACAAATCAAAATAAATACATCGATCTAACTAAAGAACGCAGCTGTCAAAACACCATATATACAGAAACTCGTAATTCTTGAACTCATTATTCCACAATGTGTGCCAGGCAGCTACTTATGGCTCAAAGAAGGTCAAACTGGAACAAGAAAAGCAAAGACTAATTAGATACCAAACTACTTAAAATCCATTTTTTTTATTTACTCGTACCGATTTAATTTCTGTCCATTTTACAGCACCACTTACAATAGTTTATCTGATAATATCTTTACATCATCCGGCTGTACAGCAAAGTGATGGCTGAAGTTATTGATAGTCTAAAATTTTAATAGTGTCGCTATTATGATCACGGATCTGTTATGATACCGTTCTAAATACCAATTAGAAAATACACTTAATCTTCTAATAGTAGGTTGAAAAACCCTAATATTCAACATCGGTATATACTGACGTCATTCATTGACTTTTCATTTTCAAAAACAGATTGCGTTTAGCTTAATATTAATAGTAAAAAAAGAACATACATCAGGAGCTTTTTCCACTGTGCATTTGAAGATCAAGGCAGCTCTCTCACATCCTCTTTCTCCATCGCTGACAGCTACATCGTTCACTGCAAAAACATATTTATTTTCAAAACAAATATTGTGTTCAGGAAATCAAAATTACTGTCGGCTAGGAGCTCATCCATACAATTAATTTGTGACACAAAAGTTTAATTTTCTTGATTTTATGTTCTATGTTATCATTTCTCTTTTCTTTTAAAAAGTTTTTAACAATTTTTATCTTCTAAGTTTCAGTTTCACTCGTGTACATATTAATCATGTAGTATTTAAGACGTGTCTAACGTCGTTAGTTACAGACATGCAATGTATATTTACTCACTACCTGTTTTATACTCTTATGTTTGTATAATTGCTTGTTTTCCCAAAGAAATAAATAAACATTACTTTCACGTAGTTAATTATTGTTACTAAATTCCTAATTACACTTAAATACTTTTTAGTAAAAATATTTTCATTGAATCTTATGTAATGTCGCAATTTATGAGTTAAAGCTATAATGGATGTACAACAATGGTTGATTAAATCATGACTATTACTAGCAATATTAATAATAATTATGTAGATGTGAAATAAGAATGCAATACCAACTCTAAACAGAATAGTATCACTTCAAATGCTAAAAAAATGCTTGGATAAATGACTAGAACGCAGTGTTATCAATGCAATATTAATTTATTGTTCTGGCATTGAAATTTTATGCATCTATAAATATATGCGTTGTCATATCAAAAGAATATGAATGGACGCAAATGTTTAACGATTAAAAGATTTATGCATGTTTGCATCTGCTGCTACGTTTTTGACTTCGCATACAGAGTTATAATGTTAGTCTTAGATTATTATAATTATGTATGTAAATTGGTGCTCAAAATTTCATAATATCTAAGTAGGTACTTAATATGATAAATTTAATTAATTATTTGAAAAAGTGTTTTAATATTATTACCGCTTTTGCATGCCTCCGTGAACTCTTCACTTTTCTGTATTTTGACAGGGTCATCAGACAAATACTTTCTGGTCATTTCATTGACACCATCGACTGATAGTTCTCCTTGTTCATTCATCTGAAATTTTGATATATTTATGAATGTTATTAGTAAAATATTAATACGATTACGAAATGGCTAGTATTGGCTTGTGGCTAAGTAATAGCAGTCTTATGAGTCGATCGAAGGTAAAGCAACATGATCCGAGGCTGGTTCATAGAAGGGTGACGATTCACATAACGTATACGTCCTCGTGCCTCAGAAAGCATATTGAACCAGCCCAGCAGTCATTTGTAGATCGTTGACAGTCGTTACCAGTAGTCTGAACTCCGAAAACCTGTCAATCAGGGGGTCGAGTCTGCTATTGCAATCGTGTCGCAATGACCGGTCAATGATCGATTTTTGACGTATAACGTCAAACTTGTGACACATTTCCCACACAAAAACTGTCAAAGTTGTCAAATATTCGATCAATGACCGGTCATTGAGACACCATTGCAATAGCAGACTCGAGCCCCAGTTCTAAAGGGTATTGTGTTACCCAGGTACTGGATTGTGAGCACTGGGGTATAGGTATAGGTTTATACCGTCTGCATCCGGTTTGATCGACCACAACGTAGTTGAGAAAAGGGTAAGTACAAACGTCAGCACATCAACCTACCCCAATGTGACAAATTTCTTTGATGGGTTTCAACTTTATTTAAACACGATAAGATTCATCAGCCTGCGTAGCATGAACACATTGAACACCGAAGAAACGGCCTTTGTCTACAGACGAATCGGCAAAGTACAGATTATATAGACAGGAACCTCAATCTGTCAAATTTCTTTCAATACACCTGCCTGCGTAGCATGAACACTTAATTTATTTTCTTCCGAGACACGACAAAGACCGTTTCTTCGGTGTTCATGCGACGCAGGCAGGCGTCTGTACATAGATGATGAACCAGTTTAGCTCAAGGAAGTTTCATACCGGTATTTCTTTACCATGACTGTGGAATGTACTTAAAATAAAGAGCATTTCAACCAAAAGATGTCCACTAGACAAAATTCCCTGAAAGATATCCACTATGATCAACCCGACGGTGCTTAAATGTATTCAATTTTACTAAGTAGGTACAAAGACAAACTTTACGCCATTACCTTATTAAATTAATTAAGGATAAAAAGGAATCCTAATTAAATATTAAAGTAATCCGCTGTGTAATAAAGCCTAACATAAAAACTTAGGTAAAGATTTATAACAAAATATTTATTCCCATGAACACCAATACAAAGGTTAGCATCATCAGCTTCATAGGAAAACATATTTCCGGTGAATAAAGAGCATTAGCTCTAATCGTTGCGACGAGAAGGCTTTGTACAATGACTGTGGACCGTGTAATTGCTGTACTTATCATCCGACCTTGCATAATTTTTACACAACAGTATTCGTTGCTGGGAACGACACTGCACGTCCAAAAACGCTAAACAAAGAGCCACCATAGAGAAAAATAAACGAGAGGACGCATGGAGAACACTATGCAACTGATGATAAAGGATTCAAATCTTTAACTAAACAAATAAATAAAATTAATACATATTTCGACCTATCAATTTTGTCTCTTTGTTTGAGGTAATCTCCAAAGCAACTGAACCGATTTTGACGAAATAGTCACTTTGAGATAGCTGATGTTGTAAGGAGCAACCTTTGCTACTGATATTTTAGAAAAAATAATTACGCTCTCCGCAAAACAATACATTATTAAATTGTAAGTAAAGTTAGTAGATTATTTATAAAGATCCTTAGAGATATACTATATACAATAACTGATACAAGTAACTACTTGTTTTAAGAGATCAGCGTTTTCGAGGCTAACATACACGTTTTTATAAGTCTGCAGCAGTGGCTTTGAACTAAAAAACCTTAATGCCTACACAGAAAAATGTCTTGCTGAATCCGACCTTATAATAATGTAGCTTTTTTGGAAAAGCAGTTGGCTTTAGCCCTAAATAGTATAATAATAAAAAAAAAAATATCATTTAATATCTTTCACAAAGCTAGCTTAAAGCGTTTTGGTAAAAACCTGTGTTAAAGGTCACCAGGCCTCTTTCTTGGCTAGAATTAGTATTTGCAGAAAAAGTCCAGGAGTCGAAGTTAAACAATCTGCATAAAAAAAATACTAGATACGAGTTAAACAATGGGCCTAACAGCATCAAAAGAAGTGATAAAAATACTAAAGACAAAACCTGCCCATAATCCTGCAGAAGTTATTGAGTCATTTTGTGAGCCAAATGTAGTAGGTAAGTACTCGTATTTTTTATATACAGCATACAGCTTTTGACGACATAATAGCAGATATTTTTAATCATATGATCATAAGTAGCTTCTGGTTACATAAACTACCTGCTACCGCGACTTCAATCGCGTGGCAGTTGGAAATGAAGATGTATCACCATTAAAACGTCTGTTGAGTTTTCCTTACAAGGGATCTATGTACTTGTATTTCTTATTAAATAGGTTTTGTAAACTATTTCTTGTACCCAAATTCATTTTCTGTTTTTTTTTTGTTATCGAAAACAATTAGAGGTTAGTAACCCAAGTTATTCATAAAATCAGCTAGAGCTGCTAGTAAAAGTCTCGTCAAAATCATCCCCGGCGTCGCGTCGCTTCTGAGATTATCCCGAATAAACTGACAACTACTTAGACAAAAAAATTTGAACACCAAACGTTCGAATTTCTTTCTTTTGATATGCATTTAATTTTGTCATTGCAAACAGACTCTATATTATTATTTTTTTTAGAACAAAAGACGATCTTTGCTCACCGAAAAAAAGGTGCGATTTGATTACCACAAATCATCGAATTAAACTTGGTACGATGTACGTATATACTTGTACTTTGAACTTAGTATCGGACTGCTACACAAAAAAAAACATGCGAAAACTGACCTTTGGACGATTTTTATTACAACAACACAGCAAAAATGGCAATCTTACCACCAACAGCGGTCAACTGTACGATGCTATTAAAATCATAACTAAGTAGTTATGGCTATGACGTTACTAATCTTAGGTTTTTGTTAAAAAGTCCAAGAATTCTTAGGATATTATCATGCGAATAATATCTCTTATTTTAAATATAATACCAACCTATGTACCGTGTGTGTGTATGTGTGTGTATGTATGTGTGTATGTATGTGTGTGTGTGTGTATGTGTGTGTGTATGTTGTGTATGTGTATGTGTGTGTGTTTATTTTACCTATAATGTAATACTTTTTTTAATAATCATTCTGTTAAGACAGAATAAAGTAAGTGAAAATACTGGGATGGAACTTCCTAGAACAATTTGCTCTGACCTTACTCGCTCCTTCCTCCCTTTGCTCCCTTAAGTCTTTCAGAAAGTCAGGTGCATGGACGTGAACGTAGTAAATCGATCGAGAGGTCTTGAGTTCGATCTCCACCCATTGCACTCAACTCATTTTCTTTGACGTGAACCCACTCCAGATACAAACATATTTTAAATTATTATAGGTTAGTTGGAGGGGCGAACATGAACTCAAGTAATGTGTAACCCAAATTGAATTCTGAGTTTCTTTCGGTGTTTCTTCTCAGAGTTGTCAGGTAGTGAAACTCCGATCTCAAAAAAAATGACGTGTAAAAGTGTTTGCGAAAACCTATTTACAGAAATAACTATCATTGATCATTGCTAGTAAATTTTAAAAAAGAAGAAAATATATAAGGATCGCAGGAGGTGGTTCTGTTGTGTCTGGCTACTCCCATAAGATCAAGCCAATAACTCACGCCTTTTTCTTAGGCGGGTGATAAAAAAAGTAGGCTTAAGTTTATATGTGCAAGTATGACTATGATGTTCTTACCATTCCCGCCTTCTTATAAACACAGGCAAAGAGGCATCTTGTTGACTCGCTATCAGGCATTATCTTGCGCCTGAGCAGCATCATATCGGGAGCTGTTATAGGGTTGTTGTCAGAACACTCTATTATCATCTCCACGTATTTCATTTTCAATTCTTCCAAAGATGATGCCTGAAATTGTATAATTGGTAATAATATAATTATTTATTTAGACTCATGGTTAGGTTAGGAATACAACGTGAGGAAACCGGCCTGCTTGTGAGGTATTTTTCGAGGGCATGTGATACCTACCAAGTTCAATACCTATAGACCGGACATCACGAACAAAATTTTCATCCGCAACTTGTTTCCTGCTGGACACATTTAAATCTCTTCGGTCACTAACCACACGATAAGAAGATGTTTAGGGACAAGCTCGTAGTCCAGACAGCAAGGAGACTGGATTCGTGCCCGTTTGATGTCAATAGATTTGCCTACCCCTATTACATGGGACAACCTTTCAATTGTGTCAATAATTATAGACACAAAAGAAAGACAATGACAGCGTTCGCTTGGGGTTCAAAGAATTAAATATAACCGGCAAAATAAGACTGTACTGATAAGACTGTTTGATTATATTATGTTTGAGTGCGGTTAAGTAGAAGTCATTCTCGGCTGTCACCTGTAGAACTTTGATAGTCGTTCTTAGTAGTCAAAATCCAGAAAGTCTGGAAGCTAGTGTTACTGAGAAACAGCGCGTTACCTTGTTCTAGTATGGAGGTCAGATGAGCTGTCGCTCAATGTAAAATAATGGTACCTATTCAGGTGCAAGCGGTTAGACTGGGAGTCAACCCCAACAAAATTGAAAAAAGGCGAGGCAGATGATGAAGAAGTTAGAATCTGATAAATATTTCAAATTGTGTAGTAAATTGTGGCCTAGTTTTTACGATTTACACTGTGGAACTATTAACAGAATGTAAATAAAGAACTATAGAAAACTAACAAGGACATTGAAAAATAAATTAGTGGACAACACTCACTATGTGCACTTGTAAAGCACTTGGTTCACACCTTAAAGTAAATCTAAGAAAACAAGTGTTTTAGACTTACCTGAACGTTCAAAGAGAAAACACTAACAACAATAAATATACTGTAAAATAAATTCAACATGATGATGATACAAACTAAATCCAACGCATTTGTCAAGCAAATGTGTGAATTGATACAAATTATCCCATATATATATGAAGTAAGAGCAGTTGTGAATACTCACTGAGTTACAACAAAAGTAATCATACATGTGCAGTTGGTAATCCATTTTATACATTAAAGTAATAATAAGATATACATGATTTGCGCCCTTACTCCTAAGTGAGTAGGTTCAAATTGCCTTGTATGTAAGCTTGAAAAATAAACCGCTATGACAGCATTGATAGTTTAACAATATTTTTGTTGTTGCTACATTTAAATTATTGACAAATAATCTCATTCATCCTGTGACAACGTAACGAGAAACGTATTATAACAATGGATGTAATTAACTGCAGAGATACGAAAAACCCATTCCATTAAAATTCGTGGTTAAGGTGACATCAACATGTATTTTAACACTCCAGAGTAATTGCTATACTAATTAAACACCGAAATAGAATTGTTGATAAATGATTGTCGATCAGACTTGCTGCAAATCCTTAATAAAAAAGTGATAAGAAAATAAGAATCTATAACATTAGTTTTATTTTATCAGAAAATTATTTTGAAACCTTTCATCAGAACTTTTTATTTAAGAACGTGCATAGAATTATTACCAATCAAATGTTTTAGTTTTTATTTATTAGCTGATTTTATATTAGTCCGATATTTTTATCCAAACACTAAATTAAGGAACAGGTTAAGCTTGAAACTTCGGCTAATAAGTCTTGAACAAATTACTTTTAAATAAATGACTAAGATTATACTTTAAAGAATGTTTTTAGATCTATAGATTTCTGTACTTGTAGAAAGAGAACTGTTCTAGTCAACAAACGAGTGTTAGTACCTAAGGTTCGTGGAGAAATTTTGCTTTTAACATTAGCTGTATTCACTAGTTAAATAAAGTAGTGTTCTTTTTTTAGTTTAATATACTTAAGTAAAATAATCTACCTTAAGGATTTAAAGTGGTTTTCCATCAGGGCGGGCGTATTGATTTTTTCAACTCTACGATTTATTACAGGAGCAAAAAAGCAAAAAGTATTCCATAATGATGATGTCGAAAACGGGGAGATCCATTATTACAATTAGGTTACTTTACATCAAAGTACTTGCTACAACTTAGTAGTTTTTTCCCTATTATTATAGTATGATAGAAAACTAACGCAACACAGCCCACGAATCGGAAACCCACCAGCGTTATCCTCGGAATTTGGTCAAACAATGAATCTCACAATTTTAGCAAAAATTCGGTGAACGCATGTTGCTGTATCATCGTGACATTGAGGCCTATTTATTAGTCCTACTAATGTGACATACTTAATTTGATGTTATGAAAAGTAATTACAGAGTTAGCAATATATCATTATAGTTTCGTTCACTATATAAATTGCGATATGTTCCAAAAACTGACCACAAACCTCTGGATTTCAATTCAACATCACCTTCCATATACAACAGTGAAAAATATTAAAGACATCAAAATGTTTAAACCAACCTTATTTTTGTGTTTATTATATTTCTTTGCATTAACACCGTACTTGACTTTTGTAAGTAAAAGGGTGCAATTGTTTGCATCAAAGTATGTTTTTTTTATGATCTTAATCATCATTTTATGATCATTTTTATGCTTTACTTCATTTAGTCTTTTTCCACAAAGTACCAACTCATTTGTAATATCCTTATATTTGTGTCCATAAACTGTCTTACATAAATATCAACAACATCATTTATTTTTATGATTTTCAAGGCTATGACGGATGAACAGAAGGCTCAAATTCACGCGCACTTTGAGACGATTGGAAAGTCATGTAACAAGGATAGCACCATGATTACAGCAGACGACATTACTGACCTCAGGGCTAGGAAGATTCCAACAGGCCCCAACGCCCCTTGCTTTCTGGCGTGCATGATGAAACAGATTGGTATTGTAAGTAAAGCTAACTTGGCTACAGGAGTTCGTACCTGCATTGAATTCTTCCAAAATGTTCAAACACGTTGCTGCCCCAAACAGTTGGCGCATGACTCTTCAGACGGTGATTTTAATCAAAAGTGATGGCAGTGACGTCGTCAGAAAAATAGTAAGAAATTACCTCAAAGTGCTGCACATTCTGTCGAGTTAGTTGATTTATAAATTAGACAATCAAACAGGATATTTAGTGACGTTTAGATCAAGACTGGTTTGTTCACGCGTGACACAGATTGCAATGTTCGTGTACCCTTATAATTAAAGTATTACAATATTAATCACAACCTACTGACACATACTTCGTACTTACTGCACTTATTTTTAATTGATATTTAAAATGTTATAGTTTTTGATTATTTTTTCTTATAGATGGATGACAACGGCATGTTGCAAAAAGAAACACTTCTTGAAATGGCCAAAGCCATATTCCAAGATCCCGATGAATTGAAAATCATCGAAGATTATTTACATTCCTGCGGACATAGTAAGACAAATTTATTAATTTCCTATATTTCTTATAGTTTAAAGATACAATCATTTTGTTTTTACGCAAGGTAGAACGCGGTCAAGAAAAGTTAGGGTACAGTTTAGGAACTAGGAACTGTTGCTAGTGGCAGCAATATCCATAAAGTTTACTGTGTAAGTAATCATCTGCACTACTGGTAAAATACAGTGTTTTATGCAGAGCTCTAACCAGACACACTGGACAGAGACGATTCCTCATCAATTTCGTAAAACCACAGTAATGGGATTCCCAACTCTAGCAGTTAGCATAATGAAGTAAAACAATGGAAGTGTTCAAGCCACCGGATTTCTATGGTTCACGCAGACCGTCTATCTATGAACGAGATAACATTGTACGTGGGCCAGGGATATACAATAAGAATACCGATCAATTCATATAATTATAGTCAAAAGAATACGATAGAAGACTATTGAACATTCTCTATCAACTCTTCGGATAGAAGATAGGTATAATGTTTAGTCAGTAGAACGTCGCCGCATTGTCAAGCTACATGAAGCAACGGTCTTTGCAGGTTGGCTGGTAGTTAACGGAGTGAGAGTGGCAAAAAAATTTACTTCTGTCTGAAGAAGGCCTGCTTGCTTACTTGCTTTTTGACTGGCCTGTTGGACTAGTAGTTAGTGACCCTGACTGCTATGCGGGAGGTCGTGGGTTAGATTCCCACCCGGGACAAATGTTAGTGTGATGAGCACGATCATTGGTTCTGTGTCTGGGTGAAATTCATCTATAATATGTATGTATTTAGAAATATATAAGTATGTTTATCAGCTGTTTAGTACCCATAACACAAGCTCTCAAGCTTAACTTGGGACTAAATGGCGTTGTGTAAGAAGTTGTGGAATATTTATTTATTTATTTATTCACTTACGTTCAGGCGTCGACTGCTACCATTAAATTAGACTGATGATTATAAATCATGACAGTTAACATGAGATTACGATAGTTTTATTGTATTTTTTTTAAATTGAATTAACAAACATTTCTTTATAAGTCTACTTATATCTTTTTCTGGGGTAATATTTATAAACAAAAGCAATGTTTATAATTCTAGTTAACGGCGAATCTGTAAGTGATGGCGGAGCTGGCTGTGAACGAGCCATGCTGGCTTACAAGTGCATGACAGAAAACGCTTCTCAGGTAAACAGTTTTTTCTTTATGAAACTGATCCTTTGGACAATTTCATGAGTTAGTTTGGTTTTAATTTACTTGTGACTTTTTTTAATTTTAAGACATTACATAAAAAGCAGTTTCATTGTTGTAGAGTATAGAACTAAAACTCCTTTGATGTCTACAGTTTCATCCGCAATTTGCAATTTTATGCAAAATTTCGAGTTCTTTGTCACATTGACTTCAGGCGAACGGTGATATATTTAATTTAGACTTTTTATTTTACAGTTTGGCATCGAAATCTAAGCTCACATCGTCGTCTGCAAAACTTTCCTTCAAAATAAAGTGGACTTGGAATTATTTTATTGCTATATTTAAGAGTTGAGTTTAATGTCTTATTACTTTAGTTAAATAATTTAATTCAATTAAATCTTCGTTAAAATACTGCTTTGGTTTCGTAACTTTGCGGTGACCCGATTTTGTTTTGTTTGTTAACTTTGAGATATAGAAATAAAATATACTAATACTTACTAATAATATATCTATCAAATAATACAATTCTCGTTGCTTGAGTGGTTCCAAGCACCAGGTCATGGGCATAAGGTCGTGGGTCAATTCCCAGGTCAAACAATGTTTTTTGTTGTACCCGGAAGATGGCAATTGACAACATTTCAAAATTGACATGACCCTAAAACAAAAATACCGTTTCTTCATTTTTGTATGCTGAGTTCAAATATATATATTTTTTAATTTTTTATAGCTTAATTTCTGAGAAAAAAAATAAAAACCAAAAACCATGCGATGACGTCACTTATACGGTGGAATGAGGTGTTTACCTTTGCGAACGCAAGCTAATTTTTAAGATGAAAACTATAATGTCAAACAAGACATTTCTGTCAAAAATTACGTATCTAATGTCAAAAAAGACATATCTAATGTCAAAAATGACATATCTAATGTCAAACAAGACAAATATAATGTCAATATGTGACATTGACAACTGCTAAATGACAGTGACATCTAAGAAACTGTTTTTTTGTGACGTATCACAGTAAAGCAAAGGAATTATCGCCATTCCACCGTATGAATGACGTCATTTGGCGCTTACGTCTTTTTAGAATGCACCGAATTTCAAAGTTAAAATTATGAATGAAAAGTACATAATTTCGAAAAACCAAAAAATATGGGTCCTCTAGTTTTGGATTTACTTTTAGATAACATAATAAAACATGGAGGTTAAAATTTTGAAATGTTGTCAATTGTTATGTTTAAGTGTTTTTACTACCAAAGTTTTAGGGTAACGCGAGTTTGTACTTTGTTAGTACACCGCTTAAGAGGTACAAACTCGCGTTACCCTTTATATGCATAGAACCCAGGTGTGATAGTTCGTTATTAAGTATAAACATCACTGTCTAAATTAAGGTACTTACATTGATTCCATAATCACCGAAATAAAAGAATAACTTCAAACGTAAATTGCTTTATTTATATATTAATAACTAATTAAATAAACATAATAAATTACAAACAGAATTCATGTGTCTCATTTATGATTTGCGTAGAGTCATATTTCCATCTTGTTGTTGATGTGTACATGTTGCTTAGACCGGGATCTATAAAAGAGATTAAAATTCAAATAAGGTAGCTCATAACATTAGTATTTTCTGATACCTATACTAGATACCCAGGCATGACATGCAAGCCTTCTAAAGTGATTTACTAAAGTCTGACATAGGATTCGAACCAAAAAGTCATTAGTAGAAATATGTATGTAGCTTTTCTTGCTTCGTTTTCGTGAAAACAACTATCCAGAACGAAAGTTTCCGACTTAGTTAGCGAGTTTAAATAATCTAGGACAAAAGGTAGCCCTCCTCTTTAACTGGGTCCAGATTAAAGCTACTCATCTGCATTTCATAGCGATCGGTTAATTGGTTTAGGCGTGAGAAAGAAATAGAGTGACAGGCAGAATTGTCTTTTTACATTTTGCTTACACACATGAAGTAGTAAAAGGTCTCTTACGTCAGCTTTATGTTCCAAGAAGCAGGCCAAAAGAAGCTTGGCCCTATCGCAGCCAGCTTCACCATCACTGACAGCTTGCTCGTTCACTAAAAAAAGCAAAATAAATTTTATTTAAAAAAAAAAATTGAATGAAGTTATTATCTACAGAATTGACAAGTTCCACATTGATACACCACTAAATAATTGTCATGATAATATTATGTTAAGCATGAAGTTATCAGGCTGGGATTTGATACATTTGCACTAATCAATTTATATTATTGAGATCTGACTCATTTGTACTACAAATTACTAAATGTCTCAAATGTATTCTAGCTTGCATACTTTGTACATTTGAAGGCAAAGTTTTGCGTCACATATCCCTTAGACCTTTATTTATTTGTTTACCTGTTTTATTAATACAAGTAATAGGAAGTTTAAACTTTACACTTCGAAACAGTGGAGTATCCTACATGTGCTTAATCTTACAAGTGAGTAAAAGGAAGTAATACGTATTTTTGGCAGATAGAGACTGAGATTAGAACATCGAACGTTTTTAATAATAAGAAAATGCCAGTTGTTGTTTCTGATTGTAATTTTGACAGTGGATATGAAAATTATTTTTCTACTCCGATTGATAGTTTTAGAGTTGAATGATATGACATCATTCCCCTATTCCCCACTAGCAGACGTTCCGCGGTTTCACCCGCGTAGGTCCTGTTCCCGTAAGAATCCAGGGATAAAAGTAGCCTATGTGTTAATCCAGGGTGTCGGCTAACTCCATACCAAATTTTATTAAAATCCATTCAGTAGTTTTTACGTGAAAGAGTAACAAATATCCTCACAAACTTTCGCGTTTATAATATTAGTAGGATGTGTAAGTATAGAATACACTATTTCACTATTAGTTACTGTTAAATTGTTTTGGTCTAGGTTTGCATCTAAACTCCTAGCAAGTACAAACAAATAAAAAAACTGTCGTATTATGCTACAGACTGCTTTATCTATTTGATAATCCCTGCAAGTATTGATAAATTAATCTTAGTATCAAAATAAAAGTGAAAGGCAAATTACAAACCAGACATGCAGACTTTTCCGATTTCTTCGAATTTGGCGAAGTCCTCATCGCTCTTTACGAACTTCCTGATCTTGCTGAGTGCTGTGTCTGCGTCAAACAGGCCTTTGGCATCCAACTGTCAATGAAAGAAGTAGTTTACATAATTACCCGAGCTGACCACATTTCTATTGCGTATAATTATTCTAATTAGCACCTTTACACAACAAAGCTTATAGTAGATAGTTCACTAAGCAAAACGATTTGTGTTCACTTGTAAAAGATAAGTTTATCACAGCAGTTTACCAATACAACAACTGTATAAAAATGAGGTGACTATACGCGGATACACTTTTGTAAGAAAAAGCATATTTCACTATTATAAACAAGATAATGTCAACGTCAATTATCATTTGTCAGTCTGATGTTTTATTGCCGTGTGAAGATGACCAAAAGAAACACACTTCTGCATTTAATAGGTGTTGAGAATTCACTATACATACCGCTTCAGTTTTCTTCATGATACAGCCCAAGAAACAGGGCTTGATGCCGTCGGCAGTGCCGGCCTCTTTTGCTGCCTTAATGTCTGCCTCGCTTACTCCATGTTCTTCCGAACACTCAGCTATAAGGGGTGCCATCGCCTCGTGGAAAGCAGTCTTCTCTTCTTCGGTAACGGCATGCTACAATAAAAATGTAGAATGAAATCATGAAATGCTAAAAAGTGAACGTGATATTCAATCAAGCTCAGGATCAGCACTTTTGAACGTCAAAAATACATAAGGCAGTCCTCTAAAACGCCCGCCCTTCACCACTTCCAAGTGAATCTATTTTGCATCAATTTGAATTCCAGACAAAAAAACATTGATAAAAATGTGTGGCCTGTTCCTCAACAGAAATCATTGAATACAGTAAAATTTCCAAACAATTTCTTGAGAAACAGGACTTATTGCTTTGAGACTGAAAAATAATTTCTAACTCCTTCAAACCGAGTTTAAAGATAGCGGAGTATTGTTTCATGATTCCTGATTCACTAACTTTGAATACCATTCCCAGTTAATCATATTTTTATGAAAGAAATGCAGGTGACACTTACAGAAACCTTGGTCAGGCTTGCAGCCACAACACACAAGATGATGCAGGTGAACTTAGACATCTTCGAAAGTTTCTTTGGCTTTGCACTGGTAATCCTTTGAATGCCCAAATTGATATGCCTTGTTCTAAGTCGGTTGCCTTTATATATCAAAATTTTGTCGTTAAAGTCATCGTGATGTGAGGCAATTATTATAATATCTCACCAAGGCTTACTCAGTGTTACGAAATACAACAAAAAAGCTGGCTGGCTTTTCGGACATTATCTACTTACCTACTTCCTAAAGTAGAGGAATTTCCTATTGTTTCAAGAATTGCTAGAAACAACGAATTCACAGGTCACATTAATTAATTCAGATTGATGAGCGTCATTTTAATACTAAGTCTTCTGCTGTTTCAAAATAGGAGCAATTATAGTAGATTTTTTTTAGTGCTAGTGTACTAACTTATACCTAACCGAATATTAATAAAAAATAGGTCAAAGTTCTTACTCATTGACCTTAAATTACTAGTTTGTTATTTTCATTACCCTCCTGCCTCCCTCCTATCCTCTCAGTAGGAAGATTCCTACTGAGAGGATAGGAGGAAGGCAATTCAATTCCACAGCAGCAAAAGGCAGGAGGGTAATTAAATACTATGCATAATACTAGAGAATATTATAATTATGATAAAAAACTTTTTTACAAAAAATAAAACCGACTTCAAAAATAACACTAAACGGTGTAAAATAACTCTAAATTAGGAAGTCTGTGGCTATGGTACTTTTGTCTTATTCCTGATGGGCCACCGACTTCCGAATTTAGAGTTATTTTACACCGTTTAGTGTTATTTTTGAAGTCGGTTTTATTTTTTGTATTTTTCCATTTTTTGGTTGTTCCCATACAAAAATTTGCCATGAATTCATTTTATATTGTTAATTGTTAACAATACATGTCATTATAATAGGGTTATCCACCTAACCCTAATCAATGAAACTTAACATACGAGTGTGATACGTGACATAGAAAAGTGTAACACCGAATAACACGTCCCCGTAAGTTTACGAATACGAAACACTTAACAACGAATGCACGCTACCACGAAAAACTCAACGCCGTATCAATGCGATCTCGAATAACTAAATCTCTAATTCACTTTATCGAAACACTTCACAACGAATGCACGCTAACTCGAAAAACTTAACGCCGTAGCCATGCAACCTCGAATAACTAGATCTCTAATTCATTTTTTCGAAACACTTAACAACGAATGCACGCTACTACTAAAAACTGAACACCGTAGCAATGTGATCTTGAATAATTAAACCTCTAAAAGTCATAGTAACAAGGCATTAAAGCCTTTTATTAATATAACAATCAACTAAATTCGAGGCGTAAGACAGGGAGACGTGATATCTCCGAAACTGTTTACGGCCACTTTGGAGAACGCCTTCAAACTCCTGGAATGGAAAGCATTCGGCATCAATATTAATGGCGAATACATTACTCACCTCCAATTTGCCGACGATATTGTAGTCATGGCAGAATCGATGGAAGATCTCAACACGATGCTCGAAGGCCTCAACCGAGTTTCTCAACAGGTGGGTCTTAAAATGAACATGGACAAGACAAAGGTAATGTGTAATGCCCATGTTGTACCCACCCCAATATCTGTTGAGAGCTCGGTTTTTGAAGTTGTAGACTCGTACGTCTACCTAGGACAAGTAGTCCAGTTAGGTAGGTCCGACTTCGAGAAAGAGGTCAGTCGCCGAATCCAACTCGGCTGGGCAGCGTTCGGAAAATTGCGTAATGTCTTCTCGTGCGACATACCTCAGTGTCTCAAGTCGAAGGTTTTCGACCAGTGTGTGTTGCCAGTGATGACTTATGGCACTGAAACGTGGTCCCTCACTATGAGCCTTATGAGTAAGCTCAAAGTAGCCCAACGAGCTATGGAGAGGGCTATGCTCGGTAAGTCTCTCTACGAGATCGAATAAAAAATGAGGAGATCCGTAGAACACATCCGTTCACTACCTAACTGTCGAAATCTAGGTATATTGAACACATCTGCCTACCCCTCTGAGCATACGGGCTTGATGATACGTCATGATGTTGTATAAACAATAAACATCCAAGCGATTCCAGCAATCACGATAGATTTGCCGTCTATGTTTTAAGAGTTCCGTTGTATAACTCCGAAGATCAGCACCAGATCTTCACCAAATTAAAATGGGACCACTTCAGGAGTCTACTCTTTCAAACAAAAAAAGAATTTCGAGAATCGGTCCACAAACGGCAGAGAAATCAGGTAACATACATAAAAAAAGAAAAAAAAAATCCATTGTTAATGTAAGATTCTTCTTCCCTTGTAGCCTTTTATTCTATGAATCGTTTTCTGTGCCATGTCCAGTCTATAAATACAAACTATAATGTGTAGATGGCATAAATAGTTAACTGAAGATTTGTGAATTAAAATACGTCTGTTTCTGGTTTAGTAAAACATTTTAGACATCAAATGAAAAACTAGGATTATAAAACTATAAAAGAGGATTTTAATGATTGCGTAAATCTATTGTCATTTAATCTAATGGTTGCGTCGGTGGATGGTGTTGTGGTAGCCAAATTCTGGGCTAAACATACAATTTAGTCATTTAATGTCTTTGTTTGCCATCGACACGCTAAGAAGAAGAATGATTCCTATAGAACTTTAAGTGTCTTTTAAAGTCGAGACATAACTTTAGTCAGATCGATCTTAAAACTAAATATGTTTTTTTACTACTTACAACATTATTTCTATAAATAAGATGAATAACTAACAAAAATAGCTTATAGGCAGATCTTAAATAAAAAACCTCAATCCTTGATCTTAATCATGTTTGAAATGTTTTTATATGAATGTGAATCATGAATCAAATAAATTCAATAGCATCTGCTGCTACTTCTTTATTTAGGACATGTATGCCTCAGTAAGTTATTTTTGCTCATGCGATGTCTAATTAGATATGGCATAAGGCTAGGCTTACATGTTATTTCAGAAAAATTGACCCTTAAATAAAGGGTATTAAAAACACCATGATTTGCATCTCATCGTTATGTAACATTATGATTTGCATCTCATCACCAGTATCTACTTATTGTCCTTGCTATTGTTCCCAGTACTGTCTATTGCAACATCATAAGTAGGTACCTAACTACGTTTCAGAACTAAAATTGCACTTGTCACTTTACATCGAAAATTGGCCAAAATTGCTAATGGTTTTTGTGTAAAAACTTTAGTTTTGTTGCTTGCAAAAATGAGCCGACAGTTGAGACATGATCGTAAGACTACACGGACATCAACACGCGACGTAAACATAGTAGAAATTTGAATGACTTTTTAATCGAAAATATTAATCATGTTTCTTTATTTATCAAAAATCATAGTAAGTGACAGCAACAATCTGGAAACAAGCTTGAATTGAAACAAAATTGGAGTAATTAAATGTTGTGGATGTTTCAATTTAGGACTGAGTACGAAAACCAAATACCGGTGTTAATTTAATTGCATTTAGATTTATGAAATCAAAGGAAAATCGGCTTACTAACATGCTACTATTAAGTAAATTTCTTTTTATTAGGAGCATGTGAATAAGCCATCTTTTATTTAAATTATTGAATAGTCAAACGAACTTACCTGTAAGTGAAGTTCGACGGTAATTATACGAAGTCTTTGTTTCATTCGAAAATGAGATAGGTTTACTAGTAGTAGATCTTCTAGCCGCCACGGCGTCGTACATACTTTTACAGCAAGCGTAAAATAGAGCGTAACCCTTCATGGAACGGACACCTGTCAAATCTCTCATTAAGTTCACAGCAAATGATTGATTTTACAACATAGGGTCCAAGCTCAAAATTGTATTTAGAATTTTAGATAGCATGTATTGTTTGGGTCGGGTGGGACTCTTCTCATTTTCGAATGAAACAAAGACTTCGTATAATTACCGTCGAACTTCACTTACAGGTAAGTTCGTTTGACTATTCAATTATACTCGTCTTTGTTTCATTCTCAATGAGATAGGTTTACTTGTAGATGTTTAAAGACAAGTTGTAAAAGCAATCAATAATTATTAAAGAATTAAAAATAACAATGAGTTATTTTAAATTTTTCAAAAGAATCAAAATAAAAACACAACATCGAATTACAATTCAAATAGAATCATACTCGTCAAAACTAAAATAGAAAATGTCTATTATTAATATGTCCATTTGGTAATTTAGGAAGGAATGGTTGACCCTTCAGTTCACGTGTATAACTTATAATAAAGTTGATAGGTATTGAAAAAACCCCCTTACCGGCTGAAATTCTTACATAATGAATGTAATGAATGTTGAAAAAACTCGCTAATATTAAGTTCACTCTTTCTTCCATAGCCCTGGTAATCCAACGGCTGACACTGGAGCTTACAGTTCAGTGTTTTTGTTACAATGTTTAGTAGGTACCCTACTTTACTGTTTTGTAAAACAGTAAACAGAAAATAGAAACCTTGTAATTGTCCATCTCCTAATTTATTGTTAATGCTTCATCATATCAATTGTAATAGCTGTAATTTTCATAATACCTAATTGTAAAATAAAATGAAGTTTGGCTATTTGGTTACCTATAACAGTTTTAACTAACTTATTAATCTTGATAATTATGCTTATGGATTTCAATTATGATTACCTATGTCTAATTTGATCACTCTATATTTATAATGGAGATTGTTAGGTATCATCTTTTGACCTGAAACTATCGTGAATAGACTCAAAAAACCTTCTTGGTAATAAAGTAAGTATAAATCACCTTGTTGCATGAAATTATTTAAAATATAATTAAGTTAACATGAAAAAACATCCCAAGTATATCTAGGTTTAAGAGGTCTTATTATGAAGCCTTAATCTTTTCATTTTATCATCTTTTGCGGTCCTATTATCAAGGCTAGGGCAGATCAAATATAAACCAAACTTTCATAGGAAATAACTCCTTCCTGGAGTCTCATTATGATATTAGTAATACTACAAATTACAGTTTTTGGCCAAACGCACTGGAATTAAATTCATATTCAACATAATGAATTTTCAACTGCTTGTTCACACTCCAAATATGTACAAATGTTTACATGACAATATTCTTCAACAATTGTTTGTAAATGATCACCTATATTAAGAGTAATAGATCAGCGCATTGTAAACACCCCATATAACTCTTTAAGTTATTATTTTAAAGGTGGATAATCAAGAGTATTCTATACTTTTAAAAATAAATAAATCAAAATGAAATCATTTTATTTTGTATTACAACTTTACGGTCCAATATGGACTACTTTTCGGTCTGTTATACCTATTCTTGGCTCTTATTTAAATTTCCTGTAAAGGACATGTAACAATCTAGAATGATAGTGCCAAGGAGATAATTAAAGGGTTAAAATGTATCAACAATCTCTGAAATATCGAGAACCCTGGTTTGAGTGATCAACAGATGAAGTACAAAACATTACCTTGTGCTTTGTCTTTAATTATTGTCATTTTTATATTTTTGAGTACCTACAAAGAGAGCGAGGAGAGATCATATAACTTAATTCTTATGATTGAGACCAATGCAAAAAGAAAGCATTTAGGTTCTTTGGCACTTTTGTGTTGATCTGGGAAGCAGAAAAATTAATTGGTGTTTCACCAAATAAATATGTAATCTTTTGACAATTTGTATTACTTATTAGTCATTTTGTAATGTTTACTTCTCTTCTAGATTCAAAATCAGCTACCTATTAATTAAAATTTAGTCATGTACAAAACATAAAAACAAAAAACCCTTTGGTTTTTAATCACACCACTGCCAAGTATTTTTAGTAATGGTATATATATAGGTAGGATATTGAACTCCTTCCAATCAATTGTATGATATTGTAGTCATATAATCCATTCTCAATCAGATTTCACTATCTGTTGGGTATCTGGCAAGGCATTACAGACTAAGTAGGCAGCAATTGAATCTAAAAAAATAATCATTTGAAGCTTAGCTTCATTCTCAGTCCATTGCTTACATGCCTCCAAAAACCATAACCTCTTGGAAATTACCTTGTGGAAAAAGGCATTTGTAAATAAATAAATAAATATTCCACAACCTTCACACAACGGCACTTAGTTCCAAACTAAGCAGAGCCTGCATTATGGGCACTAAACAGCTGATAAAAACACATATATATTTCTAAATAAATAGTAACTTATTAGGGATAAATTATACCCAGACACAGAACAATGATTGTGCTAAGAACAAAAACATTATCCTGGGTGGCAATCAAACCCACAACCTCTAACATAACAGTCAGGTTCACCAACTACCAGACCAACAGCCCAGTCAAAAAGTCGGTTAAAAATACAATAAATGTTTCTAACTTTAAAATATTATTTACTCTGACTATGTTTATGAACTACCATTCAAGGTCTTGTCTAAACATGCAGTATTCAAGGTATTACCTATTCCATAATAAATCATTCTCATTAGTACCTAACTTATCAAATAAAAGACAAGATATTCAATAGGTGTCATGCAAGTGGATGTAAAATTTCCATTCATCTGAACGTGGAATCTGACTATAGTTGACTTGACATGATTTTTCTTTACAAACAGTTATTTAGTTTGTTAGTTATGAATCTTGTTTTTCTTTGTTTATATACAGTTAACTGAATTATTTCTTAGCTAAAATTCTGAATAAACAAACTTATATATTATAGTCTCTCTATTTAGTAAGCATCTTTCACCTTCCTTGTAAATGTTGATCATAATTATATAACCCAAAAACATAAAACAATTAATTGTTGCCATTTCCTTTGAAGAGTATATAATGTTTTATATGTATAAATATTGACCAGGCAATAAGCCTGTTTAAAACTACCTCTATCAGAAAGTAATTTTTCTGTTTAATATCGCTTATTGTGCGGTAGACTTTTCATTTCAATGTTCTGTTTTAACAAAAGTCTTCAACTTCTTTAATTTAGAAATTGATGAAAGGTTTCCAATGGGCTTTTTACCGATAAAAGACTGGTAAACTAAGCTTTAGTAGTCTGACCAATTTCTATTGCTCAGAAAGTATTTATAAATTAGATATTATCTGACAAGATTCCTCTTTTTTGTTTCAATGAAAAGTAACTTTGGTGTGGTCTAGTATGAAATAAAGTTGTATATTTACAATCTTATCAAAAATAATAACCACAAATAGTAGTGATGATTAGTTTTCAATCACCTAAATTAATATTTTAAATGCCCACCTGTGGGTGTATTTTGCAGCGCTGATGAATCCTCCGGTCTTCTCATGTTCTCTCAACCACTGGTGCCTCACAAGATGCCTCCCCCCCCCCTTTTTTCTTCATTTTTGGAATGAGGTTGGCTCCACCAGTTTTAAAGCTGCTTTTTTGGGAAGTATTGGGTCTTCACCAAATAAGTATGTTTCTAACTCAGAATGAGGCAGAAAACTCTTGATTGTCTTTATGACTGTTACTAGCAGGGAAAATATGCCCCTCTGTATGTATGCATATATATCATACCTTAAAGTATCACTCAACTTTGTAACATTTTATGCTCCGGAGTATCTAGACACATCTGAAGGTCTGAGTCAAAACAAGGCAGGGCGTTGACGCCCTGATGTTGTCTTTATCTTCTTTATGCTTATTAAATAATTTTGTTAAGCTTCTTAATAAGTATTAGATACCTGGGTTATGGTAAATCTTTTCCTGATTTCTCCAGTTGAGAACCCATGGCTAGCATTTTGTGAATCTGAACATCTTGTGTCTTTTCCGGAGGTACCTGTTCTTCAATCATTCCATTTACCAACTAGAATCTGCATAATACAACTTTTGTTTGAAGTTTTTTATGAACTCCGGAGAAACATTTTTTGTTTTTTCCATTCATTTCAGACAAATTGTTCTACTGAATTTATTAGTGTCTGTAGAAAACAGTCCATGCTGTACAGGCAATAAACATTGTACCATATAACCATGTAAGTTCCCGCAGAACTTCCCTTGAAGGTTATAAGAAAAAAGTCAACCACGTGTGTCCCTAAAGAACACCCCACAGATTGCTTAAATCACAACATAGCCATTGTAAACCACGTGCGCTCCCGCAGAACGCCCCACAGGTACTAGGCAAGTTGCTCACTATATAGCCATTTTTCATTACAAATGCGTTTTCAAACGCTCCACAGGTTGGGCTATTTACTGCCAAGCCAATACTGCCATTGTTGACCACGTACGTTCCCGCAGAACGTCCCACAGGTCAGGCAACTGCCATTGTTGACCACGTACGTTCCCGCAGAACGTCCCACAGGTCAGGCATGCACTTGTAGGTTGCAAGCACACTAGCACGTGCATAACGCAAAAAAAACAAAGCGCACCCTATGTTTTCATATTCACTAGCGATAATACGCACACAGGGTTTCGATTTACTATAATATTCATAATCAGGCAAGTTCTTGAGTCGGTTAACTGATGAAACAGTTACAGAAAACAGCTTTTAAAAGCGGCCATTTTTGACATTTTCTTACCTTCGTGACTTGAATCAAGTTTTAGCATTTTAATACATCTCTCAGTCGTTTTCATATTCAAATTGTATTCTAGTGAATTCCTTTTTCCCATTTTTATGCTATTTGGAACAGTATTTTCACAACACAACACAAAATATTAAAAAATATAGGAAAAAGATGACGCCATTAGGTGACATAAAAAACCAATGAGAGATTTGACAGGTGTCCGTTCCATGAAGGGTTACGCTCTATTTTACGCTTGCTGTAAAAGTATGTACGACGCCGTGGCGGCTAGAAGATCTACTACAAGTAAACCTATCTCATTGAGAATGAAACAAAGACGAGTATAATTACATTACTTACATTGGGTAAGATATAAATCATGATTTTAAAATTTAAGGCAAAAGGAACATCAAAAAAAAAATCTTGTCATCAGAAAATTATTTTTAGCTGTCTTTCTTCACGATCATTTAAGTTTGTCCGCACTGTGAGCTAAATTTTTTCCTGTGCCCTTTGCCAGTCGCTAAGAGTGGTCAGAACTCCGAAAGTCTGAGAATCTGTTTAATCAAGAGTTATCTTGTTTCCTAGCTCCTGGGTTGTGGTGGGTTAGATGGGCAGTCACTCCATATACTTAGGTAGTGTCAGGTTCAGTATCCGATTAGACTGGAAGTCGGCCAACATTATTAAAAAAGAGCTACGCATAATGATGACGAATAATGTTTGTGACCTTTGAGACAAACTGTAAATAACTTAAAAAAGTAGTAGTAGGTACCTATTTGAGAGGTGAGGCCATACCACGGATCTATTAAGACTTGTAAAAATAAAGTAGATTGGCTGATTTAATTTGGCTATGATTAGAGTATTAGATATGGTAGGATAGACGAAAATTCGCATCTATGTTGCTATGTGATCTTAAAATTGCACGTAATAACTGTACTATTTTCGACATTATGTCATTGACAGTTTATGACAATAGTACAGTTATTACGTGCAATTTTATGTTGATAGATAAAGATCTAGTGTTACACGAGTATTAGGTTAGGTATATATCTACTCGTAAGTACCTAGGCATTTACCATTAGGTGCAGAGTAACTATACCAACTACTTGCTACATAAAAATATGTACGTATATAGTATTCAAAATAAATAGCATTATAATGAGCACTCATGTTCAAGGATCAAAAAGAATTACTGTAGGTATAAACGTGTCTAAATTTTGTTTCCACAACAATATGGAAGAAGTTCTTCAACAACCTATTTATAATAAAGAAATAAATAATAATATTTAATAACTGCTGCCAAAAAATACAGGTCTGCCAAGAATATATAGAGGTTTGAGGAACAGGGTGTAAAGTTACTCATCCCCCATAGAAAGGGGTGAATTCTCCTAGCAGTCGGGTTGTTACGGACGTCGATACATAAATTAAGATAGTAATGTTATTTAAGGTTTAGAGTTAAGTTGACTTTTAATAAAATACTGTTTGTATTAGGGAACCGAAATAATAATTAGATTATGTTTGTTTTATTACCCCTTAGTCTTAAGTAAACTCTGTAAGACGGCAGAGAGCATGATTACGTCACGAGCGGACAGGTTGAAACCTGTCGGATGATGCAATCACGTCAAGGATGATGCAATACGCTCTGATTGGCTAATCACGCTCTGTGCGACGTTACGCCTCAAACTAATTGTACTCAGACAAATGTGAATATAAGAAGGGCGGTTTGGCTGCAAAAGTCGTAGCAGTGTCCAGTCGGGAACGAACCTTCACCCAAGCAGCAAGCCAGCCCAGAAACCTGAAAAGTCTAGTTTTATTTAGAAACACCCTACAACAAGAACACACATACAGTCCACCTCAATAGTTGGTCCTTCGTTAGCCGGATATCTTCGAACCTGACGAACTGAATATTAAAATGAAGACTAGAAGCATTGCGGCAAAGGAAACCGGAGCTACATCCGAGTCGGGCTACGATAGTCGGCGTCCCCGCATGTTTGAAGACCCGCCTAGGTCGCCGTCGACCACCGCGTCCGCGTCTGCGCGCCCTCCGCATGGTGCGCCCGTGGCTGGGACCGGTCCCACCGCCCTCGCGCTCGCGACCGCACCCCCCGCCACCGCCGGGGTGGGGATGGCTGCGTCGACTACGTCCGATAGCGCGTCCGCCGCGCCGGCTCCACGCCTCGTACCGGCGAGTAGAGCAAACGCGACCGCGACCGCGACCGCGACCGTGACCGCGACCGCGTATCGAGGATCGCTCGCCACGCCATCGGCAACGTTTTACCCGACAATGCAAGACTCCGCAAGAACTATTACATCTGCGCATAACGCTTCAGTGAAGGATACAGCAAGTACGATACGTTCTCGAAGGTCCTACAGTAGTGATGTGGCCAGAGTAAAGAAGGCAGAATACGAAGCACAGAAGAGGATCGCTGCAATACGGAACGAGCAGTTAGAGCTTGAAAAGGCGCTCGTCAGCAAGCGATTTGAATACGAAGTGTCAGCGATCGAAGCAGAGGCTGAGGCTCGTGAAGAGGGCTCCGTGCGCGGAAGTGACGACAGGGTGGATGAGTGGCTTCAAAGTATAGACCGAAGTCACCCCCTAGTCGTGGACCAACCTCGAGAAGAGCAGCCTCCGCATCACGCTACCACGTACACAGCTAAAGAGACTGCCGAACCCGTCACATGTGTTGGTGCCGACACACCTACCAGAAATATTAGAAGAAGACAACGATCGGCCTCGCGGTCACCCACCAGAGGGGAACGCCGTGTTGGAAGAGGAATCGAACAGTTGGCCGATACGTTGAACAAAATGATGCACGTACGCCCTTCGCCAAGACAAGTGACTGAGCTGCCTACATTTTCCGGAGCAGCCACTGAATGGCTACCATTTAAGGCGGCGTACAGTGATTCATCAAATGCATACAAATTCAGTGCGATCGAGAATTTAGCGAGACTACGAAACTGCATCAAGGGTGAAGCAAGAGAAGCAGTGTCAGCGCTCTTGTACACCGCGTCAGACCCACAAGTAATTATGAAGACGCTTGAGCAGTACTATGGAAGGCCGGAAATACTCATGGATCAAATGATGGAAGACTTAAAGAAACTACCTCGACTGACGAGTGCGGCCAGTGACTTGAATTCGTTCGCAGTGAAATTGCAAAACATCGTGTGCGTGTTGTCTAACATGGATAACCGCGGATATATATGGAACCCGATGTTAGTTCGCGGAGTTGTAGACAAATTAAGCCCGCATTTAAAATCGAAATGGTGTGATTACGCTTCTGAGGCTGTGGAATCGTCGCGTGAACCGGAAGTGATATTGTTGTCCAGGTTCCTGATGCGGGAGGCTGATCGAGCTATGAGATATGCCTTCACAATTACGACGCCCGCACCCGCCCCGAAGAAGGAAACGAAAAATGTATCGCAAAGTAATACAAGAAAGAAGGCGGGCCGGGAAGTAGTCTACACGACTTCTGAAAAAGAGGAAGAAAGAAAACAACAGTGTTTGTGTTGTGGCGGTGACCACGAAGTACCTAAATGTGCAAAGTTCCTGAAAATGAGTGTCGATGAAAGATGGGAATGGGCGCGTACTGGAAAGATATGCTTCAAGTGCGTGACGAGACGCCATCGACGCGAGCATTGCCGTGCCAAGCGATGTGGTAAAGAGACGTGCAGCCGCCCACACCACGTGTTGTTGCACAAAGAAACAGAGACGAAAGAGACGGTGAGTACGGTGACTGACGTCGAGAAACAACACTCAAAGGAATCAGTGATGGCCGTCTCAGCGTCAAGCAGTGCGTCACAGCGTGTGTTGTTAAAGATGTGTCCAGTGATATTGAAAGGGCCTGGCGGACAAGTGTCGACGTTCGCATTAATGGACGAAGGCTCAACGACATCGCTCGTCGACGAAGAATTGACACAACGTTTACAAGTAAGTGGGCCGATCTCTACTTTACGCATAAAAGGAGTGACCTCGCAACAGCACGAAGAATGTAGCCAAGAGGTCAAGCTACAGATACGCGGCCAGAGCGGAGAATTCCAGGAACTACGTGCACGAACAATGAAGAACCTACGGCTTCGTGGTCAGACGGTGGACAGTGTGACATTAATGAATTATTCACACCTTCAAGACATACGAAAAGACGCGTTCTTCGAGAAAGCCGCACCGAAAGTATTGATAGGTGCTGACAATTGGCACCTAATAGTCACACGTGAACTACGTATGGGTAAGAAAAATGAACCCGCAGCTTCATACACTCAGTTGGGATGGGTGATACACGGCACTGCACCGCGCGCCACGCTGAAGAAGGAAGAGGGACAAGTTGTGCTACATCTATACGATGTGTCCGCAGCCAAGCAGACAGATGATATACGTCGTGTAGAAGACTTAGTGAAGTCGCACTTCAAGATCGATGCCCTAAGAGTTTCTTTAGCAAAGAAAGTCAAACCGGAAGATGATAAGGCGATTAGTACGGTTCAAGGCACCATGAGAAAAGTCGGTGATCACTTTGAAGTCGGGTTACCATGGCGTGATGAAGATGTTTCAATGCCCAATAATTACAACTGTGCCTTAAGAAGATTAAAAACGATTGAAAAGAAGATGGATGCATCGCCACACTTCGCAGCACAGTACAGCGCTCTGGTCAAAAACCTGCTCGACAAGGGATACGCTCAACAGTGCAATGGAACAGAAGACCAAAGCAAGAGAGTGTGGTACCTACCACATTTCCCAGTTGTAAACCCGAATAAGCCGGGAAAGATGCGTCTAGTGTTTGACGCCGCACACCGATATTGTGGAGTGTGCCTGAATGACTACCTACTGGAAGGACCTGATCTCTTGAAGTCACTACCAGGTATCCTTTTTAAGTTTAGAGAACGCCCGGTAGCCGTTACAGCAGATATACAGGAAATGTTTCTTCAAGTGAAAATAAGGGAGCAAGACCAAGCTGCGCAGATGTTTCTCTGGCGAGGCAAGGAACGTACTGTGCCACCAGAGAAATATAAAATGACCTCGATGATCTTCGGAGCCTCGTGTTCTCCTTTCATCGCACACTCGGTACGTGACGCCAACGCAAGATTATACGCAGAACAGTACCCCAACGCTGCGCAGGCCATAACGTCTAGCCACTATATGGACGATTATGTAGACAGCTTTGCAACCGAGGAAGAGGCGATTAAGACAGCGCGTGACGTCATGACAATTCATCAGAATGCGCACTTCAATTTAAGAGGTTGGTGCTCGAATAGACACAACGTGGTCAAGAACATTACACTGGAGACGCAGGCACACGACACTGAAGTAAAACTTGGACAGAGAGCAGAGGACACAGATAAAACATTGGGTTTGCTGTGGCAAACAGGCTCAGACAAACTAGGTTTCAACACCGGACTGAGTCGGCTGTCACCCGAGGTGAAGACAAGAGACAGAGCACCAACAAAGCGAGAGGCCCTCGGAGCCGTGATGGCAGTATACGATCCTTTAGGCCTCATCAGCCACTTTACAGTTACCGGTAAAATCTTGCTCCAGAACCTATGGCGACATGGCGTAGGGTGGGACGAGGCAATCCCCGAAGAAGACGCACAGCACTTCGACCAGTGGATGCAAAGTCTGCACGACGTGACTAGGCTGCGCATACCAAGGTGCTACGGCAGGGGCCCAGACGACCTTGTGGAACTACATATATTTTGTGACGCAAGTGAGCAGGCGTACGCGGCGGCCGGCTACTGGAGAATCCGAAAGCCAAACGGACGAGTAGATGTAAAGCTTGTCGCCGCCAAGTCACGAGTTGCCCCTCTGAAGCCGGTCACCATTCCACGACTAGAACTACAGGCAGCGGTGATCGGCACACGACTGGCTGAGACAATACTGAAGGAACACAGAGACAAACCCAGAAGCGTGATCTACTGGACGGACTCACAAACCGTCCTGCGATGGATTCAAAAGGACGCCGTGAAGTACACACCATTCGTAGCACATCGTCTAGGTGAGATTGCTGAGCTAACAAACGCTAGCCAGTGGAGATGGGTACCCACCGGGCACAACGTGGCAGACGACGCTACACGCCCTAACTACAACATGCACATGAAACCAGACGACAGATGGTTTACCGGCCCTACGTTCCTGTACAATGACGAAGAGTCTTGGCCGAAAGAGAATGTCAAAGATAGCGACACCCAGGATGAAACCGTACATGTAATAGTGGAAGAGAAAAAAGAACGCGTTTCTTACTTACCCGACATTAGTAGGTTCTCTTCATATGAAAAGTTGTTACGAGTGTCAGCCATACCCTTCCTTTTCAAAGAAAAATGCAAAGATAAGACCAGCCAGATGACCGTCAACCTGATAGAAAAAGCTGAAAAGTCATGGCTGAAACAAGCACAGTTCGAAGACTACGCAGAAGAAATACAATTACTCAAGAAAGGGAAGCCGGTGCCCAAGTCCAGTAGCTTATATAAACTGGATCCTTATCTGGAAGATGAAGTCCTTAAAGTCAGAGGAAGGATCGGACACGCGGCAGTCATGGCGGCCACGAAAACGCCAGTGATTTTACACGGCAAGCATCCATTTACACGACTACTGGTGGAAGACGCACATCGCAGAGCGGGGCATGCCAATAACGAACGCGTTATCAATGATATAAGACAACGATACTGGGTGGTTCACTTAAGACCTACAGTACGAGCTATTGCCAAACGATGCCAACTCTGCCGTATTAGAAAAGCTACGCCAGTAAAACCGACTACGGGCAATCTACCTATGGAACGACTAGTAGAGACGCAGCGACCTTTCACCCATTGTGGGACTGATTATTTTGGTCCAATGACGGTCGTCATAGGAAGAAGACATGAGAAACGATGGGGAGCTCTATTCACCTGCCTAGTCACGAGGGCAGTGCATCTCGAATTGGTTTCCAGTCTGTCTACCGACTCGGCGCTAATGGCAATACGAAGAATGGCGGCGCGACGAGGTTGGCCCAGAGTTATGTACTCAGACTACGGTACTAACTTTAGAGGAGCCGACGCCGAACTACGTACAGCTTATAAGGAGTGGGAAAAAGACTTCGTCCACTTCGGGCTTGAACACCGAATGAAGTGGAAATTCATACCACCGGGGGCGCCGCATATGGGGGGAGCGTGGGAGCGACTAGTACGCTCCGTTAAGACAGCACTGGGGGCAACCCTACATCAAAGGGCACTCAAAGAAGAGGTGCTACTGACACTGTTGACAGAGGCCGAGCACTCTATAAACGCCCGGCCTCTAACCCATGTCTCTGTTGATCCCAAGGATCCGGAGGCCCTCACACCAAATCACTTCCTCATTGGTACCTCCTCAGGCCTGCCACGCACAGGGCCTTGTGAGGAGGTCAGCCGCAAGCAATGGAGAACTGCCCAAGCGCTCGCCGATCACTTCTGGCGGCGCTGGGTAGATGAGTACCTGCCTACGCTGGTGCCCCGAGGGGCGTCAGACGATCAACGGAGGCCCCTTGAAGCCGGCAACTTGGTCATCGTCATTGACTCCACGCTGCCGAGAGGGACGTGGCCACGAGGCGTCGTGGAAAAGGTCTACAGCGGTCCAGACGGCAAGGTGCGATCAGCTGACGTCAGAACTACAGCGGGCATCCTGCGCCGTCCCGTTACGAAGCTCGCCGTCCTCTGCGTGGAAGATAAGGCTACGGTAGCCCTGCGCCGGGGGGAGGATGTTACGGACGTCGATACATAAATTAAGATAGTAATGTTATTTAAGGTTTAGAGTTAAGTTGACTTTTAATAAAATACTGTTTGTATTAGGGAACCGAAATAATAATTAGATTATGTTTGTTTTATTACCCCTTAGTCTTAAGTAAACTCTGTAAGACGGCAGAGAGCATGATTACGTCACGAGCGGACAGGTTGAAACCTGTCGGATGATGCAATCACGTCAAGGATGATGCAATACGCTCTGATTGGCTAATCACGCTCTGTGCGACGTTACGCCTCAAACTAATTGTACTCAGACAAATGTGAATATAAGAAGGGCGGTTTGGCTGCAAAAGTCGTAGCAGTGTCCAGTCGGGAACGAACCTTCACCCAAGCAGCAAGCCAGCCCAGAAACCTGAAAAGTCTAGTTTTATTTAGAAACACCCTACAACAAGAACACACATACAGTCCACCTCAATACGGGTGTAATGTCTGGGTGGACTATAGCTACTGCCCGATGGTTGTGAGCGGGTTCATGTATTAGGTTCAATCGCGCGGATAACTTCTGGATGTCAGTGGTTAGTATATACGAGACGAGTTAGATGTCGCTACATATTTGTTATATATTTTGAGCCACCTGTTTTATGTATATTTAAACTTTTGGTTTCATGTTGTTGAAACCTCTTTACCATGTACTTATCAAAGTACTGGCCAGTTTTGTATGTTTTAGTAGTTTTAAATATTTTTACAAAACTGTCACCTATTTTTACTTTTTTCATAACACTCTTTTTCCTCCTCCAACACACATCTTTTATTTTAACTAGCTGTACCCTGCCACGCTTCGCTGTGTCACATTGTGATTGAATGGTTAAAAAAAGTACTTCAAAAAAATTAGATAAAAACAATCCTTGATGCGGATTATATATCATGCTAAAATTTCAGCTTGATCGGTGCAGAACTATTTGAGTTTTGGAAGCGTACATAAACCAACATAACATTTTTATAAATATAGACTAGCTGTACCCTGCCACGCTTCGCTGTGGCACATTGTGATTGAATGGTAAAAAACATAGATAAAAACAATCCTTGATGCGGAATTATATCATGCTAAAATTTCAGCTCGATCGGTGCAGAACTTTTTGAGTTTTTGAAGCGTACACAAACCAACATAACATTTTTATATATATAGATAGATTTTCTTGCTTAGTTGGTCTACTTAGGTACCTCTTCTACACATGTGATGATAATTCAAATACTAATAAGTACGCCCCTATTAATTCTATTATGTGGATCGGGGTGTAAAGCTCCTTATTCCCCATAGAAAACGAAGGATCCTCCGCGTAGACGGGTGATATGTCTGGTAGGCTACTATTGCCCGACGGTTGTTGTTGGGAACTTGTACACGTACAATCGCGTGGATAACTTTACAACGCGATGTAAGATGTCAATGATATATTTTTTTTTGTTAATCTCCCAAAGCCAGGGCAACCCAAACTTCATCATGGTCCATCTTTCTTACTGTGTTGGGAGCATGCGCAGACAAACTTTCAGCTTTTATAAAATAACGATGGTCTGGGGTTCACGGGCTCTTGCTCTATATATACTACCTAGAAACTTTCCTGTCACAATTTTTTTTTTGTTTCTAAATTCAGATTGGTCATTGTCAATAAAATTCAATCCTATTACGACTATTTATTGCGACTCATTAAATAAAATCTATAAAACAAAAAAATACGTAACCTGACCAGTCGTTCTGAGGGTTTGTTACCTCATTACTCCATCATTTATGGACCGATTTTAAAAATTCTTGTTTTATTTGATAGGGTATACTAACAGATTGTTACACACACACCGATTTTTACATTTTTAGTAACAAATCATGCAATTTTTTTTATAAAGGATCATTTAGTGAAGAAAACTGATGAAGAAGGCAGGCAACGGAACTCTTCAACGCATAACAGCAAATTATTAGCGATTGCTACATTCAGATGTCTATGCAGAGTTTTTGTATTTCCATAACATAGCATAGCATAGCCTGTCTATTTAAAAGGGGCCCGGCAGAGATGTATGGATTAATGCTTTCTGTACATACGAAGAAACTAAAAATTGCAAAATAAAAACTAAAAAAAAACCAACTTTTTAAAAAATCACTAACAGGTGAAAAACAACTCCACTTTCAGAAGTCGGTGGCCAATAAAGAACGAAATAAAACCAACATAGCCACAGCCTTCCAAAAGTGAAGTTGTTTTTCAGCTGTTAGTGATTTTTTAAGAAGTCAGTAGATTTTTTTTTTAAAGTTTTACAAGAAATTGTTCATTCCATACTATTATCCTTTTGTGTCACGTGCAATATTTATACATTTAAAAAACAAAATCAATAGGTAATCTTTTCAAGCCAAATTTAGGAATGTGTTATTAATCGTCGATTGAATCTAAAATTTTGTTTAAAGTTCCTACTTCACACCTTGTTTTTCGTACCTCTAAAAATGTTTTCATACTTTGTATTATACCTAATATAGAAAATAAACTTGAAATTATGATGTAACTCTTCGTCTTTTAAGTTTTCCTTATACAAGAAAAAGTAAAAACGTATCATAACTAATTGAAAAATAATTTATTACTTTAAAAAAACAATGGAATGCCGATTGTTCAACTTCGAAGCTGCATCTTCTAAACACCAGAATTTTAAATGTTCAAACCGCTTAAATGGGAATCTGTAAGAAGAAATAAAAGAACAATTTATTGAATATGCGTAAAATAAGAGATATATGGGTTCTTACCTATTAAATTGTGTGTGCATGTATCTATAAGCAACGATAGACTTACTAAAGTGAATCCTCGTAAGCATAAAATTAGGGGTCACGTTTAGTATTTTTATATTATTGTCTCCTGAACTTGTACTTTGAACATTCGTTAACAAACAATCTATACATGGAAAAAACCCGATAGAATAAAAAAAAAAAAATTGTATACTATAAAGTTTACAAATAAAAACTTAGAGATCTGCCTAGGCAACAACAATATGAGGGGTTTTCAATAAAGCAAGCAACATATTACAGGCTAACTTCAGAACTTGATAGAAGAAAAAAATATATATGCAGATAGTCTGTGGTATTCTCGACCTACATTATCTTATCTTCAAAAAAAGACGCTAAGGAAAAAGTACTTAGTTTTCATAAAGAAATTTTACAAATTAAAAAAAAAAACAACCGTATCAAAGATTTCGATTCTTAGTAGTTTTTTTTTATTTTGTTGTGTATATTACCTCAGATTTGTGTTCCATATAGCAATGCGCCAACAGCATAGCTCTCTCGCAACCAGCTTCTCCGTCACTCACAGCTTCGTCATTAACTGAAATGGAGAAATTAAAACCATCACAAAACAAAACAATAACACTAAAGTAAGAGAAAACTTAGTTTTTTAGCTAACAAGAAGACATTTAAACTCAGATACCTACTCCCGAGTAGTCTGATTAAACTGTTTTTTATTACCTAATTTGTTTAATTCGTAAAAATGTTATTGTTTTAAATAAGTAGATACAGACGCCAGCACAAATAAAAATTTGTCAATTGAACATAAACCTTATTCTGTTTGTAATCAAGTTGAAAAAATGTTAGGGTAGTTAGATGTGTACTTGAGTCCTTTTAAAATATTGACAGTCCTCACCTGATTCGCATTGTTTCCCAATATCTGACAATGCCGCAAAGCGATCCTCATTTTTCACGAACTTCTTGAGTTGAGCCGTGTTGGCTTCCGCGTCAAATTTGCCTTTGTCAGTTATCTGCAATAAATTACATATACTTCATTTACAGCGTATAGTTTAAGTGGAGAGTTATATAGATAGAAAATAAAGCGGAGAAAATATGACAGTAACAAGACCTCTGCGAGACCCATAGATAGGGATCTTATCTCAGCATAATGCTTCGATATTTAAAAAAAACACCGCAGCTCTGTTACACTCCCATTTAAACGCTATAGTTTTCTAACAGTAGCTGGTTAGCAGGTCCAGACAGTAAATGTACAGACGCCAGCACATCAAGTTTCCCCAATGTGTCACAATTTCCCAATTGAATATGCACCTTATTTTGTTTGACATAAAGTTGAAAAACGATAAAAGAATTTCGACACATTGGGGTAACTCGATGTGCTGGCGTCTGTGCATACCTACTTACAATATTTCATAGACTAAAAGTAATCTATAAATACCAGAAAAAAATAACAGAGCTGAAACAAATTTTCCCTCTTAAAATGTTACATAAAACTTACATAAAATTAAAAGCTACTTACGATTTCAAACTTTTTAAAGACGCAGCCCACAAAACACGGATTAAGGTTGTCTGGAGAGCGAGTCTCCTTGGCTTTTAAGAGATCAGCATCACTGACATCATGTTCCTTTGCACATTCAATGACGAAGGGTTTAATCGCAGCATGGAAAGCAGCTTTCTCGTCTTCACCTGCCTGCCACACAAAATAAAAACAGATTTAAAAATTACGAATAAATAGACAACTGATTTTTGCGGGAGGTAAAAATAGTTAAAAGATGGGTTTAAAGATATACGATGGTGGACGAGTAATCTGACAGCTGAATGATCCTTAATTTATTAAACCCCAAGAGGACACCGGTGTCCGCGCTGTCATAAGGGGTTTCAACTGACCCTGAAACTGCAAAATATAAAATAAAATATGAATACTAACATAAACACTGCGCAAGGAGATGGCCATAGCACCCAAAATGACACAGGTTAACTTAGACATGTTGTATTTTTCAGTTCACACTCCTGATTCTTCGAAGCTTCAACTGTATTTGACCTGAATGCTAACTGGACACCTTTTTATATAAAAATCCTAAACAGAAGCAAGTAATTGCACACGAGGTAATTATCGTAATATACAGTAGTAACTACGCGGCAACGCTCGAAGTCATTTCAACGCAGCTAATAACGCTTCGTTCATTTGATCTTTTCATTGGTAGCTATTTTGAAAATTAGCCATTATTTTGAATACTTCAATTTTTTTTTCGGATAACTGGTGATTTACATATCATAATAAAATTGTTGTTGAAATTAATAAGGCAAGCGCAGTTAGTATCACTCATTGAAATGAATGAAGTCTTAAAACTAGCTATTGATATATTCGAATCAGTATTTCCAATTTTAATAAATCCATCTTGACATTACGCTTGTGTCCAGGATTCATGCTGGAGTTACTTGTCATACTGATAGGAAGGCATGCTATACAAGGCAAGGCATGATGATAAAATAAGCTAGCCTCGTATTGAAAAATTAAAAATGTGCAAACAATTATTTAAATTTTATGTATTATGAACGCCACGTCGGTCACACGTTGACCGCGAACAATTAAATTTCTATTGTTTTTGGTAGTTGGCAGTCAACGTGTAGTTGATTAATTGATTCCAATATATATATATATATATAAATATAAATATATATATATATATATGTCGGAGAAGGCTTACGGTTGGGGTTGAATTTTCATCAAAAATCAAATTCACTCAAAATCACAAGTCGTTTATTCACTTTAGGCATCAGCACTTTTTGAATGTCGAAATTACATAAGACAGTCCCCCAAAAAGCCCACCCTTCGCCACTTCCTAGTGTTTTTGCTGGGAAGAAGAAGTGGCGGAACAAACTCCCCAGCAACACATCTGTCTGATAAGTTAACACATAGTCGAACATGATTACCACATCGTTATCGGTTACAAGCAGAAATGATTCTTCAGGTTAACTTAACCGTTACACTTTAACACTTTACAACGAAACGAATGACAGTTCCGGGACGTCTTAGCTCCACTGCGGTCGGGCACTGAATGCCGTCCTGGCTGCAGGCTTAAAACATCACGACTCTGTAGAAGCGCGCCATGGTGTCGGTAGATCACGTGCTATCGCCTTTTGGCGCGATTACGATTCGTTGTGTCCGTACTATTGACCGGATCCGACACGGCCATCCTGCGTTTCACACGTCCTCGTGTGATAATCTGAAGCAAAAGAAAATACCACACAGTATCATTCACGCTCGGCCAGATCTGACCTAAATAACTCTGACTCAATAAGTAACTCCAAAATTCTGTAACACCATTGAAATTACAGAAACTAAACATAAGTGACTGACAATTGCTGCCAATTCTCTATGCACAACACATGTAAACAGTAAAAAAATCATCCCTGTGACCGTGTAGTGCGACACTCACTAAGTCAACTCTGTGACTACTAGCGTTCTATGGTAGTCATCCCTGTGACACCATATTAACAGTCAGTCAACCCTGTGACTGAAGCGCAACACATGTGCACACGCACACACACACACACACATGTCAACCCTGTGACCATGTGAACTCAATGATTCAGTCATCCCTGTGACTAATCAATCAGACAGTCATCCCTGTGACCATCACATAATCTTACAAAGATTGTCATCCCTGTGACAATAACATACAATCACAGAGTCATCCCCGTGACCATCGCACACAAAATTAACAATAATTGAATTAATTAGGTACCTAGAGTACCCGCAGCAATGTCAGGTGAAGGTTCTGAAACGCCTTCAGTATCACATTTCGGTAAATCACAGTTGTCATTCAATTCAATAATTACTTTAGCTTCTGGCGTTTTCCTTACCCCGGTGGAACATCGGTTTTAAGTTGAATAAAAAGAATTCCTGTCATTAATTAACGAGGTAATTATCTTATTGGTACTTTACATCATCCTCATCAAGTTGGTCACAGCGCACTGCGCACCACATTAGTCATTACAAAAGGTTTAACTACACGTTCAAAATATTAGAAAACTCAAAGCACAACTGACGCAATCACCGCACTATCTCAGAAGAGACGCAATCAGACCAGATAAACCAAAATACCTAAGCACTACGCGTGATGTTTGGCTACGCATAGCCCTCCTCCTAGTAACCTAGTAACCTCCAGTTACCATCTTACTCATGGTTTCCACTGAAACCCGACCTCCGCCAGAGTTGACTGCCCACCACGTACTCTCGGACTACACACCGATTTCTACAGAGCTACGGTTGCACGACAACCTCTGGTACGGTCTCATCCATCACGTAAGCTTAAAGATTTCATTTCCACAACTACTTTACTAAAATCTTGTCAGTTATACTCTGAGCATGTGCGTTTGAAATACTGTTACAGTAAGTCAAGTTAACTCGTCAACTACCGCAACCTAGACAATTAAATGACCATTGCTTGCGCGGAGCCTTACTAAATAAGCACCCTTATGACCTTGAACGGTCTCAAAATCAACAAGATCAGACTAAATCGACCGGAAATCTATTAAGTTTTGCATTTGCACGATTCAACCTCAGTTTTACGTTTGCTCAAAGTTATGCCTCAAAAATCGAAACTCACTAATTCTCATTCTTCAGTTTGAATTAATAAACGACTTTATCAAGTATACACATGCTAGCAGCCACTAAAACATCCTAAGAACGTCACAAATCGCTAAGCAGGAATCTTATCCGTGGCCTGTGGCTTTTCACTAAGCCCCAACAAACCTCCAGTTTGTCACTTTGCATTCTCATCAATGCCGAGTCCCACGGACTCTATGGTCTCTACAAGACCCCGACCTCCGCCAGTGCCACTCGCAATACCGCGTATCCACGGACTACTTAAAGCAGATACCGATTTCTACTGGACTACGGCTACGAGGGGCTACTGGTACGGTCTGACCAGCCGACCTAAGATTCCCCACTATCACTCGATTCAACCTTTTCTATTTTACTTAGAACTTGGTCCTCAGGCATCCGTCTGAACCTTTCATGTGCGTACTTGCAAAAACGTTATAAAAGATCCCTTATATTTGGGGCCTAGTTTAGTATGTTTCGTTATGTTACCTACAGTTTATTGCTAACTGGATTTCGATTAATGAGTCTTGCTAAAAACTACTATCATCTGTTTTGATCGCTGTAAGAATCGACTTAGGAACTACCATAACACGTTCAACCTGTTTGTTGGCCCTAAATGAACCAGTAACGTGTGTAAATCAATGTTACTAGAATGACAAAACCTTTCATTAAACGCTTAACCACAAAAGCTATTGTCTCGCATGGATCCACGTTCGATATGACGGGTTAACTCGCAAATAACAGGTTTAGGTTTCCGTGTACAATGTACGCGTCCGTGTACCAAATTAAGCTAAGATATCTTTAATCGTCCTCATAGTACTACTAGTAGACTACCAGTATCGATAAACCGGAACAAACAAAGGAACTTATTTGGTGCGTCTATTAATACGAAATGCATTCCCTTAAATCTTGTTTACCGCTCAATTTTCCAAACGCGTCACGTTGGTAACGTTTATTTACCTACCGAGTTTCAATTGTCACGACTTCTATTGTTATCACGAAGTAACAAAATATGCCTACGTAAACAGACCCCAGGCAAAACGCTAAACAATACTTCGATCGCACTATTGTCGATTTAACACATTAAAATAGCCCTCTGCTAAATTAACTTCCAGTAGCCTATCTACGCGATGCTAAAAGAATATTCATGACGTTAAGTTCTCTTAACATACCCGCGGTATCGACGCTGTTTAAAAAAAGAACATTTTTGTTTAGTAATAACTAACGAACATTTTGTCACGGTTGATTGTGATAAGTACCCTGTTTAAAATATTTCGCGAACGATCATCATACCTATTTGAAATGATTTATTATCTTATTGTACGCGCTACCCGCATGTAAAATAAACTATTGGCACTATTTAAAACTTCGCAAATAATTCGTTCGGTACTAGGTCTATGTTTGTAGTACTATCTAGGTATGATTTGTACACAAACGTTCGCATTGACCTTCAAAATTACGATTAGTACTGCTTGGAAAGAAAACATTTTGGTTTCAAATTCAAACAAAAATGACACGACTCACCGGATTGTTGTCTGCAAGTGGGTACCAGCTATTTCGCGCTCATTTGTAGGCCGCACTGCCGCCCGAGACGCGCTGCCAAGCCGCGCCACCGCCACCATGCCGCGGGCCGCGTCACCGCCGCCGTGCCGCGCCGCCGCGCCACGCTGCTCGTTCACTTCGCATCTTGCACCTCACAAACTTTCTTGCTGGAGGCCGATGTAGTTTTTCTTTTTGAGGGTAGGTCAAGCGAGCTTCGGGTTTCACTGCATCTTGTTCTTCCGCTGCATCTCGTAGACTCGGTGAAGCACGCCAGTCAAGTGGGAAGCAAGTTCTTTATCCCACTTCTGATGTCGGAGAAGGCTTACGGTTGGGGTTGAATTTTCATCAAAAATCAAATTCACTCAAAATCACAAGTCGTTTATTCACTTTAGGCATCAGCACTTTTTGAATGTCGAAATTACATAAGACAGTCCCCCAAAAAGCCCACCCTTCGCCACTTCCTAGTGTTTTTGCTGGGAAGAAGAAGTGGCGGAACAAACTCCCCAGCAACACATCTGTCTGATAAGTTAACACATAGTCGAACATGATTACCACATCGTTATCGGTTACAAGCAGAAATGATTCTTCAGGTTAACTTAACCGTTACACTTTAACACTTTACAACGAAACGAATGACAGTTCCGGGACGTCTTAGCTCCACTGCGGTCGGGCACTGAATGCCGTCCTGGCTGCAGGCTTAAAACATCACGACTCTGTAGAAGCGCGCCATGGTGTCGGTAGATCACGTGCTATCGCCTTTTGGCGCGATTACGATTCGTTGTGTCCGTACTATTGACCGGATCCGACATATATATATTGTATATATAGGCTCGTACCCATTACATGGGACTTTACCATATAGGCAAAATCTGGGTGTAGGTACTACAGGTACACCTCTGCCTAACTCTTCGGGGATTACATGCGTAATGTTAAGTTATGTATGTACATGAAAATAGTACACCAAAAACAAACTTAAATGTCTTTCATTTTTCTCTATCATCAAGTATTACCTTTATCAAGTATTGCCTTGGTGTATGTCCTTCTTGTAGGTCTTTAAGTTATCATTCGTAAATATTTGTGGTTAACAAAATACATACTTATCATTATTCTATTTAAAAAGAAAAAAGTGCTTAAATTTACAGCCATAATTGTGCTTTATTCTGAATACGTTACATCCGGAAAATAATTGGACCTACTTACGTTACTCTGAATTTGCTTCAATTGTCAGAAAATACTTTGTACGAATGATTATAGCAGGGAATTACATGCTGTAATTTATATAATGCCACCTTGTAATGAGGGAGCAAGGTGCACCTGGTGTGAAGATGATACAATACAGATACAATGTAGATAGCATTAAGTAAACATGTTGACTGTACCTCGAGGAAAATAGCACAGTCATCGTTACTGTATTACTTTCGACCACGAGCAGTGGTAGCCTAGTGGTAGCGGCAGCCTTAGGTACTTTGTAGGAATTATTCGTTCCACGCGAATCTCAAATCGGTGAAGGAAAACATCCAAAGGAAACCGAGATGTCCTAGAATCAAAAAATCAAAGGTATGGTAACATCAACCAACCCTCACTGGGCCCACGTGGTGGATTTACGACACACACCTTTTCACAGAGAAGAGGCATGTGTCCCAGCAGTAGGTATCATTGTATTCTGATGATATAATCGACAATGAACTGTAGGTTGCACGTAAGTAGTAATAAGACTAGTAAAAGCTAACCTCTTGTTCTTCTTAAATTCTATACCACGCTTGACCTGCTCACCTCCCCTCCTTGCGTCGTACTCCTCAATGCTGAGGGTCGTAACCTCCCTGCTTCATCACCTTTTTCTTCACTATGTTCCTCCATCTGCTTCTGTCTCTGGCGGTGTGAAGGGCATCGTATACCGAAGAGTCAAGAGTGGTGCGGATCTGGTCGGACCAACGTATTGGGCTGCGTCCACGAGGCCTTTGCAAAATAGCCTTGGGCAAAGTGACCTGCTCAAGGTGCAGTCTATTGCACAAAATGTTTTTTAACCGACTTCAAAAAAACGAGAAGGTTCTCAATTTAGTAGTATATTTAGTATTTTTTATTACAAAACAATCATCCGACTTCTTATTAACGGGTGAAAAAAAAGATAAACTGATAAAGAAGATAGCAAATTATTCGCGATTGCTAGAGTCAGATGTCTATGCAGAGGTTTTGTATTTCCATAACACAAAATTACGCCCTTCTTATTTAAAAGGAGCCCGGCAGAGAGGTACAGATTAATGATTAGGACTTCTTTGGCAATTTTCAACCAATTTCAATTATTCTTTCAAGTTTTGAAAGACTTTCTTTACATACGAAGAAACTAAGAATAGCACAATGACAACTTTTTTCCAAAAAAACTTCTTAAAAAAACACTAACAGGTGAAAAATAACCCCAGTAAACAAAACCACCAAAGCCACTGACGTTATAAGTTAATTTGTTTCTATTTTATTTTTTCCTCTCTCACAACTTTGTGACTACGACTTTTCTTTTTGTTCCGTTTGTTGAGTTTCTTAGAAATTAAGTAGTTGCAAGAATTAATCTGTTTATAATTCTGAGCGACAAAGAACCTATTCATGCGTACGCGCCTGCCCTCCGTTCAGTCACTTCTATTCGCCCCGTTCGTGTGATAGAAACTAGACGCATTACTTCCAAATATAATATAAAGGTTATAATAAAAGCTTATATTGAAAGTTAACCTTAACAGTGAAGTTTAATTGTCCCTATCACCTAATAAATTAATTTGTTTATTTCAGCATCCTGAAAATCTTGATTTATATACAATCTTTCAACGTCGTATTTTTTGTCGTAGTCGGGCTTAAGTTTTTACTTTTTATTATTTAAAGCATTTGTTTATTTATTAGACTAATCGATGGTGGCAGCGTTTATGTAAAGTGTTATTGTCCTTGCCGCAGATTGAGGAGCTTTTGAATAATCAAAAGCTGAACATCGCGAAGTCATAAGACTTTGCGATGTTCGTACAATGGGTCAAGATAAGTTGTACAGAGGCCAGCACATCAAGCTACCAAAATGAGTCATTTTTTTTTATAGTTTTTCAACTTAATTACATACAGAATAATGTTCACGTGCAATAGGGAAAATTCTACAGTTTACACAATCTGCATTAAAGCTATTTACGCTTGGTAAACTAGTGTCATTTTAAGTCATTTTTTTCCGTATGGAGTATTGCACTTTTTCTTAGACACACCAAAATAGTTTAGTGGCAAGATATCAATTTGACTGCATTTCCATAATAGTCCATTCATTTACTTCGTTAAACTTTATACGACAAGGCAATCTTGAGCAACCGAGAAGAAAGAGTTCGTAGTACATAATTATGGTTTGCTCGATTTATAAATACCTACTTATATAAATTATTGGTGCATCGTTGGTTTTGTGGCCACACGTAGGTACTAGTGCCTACTAAACAATGACATAAGGTCCAGGATCCTACCCCAGGTCAAGGAGTGTATTATTGGGTTTTTCAATCTGGAATTTGTAGCAGTGGACTGCATTGTTGGTTTACTGGTCGCAAGCGCTACTTCTGATAATGAGAAAGAAAGAAAAGATAGGAAAGAAAAAAAACATTAAATAGATCCCGGATTCGATCCACAGGTCGCGCAAAGTACCCAGATGCTGCGCTTTCTCGCTAGTTTTATTCCCATATACCTAGACCAGATATTAAATGGCCTGATTAAGTACCGGGTAAAAACCAAAAAAAAGCATTGAATTTTTTTCATTTAACGCGTAAGCGTAGCAGCCAATTGCTTAACCACTGTAAACGGAAGGGTCAGGCAGTGGTTGGTACCACTGCTTAACCCTTCGGGCAATACATGTTTAATATAAAAAAAAAAACTCTTAGGTAAAGTTCGCGTTCAATCTTAGGTTACCGCAACCACCATTAAGAATTTTAGTCAGTATGACTTAGTGCACTCTGAGAGCAGAGCAGAGTTTTTCTCAAACTACTGAAAAATTAACTTTTCATAAAGTGCAAAATAAAATACACGTCCAAACTTGATGCTCGACCATGCTCGAGCTTGCAAGATGCACCTTCCAGTATTTGGCACCTAATCTATAGTCTTATTGTTCAGTATCATAAATGCTCTGCACGGCTCTGCTCTCAGTGTGCGATGAGCTCGACAGGCTTAAAGACCTCCCCGCGACTAAGTCAGACTACGCAATGCCACAAGAAGCCTAATGAAAGGTCGTGAGCCCCATGGTCACGCACAATTTGAGAGTAAATAAGAAAGGATACCAGTAATAAATACACAAATAAATTTCCAATTATATTTTTTCTATTTAAAAACTGGATGTAAGGCTCTCAGGGAAAAGTCCAGCTCAATGTGTATAAATAAAAGAAAACTGTATTGTTATTTAATTTTATTTTTGTCATTGCCCTGATATTTCTCTGGTAATAGTGTCTTCAAATTGTTCGCTTTAGGGAAGAACCTGAAATTAAAGATAATAATAATAACAGTGAAATTTGCAACTTAGATGTATTTAGGGACTTTAACTAATCTTTTTTTTAATATATTATGTATTTGGTGACGTGAAATTATGAATTTATCGTCAATTCAGACAACAAAAAAGTTAAAAAGATTCGTTAGCGCCCACACTAGCGGGCTATCTGCCCGAGCGGCTATTGATTGCAGGATACAGTTGGGACCGCCACGCAGCCTGAGGAGTAGCGAGGCAGATTATATACACCACAACGCATCAAAACTTGACACGATTTAAAGGTTAATCAATGTTTTAAAATTAAACAATAGTAATTCAATGTGACGTCACTTTAACTATAATAGCACACTATGTGATGCCTATTTTTTATTAAGTTTTCATCGTAAGTTCTGCCTGCGTTTTTGGAAATTTGTCTTAAATTAAAATCGTCAGGTATCATCGTATGCAGTCAGACCGGATAGATGGGTGAAGGAAAACACGTAACAATAGCCTCGTATCGGTATTTTATTTATTCCAATCATTATCTTAATACTTTTAAAATTTATTCTTAAAACAACCAAAACTCAGAAATGATTTCGTATCGCTGCATTTAAGTAGTCTTATCGTTATTGTAGGCCCTGCAAAAATAAGATTCAGTTTAAATATTATACATGCATATTAGATAGCCTCGTTGGTCTCGCTAATCTTGAGGTCCCAGGTTCGATCCCCGAGTCAGGCAAAGCATTATTTAGATTTTCTTTCTGGAATTTCTTAGTAGCAGCCTGGAGTTTGGATTTGAGTCCGATTTATGGCAATAGGCGAGCGTATTGCCATAAATCGGACTCAAATCCCTGGACTAGTCTTATGATATGACGCTACAAACCTACTAATATTATAAACGCGAAAGTTTGTGAGTATGGATAGATTAATGGATGGATGGATGGATGTTTTGTAACTCTTTCACGTAAAAACTACTGGATGGATTTTAATAAAATGAAGTTAGCTGACACCCTGGATTAACACTTAGGCTACTTTTATCCCTGTATTCTTATTCTTATTCCTGTATAGAATCTGCTAGTTTTATATAATAGACTAAATGGGTTAGAATTTCTTGTTAAGGTGCATAATCGAAAAATTGATATCTGGCAAAGAATAAGGAAATTTATTTTGGCGAAAAGAGATGGGTTTGAATCTTATGTACCTAGTTATTTTATTTACTTACTGTGTTTTTTGAATATTATCGTACATTTCCAAGAAGCAGGCAGCCACTAGCGCTCCCTTCTCGCACCCAGCTTCCCCATCGCTTACGACTTCATCTTTTACTGAAATGGGAAAAATAAATCGTAAGTATTTAAACTCATTAAAGTAATATTGTCATTGCACTAGCTCTCTTTTTTTCAAGCCAGTCATGGCCAGTTTCATAGCTTCTTAACTAGCCCTTGGCAGGCCTGGTAGGGTCCCACAGACCAACCACTACACATAAACAACAGAATTTTATTCAAATTTGAATTTTGAACGCAACCGTTTTTATGATCTGGCCTTAACGTTTCGCTAAACGCTTTCCGCTCTCCACCTCAGTCTCGAGCATGTTCGCTTAGTAGAAGGTTCGTCCTTCTACTGCAATGCAATTTTCCAATGTTCAACATGCTACCAAAATAGAACCCAAGATCATGTTCATGAAAGAGATGAAGACTACTTTAGTATTATAAGCACCATTGACACTCGAGGCACAGTAGGTCACTTTAAAATTATGTAATAAGTATCTTTCAAAATCAGTGCATTTCAGTATGGTACTTAGGTTAGGTAGTTAGGTTCGTTAAATGATAGGTATCGTGAGTAAGGTTACGTTATATATATATGTTTATTGTCTTTTTAGGTAAGAGCACATTAGAAAATAGAAACTCGTTTAATAAAAAAAGAAGTAAGTAGGTATTGGTAGATGATAACTATTGTAGACTATTTCGTAGTCATCTTGTTAAAAGCAGTTATTTTTGTATGACTCTAATTAAAATAGTACTTACTTATACACCACAAATTTTTAATTAGTACAAATACTTAAAGGGCTTATTCTAGACAGTCTTTTCATTATATTTGTAAAGTATCAATCTATACATATAATAAAATCTATATACATATAATAAAACAGTAAAAAAACTGTGTCTGTACATTGAATAAATTTGAAAAATAATAATTGAGGGGGTTTTAGAAACAGTAAAAGAGCACGAATCCAAAAAAAAAAGTCTGTCTGTTTGTCTGTTTGTCTGTTCGTTTGTACACGCTAATCTTTGGAACTACTAGACGGATTTGAATGACTTTTTTTTTGTTGTATAGATATTAAGTCTGGGCAACACATAGGCTATAATTTATCTTGAAAACTGGAACACCTGATGCATAACCGCAACATACCAGCTAAACTGAAACAGAAATGCAAAGTTCTCACCATCCGACAGTTATTCATTCTTAACTCTGTATTATTGCAACACTCCAATACTCCTTTTACACGAACACTTTCTTCCTCCAGGCGGAAATACGAGGTTTGCAAGGTACCGTTCACGCGCTTTGCCTTTACTAAACGTTTCTTTTACTTCCTTGGTCCTTTTTTATACAATAGATTAAACAAAACTACCTCTATACATCAATCCTCTTATATTATGACTAAAAAGCGGATAACACTCTTCCTAACTAATAAAAACTACGATGACACCGAACTTCTGATTACTTCAATATCATAGCGATATTCAGCTACACTCCGTATCTAAACTCGATCTATTTCCCCACCTCATTCACACACACCACACATACAACATATACATACACACACTCACACACACTCTCAAACCAAACACATACACCATACACATACTTACACTTAATTTATGGTGGCATACTTAATTTAATCATTATTGGTTAGCAACACTGTTGATGGCAGTCTCTCTGAAATCATGAAATCCTGTCATGGGAACTCGGGCTGGCTAACCTTAATACAGGTTACTATGTAACCTAGCTAGGACGCCAGAGTCATAATTGTATAACCTTCTAATTGTTAAAACCTATCTATTGTAACTAAAAGACTGTACCAAACCTTTTTTGAAATAAATAAATTATTATTATTATTATTAAACTATAGGAGATACAAAAATGGTACCATAGCAAAAATTGTTTTACGTGATGAGCATTTTCTGCTGAGAGAATAAATTTGAAGATCCGGAACACCTGATGTGGAACTTCAAGAGCCCAGCTACACTATAACAAAATATAAGAATGACGCCTTAGCAAGAGTTGTTCAGCCATATGAGCACTCGCTGTTGACGTATAAAAATCGAAGATCTGGAACACCTGTTGTGGAACTCCAAGAGCCCAGCTTCACCATATCTCACATAGGAATGACGTCTTAGCAAGAGTTGTTCAGCCTTATGAGCACATGAGGCATTTCCTGTTGACCTATAAAAATCGAAGCTCAGAAACATTTGATATAGAAATTAAAGCTATCACTAATAACATTGCATAATTATAAAATAACATAAGTACCTCCACGCGGTGAAGGCGGGAACAGTTCAGGACTGATTTTCGATGACGATGGTATATCATTGAAAATTAGACTCTACTGGCAAAAACTCCCATTTCTTTTTTATCGTATAAACATGCCCTCGGGATTATGTTATTTGAATGTTTAATTTCATAACATAACACATAACGTCACGCCTGTAATCCCCGAAGGGCTAGGCAGAGGTGTACCTGGTAGTACACCCACATTTCGCCAGTTATGTTTAAGTCCCATGTAATAGGAGGCGAGCCTATTGCCATCAATCGGGCACAAATCCAGACTCCGGGCTGCTACTGAGAAATCCCAGATGGAAAATCTCAATAACACTTTGCCCGACCCGGGGATTGAACCCGGGACCTCATGCTCAGCAGTAGCGCTTGCGACCACTAGACCAACGAGGCAGGCGGATGTTTAATTTCCTTTTCCATTTATCTTCGTTACACGGTAGCCTACCCGGTAACGCAGGGGAGCAGCCACTTAGATTTTAATTGATCAGGTATCTTCACAATAAAACTATAGCCATGCCTAGAAAGAGGTCAACTCTGATGGCATTTCCTGTTGACCAACAAAAATAAAAAATCTGGAATGTCTTGAATCATCTCGCGCATCCCATGGTTTTCCCGTCACCGGTCTTTTAGAATTCGACATCCGACGTTTCAGATCTTCAATTTTGACGACCCCGTTGTCGCTGGCATAAGCAACAGGATCCGCGTACGAAGTCGCCGGCAGAAGCTAGTAAATAATATTCATAAAACAGCAAAGTTATTAGCGTTTGTTTATTTCCCAAAAAGTCACCCAATTTGTGGAAATATTGTACAGGCATTTACATTCATGACATAGTAGTATTCATTAATCGTCATCTCTCGCTCACGTTCGCTTAATCTCGCTCAAGCATGGCCCGCGTCCAACAGTTGTTTTCGTTATTTAAGTTTAACTAAATAGTGGCATATTTAAAAATTGAATTACGCAAATATGATCAGTAACAGGTCCGGATACCGCCCAATTTTATTTCGTACTAATTAAAAATTAGGGGTGTAAGTATAAATTTTAATGGAGAAGGGGATTTCTGGATTAGATTTTAAATCCAAAATATTTTTTGTTAATAAGTTTACCTGATTCACATTGTTTTGCTATATTTTCTAGTCGGCTGTATGCCTCATCATTCTTCACAATATTTTTGACATAGGTCAGACCAGGGTTCAAGATGTATTGGCCTTTATCATCGAGCTGTAACACAACATTGTTTAAGACTAAATAATCTGTCGTACAGATTATGATTATTATCAGTTACCCGCATATTTGTACATAGATACACCAACAATAATGCCTGCTCACTGCAAGGCAGTTACCTCTTTTCATACAGAAAAGCATGAGCATTGAATTCTACAATGGGCTGTTTGAAAAAAAAAATAGTTTTCAGTCCATCATCTATTCAATATTACAAGAAAATATTCGACACGTATTTTTTTCTTTTTCAAATTGATGGAAAACTGCTTAAATTAAAGTTGAGGAGTGGGGGCTTGTAACGGCATTAGCTAGCATAAACTGTACTGGCTAGTGACGTCATGCGACATTTTAACTCGATGTATCGCCGTTATTATTTGATTACGTGAAAAAAGAAAAAAATATGTGTCGAATATTTTCTTGTAATCTAGATGAGGGACTAAAAAATCAAATTTTGGCAAATAGCCTATTGCTTGAGGCGGATTAAAAATTTCAGTCAAGTATTTATTGTAAGTTCATAATGTCTAAATATGATGTTTTATAAGTAACAAAGTAAGGTCTTTGGTTAAAAAATAATCATTTGTTTCTTTCATTAAAAATTCTAAAAGAAATCATGTTTTTTTATCCATTGTCAACGTAAAATGCCAGTCTTTGAACCAAACTTGGATAGAGAGCAGCGATAAATAAAAAGCTAAAATACATACAAATCCTGTTCTCTTAAGGGTGCAGGCCCATATACAAGATTTACTTTTCTTCACGTCGTTTGCTTCCAATACCGCTTGTAACTCAGGAATTGTGATACCGTGCTCTTCAGCGCACTCAAACATGATGCGATCCACATCCTCCATGGTAGCAGGTCCATCTTCACCTGCCTTTAGACAAACTCGTAAAAAAGAACACGGAATTCATGAGAGAATGACCGAAGACTATTTACCTAGCTATATGCAGGGGCAAGTAGAACATGAGCCCCAGATAGAGAATTTTAAATACAAAATGCAAAATACACTTCAAATTAAACCATATTCTATTTTTTCATGATTTCAGAATCAATCAGAACAAAATGCAATAAGGCGATTATCACACTGCCACGCATCACGCTGCTTGTTGCGTGTTTCTGAACTGAATAAACGCGCGTGGATGCATTTTCTGTGTGTTGGACTGTGCGTGTTTTCTTTACAAACGGAGATACTTACAAGCAACGTTAAAACACGCATTCACGCGCTACGCTGCGTGGTGCGTGGCAGTGTGTTAATCGCCTAAGAACGAAGGGGTGCAACTTAGGTCATGGAGTATTGTGTTTGTTTTTGAAGCTTAGTAGTCAATAGAAAATCGCGCACGCGTCGCTTTTGCACCCTTTCCTAAATTTAATGAATTAAAAAAAGGTATTCTAACAAAGTCATCCCAAAAAATACAGTACCAAACTTACAAAATTGATACCTTTTAGGTAATACAAGCGAGGATCTCCTCAAGTTCCGAGTTAAGTTGAGATTACTGACAAATGCGTACACTGAATCGACAAGTCCACTCGTACCTGTGTGGTTCTTTCCTCAAAAGACCATCTCAGACACTAGTAACATAATTCACACATGAATGAGTGTCAGAACTAAGACAATGTCTGGACTGTATAAATCTCTGAGTTTATTTCAGTGTTTCTTCTCAGAGTAGTCAGACAGAGAAGCGCCGACCTCACCTCGCTAGTTAAAAAAAATACGTGCAATTTTTTTTGTGAAAACTGATTTATAGAAATGAATATCATTTATCAAGTAGAAGTATTATCCATAAACAATTGATTACTTACATAGACGCTGCTCAAACTGGCAGCCACAGCACAGAAAACAAGAAAGATAAACGTAAACATAATTTGCTTTTTAGCTTCACACTCCTGATCCTTTGATGTTTCAACCATAAATGCTTCGCATGCCAACTTCGCACATCATTATAAAAGTATTGTAAAGTGTTAAATTGAACGCGAAATACACCATGACGGTAGTTATTATTATAATACTACTGTGATTGTCATTGTTAATTATGCGTGCATTTTTGGAGTGCCTACATATAGGCTAGTCTATGTAAGTAGGTAGTCTAAAATGACGTCATCAGCAAATAATTTGCTCGAATGGTAATCACTCGGAATTAGTGCCTAGAGTCTGTCAAGCGAGTCGTGTCCACGACCCATAGACTGATTTTTAATTGTGGCAATACTTTTAACTGTCAAACAGCTTGTCACAAGTTCGTTTCAGGATGGTCACAACATCTTGATACTTTTAGCTCAACTATCTAAATTTTATTTATTTTACTGTGATGTGATCACGATTTCGGATTTAGATTCAGTCTTCTCCTAGTTATGACTTTGAATCTTACTGGGGCACATAATATTGATAGCCACTTAAGTGATTGTTCTTTGAACTGAAAATTACTGTTTTTCTGCATTTTTAATATCATACAACTTTTGTCAGCCCCCCAGAATGATGAAGTAATAAAAAGTCGATTGATAATTTAGTTACTTAAACAACTCATTATCCATACAAAATGTATGGTCATAAGTATCTTTAATCTGAAACACAGTACTTATCTGATGAAAATTGCTGCTAGAAAACAAGGATAATACATTCTGATTTTAGTTCTGATAATCTATACTTCTATACTATATAATATAATATAATATATAATATATAATCTATACTAATATTATAAAGAGGTAAAATTTGTAAGTTTGTAAGTTTGTATGTAGGGGGTAATCTTCGGAACTAATGATCCAATTTTAAAAATTATTGTACTGGTGGAAAGCTACACTATTCCCGGTGGACATAGGCTACTTTTTATCCCCGTATTCCCATGGGAACGGAAACTACGGGGGTGAAACTGCGTGACGTCTGCTAGTGACTAATAAAAACCTACATTGAAATGCACTTTTTAATTTATCCCAAAGATATTTTTTTATCTACAAATATAATTCAAGTATCACAGACGTTAATAGCGTTATACCAGTGTTGACAACTGTAAGTTTTTTGAATTTTCCGCCTTTTTCCCCCTGGAAAAAGGCGACGACTGGAAAGGGGAGGATACGACTCGCTTGTCAGACTCTACCTAACAATAGTTGGTAAAGGTGAAGCAATAGCTATTGAGCATTATGACATCCAACATACCATTATGCCTGTAATCCACCCACTATATACCTGGTTATTTACCCACATTTCACTAGTAATGGTCAAGTCTCATGGAACAGAGGGCGATGCTGTCCCTACCAATCGGGCACAGTTCCAGAGCTCCAGGCTCCAGGCTGCTTCCACAAAACAATTTTAGGTAGAAAAACTGTCACGCATTTCCCAACCCTGGGATCAAACCACTAATACCAACGAGCCAGTCAATGTTTCATATCGAAAAGGGAAATTACGTTGGGTAAGCTCTTGAATCGATGTATGTATATCGTTGTTTTATTTTCCAATAGCGAACAACAATACAAAGATTGTTATTTTCGGATTCCTGCGAAAAGATACACCTTTGACTGCTATGTAAACATGGAACAAAGTTTCTATCCACGCAAAAAGAAGAAGGTATGCAACAATAAATGCAACGGTCATCATAGCATTATTCATTTCATAAATGAAAATAATTATTTATTTTACCGTCTTATATTGATATTTACTATAAAAAACAACTATATATAGGTTACTTTCGAATTCCTGCAAAGAGATGTATCTCTACAAACAAAGCAGACAGTCAGTGGTATATCTTTTCTAATTCAATGGGTATATGTATATGTCGCAGGTTTTTCATAAAATTAGGTTTTTGATCAAAAACCTACGTCTTTGATAAAAAACCGGAAGATGACACACTCTAAACTCAATTTCATCATAAACCTGTAACAGTCCAGACTAGTTCATATTTTTTATCAAAAACCTGAACTAGTTTATGATAAAGTTCTTGTCAAAATAACGGGTTTGCTTTAATCCCAAAGAATTTTCTCTCATAATCAGGACTTGGGGCACCCCGATGTTAGGTTAGTTAGGTTCCTTTGAACCCAGAAGACAGAAATAGAAGCCCGTCGACTACGCTTTTTAAATTTCTTCTTTGTTATGCCTATAAAAAATGTGTTTTAATATCACTAGGCGCAAAAATACTTAAATGTATGGTTTAGAATGTTATGCTTAATCATTATTATGATTAGAGAAATATTATGCTTAAAAAAATATGCGCAAGCTGTTATGAAAACATAATTAGGATAAAAAAAAGAGTGCCAAGTTATATTAGGTCTTAAAATTTTATGCAAATGGATAGGGAACCATATTAGATTGATCATAAACCCAAACTAGTTCAGGTTTTTAATCAAAAATCTGGATTGTAACAAATATGATGAAATTTAGTTTAAATTGTGTCATCTTCCGGTTTTTCATCAAAAACTCAGGTTTTTGTTCAAAAACCTATTTTTATGAAAAACCTGCGACATATATAATACCACTGACTGTTAGCTTTGTTTGTTTTATGTATTTGTTTGGTTTATGTGTTTGTTTGGTTTGTGTTGGTTTGGTTTGTGTTTGTTTGGTTTGTGTTTGTTTGGTTTATGTGTTTCTTTGGTTTATGTGCTTGTTTGTTTTATGTGTTTGTTTGTTTTATGTGTTTGTTTGGCTTATGTGCTTGTTTGTTTTATGTGTTTGTTTGTTTTATGTGTTTGTTTGCTCGTTGCTTTGTACTGCTTTGCTATCAAGTATCTTAGCAGATAGGTCTAGTCTGTCTACTACAGTTTTAGAACGACCCAAAGTATTACGTTCGTAATTTATAACAAAAAGGTGGGTTTAGGGTATTCTTTAATCATCAAATACAAAATTATGAAAATATGGTTCAATTGTCTATTTTTTTTGTTTTACACTCATAGCTGTTAGTACTTTTTCGAGGCAAGCAGCCAACAGCGCTCCCCTCTCGCATCCAGTTTCTCCGTCGCTGACAACTTCATCTTTTACTGAAATTAATAAGCGTAAATTAAAACCATTTTCTATCAACAGCTAATACACAAGCTTTTGCCTGCAACTTTCTCGTAGTATTTCAAACTTATATATAAAAATAAAATTGAAGCACTTGGCGGGGCAGCATAAATTCTTTTAATGCAATAAAATAATTCTGTTACGAAATTGGATCGTAGCTGGTGGCCTTCTGTAGTTATGAGAAAGGATGAGTGTACGAACATGCAGGCAGACAACCAAAAAGGATTTGACTTCTATTGCTGTTACTGAGACCCACTAGAAAAAACTCAAATATCCTCTATGTACAAATATCACATCGGCTAATAACTATTAAGTTTAGCACCCGTGTAGATATTTCATGGACAACATAAATTCATTAATTTTCTGGAAGAAAGGCACAACCCAAACCACTCGATTTCTAGAAGTATGTGAAAAGTAACTCTTTTACAATTACGAAGATGAGTTTATGAAACGATTCTCATCCCTTATTTGTATGGAAGTTCTTCATTGCTCTTTTCATGATTATAGGAAATCCCACTTGGCACATGACTTGTAATACCTGACTCGCACTGTTTTACAATTTCTACTTTTGTTGCAATTTCATCATCATCATCCGTAATAGACTGTTTGAAGTGGGTCACGAAGTTGTTGAGATCATATTGACCTTTCTCATTTAGCTGTAACAACAAAAATACAATTTAATGTAACATGATGTCATTTTCAATGCCTTTGGGCTCTCAAGAAACATTCAGGGAAACTTCTTGACGGCGACATCTTCGCCAGTTTGCTCACGATGTTTTCCTTCACCTTTTTTGAAACAAATATTGTAACGGAACAAATTGAAATAGGTGCTCGCTACCTAAACAAATGTAATTATTATTATAGTATCTCCTACCAAATTTTAGACACAGGAACATAGTGAGCAAAATTTAAGAAGTCAGCAAAACTTCAGTAAAAAGCAGTGAGCAAACAAAACGATTAAGAAAGACCGTTTTAAAATTTAGATGCTTAATTTCACTCGTATTTACATAGTAAATATGAATGTTGGAGACGTGTTTTCTGTTTTAACCAATCCAAAAGTTTATGAGTGGGACTTGTGCAGTCACTTCTAGGGAAAAATGATTAAGGTGTGAGTGATGTCATACACAATACTAACTGACCAAACACGACGGCACGGTTGGTACAGTGCAGCCATGAAGCAATGTTTGATCCATGAATGCAGCACACGGAACAAATATTTTTATGGCGTACAATTAGTTTTTCTAGATTTGTGTTTATGTGTTTAAATATGTGTACCTACACAATACAGGAGGAATTCCTAGTGTGGGCAACGTTTTCTAAATATCTTATTTTTTTATATAGCTGTAGGTACTCACAATTCCAAGTTTGGAATAATAACAGCCCCAATAACAAGGATTACTAATACTTGTCCCGTTGGGTCCTGACATCATGGCGTCCAGTTCTTCACTTTTGATTCCGTAAATCTTCATGCACTCCTTTTGATAGTGGTCATATTTTTCATCGGAATCAGCACTGTCATCTTCCTTTCTTGCCTTTAACACAAAAAACACATACTATGGTACCCAGTTTTATCTATAGGATTGATCATCTACCGGATCTTTTTCCAACTTGTTGGGCTCAGCTTTCAGTATGACCAGTAGTACAGCTGAATATCAGTATTTTATATTGAACGGCTCTCTTGGCTTAACTGGTTGTCAGACTTTCGGGACTGTCAACGATTTACAAAATAGTCGGATCGACGGTATGACGTGCTTGCCAAGGCATGGGAGGGTTTGTATATGAAATTTATGGTCCCCGAACCACGGACCTGCCTCCTCAAGCATAGCGTTAACCCTCGAACGTCCTGTACATCTGTTGTCAGTTAAAAGCTATTTTTTACCGGGATGCGGTTTTTTTTGTTTGAAAGCCGACAATATGTATAGTGATGGTTCTTAGCTGCCTAATTTATAAAGATCTGATCAGGCGTTTTATTTTAATCATTAAAAAAAACAATGCTTACGTAAATGCTACTTAAGCTTACAGCGACAGCAAACAAAACAACACAAATAAACTTAGACATTTTGTTATTTCCTGTTCTGCACTCTTGAGTCTTTGAAGCTCCAATTGTATTTGCTCTGAATACTAACTTGTGGCTTTTTATATACTTAATGCATATAAAGTGTAGTAATTGAACGCGATGTAATTTTTATAATGTGTTTATAAACGCGCTATGCTCAATTTGGTAACATTTTTGGGAATAACCGACAACCGCCATATGAGTCATTTGCATATTTTTCACCAACTAGAAATAACATTCATTGTGAATTCTGTTGACATTAATCGAATTTGGCTTCAAATTACTATACGAGTATTTAGGAATACAATTATGTTGATCGGCTAGAAAAGTACGTACCGAACACGGCTACCGAAAAACACAACACAGTCGTGATGGTTTACTGGTTAAGGCCAGCTTTAATGCACGAGGTTCAGTTTCAAATCCGGGCAAGTTGTTTTTTTTTGTGTCCATAGGTATTATATGTAGGTACTTTTTAAGACTATTTTAGACGTCATTGACATCGGTATAAGAAAATAGTGTGACAAAATTTTAAATCAACAAAACACGAGAAAAGTGGGTGGGAATTTCTAAACTTGTGGAGTTTTTAGACTAGTAGCCTGTGGGCACTCTATACTCAAAATGCGTACAGTGTCCTGCAAGTACAGTACAATAACGCACTTAAAACGATGTTGCGGCTGCCCCAGCACTGTAGTGCATCGCGCATGTTTGCGGAGGCGCGCATTGATTGCTTCTACGCTACTCTGCGCAAACGGTGCGCGTCAATGCTTAGCAGAGTAAAGGGCTTATTACACTATCCGATTTGTAGGAACCTAACTAGGATCCTAGTTAGGAAGCAACCACGCGGTTGGTACCATAAATCGGATCCGCACTGTCCTAACTGCGATTACATCTTCCGATTTCCTGGTTAGGTTTCCTACAAATCGGATACTGTAATAAGCCCTTTAGGGCTAGTCGCAACAGCGTTTTGAGTATGTATAGGACGTAGGCTTGATTGTCCGTACATGAAATTGATGTATTTATATTCACATGAGTATTGATACCTCGATTCATGAGTCCGGCAGAGGGCGAGTACATTAAGATTGTATCACTAACACTAGTTATAAGTTTTTATTTTGAATACTAACAAATTGGATCTTGTTATATTAAAATAAAATATTACACAATACATTATTGCAGAAATATAATTATTTAGATAATTCTAACTAAATAACAACAGCCGCACGGGTCGATATAAGGTCGTTAATAAGCACTAAGCAGTTCTTATTAAGCAGAAGCTCGAAACATAGCAAAGATATTCAATACTAACTTTTGACGGGTCATCACGCACAAAATTTTCATCCGATACTTGTGTTCTAATGGACACAAGTCCAAGAGTTTAATTTGGAATGCTCCGCTGCCGCTTCAATAAATAAATAAAATAAATAAATAATATTCCACAACTTTCCTACAAGGCTATTTAGTCCCAAGCTAAGCTTGAGAGCTTGTGTTATGGGTACTAAACAGCTGATAAACATACTTATAAATATGTATATTTCTAAATACATACATATTGTTGATAAATTACACCCAGACACACAAACATTTGTCCTGGGTGGGAATCGAACCCACGACCTCCAGCATAGCAGTCAGGGTCACTAACTACAAGCACAGTCTAAAAACCTACAGTCGTCCGACGAAGCCGTCTAGACAGGGCAATCGTGCCGGGTGCGAGTGGCGAGACGCGGGAAAGCCGCTCTATTATTCAGGGCTAACGCGTGTAGACGTTGTCGGCATTTTTTCAGAGATCAAAGGCGTCGTCCTACTGTATTAATATTTATACTTTGCTACTAGACCAACAGGCCTGTCCAGTCCGGTCAATGTTGCTATATTATTCTAAGTGGCGTTACTGAGACGTGGAATCACAGTTTTTCAATGAAATTTCTTCGCATGTACTCTCTGTAGTAGGTATCTTACATTTCTTTAAAAAATTACAACCACTTACCAAGAAGTATTGCGTTACCCTGTTACTGGGTTATAGAGAACAGGCAGGTTATCATTCCGTGTAAAATACTCCTAGTCAACTGCATCCTGTAAAACTGGAAGCCCTCAAGCAAGTAGGAAAGGAACTACTCTCGACAACTCTCATACTCGAAGCAAATGCCAATAAGTTTCAAGAATACTTCCATTAGCTAGAACAAAGTATGGTTGGGATTTAATGCTGTTTGCATTGATAATCCAAATATTAGACATAACTATGTTTATTCAAAGTCAAAGTCAAAGTCAAATCATTTATTTAAATTAGGCCATTTAAAAGGCACTTTTGAACGTTAAACTTACAAGTTAAATAAAATTTAATGATTCTAGTTGCCCCTTCCAAAAGGTAGTTTTGTATGGAGAAGAATGGGCAAGAAACTCCATACTTACTCTTTTAAAATAGTTTTTACAATATTTGTATACAATAAAAAATACATTATATGTGAATACGATGCACCTAGAATAAACAAAGTAAAATAAAAAATAAATAAAAAATAACATACTATGCTAAGATAGATATTTTTATGTGGAAACTTCTTGTCATTGGCAATCTATTAATTTACTGTTGTGGCCTAATCAATTATACTAGCTTAGTTGTTTTAAAATGAGTAGATGATATAAAATAAATAAAAAAGATGAGTAATTTTACCAACATTCACTGTTCTTCAAAACCAAAATTTAATGAAGATAGGTTGACTAGCTAATGCTCTCAGCGCACCGTGGAGCGATTTATTGCTCACAGTTTCTTTGGAGGATAATATCCGAAACGAACTAACCTATCTTTAAAAAACAAAAAGAAGAGGAGGACAGAAGAGGGAGCTCAATAAATCCGAAATGTGTGGAATTTTACATTTCGAAAGCTTATACCCATTGCATATATTTCTCGAACATCGCTATCGTTAATGGAAATGTAACATTGTCTCTGTCCCTGGAGCTACAAAGCTCAAGGTAGTTGGCCATGTTCGGTGCAGGCCAGATGGTAGTTAAATTAAGTTAGTCGTGGGTTGAACTTAATAAGAAGGCCAAGACAAGCTGGATGCAAAGCATGGGGAACCAGGCCTTGTTATGCACCAGGCTACTTAGGAGAGGCTGATGTCAGCATAATTATTGATTTTTACCCAAGACATATGTTTGCGTCATAAGCACTATATATCATTTGTCCTGTGTTTTACAGAAGAGGTTAAATGGCTTAAATCTATTTGACTGTTTAACGGAATAAGTACCTAATGTGAAGCAGGTGAATAGAGCTTTCGTATTATGACGTGCAGTAGATATCTCATTAGTAGTTGAGTTAATTGATTGACTGTAATGGTTCTTATTACAACTTTTTATAGCGTCATGTGGGCATAATTCACTATCAAAATATTTTTATCATTTTCAGTTGCATTATGTTGTCGGAATTCTTTTTCATTTTAGGTGCCAAATCACAATAAACTGTTACTTCCTGACTGCTTAGCCCATAAAGTCAACGCTGCATTACTAGCCTATGATTGTAACTAGTCACTACTTATTATAAGATTCATAATTTTAAATAAATTTAAAATTATGAATCTTATACTACTCACTTACTTACTTACTTATTACTTACTTACTTACTTACTTACTTACTTACTTACTTACTTACTTACTTACTTACTTACTTACTTATTATAAGATTCATAATTTTAAATAAATTTAAAATTATGAATCTTATTATAAGTAGTGACTAGTTACAATCATAGGCTAGTAATGCAGCGTTGACTTTATGGGCCATGGTTTTTCATGCACGTTACTTGCACTAAGTTGTCGTAAGTTGTTGTGTACATACAACATACTAGAAACAGCACTGTTTGTCAAAGCAAACCTGCATCTTTTCCCCAAGCTGTCATCAGTAAAGAAAAATCCCATAAGCTCTTAATATGTGAATCAATTATGCAATGTCAAGTGTAAGACAGCACTGATGAATAAAAGTTTCTTTGGAATAGCTCCTAAAATCTATATATATAAAAGAAAGTCGTGTTAGTTACTTCGCTTATAACTCAAGAACGCCTGAACCGATTAAGCTGAAAATTGGCAGGGACGTAGTTTAGAGCCAGGAGAAGGACATAGGATACTTTTTATCCCGTTCGACATCATAAAAATAAATATCAAGAATATCGGTTGTCTCAAACATTTTTCAAACGCAGCGCCATCTTGGATGACATGACAGGAGTCAAACTTCCCAGTTCATTATCAGGTGACAATTTGAAATTGACAAGTCTTAAGCTAAACCCAAGAAAGGTAAGGTTGTCAATTTATAATACGCACCTACGTTCTGAAATTTATTTTGTTACTAAACTTAGAGGTTTTATGTAGCATAAAAAAGTCTTATATTTCAGAAATCAATTTAAGTAACTAGCAATGATGACAGAGACGAACTTTAATAATTCTTTGCAAATAGATTTTATTTTACTGTTAGGACTTTAATTAAAGTAGACCGGGAAAACTATAGGCATAAATTATTGTATGTAACATAGAGGCAATAGTTCAGATTAAAATTATGAATTTAGTATTTTTAGTAAGGTAGTTAGGTTAGATAGTTGGGTTAGCTATAGGATAGGTATGGTCAGTTAGGTTAGGGTATATATACATGTTGTAATTTAAAAGTAGTAGTAGTTATTATTGGTTTGGATTTATTTGTTGTCGTCTTAATCAACGTACGTATATCTAATACAAAAAAATGATAAGAGTAATAAATTGACTCTAAGGCGCAACGAAGTTTGCCGGGGCAGCTAGTATATAATAAAATTCCCGAATCTGTCAAAATATTGCCATTGACAAAGTTTAAAGCTGCCTTTAAAATAATTCTAATTGACAAATGCTACTATACAACAGACGAGTATTTAAACGATAAATTATAACAATACAATATATTTTAATTGAACAATATTTTAACTTAATAAAAGCGACATTTAAATTTTTCACAGTAAGTAATGATACATTTAGAATATTAAAGCTTCTTGGTGCTCTAAACCTTAGAGAGTTAGATAATATTTGTATGTCATACTGGCAAAACATAGAGATATAATTAACCCTGCATATGTGACCATCAGCTTGTATATACCTATGTTTTACAAATAAACTATTTGATTTGATTTGAAGTCATTTCGCCATCTGTTTGGACTTAAAGCTTACCTTAAGAAGAAGAAGAAGAGAAAGATTAATCTTCCTTCTTTTTACAAAATGTGGGTGTAGGTTAATTAAATTAAAACTAAGGCTTAGTAGGCGACTCGGACGCTGAGTCTCGTCCGATCCGGCCGAGACAGGAATTTAATTATTATAAATATTTTTGAGTGGTGTTTCGGACGATACTTTTTTTTAAGCAAATTTTGTACAGTCAGAATGAAAAACCTTAGGTAGAGTTTTATTACTTAAGTAAAAGTCAGGGAATTGTTAGAAAGAGATAAAGTTTAATATACAATTACAACAATCAACAGTAAAGATGATAAATCATAATAGTCTTATATATCAATTTAAAAGCGTACAATAATAATTATGAATGTTAACAACAATAATCAGTCTTTTATATCATTTGGAACGTGTACAACAAGAATATTAAATGTAAATTACTATAATCAGTCTCATACAGGGTTACTGGTAATTAGACGTGAGGGGCTGATAAGGGGGCTAAAATGCAACAAATTGAACCCCCCATATTTATGGCCGAAATTCAATAGTTTTCGAGATAGGTATTTGAATTTTAAGGGTTTTTCGATATTTAACCAAAATTTTCGAAATAAAAAAAAAATATATTTGAATGGGTAACATTAAGAATGATGTTGTAGCTGGCACTTTAATTAAACTATGGACATATTTCAAACTACTTAATAAGAATAATCTCATAACGCTCATTATTTTAATTATTTTGTTTTGAGATATTATTATCTTACCAATATTTTCATTTTACGCTTCAAAAATGTTGCTTCGTCACAAAAATTGCTATGACATTAATCGTACAAATAAATAAAACAACTTGCCTATTCTGTAAGATTTCCAAAGAGGTATAAAAGTTAATTTTAAAATACATAATCGTGGCATGGCATGTGTCTGAATCGGCGCGTGGAGATAAAAGGTCATTTGTGCACCTATGTCTACCAACTAGAAGTTTTTATGTCTCAATGTGCGTGCAAAATACCTAAAGTCAAAAACTAACCGACTCGTGTGAGATCAGAATTTAGAATTAGAATTTATTTAATTATATTAAGAATGTAGTTTTACATAGTATGCTATTAATATTTTTTTAAGTTCTATAAACTCTACCATAACATATGGTGTACACATGTTGAAATGTCATTCTTATATAGCTAAGTACAATTAATTATATGATTTCATGATTGACAACAAGTCCAATATGAATCATTTTAATTAGGTAGTCGTTACTTTAAAACTAATGTCAAAATTAAGTACATGTCGTCTTGGATTTTAACAATATTCCACCATTACCACCATTTATTTATTTTCACATAATTATGTCATAAAACAATGATTCAATAACCAACTTGTCCGTATGGATGTATTCTATACCGATACCGATGCCGATATATCGGCAATACTCGAAGCTTGCTGTTAAATCGGCATCGGCGATATTTTTATGGCCGATTTAACGAAACTTTTTAAATTTCGCGCTTTGAAAATGTAAAATAAACGCGCGAGTTTTCTCGTCTACTTTGTTTTTCATACAAAAATCTCATCAATGTTAATTTTAATTACTAAAACTATTAACTAACCTCAACCTGTATAGACAGGTTGAGGTTAGTTAATAGTTTTAGTAATTAAAATTAACATTGATGAGATTTTTGCGTAAACTATAGAGTTTCAAATGATTTTGTTTAGTTTGTCCTGTTATTATTATTTTTATATTATTAAAAAAATAACCTGTCTTGTTACGGTATCAGCATCGCAGATATTTTTTATAAGAGCCGATGCTCTTATATAAAAATAGGATACAGTACTGATACTGATGTATCGGTATCGTATCAAAGCAAGAGTGAGCTGACAAGTAGGGATACTTGTCATCTCATCACTCATTAATAAAAAATACAAAAAAAAATCTTTATTTTCAGGCGTCGACGGCCCATAGCGTGTTAGTATTCAGTACAAAAATAACTTAAAAACTATGTTAGTAGTAACTTCTAGACACACACAAGAGAACACAAATTATACACAGCAAAATAAACAGCTCCCAACTCGAGAAAATCATTCTCGAGTTGGGAGCTGTTTATTTTGCTGTGTACCATGCTGAGACCCATGTCTGACATGCAGCTTGCTTGATAAACCTATCCATCGTAGACCCTTCCAATCTTTCTGAAAATATCTTCAGAACGCTATTGCTGCTTCCCCTCACTCTGCGTATCACTGATGACACCTTTTTTCGTAAAATGTGCAATGTGTTTTAATGTTTATTTTATTTGTAATTAATAATTTATCCATAGCGACAAAGTAAAATATGTATTATTTAATTTTGTGTTTGACGGTACTTTGCCTCTAAAAAAGGATGCGTCCGAAACACCACTCAAAAATATTAATAATAATGAAATTCCTGTCTCGACCGCATCGGACGAGACTCAGCGTCCGAGTCGCCTACTAAGCCAAAACTAATACTAATCTATCTATACCCATATTTCACCAGTTATTTTAAGGGTTAGGCAGGGAAAACAAGAGTGTGATTGATAATTTATTTCTTAATCCAATTCAGTAACTCAACGTGCATGTTTGTCTCAAACCCTATTACTTTGCTGGTCGTGACTGCCACGCAGTTTTCAACTTTTCCGCGAAACAGTACGCGGCCAGAGTGCCCCTCTCACAACCAGCTTCGCCATCACTCACAGCTTTATCCTTCACTGAAATTTAAAAAATAATAACACTTTTAATAAAGTCAGCCTTCAAACAAAAAAAACCGCATCAAAACTGGGCCATTTGTTTGGGAGATAAATAAATTCCACAACTTTCACACAACACCATGTTATGAGTTCTAAACAACTGATGCTTGTATATTTCTGAATACATAGATATTATACATAAATTACACCTAGACACAGAACAAATGATCGTGCTCATCACACAAACCTTTGTCCTGGGTGGGAATCTCACCAACGACCTCCGGCATAGCAATCTGGGCCACTAACTACTAAACCAACGTGTCCATATCTATCTGTGTCTCCGATGCCACAGATAGACATCCACACGACAGGTCAAACTAGTAAGTATTTTTAGTGAGATTGACACTACGTGAATTGGCCGAGTTATAGTCATTTTGTACAGACGCCAGCACATCAAGTTACCCCAATGTGTCAATTTTTTCCAATTGAATATGATCCTTATTCTGTTTGACATAAAGTTGAAAAACGATCAAAGAAATTTGACACATTGGGTACAACTCTCAAAGAATTAAATTGTAACAAAGAATTTTACAGTAATTTTACAGTAATAGTTGGTATGCAGTTTTCCAAACAAACAATTTCCTTGACTCAAGTCAATTTACTGAAAACCTTATAGGTAATCTTTAATTCATTAAACCCCAAGAGGCCACCGTCGTCCGCGCTGTCATTGTTTTCTATTGTGCCTTTAATTATCACAATTGAAAGGTTAAACCTGCTACTTGTTTTGAAATATAATTTACCTGACTCGCATTGTGTTGCCACTTTCTCCATGATATTATACCCTCTAGGATCCCCTATCCACTCTTTAACTTGAATCAGACCAGACTTCAGATCGAATTGTCCGTGATCATTTAGCTGTAAGAAAAAAGCCGTTGTAAAATCAAGTAAAATATCAACATTATCGTAAATTTGAAAGTTTGACTGATACAACTTTACAGTACTCCATTAGGCGTGTAATTAATAATAACACAAATGTATTTATAAAGATACATAGATAAAAGAATTTTCGGGTGGCTGCTACTAAACATACGCATGCATGCTTCTTCAAATTGGCTGTATATTTTTTTTAATAAATCATAGTAATAGAATAAAACCATTTTAAGAAAATACGTAATATATGGAAACCGGAAATAAGTAAAATATTTTAGGTAAAACATAAGTAGTTATGGGTTTAAAGAATCTTTTTTTCTCATAATATGAACTAGATATACAGTTAATTTAAACATCTAAACTAATGTTTTAGAGAGGTAAAGTTTGTGACTTTGTAACTTTGTAGTAATCTCTGAATATACTGAAGCTATTTTGAAAATTATTTAACTAATAGAAAGCTACATCACTTATAAGTATGATTATGTACTATTTTATTTTCAAAACTAAGAGGGGCTGGGTTATTTAAGTACAAAATGCACACGGACAAAGTCGTGAGGCAAGTGCTATTAGTAAATAAAATTGTAAATGTTACATTGCTGTAGCAGAAATACTTACAAAGTGAGCATTTGTGAAGGCACAGCCCCAAAAGCAAGGTTCGATGTTTGACAAGTCATCTTTATTTAAAGCTTCAGTCAATTCAAAGACTGTGTATCCATACTGTTTTCCGCAGTTTGTTACCATCGCCCGAAAATCTTCCATGGAGTTACCATTTGCCTGATAAAAACAAAAAATAGAAACGAATTATAAGATAACACTTAACTTTACGCATTTATTAGAGGTGCCTACATTATGCCCATATTTCAATTGTTTAAGTCTCATGTAATAGAGGGCTTGATTATTGCCATCATTCGTACACCTTTTCTGGGCTGCGGGCTGCTGGAATAGCACTTTGCCCGACCCGAAGATCGAATCCGTCAACTCTCACGCTCAGCAGTAGCGCTTGCAACCACTACACCAACGGGTAGTATTACCAATAGTCTCTGAAAATTCTGTTAATTGTATTTTAAACGTTATCTACGAACCGTAGAGTGAAATTATGCAGTTTCTACCATTTCCACAAAACTTCAAAAATATGTGAGAGCCGAAACACTATTAGCCCAGCTTAGTACACAAACAGTGCGCTTTTATTAAGGCCTTACCTACCTAACGTCAATTAAAATGAGCATAATTAATTCTTACTTCAACACTGTTGATGCTCACAGCCACAGCACAAACAACAAAACCAATAAATTGAAACATGTTAGGATTTCACAGTCAGAACCAAGTTTCAACTGTTTAGACCCGGAATACCAACTTGACGACTCTTATAAACTGCAGCAATTGTATGTCATGTAATTATTTAAATAAATATGTCATTATGCTATGGTCAATTTGATGGCATTTAAATGTAATAGTAATTTTGCTAATTTCGTTGAAGAGTTTCGAATCTGTTGATCCCATAAAACTGTACAAGTGCGAGTAAAACTTATGCCTTGATGGTTCCGTCAGAAAACTGTGGCATTTTGACTTTACAAGTTAAGAACAAGCTATCTTTAAAGTTAAAAAAGCCTTTAATTAAGTCTAGACCCAAATTTTTAATTAAATAAATACTAAACGATACTTCAAGATACGGCCGAAAACATGTTAATTCTAAATAGACAAACAAACTTATAATCAATATCGATGTCGATCGTAATTGCAAGAATCTAGTATTTTAAACTAATATTTAAAAGTAACTATTTGGATTTATTATTAGCCCAAAGGCTATACGATAAATATGTAACTGTCTCAGTAATCAAATAATATGTAATGGTATGGATAAATAAAGCTCAAAATAGAGGATGTTATTCTTGTCTTATACTGTGAAACTGACCTGGCTTGACTGGCCTGTTGGTCTAGTAGTTAGTGACCCTGACTGCTATGCCGGAGGTCGTGGGTTCGATTCCCACCCAGGACAAATGTTTATGTGATAAGCACGATCATTTGCTCTGTGTCTGGGTGTAATTTATCTATAATATGTATGTATTTAGAAATATATAAGTATGTTTATCAGCTGTTTAGTACCCATAACACAAGCTCTCAAGCTTAACATGGGACTAAAAGGCGTTGTGTGAAAATTTGTGGAATATTTATTTATTTATTTTTCTCTAAAATCACACTGTAATTTTCCACACATTGTGTTTCATTTTTATTTTATTAACTTCACGATTATTTTTTAATAATTATCTATAAATCAAATATATGATAAATATGTTACCAACTCAATCTGTCTATCAATACCTACACTAATATTGTTATCAGCTGTATTGCTAATTTAATATCACCATATATCAGCATAGTAGTTGTATTCAAGATAAGTAAATCAATAAAAAAGATACAAATTTATGTAAATTTATTCCAAAAGTATGGAGTTTGTGGCCCATTATTCTCCATATAAAACTACCTTTAGAAATATGCAACTAGAAGCTTACTCATAATTTATTTAAATTGAAGCCTGACGTTCAAAAGTGCCTTTTATGGGTCTAAATGTAATATATGAATTAACTTCTTTTTTGAAGAATAAAAATTTCGTGTTTTTCCTTTTAATGTATTGGACCCTAAAACAGCACCCGGAAATGTTTACTGCACAATGACTTCATTACCTACAATAAATTATATTGTAGTTGTTACGGGTACTCGCACAGGTCTTTTTGTTATTCTTTTGAAATGTTAAATTTAGTTTAAGATTTATACTGTTAAATTTCTGTGCGTGTCCCAAATAAACATATTTTCTTTTTTTTCTTTCTTTCTTTACTAGTAACGTAACCTTGTCGAGTCGACGTTGTCAGATTTTCAGGCAGGCGACTGCCATGTCGCCTGCTTGAAAATCTGACAACGACGGAGACAAGGTCTGACAAGGTGTTTCTATACAGAATATTAGTTCTGGTTGTATTATTCGAAAACACAAACTACTGATTCTAGAATTTATTTTGAAAACTAATAAAATAACGCGGTTAATATGTCATTAAAATTAAGTATTATGTGACATTTATAACGAATTAGCTTACAACTGTTATTTGAAAGTTTATTAACCTAAAAACTCAACACTTATAAAGCTAATTTAAAGTCTGACAATGACCGATCTTAACACGGAATTTTGTTTTACGCAGTAACACTCGAAGGAAGAAAGATATTATTAAACAGTAGCTCTATTAGCTCAGTAGCTATGGAACGGAGTATTATTCTAGGTATCAATCTTGAAGACCGGGTTAGGAATACAATAATCCGTTCCATCGCAAAAATTACTGATGTCACTCAAAAAACTGCCACGTTAAATGGAACTGGGCTGGATACATTTGCCGCATGTCAGACGATCAGTGGGTCAAACGCACGACCCAGTGGGTTCCTTTACATGGCAAACGACATCGCGGTAGGCCCAAAGACGGAGACGGAGACAGACGAGCTGGACTCCTTCGATAAGGACAAGTCCCAAAAAGCCCTTGACAGCTCTCTGTCAAGGGCTTTTTGGGACTTTGCTTCCTTCCACCTCTCTAGGTGGAAGGAAAGTAGGGAGGCCTTTGCCCTGCAGTGGAAAAACACAGGCTAGTAATAATACGTTAATACGTTTTGACTGGCCTGTTGGTCTAGTAGTTAGTGACCCTGACTGCTATGCCGGAGGTCGTGGGTTCGATTCCCACCCAGGACAAATGTTTGTGTGATGAGCACGACCATTTGTTCTGTGTCTGGGTGTAATTTATCTAAAATATTATTTGGAAATAAATAAGTATGTCTATCAGCTGTTTAGTACCCATAACACAAGCTCTTAGCATAGCTTGGGACTAGATGGCGTTGTGTGAAAAAGTCGTGGAATATTTATCTTAATAATATAGTAGCTCTATTTAAAATGGTATTTAACAGTATCTAGTTTGGCTAGAAAATCTCCTCAAAAAACTAAGAAAGGTTAGATTTTTTTTGACCTGAATGTATACTAACATTCAGCTGGCTATCTTTTCATTGCCAATGACTAACGTTCAGTTGCACGCTGAACTTTCTTGACAACTGAGAATTTACAAAAAAAATGGTATTGCAATTTAAGTGGACTTCAAGTTACGGCGACTAACAGACGGAGTACGGTGCGCATCGTCACATCTCTGAGAATGCGCATGACGTCATCCTAGATACATACTGATGGTAGCAAATACCTAAAATAGGTTTGAGTTTGAGCTACACGATGACTGAAGCATGCATGCCGTCAGTCGGGACAGGTCAACTCAAAGCTGAATTGATTCTTTCTTCAAAAGTCCTTTCCAGACTTTGCCCTGCATCGTGAGACTCGCATACTACATTAATACAATCTTATGTCTGGACTTTAAAAGAGACTATGACCCCTGAGTTTCTTTCGGCATTTCTTCTCAGGGATCAGTCACTTTGGAAATTGGAAACCATTTAGTTTAAAAAAAATGTCATGTAAAGTATCTGGGAAGATCTACTCACAGAAATAAATATCATTTCATTTCATTTCATTACGAAACCAGCTGTTTGACAGTTAATCCTTGAACCTAGTGATCATCACTATGAACTATGTACGGATTACGCAATAGCCCTGCAGCCAGCGTAGCATAAACACTTTAATTCTTTTCTCCGAGAATCGATATATTTCTTCCTGTCCAACTTGCCATTTTCTTCTACCTGAGCATGAGTCGACTCGTAGACAAGTGTTTGTACGTAGAAAAATACATTTCCATGCTTTTCATAGCAACTGTCAAGTTGCTAGTGGTGTACATAAGTTAAGAAGTCTACGATGAAATTTACGTTTTGTGTAAAAATACCTAGATAAAAAATGTATAAAAATACCGAGTTTGAATGAAAATAAAAACTAAAATAACGTTATGTAATACATAACAAAACGCTTTTGCTTAAAAGAGTAACACTCTAACCTATACTTAACTTGGATATGGAACGTGATGAATGCTTAACTATAATAATTATATCGATGTATTCATCGCGGTCAAAGACATTCAACACCTATAGACCGGACATCACGAACAAAATTTTCGTCCGAAAAAGTGTGTCCTGCTGGATACAAGTTTATGAGTTTTTTGTAGTACGCTCCGCTGCCGCTCCAATATTCATATATTATTCTAGATGGCGTTACTGAGACATGGGATCAAAGTTTTTCTATGAAATTTCCTTGACATGCCCGCTCTATAATATTTTAAATCTCTTTGATCGCGGTCCATAGCCGCATAAAGTAATCTAAAACTATTTGAAATATTCTCAAGTCTCAGACTCTGATAGGAAAACTAGCCTAAATACTGTGTCTTCCGGAGTAATTCATGACATAAAAACGGAACTCTTTTCAGTTTATCAAATTAATTTTGGTGTAGGGAATCTTGCCATTGGAAAAGGTTTCGCCAATTTAAATGTTTTGCTAAGAAATTGGGACGGTGAAACTATTAATTTCCTTTTTTGAATCAATATAGATTCTTGTCTAGGTTTTTTAATTATTTTATAAACCAGTGCTTGACTACCTACAATCCCACCTGATGGTAAGCAGTGATGCAATCAGTGGTGGTGAAGCGCACTAGTTTATTAAGAGCCTATTCACTCTAGCCTTGAAGACACCTAAATTAGAATCGGACGGGAGGACCGCAGCAGGCAAGTTATACCAGTCCTTCGTTTTATGGGAGGTAGACAATTTAGGAAAATATGTAAAGAAAGAAAAAAGAAAAAAAAATACATTTATTGGCATCAGCTGGATACACGCAATGTTAAAAAAAGATAATAACAAAAAAAAAGAGACAGTAAAATGGCATGTCTCACGGCTGCGCCAAAGGGTTCATTTCAGCGGTAATACCATATTCTCCAACAAGCGCCGAATATCTTAATTGTTATTTATTATACTTAATTGTTATTTATTATTTATATTTTATATATTGCTCATACTCGTCAAATTTGCGTCATTTGGCACTTGTTCATCCTGAACTCCTGAATGTGCACAGAACGCACGCAAATGTTGCTTACAATGTTAGAAACAGCAAACATTTTAGAAAAAAATCTAAATACATCTTCTAGACTGGTCCCAAGTAATCCTACGAAATAATAGATGAAACAGTGGGTGTCAAAGGCTTTCCACGAGTTGACACAATAAGCATTTGTGTAAAACAAGATCGAAGGCCTTTAATAAAAAAGCTTATCTAGAATTCAAATAATAGCCAGTGAATAATTTTGCCCCCTTTTTCAAAGTTTACACAGGATTTACACTTTACTTCCTGAAGCATAGTTGGCCATTTTCATAGTCGGTACCTATCATGTGTTGCTCATATAATTGAGGTTTTGCCCCGTATTTTAGATATAATAGTAAGCTATTCGGTACTTGTAAGTGACAGCATTATCAGATCTATTTTGAAATATAGTTGGACTGATGTGGTTGACAGTAGATACCTATAAAAAAATAAGACAAAATATATGCGTAATGTTTATTTTTTCTTAAATTTGATCAAAATACATTGCTAAACAGTCTTGATGAGCATCTTGTACAACTGCATCATCATTATTTGTTATCAAGACCTGAAAGAAAACAATAAGATATAATTCATATTTATTAATAAATAATTATTTATTATTTAATTTAATTTAATTAATATTATTTAACACTAGCGGAACCGGCCAGGTGTGACAGTGGCTCAGAAATGAATAAGTTTACATTCACAGAAACCCTGTAGAGCGTCCTCAGATGACCCAAGCAAAGTGCCATCACAATCTGCTCAATGGTTTAACCTCTATGCATCCGTGAAACGTTATCTCAAAAGTCATTGAGGAATTGAGTGCCATAAAACAAAATGGCGGAGGAAATATTACTTTTAAATTCCACATTTTACAAGTATACACGTTTCAACAAGTTACTCGGGTTTTATTTACACCAAGAATAGGACCCACTTATGTTTCACAAGCAAACATAAATTGGCGACCGTGACAGGACACGGATTTCAAGAGTTAAGAACGGAATGAAGCATATTATAAGGTTAAAGGGACATAAGTTTTCTGTTAAGGAAGAGTCTATCTAAGATCTATGAGTGATAGGACCTAGGGACTGAAATCCAAAAATGTGATGTGACACCCCGAGAAGAATAAATGTGTTCATCTTCATAATCAAACCCTTAGGGAATCAAGGAGCCAGCTTAACCTTTGAGTCTTCTCTCGTTTTCCAATAAGCAAGCGACTAACAGGGCGCCTCTCTCGCATCCAGCTTCGCCGTCGCTAACAGCTACACTTTTAACTGAAATCAATAACAATAATATGGATTATTTGCACTTATCAGCCCCAATAAATATAAATATTCCACAACTTTCACACAACGTCATTCTTTCCCAAGCTAAGCAGAGCATGTGTTATGGGAACTAAACAGCTGACAAACATACTTACACATTTCTAAATACATACATATTATAGATAAATTACACCATCGAATCGTACTAATCACACAAACATTTGACCTGGGTGGGAATCGAACCCACGGCATAGCATATACCTATACTCAATAAGATCATCATGTTTGCGTAACACGGTGTGCACCGTGCTTGTTAACTTACGCAAAATTCCCTTCATTAAGACATTAAGTACAAAATTCATTTAACAATTCGTCATAATATTTAATTAATATTATCAAAATTGACGACATTATTCATGTGAGAATGTTTTGCAATTTGTTTCATACAGTTTAGTTAGATTTTATAAACTCGCACGACGACACAGAATGTGTCGATGAGGTAGTTAAAGGCTCATAAGGAAAAACTCAGTATTGTTTTACCTGTCCCAGGGATCGAACTCGGGCTCTCATGCTAAGCAGTATCACTTACAATCCTTAGACCTAGGAGGCAGACTGGAATGTACAGACGCCAGCACATCAAGTTACCCCAATGTGTCAAATTTCTTTGATCGTTTGTCAACTTTATGTCAAACAGAATAAGGTTCATTTTCAATTGGTAAAATTTGACACATTTGGGTAACTTGACATGCTGGCGTCTGTACTTATGTTTTTTGGTTATGTCCCACTCTTGGGTAAAGGCCTCCTTCCTCTCCTTATATGTGTCTCAATTTATTATGAACAGTTTAAATATTTCAAACATACCTGACTCGCATTCATTTGCGAGTTTTACTTGTCTATCAAGTTCGGCATTATTACCCGAAATATGCACTTTAATGTTGGCCAAGTAGACTGTTGGATCGTAGTCACCTTTGCTGTCAAACTGAAATAAAGAAATAGTTAAAAAATTACAAAAAAAAAAACAGATCAAATAAGACTATGAATATGTTAACAAAATTACTGGCCGAAAATTGGACATAATAGAAATTAGACCAATAAAGAATTTGAGTTTGCGTTTGAGAGACAACTTGATATTAAGAGTCAACAGCAATTACTAGTAGAAGACAAAAATAGATGTATTTTTGTTTGTGTGTTTGTACGCACTTCGTATCAAAGCTACTACACCATCTTGGGTAAGGTTTTCACAGTTGTTTTTAAAGCTGATTTAGATGAAACATGCGCTTTGGTAATTTTCAAAATTCTTGCTTATTCGAGAATTCGAAATCCAATGCAGGCTAAACATATTTTTTTATTCTGATAATGGAAGTAAATGTAGAATAATGAAAATAACGTTTTAATACAACGACAGGACAAACAATTGTCAAAACACTTACAAAGCCTATTTGTTTGAAATAGCAGCCCCAGTAGCATGAGTTAATAGCTGACACGTCGCCTGCCTCTGCCGCGACATTTACTTCTTCTTGAGTAACTCCATACTCCTCCAAGCACATATTGATCCAGGTCTCTGAATCGCTCTGAGAAGGTTCCTCACCTTGATCGGCCTTTAAACACAAATTAACATAATAATATTATTCCACAACTTTCACACAACGCCATTTACTTCCAAGCTAAGCAGAGCTTTTGTTTTGGCACCAAACAGCTGATACTTATACAGGGTACTTTTTTATCACCAGCCGAATTTTCACGGGGTGTTCTAACCATGAATATGAATAAATTTCACTAAGGAACCATCTCGGAAATCTCGAAGAAAGAATCAGCTGTTGCATACATTTCGGTCGAATACCTATTGAACTTTTGTATGCAACAGTAAATATTTTTTTCGAAATACCCCACTTGGTCCCGTAGTGAAAGTTGTTCATATTTATGAGTAGAACATCCTGTGAAAATTTGGCTGGTGATTAAAAAATAACCATGTATATTTCTAAATACATACTTGTTATAGATAAATCACACCCAGATACAGATACAGAACCAATGATCATGCTCATCACACATGCATTTGTTCTGGGTGAGAATGGAATCCTTGACCTCCGGCGTATTATATTGTTGGACAGGAGAGAGAGTACGAGGTTGTATTTAGATTTGTAATATAAAATAGGTACAGACGCCAGCACATCAAGTTACCCCAATGTGTCAAATTTTCCCAATTGAATATGAACCTTATTCTGTTTATCCGGCTCGAAAGACCATGTTCAGGATCTCAGGGAGGCAAATAAATTAGTGGACTGTATAACTTTAAAAACGATGTATTCTGAGGAACGGTAGAATAAGTAGCGGTACAGTGAGGTTGATTGTCGCAAGTGCTTCTTAAGCCGTCGGATGGCGAAGTGGCCCCGCCGCTCGCCGTCTGCCGAACCTCGTCCTCTGCCCCGCGCCCGCCGCCTCAGCTGCCGGTGACGTAGTCCACTGGTTCACGCGTTTAGTGCGTGAACACTGTTTGTGATAAAGCAAGTTGAAAAGCGATCAAAGAAATTTGACACATTGGGGTAACTTGATGTGCTGGCGTCTGTTCATGTACCTACATTGTTGACAAATAAATAAATAAATATTGATATTAAATGAATAACTGCTGCACATGTCGATGGAAGGTTAATTTATTTATTTTTATTTGTTAATTTATAAACTACATAGAGAAATACTGGCTCTATTTAAAATACTGGTTATCAGCTGACTTCGAGAAGACTCGACCGGAAAACTAGGTCGACAATGACTTCAGGACATGTTAATAGTCTTTATTATTTTGTTGATAAAGATCTATTCATCGAACAATTGAAATAGTAAACGATGATAAACATATCATATTTTGTCAGAAAACCGACAGAAATATTAACTATGTTTACTTACATAAACGCCATTCAAACTAATAACCACCGAACAAGAAAGAAGAAAAGTAAACTTTAACATGACAGAGATCTATCCTTCGAATGTTTAACCAAATGTGCCTCTGAGTAATAGCGTACTATATTTTTATATGAATATGCAAAAGAGACATAATTGGACGTGATGCTTTTATCATAAAAACTTAATACTCACTAGTTATACTCAAATTATCTGCATTTTACGTTCTAATTTATTTTAAAAATTATAGGGGCATTATTTATAGAGTATCCGGTAAAAAAAACTTGTTAAATATTCTGTAATGACATCATTTTTACATCACATCATTTGCAAAAATGGTATTTTACGTTATAATCTATCCTTGGGGTATTCCTGCCTCAATGCCTCAATATAAAAATGTAAAATACTCTTTAAACGCAAACAATTCTATGATTACTGCTTCTGAAACTTGCACACAACTTGACATATTTTGATGGTATCGAATTTTATTTGACATAAGCACTAATATGACATCCAATAAATCGCATTGACATATTTAAACCGATTTTATAACACATTTTCTCGAAAAGGGTCTCTTATTACACCATATTCAGTATCGTATTGTATCTCATTACGCACTTGTGACAATGACAATATTAATTATAAATATTTGTACGCCCCTGAACCACATATAGAGGATCTACCTAACTTTAACACCTCACAGTCAGTTGTAATTGGACGTAGGTATGTTTATAAATAAAACATTCTGATTCTAATTCTCAATATTAATAAACATGGGTAAAGATAATGGCAAATTTAATCCTATTAAATGAAAAGTTAATCCTGAGATAATACCGGTAGGTAGCCTGTCTTAAGGTCTGAATTTATTACGAGATCTACACGGCCGTGTAAGCGCAAAAATCATATAATTGATTTGTATGGCATCAAAAAGTTTAAAGAAAGACACATCTAATAAACTAATCTAATTAGCGGTATCTTATTAAAAACCTATATTTATGAAAAAACCCTTACTAAAGTTTTATCAATCTACATATAAGTAAAAAGAAAATTATATTTACTACACTTTTATTGTCTCGAAACTAGCTTTCACTATGTACAGACGCCAGCACATCAAGTTGCCACAATGTGTCAAATTTCTATGATCGTTTTTTAACTTTATGTTAAACAGAATAAGGTTCATTATTCAATAGGAAAAATTTGACACATTGGGGCAACTTGGATGTGCTGGCGTCTGTACAAGAAAGTCCAGTGAAGCAGTAGACAGCTAGACCAGGGTCGATAATTTAAGAAACCAAAAAAAATTACAGTAGGATTAAACCCATTAAAAAAAGAGGGGAATATGATAAAAATGAAAGAAAAAAAATTACGGTCGATCCGAGTTCGGGAAGTGGGAGGGGGTGAGTTTTTAAGGGTAAAAAATGGTTTATCTTGACTTCCGGCAAAACTACAAGTCCTATGGAAAAAAGTTAAATGGCAAAGTTGTAGGTAATAAAAAGATCTACAACTTTTGTCTTTACAATTTTTTCACATAACCTCAAAATTTAGGAGAAAAATTCAAATAGCCAAGTTTTTGGTATTTTTTATTTTTATCGTTTACAATTATTTTTTTAAATACGAAATTTAGTGAAAACTTACCTTATTTTGTCCCAAACACACTGTAATTTATTTGATGTAAAATATTTATTTTTTCGCCTTATTTTAACTTAATATCAAAAATGCACCCTAATTTTCAATCGAAAATTCTCGCGTCAAAATATCAGCTTTTTCCAAAAAGTCTGGAGGCTTTTTGTTCGTTGAAATATCTACTTAAACCATTTTTTACCCTTAAAAACTCACCCCCTCCCACTTCCTGAAGTCTGATCGACCGTAATTTATTTTTCCTTTCATTTTTATCATATTCCCCTCCTTTTCTAATGGTTTCATCCTACTGAATTTTTTGTCGCAAGACGTCACTAGCCAGTACAGTTTATGCTAGCTAATGACGTTACAAGCCCCCTGCGGGTTTAAAAGGTAGAAACGGATTATTGTATGTGGATCAGCCATTGGAATAGAATAAAAAACAAATTTTTCGCAGTTGTAAAGTGCTTTTTATTTCCAGACTTAAATTTTTTTGTGTTACTAACCTTTTGGAAATTCACGCGCCTGCCGTATTTTAAAGTTCAAAAGATAAAACTGTTGAGGTCGGGTAAAAAATGCACTAAGCCTAGCCTACATAATTTATTGTAAGTATAGCTCGCAAGTTTGACATTCAAAAGTGGTTCTTCTAATGGTCAGATTTAAATAAATTATTAGACTTTGACAAATAAAGCGGTTTACAAACAAGTTGCATTTAACAAACTTATTATCATAGTTATGTTGCTCAGGTTATTGAGTAAGTACACTGCATTTTGGGTAATTAATTGATGAACAACTTTCAAAGAACTGAAATCTATTCAAATATGTTTCAAATAACTTGGTTTACAGTAGGTAAGTATTATAAATAAGACAAAAATACGTGAACTGTTTTATTTTTCATTTTTATTTTCAAAATAAACTGCTATCCACAGTCTAGAAGAGTATCTCGTTCGCAGTACTGTCAATTTTGCTTATCAAGACCTGAAGAAAACATAAGACTTACTTAAAATATTTTCATTAATTCTAATGTACAGACGCCAGCACATCAAGTTACCCCAATGTATCAAATTTTACCAATTGAATATATGCCTTATTCTGCTTGACATAAAGTTGAAAAACGATAAAAAAAATTGACACATTGGGGTAACTTGATGTGCAGGCGTCAGTACTAATAACATTTTTTTTAACATAATAGACCCGTCACAGCTAACTCCATACCAAACAAATAATATTTTTATAACATAACATAACATCACGCCTGTAATCCCCGAAGGGCGAGGCAGAGGTGTACATGGAGTACACCCACATTTCGCAAAATATGTTTAAGTCCCATGTAATAGGGAGCGAGCCTATTGCCATCAATCGGTCACAAATCCAGACTCCGGGCTGCTACCGAGAAATCCCAGATGGAAAAACTCAATAACACTTTGCCCGACCCGGGATCGAACCCGGGACCTCATGCTCAGCAGTAGCGCTTGCGACCACTAGACCAACGAGGCAGTCAATATTTTTATATGTGTAAGTAATCGAAAACGTTAGTAAGTACAGCCTCTGCTCAATGGCTTTTCAATCACCCTTATAAGCATCAAATAGATTAGGACATAGAACGTATTGAACAATATTATAAAGTGAAGAGGAACAAACACATTACTTAAAAAACATGAAAAAGAAAGTATATATTAGCGAGTAATGGGTCCAAAACTGTAACGTCACCACGAGACAAAATTATGATCAGAGTTTTAAAAGCTCAAGGCAAATTAAGAAGACGCCTCAACCTTTCGATTTTCTCTCGTGTTCCCAGAAGCAAGCGGCTAACAGCGCACCCCTCTCGCAACCAGCTTCACCGTCGCTTACGGGTGCATCTTTAACTGAAATTAATAAAAAAACAAGGATTGCCGCCGACATTTACCATCACATTTTCATAACTTTATTGCTTTAGTCATAATTTTCTTTAATAAGACATGATAAACGGAATTCACTACTTTTTTAACGTTAAGTAGTAAGTTATTTCGGCAAACAAATGGACGCTATGGATACTTTACAGTAAATATTGCACATAAATAAATATTGCACAACTTTTCACACAATGCTATTTAGTCCCGAGTTAAGCTTGAGAGCTTGTGTTATGGGTACTAAACAGCTGATAAACATACTTATATATTTTTTTAAATATATACATAATTTATAGTGGCATATTCGTATTTAACCGGCGTGTGTGTATGACAACATGTATGAATGTAAACGATGCAAAAGAAGTATGTAAGAATCGTAGCATATGGCGCTCTGTAGTTTCTGCCTACCCCCATGGGAAGGCGTGAGTTTATGTATGTATGTATGTATACATATTATAGATAAACACACAGTGTTCTACTTATTGATTTTCTAAAGATTAGATTTTGTCAACTTGCATAACAATACATGGTCTGCCGAAGAGGCAAATAAAGGCTAGCAGGGATGCAGTACCTATGAATTTATTTACTTTTGAATAGTAACATTTACCCCTTTACCCCGTGAAAACTTGAGTAGAAAGAACTGTCAATGACTAACACTAATCATTAGGATGGAATGACAGCTCAAGTTTCCTTCACTTCCCTTACACCCGGTGTTTTTTTTTTTCAAAATAGCACTGCTGTTTAATTCACACGATTGAAAGGTTCAATATTTCAAACATACCTGACTCGCATTGGTTCAGAAGTTTATCTAGGCTGGCTTTGAACATTGCGTGGTGACGTTCATCATTCTCATCATCTTTCAAGTCCATTTTTTTCACTTTTTCCAAGTAGACGGTCGGATCGTATTCACCTTTTTCATTGAGCTGTTATCACATACAATTTTAAAGAATAATACAAAGACAATAGAACAATAAAAATAATGGGGATATGTCTTAACGAAAAAGTACAGATCAAATGCAACTATGAAATTACATTAAATGTAAGTTCCTGAAAATTCAATGACTTTTAGTAAATTATTTTCAAAAATAATCTTATACCAGGTTACGCATCAATATCCCTTCCACCCTGGAAAAGACATCAAGGCAGAAATTGACAAATGAGTTCTTAAGTACAGAGGCCAGCACATCAAGTTACCCCAATGTGTCAAATTTCTTTGATCGTTTTTCCTTACGTCAAACAAAATAAGGTTCATATTCAATTGGGAAAATTTGACACATTGGAGTAACTTGATGTGCTGGCATCTGTACTATAAAATAATACTCACAAAACCAACTTCCTTGAAATAGCAGCCCCAGAAACATGAATTAATTATTGACACATCGCCTATCTTTACAGAGGCATAATATATGTCTTCTTTAGTAACTCCGTACTCTTCATAGCACTGTTTTAGCGCGTCCTCAGAATCGTCATGGGAAGAAGGTTTGTCACCCTGATCAGCCTTGAAATACAAAATAACATAGTCAGCGAAAAATCCTCGGAGGCAACTGACATGCAAAACAAAACAATCAACAAAGACCCGAGTACCTAAGATAGCATACACAGATAACAATCCCCTGCATGTATTAAGCTGGATTTCTGGAGTATATAATTATATAATGATATAAAATTTAATTAAATTAGTGATAATGAAGTGGGAACGCTGAGAGGGGATGCCCTAGAAGGAAATACATAGACCTTATTGGTGAGGTTCTTCAGAAGCTCTCAAGCTAAACTTGGGACTAAATGGCGTTGTGTGAAAAGTTGTGCAATATTTATTTATGTGCAATATTTACTGTAAAGTATCCATAGCGTCCATTTGTTTGCCGAAATAACTTACTACTTAACGTTAAAAAAGCAGTGAATTCCGTTTATCATGTCTTATTAAAGAAAATTATGACTAAAGCAATAAAGTTATGAAAATGTGATGGTAAATGTCGGCGGCAATCCTTGTTTTTTTTATTAATTTCAGGTGCGTAGTACTCGCAACCGGCGTGTGTAACTGTGTATATCCCCAACATGAATGAATGTAAAAGAAGCGAAGGAAGTATGTAAGTGCTGTAGCAAATGGCGCTCTGTAGTTTCTGTCTCCACCCATGGGAAAAGGCGTGAGTTTATGTATGTATTGATACCTATAATCATATAATTACACATGGTAAATTGATCAACATCCAGCCCTCCGTGCTTCACAAAGTATCTAAAGCGAAATATTTGTATATCTGTGACAGTGATCACAGGTAGTCAGAAGTCAGAAAGTCTGACAACCACTCTTGCTAAACGATCTCGTGTTTCCAGTAAACAGGTTGTATTAATAGGCACTCGCTCTCGCTCTGAACGACTGCCTATTTTTTAAAATAAGATTACAAATTAGATTAAGTACATTCGTTAAGTCTGAAAGCCGACCAAAAGACCAAGCAAATCAGAATGACTGACATAATGGTCAGCACATCAGTTTTTTAACTTTGTCACAAATATAATAAGGTTCATATTTAATTGAGTAAAAATTACAGTTTCACGAAGCTTAAAGCTCTGGAGTGTTTTTTTAGTGTACATGAATATGACAGTATTATGCGTTGCGTATTTAATATAAATATAAATAAACTATAACTACTTACATGAACGTTGAAACTTAAAGCCACGTAACAAAAAATAAGAACAGTAAACTGAAACATGATAAAGGTTCGCTTTATTCCGTGTCTTGGACCGTATGACTTTGAATACTACCGCCCCGTCAATTTATATGAATAGGCAAAAACTACATAATTGGAAGCATTGCTATTATTATAACAACTTAATACTCACTCGAAATACTCAAAATGTCTGCATATTACTTTTGGATTATTTTTAAAAATAATTGTAGCAATTGTAATCAAATAGTATCCGGAATGATGAAAAATGACTTGTTACGTTGGGGGCGGGCCATCTGCCTTCCATAATGTATAAACCAAGAAGACCAGGATTATATTTGTATACCTAGATGAATAAACTATGTTGTATGACCGCACCCCAGTGTTGTTTCATTTGTGATTTCTCAAGCATAACGCCCTCATAGTCTCATGCAAACTACCACTGGCATTGTCGGTTGGGTAAGGTAAAATCTGCCTTACAATTTCTTCTCAACCAGTTTTCTTAACTTTGTCTCCGACTATCTACGGGATCGCATAACAATTTGTCACTTTTTAATTCAAGTCAAAGGCTTAAAACACTCACTCAGGCGTGATTCAGAGATCCGTGCTGGGGCCTCTACTATTCCATATTTATTTATAATCTCGTCAGAAAGATCAAATTTGCCAAATATGATTTTCATGATAAAAGATGGTTATGTAAGCTTTTTAATTTCTCAAATTTTATACAGGTTCAAGATGTAAGAGTTGCACTAACCTTTAACTAAGTGCCATACTATTTACACGTTCCAGCGGATGTAAAAAGATAACTGTTTGACGTATTAATATGAGAAAAGAAAATAATTAAAAAAAAAAACTGTCTTAACCAATTTGTTTGTAATAGCAGCTCTAGTTCAATTTTTGAGACGTCACCTGTCTTCATAACCTCATCCATTTCTTCTTGTATAACTCCATATACCTCTAAGCACTCGTCTGACTAGACCTTTAAATAGTTCTGGGAGAAAGGTTTCTTACCCTGATCAGCAACAAATGAACATCATATATTACATTATTAAAGTCAACGAAATATTCCTAAAAGCAGTAACAACAAAAACCCATAAGTCAAGTAAATAATACTATTTTCCCTATCTTGTGTTCTCTAGCAAAAATTGTTTGAGTATTTGTAGTCTAGGATAATCAGGGGAAAATCCCTTATTATATAATACTACACTACAATAGACACACAATAGACAATTATAATTTAGCATTATAATGACTTGCTGAGGTCAGCACCTAGTTTTGTGACCAACGGATACCATACCGAGTCCCCTCCACGCCTCTAAAAGTAGGTACGTAAAGCAGTTCGTTGCGGCTGTTACAGTTCGTAAACGTATGACGTAATATTTATTAGGGGTGGTCCGAAAGTAAACATTCCAAACTAACATGCGGTCCTGCCAACCGAAGTCGTCTTCTCAGTCATTGGGTTGTGAGGGTCGGATAGACAATTGCTCCATACAGTAGTACCTACTGCTGCAAATGATAAGTTCATGACATGCATCTAATTTTTATTATATCTGTGTTTGTAAGCCAGACGGCAGACTGACACAGTCCATTTGTTATGTTTTTGTTGTTTCTCTAAATAGTATTTCATAGGCTGCCTCTTAAGATACAGGTGAACCCTAGTTTAAGAGGTAGAATAATTATTTTTGTACCAGCGAGGTTTTCGACATGTGGAATGTGGATACAGCAGTCATCGTGCCGATATTCGTGACGACCAATGGCATAAAGCATTAAGTCCGCCTTTGTACAGTTTTTTTTACTTGTGCATAAAGTTTTAATAAATAAATAAATAAATAAATAATAGCCAAGAGCCTCGACCAACACCGTAAGAAGCTTTCGTAAGGCAGCTGGATCAAGGACTTGATCCAGAAGGCAGTACTCTAGGACACGGCGCGCATTGTTAGGCGTTTCCTCTCTCAGGAGCCCTGACCACCGGTGGCTTGGACCCTGTTCCCGATACCGGTGAGCTACTATTTTTCATATTTTTTAATGTTTTTTTTATTTTTGTACTTCAATATTTCAAAATAGAATTTATGCGTTTATCAAGAAATAAAGGAAATAATAATCATTCATCATTCATTTTATACTCGTATGAATGTAAAAAAGAAAAATGATTGGATGAGATCTTATTATTATAAAAACATAGTATATAGGTACTCACTTGTTATCCCCAAATCATCTGCATTTTACGTTTTAATTAATTTTGATAATTATGGTAGCAATCATTGTACAGACGCCAGCAGATCAAGCTACCCCAAACTGTCAAATTTTCCCAATTGAACATGAACCTTATTTTGTTGAGGATAAATTTGAAAACCTATCAAATAAATTCGACACATTGGGGTAGTTTTTTGTGCTGGCGTCATTACACACATTAAATAGTATCCGGAACCAAAAAAGTACTTGTTATTATTCTGTAATTACATTATTATTACTTAACGTTATTTGCAGAACCAACTTTAGGTTCAATACTAGTGTAATGGCCCCACAATATCATAATAAACACTTGTTGTAAATGCCAAGACTCTTCACATTACCGACATAATCAGAAAACATTTCCTAGTAGCCGACGGAATGCCTCCTTGACTAGAAAGAACTGGTACAAGTACTGGTGCAAGAACTGGTGCTTGGACACAATAATAACCGCAGGAAGGTATAACAGAGTGAAGATTTTCGCGGATGCTTTACCCTCTATAACGATTGGCATGTCTTCGATCGTACTATTAATGATCGAAGATAGCTGTAGACTTTTTGACGACCGTATTCTGGCTGCGTTTTGCTGACCTATTTCGAGAAACAAAAGGTTTTATCTGTACACTCATGCTAAACAATCGTTGCGTATATTATACAAATTTTCTTCTTTTACATGATTGACTAGTTCTCTTAGTTTAGTTAAAAATATAAAATACCTAGAATAAAGTCTGATTTCTATTTCTACCCTTTTAATTTAGGATTTGTTATTCTGGTTGCTAATTAGTACCTAAGACAGAAAGCCAGTTCGGTTTTTAAATTTCTACAAACACACTTACAGTTAGTTATTTCAGAATTGGTTATAATAAATGTCTTACAATACTATAGAAAATAAAAAAAAACATGCTATTATTCTTTTATTTTAACAAACTTCCATAATTATCTCCCGATAAACGTTCAGTTATTTATCCCGATTTATCGGGTTTCAATCCGTCGATGACGGGTTGTTTATCATGAAGCAAGTCGCCAACAAGGCGCCCCGCTCGCATCCAGCTGCACCATCACTAACGGTTTTGTCTTGAACTGAAAAGTGATAAAAAAGAATGAAAATATCAGTCACTAGAGCAATTGTATAATTTATAAGTAGTTATAATTACTCTTTTCACCAAGTTAAATGAAAAAGAAAATATTTATTTATTTTTTATTTATTTATTTATTTATTTACTTATTTACTACGGTAAAAATAAACCAATTACAGTAAATAGACAGTAAAACAACAAAACACACATTGTAAAATTAATGTAAAATAAAATAAAATTAAACAAATCTTAAAAACTAATTTCTCAGGCATGCATTATCCTCCCAGTACTTCAGACATACCGACAAAATCACCTTCCATTCATCCGCAAACACATCACATTCCGGTCTGGTGTCCAGGAGGGCATTGAGTGCGGCGAGGGCTCGCGGTATTGGGGATCTTGTCCTAGCAACCGTCCGACATGGTGGCACTGCGAATAACTTGTGCTTTCGACCGCGCCGGTAGTTGTTTGGAACAAACAGGCGACACAATTCTGTATTTAAATCGGGGGCATCTACTTTTCCTCGGAGGATTTTACACATTTGCAGCAGTTGGTCATTAGATCTTCGAACGTCCAAGGAGTTGTATCCAAGGCATCCCAAGAGGAATCTAGTTGGGTACATGAATGGATAATATCCATACATGCGCTTGTAGAGGTATCTTAGGAAAGCCTTCTGAATTTTCTCTAATTGAAGTACATATGTGCTCTGATGTGGATGCCATACGCAGGAGCTAGCTTCAAGTTTGCATCTAACCAACGTGCTGTAAATAAGTTTGATTACTACAAAGTTTTGGAAATCGTTGGAGTTTCGAAGAACAAAACCTAATCGCCGGAAGGACTCTTTGGCCAATGCTGTGATATGGTCATGGAATGTGAGCTTCTAATCAAATGTGACACCCAGATCTTTTGTTTTGGTAGATCTTGATATGGTATTACAACCCAGCTTATAGTAGAATTCTATTGGGTGACGCATTCTACCGAAAGTCATCTGGTAACATTTGTTGGCATTAAATTCCATTTTATTTTGAAGGCTCCATTGGTACACGGCATCTATGTCTTTTTGAAGCCGAATACAGTCCTCCACCGTCTTTATCTCCATGAAAAGCTTTAAATCATCGGCATACAGAAGACATTTCGCATGCTTTAAAACTTAATGTAGATCATTGATCATTAGTATGAATAGAAGAGGTCCAAGGACCGATCCCTGACTCACACCGGAACGCGTGTGATAGGGTCGAGAGTCATAAATGCCAAGTCGAACATACTGCTGGCGGTCACGCAGATAATCAGCGACGAATCGGAGAAGGCTTGGGGTTAATCCTAGAACACTAAGCTTTTCCAGCAGTATGTCATTGTGGACTCTATCAAACGCCTTCCGAAAATCGAAATATAGTACATCCACTTGTTGGCCACAATCCAGGCGTGTAGAAATATAGTCAACTATGGTCAGTAGGTTAGTATTAACAGACCTTTTTTTTCTGAAACCATGTTGCTCATTGCATAAGTACGGATCAACCTGTCTATATATTTCTGCATGTAAAACATGCTCAAAGATTTTAGCTAGTGTAGGAAGTATGGCAAGTATGGGAAGTATGGCATATTGCCATACTTCCCATACTTGCCATTGCTTCCAGTAAGCAGGATCAAGTATTTGGTTTTGTGATTATTGGTTGAAAGAAATACTAATAGCCAACCAATACATTGAAGACAGAACACACACACATATAGAATGGTTACAGTCTGTTTTCGACTTAAAAAACGAAACCACGTAATTTCGTAATATTAGAAAATGAATTTAACAGAGGACATATTCTGTATTTTTAAGAACGTTCTAATTTTAATCTGGCAAAAATACGTTTACTTTTCCTACTTTTTTGTCAAGTTTATGACATAATGTTGACGCTGACCATGAGATTGCGACTAGGTTTGAACGTTTTTAACCTTCAATCCCTCTTCCAATTAACTTTTCCTCCCTGCTAACATATTCCTCCTCAGAACTGCTTGTGGCGCTGATAGTTTGTATCCGTCACAATAATAACTGTTTTTCTCTGCATCACCTAAAGGTTGACTGGTAGAAAATGCTTATGGCATTAAGTCCGCCTCTGTACATTAGTGTGCTTGAAGTATTATATAAATAAATAATATAAAATTGTGAGCTGTCTCCCTAAATCTCTGTCTGAAAGTGGTATATTTTTTATTAAACGTACTAAAAATACTAACAATTATAATATTTATGTAATTTAATTCTTTGTTTGTTTCAGTCCCATACTAACCCAAGAAGAACTACATTAAGGCCTCCCCCACATTTGGCGTGCGCGATCCTCGGGCGTGCGAGTAGCGCGAGCGCCGCGCGCGCGTTGCGCGTCTCCTGCGTGAGCGTCGGGTGTGGCCGCCGTGTGACGTGTGTGAGGAGTGCGCGCGGCGCGCGCGTGGCGTTCGCCTTGGCGTTTAACCCCCTTCAGACAAGTAAGTCACAATTTGGCCAGTGCCGTGTTAGCACACGTCGTTGCGTTACTGTTCTACAATTACTAACAAAATGGACTCAGACGAGACTGAGAGACAATACTGTTAGCTTTGCTACTAACAAAAATTGGGGATTTCGGGCGAAGGGGTAAGAACGCGACTCGAGCGTCGCGAGCGCGCCGCGTGCACGCTGCACGCACGTCACACGGCGGCAACACCCGACGCTCACGCAGGACACGCGCAACGCGCGCTTGGCGCTCGCGCTACTCTCTCGCCCGAGGATCGCGCACGCCAAATGTGTTCAACTATATCAATTGAAGATTATTTTTTTTTTGTTTTTTTACGCACTTGCGTTCAATCCACATTTGACATTGGTAGAATAGTCGACATCGGCTTTGTTTGCCATATATAAAAAATAGAATAGAATATCCTTCAATCAGAGACTAGTCTCAAAAATGCATAATTAACTGAACACACAAAATTTTGTATACCTGTCTGGCATTTTTTAACTGTTTCTGTCACTTTGGCGAATCTCAAATCATTTGTCGAATACTTTTTCAGACCCTCCAAACCGGTGGCTTCATCATAATTGCCTTTATCATTGAGCTGTAAAAAGAAAAATCAAAAGTTAATAACAACACGAGACTGTTGCTATGTCACTACATAGCAAATTAATATTTTCATACAGAGAAAAGTACCTATTTATCACCTAAGTCGGTACATTGATTCTTAAAAATAATTTGGTTTATCCTATCTAAATCTCAATACTATTTTCTGAATATCTTTATTGCTTTCCATTATGTATTATTAGATATTCTTATTAATAAAATGAGTCAGATAGTCCTATGGAGCTCAGCAAAAGGGTAGGAGGGAGAAAGCCCTATTTTACGAGATTATTTAGTTTTTGATACTTAAGGGTTAATATAAAAATAATCAAAACTCACGTGATAATGATTAACTTTCGATCACTTTAATTTAATTTTTTCTTTAAGATATGAGTAAGACGGCGGTCAAAATACTTACAAGCCCAATTTTCTTAAAGTAGCAACTCCAGAAACAAGGATTTACCAACGTAGCGTCTCGTGCCATCAGAGCTGCTTCAAACTCATCATTCGAAATACTTAGCTTTTTTAAGCACTCTAGTTCCACAGGTTTCAAATCCTCTCGGCAAGAACCCATTTCAGCAGCCTTTTTCAAAAATATTAACAAATAATTAGTAATAGGAAATCAACGAGAAAAAGCCAGTCATAATAAGTCCCCCTACAATGTCATAATCTTCAGGCTTTACTTCTAGTCTAAGATCCCGCTATAGAACGACCTTCACCGAGCTGGTTAATGGATGAAACCTATTTTACATTTAACTAGCTGCCCCGGCAAAGTTCGTTGTGCCCTAGAGTCAATTTATTGCTCTTAACATTTTTTTATATATTAGATATACATACGTTTAATAAGATGACAACTAATAGATCCAAACCAATAATAACTACCACTACTTTTTATGTAGCGAGTCTCTACTGTGATCTTATATAAACATTTTTGTGTTCGATAGAATTAAAATTACACCATGTATATATAACCTAACCTAACTACCTAACCTAACTACCTTACTGAAATGCATTGATTTAAAAAATACTAAATTCATAGTTTTATACTAAACTATTGCGCTGTGTGCCTCTATGTTACATACAATTTATATAGTTTTCCCGGTCTACTTTAATTAAAGACCAAACAGTAAAAAAAAGTTCTATGTGCAAAAAATTATTGAAGTTGGTTTCGGTCGTCATTATTAATTCCGTAAATTGATTTCTGAAAAGACTCTTTTATGCTACATAAAACCTTTCTAAGTTTAGTAACAAAATAAATTTCAGAACGTAGGTACGTATACATTGACAACCTTACCTTCTTAGTTTTAGCTTAAGACTTGTCAAACGTCAAATTGTCACCTGATAATGAACTGGGATGTTTAACTCCTGTCATGCGTCATCCAAGATGGCGCTGCGTTTGAAAAATGTTTGAGAAAACGAATATTCTTGATATTTATTTTTTCGAGGACTTTTCATGTTTTTTATTAATTATTATCCTATTCCGGACAAAGACAAATCCAAAAATACCAAAATCATTCAAATTGGTTCAGCCGTTCTTGAGTTATAAATGGTGTAACTAATACGACTTTCTTTTATAAATATAGATTTAATATGTCAATAAATATATTACATATGGGTTGTCTAAAAAAATTCCGTCTTTTAGGCAACCCATATGCAATATACATATTTATTGATATATTAATTTTAATATAAAATAGGTTTCATTCATCAACCAGCTCGGTGAAGGTCGTTCTATAGCGGGATCCTGTACTATTCTTTATAAAATGAGTACAGAAGACTTGATAAAATATTATGTACCTACCCACAGTATATCTACGTTTCATCAGTTATATTTAAGACCAATAACGCTACTCGACCCGAGAATCGTAGCCAGAACCTCACCTACAGCAGCAGTGCTTGTGACCACTAGTTACGCCAACGCTGATCCTCAGCTTAATTTGAATAAATTACTTTTGATTCGAAATTACAGACGAAAATGACCTCATGAAAATGTATACAAGAAGTAAGGGACATCGACGCACATTTGAACACTATGAGTAGGTACATAATCCTAGACACGCGTTAAATTTTTTGTCGTTTTTGCTTAATTTCCAAGTATTTCTATTGTTTATTTTTACTTTAAAGTGTTTCACGTGTGATTCACGATTTCTGTTTAATCCAATAAGATTATGACTGAAAGAAGTGAGATAAAATATACTTTTTCAGGAAAAATTTTGCTGGGTTAGATAGTAATGATGAATTTATATGATTTCAGAATCATGTCGAACAACTCATGATGTCCGAATGTGCTTTGATGTCCATTTCAACCAACAACAACAACAGTAGTTTTTAGGTCTTTAAAGAAATACTCACGGATACTTTGCTTATAAACACGGCCACAGTATACAACGAAAGACATGTAAACTTGAACATATTGTAATTTTTAGTTTCGCGCTCCTAATTCTTTAAAACTTCAACTGCATATGATATAGATATCAAAATGGCGTCTGTTTATATACTTAAATACCTAAATCTAAAGTAATTGGACGCTACGTAATCATAATAATATTCTCGCTATTTTGTATATTTTGACAATATTATTTGGTGACTTGCATCCGGCAAATAATTATGCTTGACTACTGTTTGTTCAGAAATTACTTATTTTTGTATATAGTGCTTACCACACTGTTACCGTGAACTAGGTCCTAGCTACAGCAATCAGTATTGCAAATAATAATTTAATCTTGTTGGCCATTTAGGCCGAATATCACGGACGGTAGTATCATCCGCCTTCCTGTTGATTTAATGTTTACACATTGACATGATGTTTTCGGCTATATTTATTTTAATTTGCTTATAGAGTTATTCGTTCTCTAATTACCTACCTTATAACACTACGAACAATTAATTTCCCTGATTATACTTTAAAAACTTTTTACTTATAATTTGTACAAGGCACCTGCTAGGCAAAAGAGGTCTCTAAGGTTTCAGATTTGTGACGGAAACCTTAATCTATTCGTATACCTAGAACCTATTCAAAAGCGATGTTATTAAGGTAATATTATGGTACAGAAGCTAGAATCTTAAGCTATCCCAATGTGTCAAACTTCGTTGATAGTTTGTCAACTTCATTACAAATAAAATACTTAGGTATGGTTCATGTTCAATTGGGAAAATTTGGAGGTAGGTTGATGTGCCAGCTGGCCTCTGTACATAACTAAGATATATATAAAAAAACAATTATTTAAAACATTTGACGAAATACTTTTATTAACAATCAACAAAACAAAGTCCGGATGGTTAATAACGTTTTGCTCCAGACGGATTCTTCTTTTACTGGTCTACACAGTTTAAAGGAGGACCTGAAAAGATAGAAAATTTACATTAAACACTTTACTTTAAACACGAAACCAGTTTAATTTGGAATGACATCAGTTTTAGCATTATTTTCCTGAACATTATTTAGCATAACACAACATCATCACTGCTGTAATCCCTGTTAGTGTCGGCAGAAGTGAATCTGTGTAGTACACCCAGATTTCATCAGTTATGTTTAAGTCCTATGTAATAGGAAGCGAGCCTATTGCCATCAATCGGCCACGAATTCAGACTTCAGGATGCTTCTGACAACTTTCTGATAGAAAAACTCGATAACATTGTGATTGAACCGGGGACCTTATGCATATCAGTAGCTCTTGCCACTTGCCACTTGATCAACGAGCATAGGCATCTTTACTTACAATGGATTTATGTTCCAAGATGCAACCGGACAGCAGCGAGCCTCTCTCGCATCCAGCATCTCCATCAGTAACTGTATCTTTTACTAAAAAGAAAGGAAAAAGTAATGGTCAGTTGTATTATTTACAGATCTAAAAATTAATAAAAGGAAACGATAGTAGGCAAAAAAAGTCTGGAAATGGATAAAATCCCTCCTAAAAAAGGCAATTAAGAAGTAGTGAGTGCAAGCAAAAATAAGCAAAAAATAATTCTATAGCATACTATAGAACCTTTGTTTGCTTTGAACAGAAGATACTTATTATTTCCTTCTTTTTCTCAACTACATTATGGTCGGCTTCTAAGTGTTCATATTTTACTTTTTTGATAGAATTTAAAGCTTCTAACCACTCGTAATGACTGCCCAAGACCTACTACAAAAATGATAGTCGGGATTAACTGCTTGGCACAAACTGGTCTCTGCAGTATTTTCGCAGACGTCAATTTCATTTTTTGGATATAACTGTACCCAATTCCAATCAGAACATGGTTAATACTTACCGCTGGTGCATTTTGTAATAACTTCTGCTAGTTTCGTGTATTGCTCATCGTCTTTCACAATCTTCCTAAGATTGATGAGGCCGTTGTTCAGATCGTATTCACCTTTGTCATTGAGCTGTAATGAGGAAAATACAACTGCAATTATAATTGTTATGAATACGCAACATAATTAATATTCAACATTATTAAAACTCGATCTAATGTGGCTATGAAACGAATATAGACAATAGTCTTCTACGATTAGCTATAACTCGGAATGCAGTCGACCTCTCCGTAGTGTATTGACTAATATTCAATCCACTCGAGCTCTATATTAACCCTAAATTAGACGTGTTCACTGATGAATGGAAGACCATACTGTAAGAATGTTTGCAGTCCCGTGAGGATATGTAGCTGGATACGTAGCTGGGTGAATATTATTATTTTTTTAATTAATGAATGTTGAGAATACTGACACACTAATAGAGTACTTGACAAACCAAAGAGATTGGACATGGAAAAATGTCATAGAAAAACTGGGATCCCAAAACTCGGTAACGCCTTCTAGCATAAATAAGTATAGCAATATTGGAGCGGCAGCGGAGCGTACTAAACTAGTACAAGTATCGGATGAAAGTTTGATGTTCATGTTCATGATGTCCCGTCTATAGTAAGTATTGAATGTCTTTGGTACAGACGCCAGCACATCAAGTTACCCCAATGTGTCAAATTTTCCCAATTGAATATGAACCTTATTCAGTTTGACATAAAGCTGAAAAACGATCAAAGGAATTTGACACAAACTAAACTAAAAAGGGAAACACTTTTAGTATTATAAAATTACTCATTGATTATTTTTGTATTACGAAACCAGGAACAGCTCACTCCTTGCCTTATACTAACGCATGTAATTTTAACCAAGGTCCGGTCACTGGACTACTAGAATCATTATATTTTATTTAACTTGTAAGTTTAACGTTCAAAAGTGTCTTTTAAATGGCCTAATTGAAATAAATGATTTGACTTTGACTTTTGACTTTGACTATTACTAACCGTACCACGGGCAAGGAGCAGAACAGTCTTTAATTTTGTCACTGTTGCTGGAAAGAAAGCGGCTCTGTGCGTAAAGGAACGGGCTACAATCCACCATACGGGTGCGGTACAGACTTTAAAGCTACGAGATATCGCTTTCATCTTAACATGTTCATAGAAAAACCAATTTTTACCTTGATAGATCATCTATCAAATAAAATATTACTCACCAATCCAGCTTTCTTGAAGACACAGCCATTGAAACAAGGATGAATTATAGTTGGGTCGCCTGCCTCCGTAGCTTTATTTATCTGATCATTGGTGACCCCGGGATATTCTTTTGAGCATGCTTCTAAAACGGGCTTGAGACTATCACGAAAAGTTGGTGTATCAGCTGTAGCAACCTGAAATAGTGACAATAAAAAACTTTTTTACAAAAAAAACAACCGACGAAAAAAAACTAACATGTGAAAAATAACTCCAGTTTCTGAAGTCTGTGGCTTTGGTGGTTTTGTTTTGTTCATTATTGGCCACCGACTTCCGAAACTGGAGCTCTTTTTCACCTGTTAGTTTTTGTTAAGAAGTGAGTTGTTTTTTTTTTTTGTAAAAAAGTTTTTATTTTGTAATTTTAGTTTCTTTGTATGTAAAGAGTCTTTCATAACTTGAAAGAATAATTGAAATTGGATAACAATTGCTAAAGAAGTTCTATCTAAACATTAATCTGTACATCTTTGCCGGGCCCCTTATAAAAGGGCGTAATGTTATATTATGGAAATACAAAAGCTCAGCATAGGCATCTGACTATGGCAATCGCGAATAATTTGCTGTTATGCGTTGAAGAGTTCCGTAGCCTGATGATACTTTCTAAATGAAAATGCTAGATTTTATAATAAAACAGAGAAGAGTATACAAAATTCCAGTTTCTTGATACATTCAAATGTATACTAAGACCTTTTGCAGACATAATTATCTATCCAAAGTTTGTCTGTAAGCAAAACACCCATCATTACATTCTATGTGTACAATCTATATTTTACTTGTTTGGCATAGAAAACTTTTTGCAAAACCCATTTGCAGAACGGAATATCGACATAATAATTTATATCAATACCTGCAGCATATAGATATCAGAGCACTCTGACCACGATAACAAGTGGTCCATCCAAAAACTAATGATGTTCTTTTTGGTTTCAAAGTATTGCCACAGACTTTCAAAACTACAGTTTTATTACACCTTTTGATGTTGTTCCAGAAGGAGGTTGTATTTTTTATTTAAGTTTTTGATATTTTCGTTCGCCACAAATTTGTGGTGTTTTATACAAATTAAGTGAGTATAACAGATAATCAACGTCTATGAAGCACAAATGCATTATCGAGAGTAACTCAGACACAACTAATAGGAACTTGAACAAAACTCTATGGGATCACCTGGAATATTTAATTATGTTTTGTCAATCAGTCCAGCCATCTTCAAGTAAACAAGTAACATCACCACTAAAAATGGGACGAATAGAGTACCTCCATCGTTTTTGAAGTCGGTTAAAACATACAATGCCAACCAGAACATTAGATCCTACATCAACGCTACTTACATGGTCGCTGCCCAAACTCGCAGCCAGGACAAATAACGCAAGACACGTAAACTTAGACATGTTTCACTCTTAAGCTTAGCACTCCTGATCCTCACAAGCTTCAACTATTTATGCCCCAAAACTAAACCCGTTGCTTATTTATAAAATAATTCATGTCCTTGGATTATTTGACCTAAGTTGGTTAATGACTCGATCCTTTCAACGCAAAAACTTTGCAAAAATCCAATTATCTATCATTTAATCAAAACTTGAAATTTACCATAAAAAATCGTGGGTGTTTCGTCTGTTCTAGACTTGAGGTATGGTTTCAAGTTTTGATAACTTTTTTGAAAGATGAAATGAGTGAATGTTATAAAATTCACAATAACAACAACACACATCATCATTCAGTACCTACATCACTGTAAAGAATCTGGCTTTCTTGTGTTCTTTAAATAAAACAAAATTTAAATTCATTTAATCAAATGGAATGGGAATGAATGTTCATGCAGATGAATTTTTCGATGCTTTCTAATTATTTATTGTAAGGTTGAGTTAACTTTTACAGGTCTAGTATGTGTGTAATAAAATCGTTCAGAGAAATATATGGTTTACTTTAATTACACTTGCTACATGCATGTACTTCGATCAGCACATCAAGCTACCCCAATGTCTCAAAACTCATTGATAGTTTTCAACTTTATTACAACATAGTATGGTTCATGTTGAATTGGGAAAATTTGACTATGTGTAATAGCTTGATGTCTGTACCATCCACGAATATACAAAAAAGTTAATGTTCACATTGCAACAACTTTTTTTAGTTTTTATCTGTAAATACTTGAAGGATAAAGCAATCCTTAATTAATCTGCGATCCAAAAAAAGTACCTAGTTAGTTCTTTGCCTGGGTTCCAGTCTAACCCGTTTCCAATAAAAAAATAATAGACTGGTAATTTATCGGGTTTTGAACTAGCCAGAATTAAAAACGCCTAGTAGGTAGTTATGTCGTCGTCTTTTGCTTGTCGGGGTCACCGATGGCTGAGTGATGAGCTGACAACGATGTGGGTTTCGTGGTATCGAGTTCATAACGTAGAATAACAGTCTTCATTGCAGTAATAACCTCACTTAACAATTGTAATCACAAAACATAACTCAAATAGGTATCTGACAGTTTCGTACTGGATGTGTGTCTTCGTTGGTGCCTCAAATCAACCTGGGCTCCGCACAGCTCCCACACACCAGCAAGACTCTGTCCATGTGACATTACCAAAAACACATGCGCGCCATTTCAAATGACAACTATAACGTCACCCTGCAGCGCTGGTCACCATAGACTTCGTACTAAGTTATAATCAACGTCACAACTTATTATTTAAGAATATCGCTTTCCACAACATGCTTAAGTATATCTAAGTTAATTTAGTTCAACACTGAACTCGGCGAAACACTATGCCATGGAAGGACCAGAAATTATTCTGGACTTGTTGCAAACGTTCTGACTATTGCTTATATTTTCTCTGTATTAAAAGAGACTTATTTATTATTTATTTATTTTATTTTAAGGAAGGCTTACAGACTAACAATCCAGTGTAATGAAGATAATAATATTAAAAAAAATAGCTAATAACAAGCCTCCACATATAGTTAAAAAAAAAACAAAAAGTGGTTAAAGAAGACAGTTCAAATAGGTAAACATTAGAATCTGTTAAGAGTCGATAAGTCGACTAGGTATCAAGAAAAAAAGACTGTTATGTTATGTTTACTTATGCTGTACCATGGGGCAGTAATAAGCTGGTACTATTATTATAGCTAGTGGTTACTCAGTAGTCAAAAAGCTTTCTGCCCTCCTTTTCCATATAAACTTTACCCGCCTCAAATCGCACACTCCTCCGTACCCACACTATTCTCATAAAGGAAACCGAAGTTTCCGATTCACGTATCATTATAGAGATAAATTAATAACCTTGGTTTTGCCTGCGGGGTCTCATATACTTAATTTTATTTATTTTCTTAATGTCGGAAGGCGTACAGACTAATAACACAATATTATAACAAAAATCTAACCAACATTAATTTTAGTTAAAGGTTCACTACCTACGAAACATTTTGAACGAATTATCTTTTTTCAGCATAATAATACTTTTTTAGGTTATGACAAAATAAACACGCCTGTATTAGATAATACTGAGGATAATATATATCTAATACAGGCGTGTTTTATTTTAAAGGTTGAGCAGAAATGTACACAGTAGGTAGGTACCTACCTCAGTACAGTAGAACCCATTTCAGTGTTACCAAAATCAGTACAATAAGGAAACTACTACTATCCCTACTACTACACTATAAGGAGGATTCGATAGTTTCATATTTTAGCAAGACGCCGGCTGTACTTCCCTGCGTTAGTTGAAATTCGTGTTTACCACAGTGAAGTTACAAAATATAATCTAAAGAAAATGTATTTAAATTGTCTTCGCGCTCAACGAAGTCACTAAACCCCAGCTGACTGAGGTCATTTTTGTAATTAAATATTTTAAAAATAATTATTAACAAGGTACAAAATAAATGCTACTTAAAAACACACTGAAGTCTTAGTGGTTATTTTACTCGTTAACCACAGTAAAAGATTTAGTTTTGGTATTAAGACAACAAAGTATTTTTTTAAACAAAACAGCATGCTGGCTATATTCTGATCAAAGAGATTTAAAAGACTATAGAGCGGGCATGTCAAGGAAATGTCATAGAAAAACTTTGATCCCATGTCTCAGTAACGCCATCTAGAATAATATGTGAATATTGGAGCGGCAGCGGAGCGTACTACAAAAAACTCATAGACTTGTGTCCGGCAGGACACACTTTTTCGGACGAAAATTTTGTTTGTGATGTCCGGTCTATAGGTATTGAATGTCTTTGATTCTGATCAACAAAACTCATACCAATAGAAATACCGCGCAAAAAACAGTATTATGCACTGTATAGATCAGACCAACTCACAAACCACAACCAACTACAAACATGAGACCAACACCAATATGTCAAATTTCATTGATGATTTTGCAATTTTGTGAGAAAATAATAAGGTTCATGTACCTACAACATGAACCTTATTACATGTTTACAAAAAGTTGATGAGCTGACGACTGTATAAAATCGTACGCCAAAACTCGCTGCACATTTATTTTGAAACATAAAATCCATATTACTCTAAATCCTAGTCTGTTGGGTACTAGAACTCAAAATAATGAGCTTTACGTTTGGCAGCACCTAACCGATACGAGTATCACGGTTGACCAGCCAGCTCATTAAACTAATTGTAGCGACATCTATCTAAATAAACAAGCATACTTAGACTCATCCTGCTATCGACTTCAGTCTCGGAGGGGAATGAAGTAGCGACATCTATCTCAACACATATGAACTAAAGACTGACATCTTATATCGCGATGGTACAGTTATCCGCGCGATTGAAAGTATATCTACATACAAGCCCGACAACAACTGTCACCGCGTCGGGCAGTAGACACGTCACCCAACTGGTCGGAGGATCCTCTCTTTTCTGCTCCTCCCTGCCACCTCTAAATACTTATTGCTATGTCTGAGCAGACCAAGTTACATCTTTCAGTGTGCTTGATTAAACTGTATTCCAACAAACATCTAGATACCAAACTGTTTGTTCTATTTCAGGGTCTTAAAAAATCCGTTAACAACCTATCGGAACATTTATCTAGCGTTCGTTGCCATGCGTTATTGTTGTTTCTCTCTCATTCACTATCGGAAAAGGTGACAAAAAAAGAGTACTGCCGTTTGATTCTAGTCAAATCACCGCGTGAAAATATAGGCGTAGTGAGGGCGACTTGAGCTATCATTCCATACTAATGCTAGGCTTTGACAGTGCACTTCACTCAAGTTGTCACCGCGTGACTTTTACTGAATCGACCGGCTGATTCTAATTGGACATTGCCCTTTTCAAAATACCCGCTAACTGAAACGAAATATCAACTTTAGCACTCTAGCACTTAGGTAGTCTGCCTGCGATAATATTTAGATATTTTAGTGAACACACGTGAGAAATTTGAAATATGACTTTTTTATAAAATAGAGTTGTTCTTGTTCCTTGTAGTATGGTGTGTGTGATTGATGATGGATTTTGATTTCTAAACATTTTGAATATTAATGTTTAACTTGAACTTATAAAATATAACATTACGTTTTTTTCTCAGAAGATGTTCCTATTAATAGTACTCCTGCAGTTCACGAGTTATGTTTTAAGTCCCATGCAATAGGGGGTTACCTTATTGCCATCAACTAATAATAATGTAAATAGCCAGCAGAACTATTTACAATTAATTTAATAGGTATCCATGTCAAATCCTACTAATATTAAAAACGAGGAAGTTTGTGAGTATGGATGAGACAATACATGGATGGATGGAGGGATGTCTGTTACTCTTTCACGTGAAAACTACTAAATGAATTTTAATAAAATTTGGTATGGAGTTGGCTGACACCCTCGATTAACACATAGGCTACTTTTTATCCCTGTAAGCCACGGGAACGGGACCTACGCGGGTGAAACCACGAGACGTCTGCTAGTTATTTTAATATAACAAATAAAGTTTGTAATGAGGAAAACACTGATTTATTCAAATCTGTTATTAGGAAAACAAAGGCATGCTGATGTCAATCTTGTATCACTGCACGTGGACCGTGCTGCAAACCGTTTAGATGATGATCTGAAAGCAACAAAAAATCGGAATATTTTACAATGTCACGTTTATTAGCAGAAGACTTCATCACCAAGACACTACATGATAACAAAGTAGTTCTAGTTGCAGTAGTTAATCAATAAGTATTGTTTTTAGATTCAAGCAAACATTCGATTTTCCGCGGTTTTTCCCTCTGAATATAGCAACCACCGCCTTTTGCCACCGAGGCTCGTAGTACAACCACAGTTAGTCAGTGTGGGAGATCCGTGGGGGGCGAGCCTGTGCCCATTAATCGGGAAAAAATCCAGACTCTGCTACTAAGATATTCCAAATGAAAGAACTCAGTACGTACACCTTGTGACCGACGAGGCAGTCAGAAGCTTTGTTAGGTGCAGAAATCTTAAAATTTCTAGGGTCTACAGAAAACATTATTTTGGCAACTTACACTAGTCTTGTGTTCCAAGAAGCAGCCAGCCAGCAGAACACCTCTCTCACATCCAGCAGTTCCGTCGCTCACAGCTTTATCTTTAACTGCAAATTACAAAGAAATAATACAAACGTATTCATCAATTAATTTTTTACTTCATCAACTTTGTCGTCACTGGTTTTCACATACAAATCAGTTGTCAATAGCCTCTGGTCGGACCAGATCAGTCTGCTTTGAAAACGTCTATTGTATCTTTGGGTTGTGATAAATAAGCGAATACAAATATTCAATCTTTCTTTCTAGTTCACTCATTAATTAGATACTTAAACAGATTGGGGTCATCCCCTGTTTAAGTGTCTCATTAATAGGCTTCTTTTGGGTAAGCTCGTTCGATGGTCGACCTTATGCCTGTCCTTGGGATAAGATTGAAGTCAACGATAGACCCCCTTAAATATAAAAAAGCTGGAATAATTTGCAACAACTTAGTTAAATGTTGTGTACGTACCTGATGAGCACTGTTTCGCAACTTCCGCTAGTTTGTTGAATTGCTCGTCGTCTTTCACGAATTGTCTCAGGTTCTTCAGACCGGTATCCAAGTCGAAATCGCCCTTGTCAGTGATCTTTATTAAAATGAAAAATAAACATCAATTCTGGAAATAATCCAGTAAGTTTCAAAATGTTAATTCATGGACAGCGACAGCAACTGGACATACGACTCCTACTAGTATTGGAATAAAAGAACCCTTTGCGAGAGAAAGTACTTACAAATCCAGCTTTCTTGAACACACAGCCAATGAAACAAGGCTTAATGCCCGCTGCACTGCCTGCCTCCTTAGCAGCTTGGATATCAGCGTCAGTGACGCCATGCTCCTGAGAGCAGGCGACTATGACGGGTCGCAGAGAGTCACGGAGGCTTTCAGCTTTAACAACCTTCAATACAACAATGAGAAAATATAAGTAAGGATCAAGGAAATAAATAAAGATCTAAAAAAATAATAGTAGATATTGCATCGAGCAAAAAGTAATTTATTATTGCACCGAGTGCCCAATTTAGAGCCCGAGTGCTAGCGAGGGCTCTTATCTAACAGGCACGAGGGCAATATAAATTACTTAAGGGTAGGTGCATAATCTGCTTTTCTTTCAACTATTACCTATACGAATAGTAGATAAAAGAAACTCATATCAAACAGTTAAAATAGAAGTTTCTATAACACTTTTGGCTTCATTTAGAATGTTTTCCGCAGTTAATGTGTCGCTAGATGATTCCATTTTAATTCGAAGCCGAAGCACTCAAAATCAGATCGTATCACACTTTATCGTTTCCAAAAATATTGTCAAGCAAAATTAACAAAGTTCCCGCCAAATCACTTTTTTAAATTAGAGTTAGCAGCAACCATTTTTTAAATTTGGAACAAGTAGGATAGAAACGAATAATAGGTACGTACAAAAAAAAGTATTGATATCGACTGGCTGAATAGAGCTAATCCATTGAGATTGGCATCTTTTGGTGCGATTAAAAAATAAACTGTGCAATAATGAAATTTCATACATTTTTATTGCTCTAGAGCATTAAAGACTCGCATTGTACTGAGTTTTTAGTGTGATTGTGATGAAATTAAAGCACAGTTGGAAGAAAAATATAATACTTATGAGTTTCCAAGTTATCTATCCAAGGATAGCAGAATATAGTAGGGAAAACAAAATAGAAATATCATCGATCACACATATTTTCACTTACATGGACGCTGCTTAAGCTCGCAGCCACGACACACAAAACAACACATGTAAACTTGGACATATTGCACTCTTTAATTTAACACTCCTGATGCTAATAAGCTTCAACTGTTTATGCCCTGAAGTTATACGACTACGCTTATTTATACCAAACTTATGGCCTTTGATCATTTGACGATAGGTCAGATAGGTTTACATTTATTAACTTGGTGCTAAATGCAACAAAAACTGCGCGAAAAAACCGGTTAAGCGTAAGTCGTACCCGTGCACCGAGGGTTTGGTAAATTAGAAGAAAACAATTTTTCCATTTTCAAAATTAAGATGCTGAGAAACTTTAAGGGTTAACTGGTGACTGGGCCAGCTGAGCCAAAATAAGTATTACACTCATAATAATGAAATTTATTTTACTAATATTCTGAACACAATTTCGAACACGAAGTCCGAACAAGATAACACACAAATAAGATTACATGAAAAGGAAAACAACATTAAATTACTTTTTTTAATAGGTTTTAAGGGACACAGACATTATATTAAGGAGTGTATAATAAGGATCAAGCCAAAATAATGCTGTTGGTTAAGAGGTTGCATTACCTCATCAAATAGTTTTAGTGCACATTTACCCGCATATTAAAACCTGAATACAAATATATTTACCTCAGCTATTATAATTACAAATTAACTTCTTAACTTCTGTAGGATACTTGAATTGTTTTACATGATGCTTTGTGGCTGCGTAAAAATATTGTAATTAAAAACGGTTTTTCATATTTCTATAAAATACAGATGTTTAACCATTAGAATTGAGCTTTAGTCAAAACAATCGCTGTAATACCATATAATAAAGTCGCTTCTTAAAAAAACCTGTTTTTATATTTTAGTACGGAACCTTAAAGCAGATTGTTTGTTCGATTCGATACATAGCTCCTGATAAAATATTATTTATCTAGTATTATATTTACACTCCTTACACAAACATTGTATTTCAAAGTAGATAGAATTTTATTTAAATTTTCGTGATTATTTGTAACATTCTAACAGGCTTTAGTGGAATATTGTTGAAAAAGATGGAGTTGTGGACTGTTATCCGAAAGTGAAATAGTTACCTTGTAAATGAATATATTTTATTATTTTAATTAATATAAAGAAAATCACACCTTTTGACAGACATCTAAAAACAGCAAGTAGCTTAAATTTATCCTATTATATAAATAAAAAAAATATGAAACAGTCGTTGCCACGATAATTTATTTTAAATTTTGATGTTAAAATTAATTATTTAAAATAAATGGTACTTAATTTTGTTTTTTATTTAATTCAGTCACACAGAGATACTAGGGCGGTATCGACAATTTTATATTTACTTTTTCTAACATTTTATCTCTTGCTTACCGTACTTAGTTTTTATATAGTTATCTCTATCATGAATAGAAGACCATTGAAATGGTGAATATTTACTTTATTGTATGTTACATTATTATTATTTTAATTATTGTTAATATAAAGAATTACGTTGACTTGTTTTATTTGTTTTACGTTCTGTTTTGAATATTTTGTGGCAGTACGTTTAGTATTTTGTATTTACTAAAAACTCATGTTATTATTATCATTTCTAGTAACTTTTTAGTCTAAAACCTAATAAGGTTAGATGAAAGTCATGATCCCGTCCCTTTCATCCAAAAAATATGACATTATTAAAAAAGATATATAGGTATACAGATTTGCCGCAGTTGACAGTAAAGTATATTTAACAATGTTTCGTGTTTTTTGTAAAAAAGTTGCTCTAGTGTCGTGATTAGAATTTTCTCCTGTGTCGAGGGGGCTTTTTACAAACATAACACACACACACATAAACAGCCAGACCCGGAATGACTACCTACTTAATAGCCCTACAATTCTTTATTTTCCATGCGAGAATTAAACCCGCTAATGTGTCCAATTGCTCAGCCGCTGCGCCAATCGTGCCATCAATTTCAGTTACCTGAGCTCTCTGTTGAAGGTTCCTTCCTAGGTATACATTAACTTAATTTTCCCTTAAACGTGGGCAAACTGTTGCTTAAAAGCAGTACTCATCATCCGCCACATCTGCCTATCCTTATTTCAACTGTGTTGGAGTCCGCTTCTAGTATAACCAAATGCTGCTGAATACACTGAAACCACTGGATTTACATAGAACTACCGCCTATCTGGCCTTAAATACTTAGTTGCTGAATTGCACGACACCCTTTGGTTTGACTTTCCGGTTTCTGACTTTTAATCTTTATTACATATAGCAGACGTCACGCAGTTTCACCCGCGTAGTTTCCGTTCCCGTGGCAATACGGGGATAAAAAGTAGCCTATGTCCACCGGGAATAGTGTAGCTTTCCACCAATACAATAATTTTTAAAATTGGATCATTAGTTCCGAAGATTACCCCCTACATACAAACTTACAAACTTACAAATTTTACCTCTTTATAATATTATTATTAATTATTAATTATTAATTAATTATTATTATTATTATTAGTATAGACTAGCAGACGTCACGCGGTTTCACCCGCTTAGTTTCCGTTCCCGTGGGAATACCGGATAAAAGTAGCCTATGTCACCCGGGGATAGTGTAGCTTTCCAACGGTGAAAGAATTTTTCAAATCGGTCCAGTAGGTTCAGAGCCTTCAATGCAAACAAGCAATGAAACTTTTCCTCTTTATAATATTAGTGTAGATAAATCCAAACATAAAACGAACAAATCTAATGTAACATGAATGGAGTGACTGCTCTACTTCCGAAAATGTAACTAGATGGCTTCGGGCGTCGAATTAAATCGCGCTATGGTTTTGTTTACACCAACCACAATGCGATCCGTGACTCAAAAGTTGTTTCTTTTCTTTCTCGCCAGCAACACATCAATCATAATGTTTGCAGTGCAATTAGGACTTTTTGGTCTGGATGTAAGTATAGAAAATAAATGGTGCAAGGGACATCGACCAACAAACCAATACGTTTTGTACGTCTTTTTGAATATAGAATAATCTAAATATTTAAAAGAAAGTCGTGTTAGTTATACCATTTATAACTCAAGAACGGCTGGATCAATTTAAATGATTTTGGTCTTTTAGGATTTGTCTTTGTCCGGAATAGCATAATAATTAATAAAAAACATGAAAAGTCCTCGAAAAAATAAATATCAAGAATATTCGTTGTCTCAAACATATTACAAACGTAGCGCCATCTTGGATGACATGACAGGAGTCAAACTTCCCAGTTCATTATCAAGTGACAAATTGACATTGACAAGTCTTAAGCTAAACTTAAGAAGCTGAAGGTAAGGTTGTCAATTTATACGTAACTACGTTCTGAAATTTATTTTGGTACTAAACTTAGAGGTTTTATGTAGCGTAAAAAAGTCTTATAATTCAGAAATCAATTTACGTAATTAACAATGACGACAGAGACGAACTTTAATAATTCTATGCAAATAGAACTTATTTTACTGTTAGGACTTTAATTAAAGTAGACCGGGAAAACTATAGGTATAAATTGTGAAATGAATTTAGTATTTTTTAAATCAATGCATTTTAGTAAGGTAGTTAGGTTAGGTAGTTAGGTTAGCTATAGGATAGGTATGGTCAGTTAGGTTAGGTTATATATACATGTGGTAATTTTAATTCTATTGAACACAAAATGTTTTAATAAGATCACAGTAGAGACTCGCTACATAAAAAGTAGTAGTAGTTATTATTGGTTTGGATCTATTTGTTGTCGTCTTATTAAACGTATGTATATCTAATATAAAAAAAAATTGATGAGAGCAATAAATTGACTCTAAGGTACTAAGTTTGCCGGGGTAGCTAGTAATAAATAAATAAATTAAATCATTTTATTTCGGACATAAGTCTTCTCACAAACTGCCATATAAATAAAGAGGAAGTATCGGCCGCCACAGCCTTCAGGATGCTATTGTGACTGCCTCTTATTCTTCTCAGGAGCGAGGCCGTTTTCTTGCGGATGATAGCATGAAACCCATCAGTGTGGGATACCGCGAACATTCCTGAGGCATTGAAACTTTTCGTCGGTTTTTTTCTAATTTGTACTTTTATATGCCACACTTGGGAGTCCAGAATCATGTACTAAGCTTGTGGTATTAGGTTTGTGCATCATCTATTTCACTCGCCCTATTACAACGCAACACGCAATTTAGACAAGAGGTGTTCTTTGTTTGTATATCGCTAAAGTAGGTATCCAAGATATTGTCTCACTTTTACAAATACATAATTTATTATCTGCTAAAACAATATTCACTTCTGTTAGTAATTTAGTCGCTGTTTAACAACTTTGTAGTAAAAGTTGTTCGTTGTTCGTGTGTCTTTATAATCGTAAGCAAAATACTGTACGTTTGTCCAAATTATCTGTCATCGTCATGCTTCAAACGAATTTTAAAAAAAAAACTTTCTGGGAAAAAATGCCAACTTTTTCAAACCGACTTCATAAAGGAGGAGGTTCATAATTCGGTTGAATGTATTTCAATTACATTGCAACAAATTCTTTTAATTGAATACATATATGGCTTTTACGACAGCCAGTCCGAGCACCTATTCAGTAGCGTATTTGGTCATAGGAGGAACGGGGGTAGTGGCAAACTGCCCTATTTTCTTTCTTGATAAAAATGTGATTTCCCTTCGAGCCTGCCAATCCGTAACTGTGTATGAATGGTGGAAAAGCTTTATATACTCTAGCATCCTGGCTGGACTGGCCTGTTGGTCTAGTAATAAGTGGTCCTGACTGCTATGCCAGGCGTCGTGGGTTCGATTTCCACCCCATTCGTTATGTGTCTGAGTGTTATTTATCTATATGTTTATATTTGGAAATATATAACATGTTTATCAGTTGTCTAGTAGTTCTAGTACCCATAACACAAGCTCTGCTTAGCTTGGACTAGATGACTTTGTGTGAAAGTTGTGGAATATATTTTATATCCCTAATTCTGTTTTCTGATAGATTTTGTAATCTAAGTGTAGGTAATCCCATTTCTTTTTAAAATGTTTTCAACCTATCTGAAAAACTAAATACAATGTTTTGATTGTGATTCTTCTATTGTTTTGCACATAAGGGGACTTCAAACCTATTTGGTCCAAGGTGGTTATCTTAGCCATTGCATTGACTTTAAATTATATGGATAAGTAATAATTAATATTTAATTACCCTGATAAAAAAGCCCTAACCATGTTGGTGATGATATCGTATTCAATTTATCTAGTAAACGTCATAAAAGCTGCTCTTTTGTGTTACGTCTGCTCAAATCCTATTTTACCTATTTCATTGTCGTGTCACTTTCAATAAATTATCTAAGAGAACACTAAATCTAAACTAATATTATAAAGAGGAAAAGTTTCATTGTTTTTTTGTTTGCATCGAATAGGCTCCGAACCTACTGGACCGATTTGTAAAATTCTTTCACCGTTGGGAAGCTACACTATCCTCGGATAACATAGGCTACTTTTTATCCCTGTATTCCCACGGGAACGGGAACTACGCGGGTGAAACCGCGTGACGTCTGCTAGTAAATTATAAATTACAATAATGAAAATGTAAATAATATTATAACATTACATTTATATCATTTTAATGTTAAGATGGTCTATACTATATTATACTTAATGTTATTTACGGCATGGTCCATTGATTTACTTTGAATAAAACAAGTCTAATTTGTAAAGTGAACAAAGTTTTATTTAATTCTGATTTCAAGAAAACAAAAGAAAGCTGTGTATCTCTGCATGTCATTGTTCTTCAAACACTTTAGATGATGATCTGGAAAAAAAAATGCATTTTAATTATTTTGGAAACGTCACATTCATTAGTTTATTCTGGCAGTACGACAACATAATATCGACAAGACTCGATGAAACTTAATGCAGGCCTTTACTAAGAAGTGGGAAAGATCCTAACATGTTTTTTTTTTCAGATGTTGAATCTGAATGTTATTGCTAATCATTCAAGTTCCCTCAGTTTTGACCCTGTTTAAAATGTAACCTTCGTCGGTCATATACTCTACCCACAATACATAAGTGGTCTTCACCTAAATAGTATTACTGCTGAAGTCTATATATCAAACGAAAAGATGAACCTTTGTAAACGATAAGATATATTTCTGTGGCAACTTACACTAGTCTTGTGTTCCAAGAAGCAGCCAGCCAGAAGGACACCTCTCTCACATCCAGCATTTCCATCACTCACGGCTTTATCTTTAACTGAAAAATTACAAAGAAATAATGAAAATTTTATAAACAGTGCCATTCTAAGACACGTCGACAAGGTAGCATTCGTCAACAACACTTTCCCATCCCGCAGTACTATTTTGTAACAATCGCTTCTTGAAAACTGGAGTGACGTGAACTGTCAATGCCTAGCATTAGTAAGAAATGACGACTCAATTCACCTTTTCTACACCTACATTTTCCTGATTTTTCAGAATAGCACTGCTGGTTCAAATTTATTTGGTTTCATAATAAACTACGTAAACCGTGTTGCACACAATATCTAATGTTCCAAGCTATGAATTTTTAAGAATAGTGCTTTTATGTGTTTCCTGAATTACGAGTAGGTATCTGCACATATGCAAAGGCAAATTTTAAATCACTGGAATATTCGGTAACTACGATATATGCAATTGTTGTGAAGGTACCTGATGAGCACTGTTTCACAACTTCCGCTAGTTTGTTGTATTGCTCGTCGTCTTTCACGAATTGTCGCAGGTTCTTGAGGCCAGTTTCCTGGTCGTAATCTCCCTTGTCATTGAGCTGTAGAAAAAAAAACATATTTAACTTGTAGGTGCTTAATTTAAGGAAAAGGTACTTAATTCCTTCAAATGCAAATTTGTTTAATTAAAGTTGTGGAATATTTTTAAACAGTCTCCCAATGCTAAATACTTACGAATCCAGTTTTCTTGAATACACAACCGATGAAACAAGGCTTGATGCTCGCCGCGCTGCCGGCTTCCTTAGCAGCTTGGATGTCAGCGTCGGTGACGCCATGCTCCTTAGAGCACGCAACTATGACGGGCCGCAGAGAATCACGGAGGCTTTGGGCTTTAGCAACCTATAAAACAATAATGAGATAATAAGAGAATATCAGTGAACGTATATGAAAAAATGTATTATGGCACGGAAGTTGCAGATCCATTTCCTTTTAAAAGCAAACACTGCACGATTAAAGAACCATACTTTCGGTACCCACACAAAATCTAGAGAAATAAATATTTAAATACCATAAATTACCACTTGTAGGCTAAACATAGATTTGAAGGTAAACATCGCTATAAGAAAACTATCAAAATTATTGAAAATACACTATTCACGTGTGTATATGCATTCTATTGTTTTTAAATAATGCATTTTTGTTGTTTTGATCATTTTCAAATGGCTATGCAATGGCAAAGGTGAAAGTTTTTAAGTTATCAATAGTGTAATATAGTAACTATGGAAAATAATATTGAAATCTCATTGATATACATATTTTTTCTTACATGGACGCTGCTCAAGCTCGCGGCCACGACACACAACAGAAGACCGGTCAACTTCGACATTTTGCACTCTTCAGAATAGATCCTGTTCCTTGCAAGATTCAAATGTTTATGCTCTGAAGTCTAGCTCGACGCTTATATATACAAAAGTCCTTAGATAATCTGACAGTAGGTTAGTTAATTTTTTTATAAAATATTCTATTAAACGCAACAAAAACTTTACAAAAAACATGATGTCTGTTCGATCTATTACTAAGTGACTTCAAACTTACAACTAAAAAATAAAGATCGATTATTACTGATGATCGTAGCTCATGCCGCATAATATATGTAGAACAATATTTTTAAGATATTTTTCTTAATCAATCACCTTTTACTCATAGGATAATAAACATTGCCTTACGTGGCAAAGTCGATGCCGCCAGTCTTTTGGGTACACTTCTTGCAGACAGCGATGCGGATGATCATTTTAGCTATAGTAAGTAGTTTTTATTTTTGATTTCTGGCGTGTACCTATACTTAGTTAAGTATTTAAAACAATTATTTTTGTAATTAACTATGTAATTAAAGTAAAAAAATATTTTACTCTTTAAATTTTACTTTATCTAATGAGCGCAAAGTGCGATTATACGAGCGTGAATTAAGGCATCGGGGTGCGAGCATTAAGTTGTAGGGTACCTAGCAGCCGAATGACCGAAACTTGGACAAAACAATCTTACCAAGACAAATGAGAGGATGTTTGTTTGGATGTTTGTTGGTTTGTGAAAACTACTGCATGGATTTTAATAAAACTTGGTATGGAGTTAGCCTGGATTAACACATAGGCTACTTTTTACCCCTGTATTCCCACGGGAACGGGCCCTACGCGGGTGAAACCGCGGGACGTCTGCTAGTACTTGTATAAATTTATTAAAGCTCCCATCTACAAATAAAAAGAAAACTTTTTTACAAAAAACTTAACAATTAAAAAAAAATAAAAGATCAATAGCAATTTTAAGTTTTTCGCTTAGGATGATTTTCAGTTTATTCAATATTAAAACCAAACTAATTAATGTAACCGATGCATGATGTCGGGAATTTAAGTGAGACCCTTTCAAACAAGAGAAAAGTAATCAAATCGCTCCGTAAATGACGTACCTAGTTATGAGAGAGAGAAAAAAAAATCAACCGACTTCAGAACCTCTTTCTTTTTTTGTAAGTCGGTTATAAAGAACTAACTATCCTCAAAATATTTAAACACATTTTTTTTCAAGGTACCCCAATGTGTCAATTTTTCCCAATTGAATATGAACCTTATCCTGTTTGACATAAAGTTGAGAAACGATCAAAGAAACTTGACATATTGGGGTAACTTGACGTCTGTACTTAAATAAATTAAGGAATGAAACTTAGTCTACACCAATATTAAAAGACACTCAATCAGCCCCTAAGTTCTCGTACAATCCTATTCACCAATAAAGATCTAACATACACTTAGATGTAAAACGTCATAATCAGTTTTGTAGGGAAAAAGTTTCTAGTGAAATAGTAAATATTAAATACTTGTCCACTTCCGAGATGGCCCTCAGATCTACTAACTTAGGGTTTATGTAAAATGAAACATAATCGATATTGTAAATTATGTATAACAGTAACTGATGGGTATAATGCGGTAAATGTATGCACCTTCGATCAATAATAGCACTAGATGTCGGGTCGGCGTCAAAAATCCGTCTCGGTAAATATAAGCTCAATAGAAACCGGGGTTGGTATTTTGTTTTGTTTGCTTGAAACACGGCCAATGTAAACACGTCCCACAATGCCGCGTGTGTATTCAACAGTTGCAAAAATAATCCCCGAAAACGTAATTATTCGGCCGGAGTGTTTTACTTTCAGTAAGGACATGAAGAATAAGTTATATTTTAAGCTATAATTTAACAAATAATATCAATTTTTTAACAAAATTACCGATTTTATATCACCGCTACAAATGTTTGACCAATGCTCGCCAACATTTGCACAAACTTTTGTTTAACTGAACAGCAGATGCATGGAGTAGATTTGTATTGTAATAATTTTAATAATTTGTTACTAATACTTAAAAATTTGTTGGTTAAATTCGGTTAATGCTACCTTAGTTTTGTTTCGTTCATTATTGGCCACCGACTTTCGAAACTGGAGTTATTTTTCACCTGGCGGTGTTTTTTTAAGAAGGTTTATTTTTTGTAAAAAAGTTTTTGTTTCGCCATTTTTAGTTTCTTCGTGTGTCAAGAAAGTCTTTCAAAACTTCAAAGAATCATTGAAATCGCTTAACAAAATTGCTAAAGAAGTTCTATCTAAACATTAATCTGTACATCTCTGCCGGGCCCCTTTTAAAATAGACAGGCGTAATGTTATGTTATGCAAATATAAGAACTCTGCATAGACATCTCACTGTAGCAATCGCGAACAATTTGCTGTTATGTCTTGAAGAGTTCCGTCGCCTGTCTTTTTCATCAGTTTTTTTTTCACAAAATGTTACTTTCTAAATGAAAATGCTTGATTTGTTACTAAAAATGTAAAAAACGGTACGTGTGTACCTATATTTTTTGAAGAGTTCCCTCAATTCCTCAAGGGCCCCTCATTAGATATGAGTTTTTATACAAATAGGACCAATCTGTTTATATACCCTATCAAATAAAAAAAGAATTTTGAAAATCGTCTTTAAATGACGGAGTAGGTACTGAGGTCACAAAACCTTAAAAAAAATACAACCGATTTGATAACCTCCTCCTTTTTTAGAAGTCGGTTAAAATAATTTGATTTCATTCAATGATTTTTAACCAGCTGCTCCCCGTGGTTTAACCCGCGTAAACCAGGAGTAGTTAAAAGTAGCCTTAGCCTATGTGTTAATCCAGGATATAAGCTACTTACATACTAAATTTCATCCAGATCTGTTCAGCCGTTTGAGCGTGAAGAAGTAAGAAACATACAAACACACACTCTCACACTCACACTCAGAAACTTTTGCCTTTATAATATTAATGTGAAAACTTCTAAATCGCATGCAAAAGTAGACGCATTTTTTTTTTTTGTGGGTTGATTTGATTATAATGAGCCAACCCGCAGACAATTAATAGCAATGTCTTAATAAAATAACTACTGTACTAATTTAGGCCTACTACTTTTTAAAATGGGTCAAATGTAATTATTTGCTACCATTATAAAACAAACCTTCGCTCGCATAAGAAATATAAATGATTATTCTGCAACTTTACGTCTCAATTCTTACTGTGTTCTGAGCATTGAAATGTCATACCAAGAACTACGTCTAGTTCCAAAATAGAGTAAAGACGAAATTGTGAACAAAACGTTTTTAACCTTATTTTGTAGGCCTTAAGTTTAATTTTAGAAAAAATATTTTTGTACTTATTATAAAAATGGCTTTTATTTTTAAGTCACATTTCAAATTTATTCCTTTTACTTTTCTCTGACGACAGGAGGACTTAGGCATAAATATTTTGCAATTGTAATTAAACTTTATGCTTGAGTGTCAAGGTTTATAATGAACTGAACTTGATAATATTATAAAACATTTTTCTATATTCGTAGTAAGAAATGCAATTGTTTATGCGTGTCTGAACGTGGACACTTTTGCGAGGTATTTTTGTTCCTGATCTTGTATCTAGTGCTATTATTGATCGAAGGTATGCACCTATTATTTCTTTAAGTAAGTAGTGGTGTTAGAATAAATCACCAAAATGTGGCCAGTAGCGCCACCTATGATCTCTTTGATGTATCTTTTCTTTAATAAACTGTCAGTCGTAGTCCATCCGTTTTATCGACGTCACCCCTCAATATCTCATCTTTATCAAAATAAGTAATCTCGGTAAGTTAATATTTTTTAGTAAGGCTACATCCCTGTAAAATGGTTTTTGTGAAAATGTGTAAGTATAAAAAGATAACAATGTAAAGAAAAATAGTAATGTGAAAAAACATACATTATTCGAAGTTAAACATTACGCCTGTACTCCCAAAAGAACAAAAACACACCAGCCGGTCGATTCAGTAGAAGTCACGCCGTGACGTGAATGACAATTGCCTAACATCAGTAGGAATGACAGCTCAATTTGCGCTCACTACGCCTGTATTTTCACGCGGTGATTTGACCAGAATCGCACTGCTGTAGTAGGTACTAAGTATATTAAGTCTCATGCAATAAGTGGGTATGATATATTTCTCACTCCTAAAGTCATAGGGTTTACCTTATCCATATTATCGTATTTTTACAAGTCCAAGATAGGCCACAGATGGCAAAATGCAACCACAAACGCCTAAAAGACCTACAGCCGCAGTGTTGTCGCGCTCAGAATCAATTTCATTTAGATTCATAGAAACCCGGGCACTTTGTGGTTTCGAGTTTGCGATCTACGGCCCAACTCGGACTTGTACCTTAAGTTTTTAATGTTATGTCTTAAGTATCGAAGGTGCCCAAACACTAATTTAACTAGAAAACTGATTGTTACAGCTCACAGGCTCAGATCTGGACACATATACCTTGCAATAAATTTAATTTTATGATGAGGAAGACTGAATCACCAAACTGTGAAGATTGTGGCGTCATCATTTGTTGCTGGAATGTGTCCGTTTTGAGTCTAGGAGAATATATCTAGCAAATGCCTTTAAATTAAACAGACTGGATGTTGGCATAATTAATGTTGTTCTTAGTCAAGCCAATTGTAAGATAGCAAACTGTCTGTTTGAATTAATGGCATCAAAGTAAATCTTCATAATTATTTAAATTCTTTATTATAAGCTATTTGTAGTCAGTTGTGGTTAAGGTATGATAGGACTGGTATGCACAATGTGTAAAAGTCCTTAATAAATATATAAAAACAAACAGTATCGAAGTAAGACAGCGGGTTGCCAACAATAGTCTAATCTGCCAACTGAACCCAGAGTCACTAATTCAGCAGTAGCAATTGCTACTCCTTGGTCTAATGCCAACTAAGTAAATAAACTTAATGTTTTATTATTTAGCAACTTGTCCAATAAACTGCAAATTTAAATTTTCATATACAACAACCACCTTAAAGCTGATAAAACCACTGTCAGGATCTTATTAAGGGAGTGGTATTAAGAAATTGACAACTCTATTACACTCAAATAAGTTGGCTGTATACCAAATAGCTTGTTCGACTTAAACACTAAGTTCCAGTAATAAGTAGGTAATAAAACGAGAAATTTATAAAAAGTATAGGTTACTGATTTATTAAAATTTTAAACAAAACATGACTTGTATCATTCTGTATCACTGCATGTCTCCTATCTCCTCAGGGTCGTTTAGACGAGGATCTGAAAGAAATATAAATCAAGTGAAAATTTAAGAATTTTATTCAGTATGAAAAGGAACTGTTCTTTTTAAAAGTAATTTATGTTGAACTAAAAAATATTATGAACATTGAACATACTCGTAGTTACAAACATATTCAATCAAATCCATGTTTCCAAGAATAGAATAGAATAGGTATCTACTATTAATTGTACACTATAAAAACTCTTAATTGTACAGACGCCAGCACATCAACCTACCACAATGTGTCAAATTTTTTGGATAGCATTTCAACTATATTCTAAACATAATAATGTTCATGTTCAATTAAGAAAATTTGACAGTCTACTCCTCCCTCCCTATGTTTCCTATTGCCGGTCGACACTTAAGCAAAATTACCGTCCTAATAAGTCCCGTCATTTTTCCAAAAACAGATATTTGTTTACATTTATAAAATCGCACTGAAACGTAGAATAGTTCTTGCTCGTTGGTAAACAAAATTATCTAATACTCAGATTACAAATTATCAAAACACTTTCCAAATTTATACTTAGGGGGTTTAGGATCCATAATCCCACCAAAAAAGCCAAAAAGATACCTTTGCCTAAATTTTAAATAAAAGTTATTGTAGTAAACAATGAAATTAAAAGTAAAAAGGTGTAAGTAGATAGATTATAAATAAGCGACACGTTAAAATGTGGCTAACTAGCCACACTTTAGCTCGCTGTCGCGTCGCATCGCAAGGACGAGTGCGTGCGTACTAACGCACGCACGCGTCCTTGCCATTTTTGAATATCGAATGTTGTTTACGTAACCTATCTACACCTTCTCACTTATAATATAATTGGTAGTAAACGTACCTCGCCCTTGTTTTCCAAGAAGCAAGCTGTCAACAAGGCACCTCTCTCGCATCCGGCGTCTCCGTCTGTCACGGGCTTATCATTCACTGAAATCACCAAAAAAAAAAAAATTAAAGGTAACGAGTATAGATACAGCTCAAATAAATACAAATTTTAGTTTCTTACACGCATAACACTTACATAACACTTTGGCGTAAATGTGACGAAAAATTTAATAAAAATAGTGGAAAGTTCAACAAACCATTTTCCAAAACCATTTTGTTTTTTAATATATAGGTACAGACGCCAGCACATCAATTTACCCCAATGTGTCAAATTTCTTTGATCGTTTTTCAACTTTATGTCAAACAGAATAAGGTCCATATTCAATTGGAAAAATTTGACACATTGGGGTAACTTGATGTGCTGGCGTCTGTACCTATCTAAAAATTCCGATGTCACACTAACGTGTTACGTTTTGTGTTCGGTACACATGTACCTATACCTACAAACTCTTCAGCCACGACAAATAAGAAATATGCCAACTTTGACTTAATAACTTAAAGTTTATACCTGACGCGCATTTCTTTCCAATTTCAGCAAACTGAGCGAATTTCTCTTCGTTGGGAACGAACTTTTTCAGCTTGAGCAGAGCGTTGTCTACATCGTATTCTCCCTTGGCGTTGAACTGTAATAAAAAGGAATAAGGATTAAAATTGGATGGTAACGTGAATATTACACAGTCGAAGACTTGCTCTTGGCAGATCAGATGTAATGTAACACGAGATGCTACTTTAGGCAGCACCTTCAATTAACAACCAATACATAATCAGACACTCACACGCCCGAATACTGAAACGCCTCTCAAATATTTGACGGCTACTTAAACGTTTGAGAAACTCTCATAGTCGAAATTCATATTCTCATATGTCATTTAAAAGCATTGATTAAATTTAACAGGATCTCAAATTAAGTTGTACTTAAACTCAACTCTGTATAAAATCCGTATAGTGGAACGCCACTTAGCGCTTTTTAACTGTCACATCAACTGTCAAATCGAGTTAAGTAGGTGTTATATAAATAAATTATTTGGTAAATGAGAACGTGCTGAGAACAATTTTAAGGACTGCTTATTTAAGTATGGTTTTTCGAATTGCTTGAGTGGTGTTTGTGTATACCATTTAAATTTGAGGGATGCTTAAATTTAAGTAGCTTTTAGATGAGTAGGAGATTTGAGTAGCGTTTCAGTATTCGGCTGACAGTCACACAATATATCAATACTACACAACACGCCACACTCACACAAAACACATCAAAATTACTTCTATACGTCTAGTTTAGGATTCACTTGTAATATTTATTATGTGATGCCTTGTTGGTCTAGAGGTCGCTAAGCGTCTTGGGTTCAATTCTCAGGTCGGATAACTCAAAATAATATGGGGTTATTTCATCAAGCATATACCTACGCCATTTCTTTTTGTCATGATCATGTGTGTCCCGCTGATGGCAATAGGCTTGCCCCCATTAGGTACATGGGACTTATTTATTACTGGTGGAATGTGAGTGTACTGTTACACCTCTGCCTACCCTTCAAGGAATACAGCTGTGATATTTATGTGTTTATTATGTAAAATAGAAGCGCGTGATACCTATCTTTAGTTAATTAACCCCGTAGCTGTAAGTATACAATATGTGATTGCATTACCTAGAAGATTAATTTATTCCTATATCTAATTGATTTCTCACGACGCAGTTAATTACTTATAAGTGTGGTAATTATGGTCGTTAACAGTTTATTCGCGCTACTATGATTTGCGTGACACATTCTTATATTAATGTATAACATAGCTTTGTGTTGCTAGAATTGTTTTACAAATTTAAATAGCACTGTTGGCGTAATTCACAATGTCAATTTAAATTTGTCAATTTGAAGCCTGCTACCAACTTAAATTTTCTAACAAACAGCTTAATTAAAACTTAAAAAATAAAAGTTTATTTAAGGTATGTTTGGGCGCCTTGTGTATCTTCGCCCTAAGAGTAATCCTTTGTTTGATATAAACATACTATTTTTATACATAAAGGTATATTTACTATATTAATACTAGGAACAAACACTCATTTAGTGTTTCTGCCACCAGGCTTAAGAAAAATAGTACTCACTACTTCAGCCTTCTTGTAGACACATCCCAGGAAGCACGGCTTGATACCCTCAGCGCTGCCGGCTGTCTTGGCATTCTGGATCTCATCAGAGCTGACTCCATGCTCATTGGAGCAAGCCTCTATGATGGGCTTAATGGCTTCACGGAAAGCTGCTTTATCTTCTTCGCTGGCCTTGAAAAATACAATAATAGCGTAAGTTATTAATGGCTTAATAAACACACAAAAATGAAAATTTGACTAATTTCTTTTTATAGTTGCCCCGCACTTTAAATTTGTCCTGTGTAGTCGGTGAGATAACAAACATTTAAGTTCACATACACAACATACTCGGAACAACCACCTACCCATGCAATAATATATATATTGTATTTGTGGGAATCGATCCCCAGACACACAGGGTAACAGCCACTGCGTCAATCATGTCAATTTCATCAAACTATTTTGCATTTTTTACATTTGATATTATTCTGAAAGGCACAATTACAACAGATAACTTTCAATTCCCCATTAATTACCGTTCTGTTGTATTAATATACACCACTATTTTTTAATTAGTACAAATATTTAAAGGGCTTATTCTAGACGGTCTTCTCATTATATTTGTAAATAATCAATAAGTAAATAATATTCATAAACAGCAAAGTTATTAGCGTTTGTTTATATCCCAAAAAGTCACCCTTTTTGTGGAAAAATTGTCTCCATCAGCTGCTTTCGTTATTTAAGTTAAACTAATTTTACTTTTGATTACGCAAATATGATCAGTAACAGGTACGGATAAAGCCCAATTTTTTTGTGTATTAATTAAAAAATAGTGGTTTATATCAGAAATGTAAGTTTTTACTGGTTTTGATAGAAAGCACTTAAGGGAAATGCATCAGGGTATTATAATATGATTCACGACCGTAACAAATCATTAAGTTAATTTAATCCCATTAAATGCTTTTTCATTAATTAAGCTTTTAAGGGGATTATTTGAGCTTGATGGCTTGTTTTAATGATTTGAACGATAATAATTCTATAAGCACGTACGTGTTACGTTCGCGAATCATATTTTAATCAACATACAACCTGACACCACAGTATAAATATTAATACAGTAGGACGACGCTTTTGATCTCTGGAAAAATGCCGACAACTTCTACACGCGTTAGACTTGAATAATACCTCCCGCACTACGAACATAGGTTTGTTCGCAGTGCGGGAGCGGCTTTCTCGCGTCTCGCCCCTCACACCCCGCACGATTGCCCTGTCTAGACAGCTTCGTCGAACGACTGTATGTTTTTAGACTGTGCTGACACTGAACGTTAAATTGTAAAGAACACAAGAAAGATTTAACTTCGCGGGCTCCCATGGTGCATCCGCCTTAACCAGAAATGGAAATTTTCCACTGGTTTCCACATAGAAAGCACTTAATACAAAATCCACATGTAATTACTTACATAAACTTTGCTGATGCTCGCAGCCACCACACACAAAACCAAACAAGTGAACTTAGACATGTTGTTGTATTAACTTTGCACTCCTGATCCTTCGAAGCTTGAGATGTGTATGCAATGGATTGTTGCGACGCCTATTTATATAAATCTCCTGTTGTTAGGTAATTTGACGCGAAGTAATTATCATTAAATCTCATTGCGGCTTTGATCAATGCCACAAGGCAGGAAACGTGGCAAAAAAGATCTCTTTGTTCATTTACTTTGTTCGTGGCTTTTCCAAAGTTTAGCTTCTTACAAATAAACACACCTTTTGGAAAAAAGAGGTCAGCAGGCCTAGCCATATACCAATGTCTATTTCTATGATCGTAATCGATAAGGCGACATTAGAAAGAAAATGGCGTAGTATGGAATCAGCTGTTTGTCAACTGTCAAATGTTAACGAGTAAAATTTGAAAATGAAATACACTAGACAGTTATCAATTACTTAGCTGATTCTATATGCGCCTGCAGGCTACCTAACACTCTAATTATTGTTTAAGACCTCTTCCCTCGTCCTCTCGCTCAAAGGTTTCGGGTATTGCCCGTGGTCCACCTACGTTAGTTCACCTGGCTGTACCACGGGTTATTTTTCTTCCCGTGTTTGTCCACATTTTTGTTCCACCTCAGTTATACTTACGATTTCAGACGGTAAAAGATTTAAGAAGAAAAAAAAACGACAGCGAAGAAAAATTTAGGTGAACGCACGTAGGTGGACTACGGGCTCTGCCCGAAAGTTTTTAGTAATGATAATATACTCCTATTAACAGAAGTAAAGGAAACAATAAAGATCGTTCCAAGCAATACGTATGTAGATCATAATTTAAAATCCTGCGATTTTACACACTACTTTAGCTAAATAAGGCACACTGATCATCTTGTTTAAAATTTTTAAACGCATTTATTTTGTTTTATAGATTATACAGTTATGAGAATTTTTCAGTGCATTGTATGTAGAGTCAAACACTAATTAAAACGAATCCAAATACGAAATATCTGCTATTAGTTTGTCAAGAGTCTACCTACTAGTGTGCTGGATACCCTGGCTGCAGCATCAGCTCATCCTGTTGCCATCAGTGCATTGTGTTTAGAATCAAATGCTGGTTAAAATGAATCCAAACACGACATATCTGCTATTATTTTGTCAAGAGTCTACCTACTGGTGTACTGGATAGCCTGGCTGCAGCATCAGCTCATCCTGTTGCCATCAGGGCATTGTGTGCAGAATCAAATACTGGTTAAAATAAATCCAAACACGACATATCTGCTATTATTTTGTTAAGAGTCTACCTACTGGTGTGCTGGATAGCCTGGCTCCAGCATCAGCTCATCCTGTTGCCATCAGTGCATTGTGTGCAGAATCAAATGCAGGTTGAAATGAATCCAAACACGACATATCTGCTATTATTTTGTCAAGAGTCTACCTACTGGTGTACTGGATAGCCTGGCTGCAGCATCAGCTCATCCTGTTGCCATCAGGGCATTGTGTGCAGAATCAAATACTGGTTAAAATAAATCCAAACACGACATATCTGCTATTATTTTGTTAAGAGTCTACCTACTGGTGTGCTGGATAGCCTGGCTCCAGCATCAGCTCATCCTGTTGCCATCAGTGCATTGTATGCAGAATCAAATGCAGGTTGAAATGAATCCAAACACGACATATCTGCTATTATTTTGTCAAGAGTCTACCTATACTGGTGTACTGGATAGCCTGGCTGCAGCATAAGCTCATCCTGTTGCCATCAGGGCATTGTGTGCAGAATCAAATACTGGTTAAAATGAATCCAAACACGACATATCTGCTATTATTTTGTCAAGAGTCTACCTACTGGTGTGCTGGATAGCCTGGCTCCAGCATCAGCTCATCCTGTTGCCATCAGTGCATTGTGTGCAATCAAATGCTGGTTGAAATGAATCCAAACACGACATATCTGCTATTATTTTGTCAAGAGTCTACCTATACTGGTGTACTGGATAGCCTGGCTGCAGCATAAGCTCATCCTGTTGCCATCAGGGCATTGTGTGCAGAATCAAATACTGGTTAAAATGAATCCAAACACGACATATCTGCTGTTATTTTCCCCAAGAGTGTATTAGTCTGCTAGATATCCTGGCTGCATCAGACCAAAAACACCATAATGTTGCTTATTAATATTACATACATGGGTGTATGAAATTTTTAGACACACATATGTTTGTAAGTAAAGTTAATACCCATAGACGTCTAAAATAGCAACGGTAGCTAACTCAAAAGAGCTGATAACCTTGAAACGGCTGAACCGATTTTGATTAATCATGTCTAAGAACCATCGCAAGAAACCCTGCTTTCAAATAAAAAAAACCGCATCTAAATCGGTCTACCCGTTTGGGCGCTACGGTGCCACAGACAGACAGACAGACACACACACATAGCGGTGAAACTTATAACACCCCTCTTTTTGCGTCGGGGGTTAAAAAAACGGGTTGCATTGGAAAGCACCAGATATTTGAGAACCTGCGTCAAATATCTTTGACAGTTGAAGAAAGAAATAAAAAAGTTAACAATCGAAATATGCCTGCCTGCCTGCCTTTGACTGGCCTGTTGGTCTAGTAGTTAGTGACCCTGACTGCCGGAGGTTGTGGGTTCGATGCCCACCCAGGACATTTTATTGAAATCGTATTCAAATAATGGCGTCTTGCAAGTAAGTATTGCTTTGTTTTTAAATTTGTTTAATGTTACTCTTACTTTATATTCTACCTAACCCTTTCCTGACAATATTAGAGTCAGTTTCCAGTCTAAACATTGAAATACCATTCTGGCCTCAGGCTTCAGGTTCGACGCTAAGCAATAACTTGAATGGTAGTAGACAAATTGAAATTAAACTAGCTCTATTTTCTAGAAAAATTGTCATTGTAACGTTGCGTTGCTGTTCAAATAAGCAAAATACTCAAAATAATAACAATTATTTGTGCAGTCACGAGCAACACACAGTTGCAGTTTATGTAAAGCATAGAACAATTTCTTATAGAATTACGGTTGAAACTTTAGAAAAAAAAAAAATAGTTTACAAAGAACTAAATAGTTTCCATAATACTCGTGTCACGACTGTGGTCTTGGCGTTTGAGCTGGACTAGGGTAATACCTAGCAATCCTAGACTATCTAGCAAGGCTGAGGGGCCGCCACCAGTCGTGGGTTGCGGAAGAATGGTCCATTCCAGGTGAGAGACATAACATGGGGGTGGTTTTCAGTCAGTAAGAGTCTGAAAGAGCGTCGGTCCGCCCCTTCCAAGACGGTGGACATTCGTTAGTATTTTCCACCCAAAATAAAAAGTGTAGTACAGAATTTCAATAGAACGCCAAGTCAGTTCAAACTGGTTTTGGTACCACGGACGAGCCTGCACCTGAACTTTGATATGCTGCTGGGTATAATTAGGGATTACCCGCCAGCACATAATCAAAGTCCAATTCTAAAGTCCAAGTTTCTAAGATTACTATCAAACAGCAAATTTAGACGTAGGAAATTCCCAAAACCCATAATTATGATATTAATTGGTCTTCCATATTTACATTTGCAAAGTTCATTCTTGAGCTTCCAACAAAAACTTTTATTAGATAACTCTTGTGATCAGTGTACCGCGAAGTAAGTATTTTTGACTGGCCTGTTGGTCTAGTAGTTAGTGACCCTGACTGCTATGCCGGAGGTCGTGGGTTCGATTCCCACCCAGGACAAATGTTTGTGTGATGCTGAGCACGATCATATTTTGTTCCGTGTCTGGGTGTAATTTATCTATAATATGAATGTATTTAGAAATATATAAGTATGTTTATCGGCTATTTAGTACCCATAACACAAGCTCTCAAGCTTAACTTGGGACTAAATGGCGTTGTGTGAAAAGCTGTGGAATATTTATGTTATATTATATTATTCATTGTGATTTGTAAACAAGCTACATGACTAAAGTCAATTGTCATTTGGTAAACAGAGGAGTGATCGTGACTTACGAGGTACAGGTTCGAGCTCAGACAAGCGCTTTACTTTGTGTCAGTTATTTTATCACCGCTGTTTTAAAAATGGTGAAGGAATACATCATGAGGAAACCGGTATGTCCTTGAACCAAAAGTTCGAAAACATGTGACATCTACCAACCCATACTGGTCGGTATCCCAGCAATGGGAACAATATAGGCTTATTTTGTTAACAGAGGAGAAAAGACTGGGCCAAACATAAACCTCGAAAAACGTATGATAAATCTGGGTGATCTGGAGATTATACAGGGCGCATTCTTTTTCGTACTCGGCGTTCGCTATTTCAATATGTATTGAATTGGAAGGATTCAAATATAATATTATATTATTGTCCTTTTCTGATAAAGGTCGTGAAATTATACATTATAACTTTAGCTAGTTTTTAGTTTTGAGAAAATAGCGTCCTGATTTTATGTAAAAAGCGCGGAATAGAACTTTATCATACAAGAAAAAAAATATTTTTCTTTGAACAACCACCTACACAAGTTATTATTGTTAAGGTTATTAGGACTGCATGCAAGCTGTGAGGAAGAAAAAACACACATATATTGATGTATAGTCAAAATACCGAAAATAAAATCGCTCTAAAATGTTAACCTACCTTAATAAGCCAGATAATATTTTCTTTCTTCTAAGGTTTTCCGTACGACAAACAAAAAAAAGTAGCTATTAATCGAACGTTTAAACAATAATTTGCATTCAATTCGCATTTTGTTTAACATCCTTCAAAGGCCTCTGAAGCAAGATGCATAATTACAGCTAATCTCTAGTTTTAATCCTACTAAAGCAGTGTTATTGCCATAATGAATTCATCATCACTTTGGCTTTAAAAGGAACTAGCATTATTTAGGTTTACATAGTGTACTTTGATCTTCTACCTCCTAGCTGAAATAACAATGTGATTAAACAAAAGGCTCAGACTCACGACCTCTTCATCGTTAGTCGAAACATTAGCGTTTGTTTCACTGTCGCTTTTCAAAGAACTTGAGACTAATGACCACGTCAAAGGAAAAAAAAACTTAGAATCGTTAGTAAGTGATCGTACATTTTCTTCCGAGCCTTTTGCGTATTACGGTTGACGTCGACTTGTAGTCTAACCGAATGCTGCTAAATACCCGTCTTCTTCTATCTTTTGGCTTTGCCTTGAGGTTGGCTTCCGACCATGCTATTCTGTTTACGTGTATTGTCTTCAGCAAGTCCCATCTCGATTATGTTCTCATATGCTGCGAAATACCAGTATTTTACAAAGAGCTACAGTTACTGGGTTGGAGACGAGGTTAAAGGGATTTTGCTAGGTAAGACTGCTTACCAGACTTGCGTGCTTCTGGCTATTGATAGACTGAAAACGTACCTTTTGAAGCACAAAAGGGTGGAAATACTCGTACTTATCCACGGGACGCCCTCAGTGAATGAAGTTGAACCTTCGGTCGACTCACGTGGGTATTAATTACTATTTAGCCACAAACCTCTAAACTAAAATTAACCAAAAATACATTAATTGATTTCTATTTTTATTGATTTTCTTGCACATGTAAAAACCATTGAAATAGTCTGTTAATTGCTGTAAATTGGTTTAACAATATACATTGCATTTATTTTTAATTATACTGGCTAATAAATAAATTAGAAGCAGATTAATCGACATTGTCTCGGAAAAAAGGTAATTATTGATTAATTATTATTAAGTGACACCCCTGAGTACTGCATAACATGCTTAACGGAAAGAACAAAAAAAAACAATAGAACCGACATAATTGCATTGCTTTAAATATGTTACAAAGTCTAAAATACGGATTGTTATTACCATTGCATCGTGTTACGCTTCGAATGTACAACTTGATTTTCCGGTCTAAGGTGTTACTTACAATCATGATTCATATAATAACCACTAAACGACAACTTACAACTACATTTATTACCTACCTATTAAAAAGTACTAACTGCCCGGCCAACATAGTTTCGCCGTTTTTTACAAAAAAAAAACAACATACTTTGTATTCCCAGACCTACTGAATATACACAAGTTTTCATAGGAATTGATCACGCCGTTTCCGAGGAGTTCTGTAACAAACACTATGAGACAAGCATTTTACTTTAACAATTTCAATTTCATTGTTTTGTCCTTAGACTATATACCTCTAGACGTAGCCCAATTTACAGTGTCAAGTGTGGAAGTGAGACGCAATAATACAAAGTTCGTAGGAAAATTGAGACAAAGCATCGTATCTTCTGTCCCTTACGGCGTGCCGGATTTTTGCATGGCTAACTTTTGAAAGTTAGCCAAACAAAGTGCTGTCACTGTCACGTATATTATTATGCTCGATTTAATTTAAGTTTTCGGATGGTTTTTGCAATTTTTGTAATAATTTAAGTCATTTAATGAGAAATAGACTCCATTAGATAAGTGTTTAGTGTATGGTGAATGCGCTACGATGGGAGGATGCAGTATAATAGGCTGTAAAAGCCGCTCAGAAAAGGCCAATAACAAAATCTCTTTTCATTCGTAAGTATTCAATACTGTTTGTATTATTGTATGATTATTGAATTTATACATTTGTGCGCTTTTATTGTCATAGGTTTCAGACCAAAATATGGAAGATTTCTTAAAGTAAACTTAATTTCATAAACCACATAACCTAGGAATACTTACTTACAGTGTTGCTACACGTTTCACATATTTTCCCAAAAACAGGCGTAATGTTCAAAAGGTAGGTCAAATAAATCGATGGTCGCTAAACACACACAATTACCTTAATGTGGTATCAAAATCTTATGAAACACGGTATCAGAATTCAGTATACCTACCTAAGTATCTCGATGCCGATTTGTGTGCTCTCACTAAATAATAATTGATGTCGAACTATTTTATTTATGTATTGTGAGTGATGAGTGCTAATACAAACCAGAATAATAATTATTACTTAATTGGCAAGTATAACAAGACTATTATATAAGAATGCCTTTGGTTTAAACAAACATAAAATGATTTAAGGTTTCCTAAAGAAAACAATATAAAAAAAGTTTGGATTAATGCTACTGGCCGACAGAATTGGCAGCCTAACAGTACATCCAAACTTTGTTCCATGCATTTTGATGATGATGCAATCAGTATTGTGAACAAAATCAAAAGAATAAAGCCTGAAGCAATACCAGTAAAAAATGTTCATGTAAGTTGGTTACTGTAGTAACTTTTAGAATTGCAGAACATAGCTTACAGTTATTACAAAAAAATAACAATAGAAGAAATTCGTAATAACAAATACAGTAGTAGTAGTAGATACATTATGATATAAGTGCGGTAAGTTGATAATTACAGCCGAGGCAATATTGCTGCAAGAAATCAGAGGCTGTAATTATCAAAGCGCACGTATGTTTTATAACATATTTACGAGGAAGTAAATAAAACTCGGACTGAAGTTTTCAAATAGAAACAATGCAGCGAAAAGACAAAGCGCGCGATATCATTTTTACTTGTTCACAAATTAGCGATGCGCTTGCATCAGCATTTTTTTTTATTTTAAGTCGAAGGCACAAAAACAGCCATTATTACTAGTAAATTAGGTACTTAATATTTTTTTTGGTTACAAATGGTTGTAATTTATTGACAAAATTAATTAAATTAACGAATTAAACGCTCGTATTTTGGGACTTTTTTAAGGATTAGCAACACTGAACTTTTATATTGCTGTCGCATGTGCGGCCACGCGGTGGTTCTATCTAGAGGTATATTATCTAAGGTTTTGTCATATGATTAAAATTCACTTTCTAAATATTTTTCAAATACAGTGCCAACTTGGATGACTTGACAGGTCACAATTTGACATTTGACAGGTCACAATTTGACCTTTCACAGGTTTTAAGCTAAAACTAAGAAGGTAACAACATAAACAGAGTTTTTCAGGGCAGCTAGGAGGATTAATTATATTAATTATTATGAATTACATCTAATTGACCATCCCAAATAACGATCACTAAATTTAGCAAAAAGATTTTCCTTCTTCATCTACAGCATGATGCCACCATGCTGTAGTGAAAAAAAAAACAAATGGGATCATTATTTGGATTGAATTGTTCACAAAAAGATTACAGATCAAGAGATTAAAAATACTATAGAGCGGGCATGTCAAGGAAATGCCATAGAAAAACTTTGATCCCATGTCTCAGTAACGCCATCTAGAATAATATATGAATATTGGAGCGGCAGCGGAGCGTACTAAAAAACTCATAGACTTGTGTCCATTAGGGCACAAGTTTTGGATGAAAATTTTGTTCGTGATGTGCCGTCTATAGTAAACTGTATTGAATGTCTTTTTTTATAGACAAACACAATAGTAGGTAGACCCTGTTACTGAACAGTAGGTAACATTGTTTTCAAAATAAATATCCAGCAATAAATAAAAACTAAAATAATAGTCGATTATGTCCAGTAGACTATAAAATAGAGCGGGCATGTCAAGGAAATGCCATAGAAAAACTTTGATCCCATGTCTCAGTAACGCCATCTAGAATAATATATGAATATTGGAGCGGCAGCGGAGCGTACTAAAAAACTCATAGACTTGTGTCCATTAGGGCACAAGTTTTGGATGAAAATTTTGTTCGTGATGTGCCGTCTATAGTAAACTGTATTGAATGTCTTTTTTTATAGACAAACACAATAGTAGGTAGACCCTGTTACTGAACAGTAGGTAACATTGTTTTCAAAATAAATATCCAGCAATAAATAAAAACTAAAATAATAGTCGATTATGTCCAGTAGACTATGACTGCCTCGTTGGTCTAGTGGTCGTAAGAACGACTACTGAGCATGACATCCCAGGTTCGATCCCCGGGTCTGGCAAAGTGTTGCTGAGTTTTTCCATCCGCAATTTCTCAGTATATACATTGTGGGACTTCACACATAACTGGCGAAATGTGGATTTACTACAACTACGTCACGCGCGATGCTTTAACAATACAAGGTGTTTTTTTTTATATCCCATAACTCTAGGGTTATGTTCTGTAGGTAAAAATAATACTAAAACTCCTAGAACAGATGGTCCAAAAATGCATAGTTTCGGAGATATCATCAATCATAATTAAATTATCAGTTGTTTAGTACCCGTAACACAAGCTCTGCTTAGCTTGGGACTAGATGGCGTTGTGTGAATAGTCGTGGAATAGTATTATTAAGTACCTATTATTAATATTATTTTTATTACCTAATTAGTTAAAAAATTGTCACCAGTACGACGAATCTTCTTTCTAACGTCACTTTTCTTTCACGTAAGGGTGTTTTACATTAATCATCGTGACTTTGTCGAATTATTTTGTATGATAGTAAAAAAAAAGGATGATTGAAACATAATTCATATGCCAGTTGATTCTTTAATATGGTCTCAATCATACCCTAGACTTAAGGGATATAAAAAAAAAACACGTTGTTTGAAGAAAAAGAAAAATATTACATCACTTTAGGGTCATTAGCAAAGTAAGTCAGTACGTAGTTATAAATAATTTAGTAAGTGAATGAACATTGGTCATTTGTTAATTAACTGGAAGAATATTTTGAATGACAAATCACTTCAATTGTGTCATAAAGTTCATAATATATTTGCACACCTCGTATGGTTATAATGCAGTGTACCTTATGAACCTTTTGTAACATCCTCTGAACCATTTTTTGCAAATAAATGATCTGTATTTGTATTTGAATGAAACCTATTTTCAATACCTTTCAATCGTGTTAATTAGAGACACAATATAAAGATAATAACAGCGTGGACACCGGTGTCCTCTCAGGGTTTAATGAATAAAAGCGTCCCAATGTCAAATACACAATTTGTCGTATCAATGGTCTCATGTCATTCTCAAACGGATAATCCATCATTGTTTGTACTTCTATTGTCATTTCGTTAAGGAAGAATCGATTAGCCACCGTATCGAAGGCCCGTCTGTCGCACAGGATATTGGTTTTGTTTGAGTTCTTTTGTTTTAGTATAAATCCACCTAACATCATCACGGTAACCACATTCGGCCCTAGTAATTGTTAGAGAATTAATCCTTTCCAATATTCAAAATGTTTAAGTTTGGTGTTGTATACTATGCTGTCTTAGCAGTTTTCTTGAAAAGCGTTTTGGTAAGTATTCTTCGTTCACATTTAAAGAATAAAATTAATTTATTCAAATTCACGTGACCAGAAGGCTAGCCTTAGTTTAGGTCACAGAATCAGCACTGCCATTCAACGTGGCAATGCGGCCGATCATTTGGGCACTTTTCCCGTTGACAGTGATGCGGATGAGTTTTTTGATTCCCTATAATTCTTTTACTTTTTTTTTGTTCATATTTAGGCATGTATTAGTTTTTAGTAAGTTACTTATTAGTTATTTTTTTTTATTCTTATCAGCTCTTTGTGAAAGTCAAAATTACCTACAAGAGTCTTCCAAAATGCCGAGTAATAATGTCTAGTAGTAATTACTTTTAACAAGTATCTAGTAATAGATAATACAAGTACTTTGAGCTGTAGGTAATTTCTTACTTTAAAAAAGGATTTAATTCAAAATTCTTCATATATCATTTTCCTTTTCAGGCCATCACCGATGAACAAAAAACCGAAATACAAACAAAATTCGTGACAGTTGGTGCAGAGTGTATCAAAGAGTATCCCCTCTCAATTGATGACCTATCTTCTTTCAAGAGTAGAGTATTTCCAGAGGGTGAAAACGCTAGTTGCTTCGCAGCTTGTATCTTCAACAAACTTGGACTGGTAAGCTTTTATGATTTACTATATTTAAAATAAAAATTCTATAACTTTCAAACAACGCCATCTAGCCCCAAACTAAGCAGAGCTTGTGTTATGGGTACTAAACAGCTGATAAACGTACTTAGGTGTATATTTCTAAATACATACGTATTATAGATAAATTAAACCCGGACACAAAACAAATTATTGTGCTCATCACACAAACATTTGTCCTGAGTGGGAATTGAACCCACGACCTCCAACATAGCAGTCAGGGCCATGGCGTTATTTTGCTTGAAATGTTACGGAACCCCTCGTGATAGAGTCCAACTCACACTGAGCCGGTTTATATTAAACTTAGTTCGTTAACCTTCACAATGTTTACTTTCTTTTACAGTTTGACGATCAAGGAACATGGGCACATGTAACAGCTTTAGAAAATGCCAAGAAAGTGTTTGAAGCTGATGATTTAAAAAATGTTGAAACATTGCTTACTACTTGCGCTAAAGGTACGTAGAATCATCAAAAATACTTATCGGTTTAACGTCAATTACAAATTCAATTTTGAACATGTTGTCTCATCTGAGGGTTCGATCCCCGGGGCGGGAAAAATGTTATCGAGTTTTTCCATTTGAATTTTTTTGACTAGCAGTTTAGAGTCAGGAATTGTGTCCGATTGATGGTAGTAGGCTCGCACCCTATTATATGGGACTAAAACATGTTCGGCGAAATGTGGGTGTACTACAGATGCGCCTCTGCTAGCCCTTCGGGGATAACCGGCCTATTAATGTTATATTTTCACAACCTCATATCTGTGTGGTTCTTTCCTCAAAAGACCATCTCAGGCACATAAACTTTATAATTCTAACGTAATCACTTGGGTCATGTCTGGACTTTAAGGGACTGTGACCTCTTTGTTTGTTTCTGTGTTTCTTCTGAGAGTAGTCAGAAAAGTGTAGCACATTAACAAGTTAAAAACTGTACCTATGACTATAGAGGTGATTGTAAGTTTGTAAAGCAAAAGAAATAAAAAGAAATGTTCTTTAAACATTTTTGTATTTTCTTTACTTGTCAAACAGTAAATGAAGAAGCAGTAACCGACGGAGAAAAGGGCTGTGACCGAGCTAAGCTGGCGTATGATTGCTTCATCAAAAACTACGAAAAGGTATTTTATTATAAGTTCATTAAAATAGAGGTTGATTAGGAACAGATATATTTGGAGGAATAAAACGTTAAAAAGACTAAAATGGTTATAGCACTAACTGTCAGTGGCGATATGTACAACTCAATTCGTTGCGGCTTACCTTTGAAGGATTGTTTGCAACTTTTCTAAGTCATTAAAAAATACCCTTTAAATTTATATTTATATATTGTTACACAAAAGGCATTTAAGAAATAATATGAGCCTTATTACTGTAATGTAAATGCAGAGTAAATACTTTTCTCAAACAGGGAAGGCACAAGCATTGTATCATCACGCTTGCCTTAAACGAGTTGCCAATTTCAGACTTGTATTTTTTTAAGAAGTCCAAGTTAACATTCAAGCAAAAAAAACTGATATTTAGGATTACTCAATGAGTATCTTTTCCGGTCGGTTTCCACGAAAATACATATTCAAATATATAATCACGTAGGTATTATTCCTCGCAACAGTTAGTGCCACATGGTATAGGATGATCTAATAGAACTTCCTTTTCTTTCACCATCATTGTTGATTGGTCACCAAAAGAGACAATATTATGGTTTTAAAACTATACCATAAACATTATATTTTTTTTCATTATTAAAGATTGCTAGCAATTTGGGTTGCGCATTGTTGGAACAATAAACAAAACATAAATTCAAATATTTGAATGTTGTTCCTCCGGACGCCGATAGATGCCCTGCTGTTTTTGATATGTCTCATTGTAACATAGAATGCTTTTATAATATACGTTTATTATTTTATTCTATTTTCGGTGTATTTATTTAATTTCCTCGCGCATTACTAGTAGTCTTATTAACCTATCCAACTAAGCTAAATATGCTTTTGTCAAAAATGAACTCACTCCGAATTCACTTTTGTGGTCATTATAATGTAGATTATTTTTATGTGCCATTGAGGCTTTATAAACTTAGGGCACACATAGAACATTGATGTCAAAAGAAAAGCTTCACAGCAAACTCAAACTCAATACACACATTAGCACACTTATAACTTAATAAAAAAATTAGCTGCCTGAATACTTTACTGTTTTGCTGAGTGTACATTGCTTATATCGTGCTAAAAATATAAAACAGTATGCAAGACTGCCCAGAGATATTTTTTTTTTTATTTGGAGGGCTTTTGCACTAGATAGAATATGCCATCCCTGGTGGGGATCGAACCCACGACCTTTGGATTAGAAGTCCAACGCGCTATCCTCTGCGCCACAGGGACTGGTATGCGAATCGCTAAACTTGCAAATACTAGTCACTCAGTGGTCTTAAATACAACTACTGAAGGTAAGGTTCTGGGTTCAACACCCAGGTCAGGCAAAGTGTGTCTCATTAGCAATATACTCAATTACTTTAATATCAGAAGAGCACTGTAAAAATCACTCCGTGAAAATGTGTGAGAAGCGAAGGTGAAAAGCTGTCATTACCATTGATCACTAATAATAGTGATCGATGGTCATTTCATACAAATGCTAGACATTTTACTTTAAGTTTACACGGATTCTGGATTTATCTCTAAATTAAGAAGTGTAATATATGGGAGTATTATCAAATAAAATTTTAAATACCCATTGATATCCAGAGATATACATTTATGCCTTTACTCAATATTTGGTATAGTTCAAGTGTTGCCACCTTATCCCCTGAAGACCATAGCCACTAAAACAAAACAAAGGGGAAGGTACCCTTTTGGGAAATACAAATTGACAATGTTAATGTAGATTAATATTTTACTGTTCTTTTCTTTCACAGCTCGGTTTCGACTTCGAAATCTAAGAAAGGCGACAGGGAAATTTATATTAACTGGAAGTGGATTCCAAGTTCCAACCTTCCAACTATTCTTACTGGCTTATTTAATTAATTTAAGGCAGATACACGGCTCTGTATTTTAATTCATTTAGTCTACAATAAGTTAAGTGGTACTACGGATTGCGGAATTATTGTAAGATTACTTGTATTCTTAGATTAAATAAACATTTAACCAACATATTCTTGTTTTAATTTTAAAGACAAAACGCTGTCCTTGTTTAATTCAAATCCATACAAGCTTAGAAACGTAACAAAACTGCAAAGTGCCTTCCGCGTCCAGTACAATATATGTACGTTCAGCAAATTCAAATGTTTATTGTTCAACACAGTACCTACATAGTTATATATTTCCAGATGTCAATTGAATGTGAAGTCAACTGTGTTGCACCAAGTTAGGCATGCAAAAATTATACAATTTAATAATGTGATTTTAATACCATAATAATACAATGTCAAAAAATTACAACGTAAACCTCATACAATGTCATAAATTCTCCTGTCTAATAAAGCGTTACAAAATGTCATAATTTATACAAAATTCTAAATCATGCTAGTGTCATAAATTCAAATAAACAAGTAATACAATGCCAGCAGGCTTGTTTTATTATTTATTTATTTATTTATTTATTTAATACTTCAAGCACACTAATTTACAGAGGCGGACTTAATGCCATAGGCATTTTCTACCAGTCAACCTTTAGGTGATGCAGAGAAAAACAGTGGTAGGTGCAATTAAAAATGAAAAAATAAAAGGAATCAAAGAATACTAATACATAATATGAATATAAATACATAAATATGATATTTATTGCCAGTGACTAACTAGCGTCCAGTTGCACACCGACCTTTGATAACAACTGAGATCTTACTAAAAATTGGCATTGCATTTTAAGTGAAAAATGATGACCCTGTTTAGTATATGCCGCAATAAATTTGATTGCACTGATCTTGTGAACAGTTTGTGCTTCCTGATCCCTCGGTCGAGAGGTTCGTTCGAGGAGCCTATTTGCTACTCCATATTGTCGAACTAACTCAGGCTCTCGCTCGCCGTTACATAGATTGGTTGACACCTATAATAAACAGTTTCGCTCTACTGATACTCGTATTATGTTTCTTAGCAAAGCTATATTTAAGAGTGAAATTACGACTATTTTGAGAGAACATAGCCCTAATAATTAGTTAATAAGGGCTTTTTTATTTGTTCTGCTAGCAGCTAGCTATTCTGTATTGTAATCTGTGGATAACGTCTTGAGTAGTGTATTTGTTACTTTTATTGTAAGCTTTCCATTGTATGCCTACGGTGTAATATACTGCTGTTTGTTATTCCCATCAAATAAAATAAAATAAAATAAACTTCAAGTTACGGTGACTATCTGCAGACGGGGTACAGTGCGCATCGTCACATCATAATGTTTACTTAAAGGTAATTATTTTGTAATCTAACTTGACTTAACTTAACATATTGTAGGTATTATAAAACTGTTTTTTTTTTATATATCAAATATTCTGGTAGCAAGAACCCTTCTTCAGGTTAAGGCTACTCCAAAGAATTCCAATTGGTTCTATCTTCTGCCTTCTGCATCCATTGCTGGCCGGCTATTTCTCTTATGTCGTGTTCTCATCTCGTGTGCAGTCTGCCTCTTTGACGTTTACCTACTGGTCCATTCCACAACGTGACTCTTGTGGTCCACCTGTCGTCTCTCAGTCTGGCTGCGTGACCCGCCCACTTCCACTTGAGCTTTTTTGCGTATTTTAGAGCATCGGTGACCTTTGCTTTTGCTTATGCCTCTGATTCTGGTGTGTCGTATCTTTTGGATTTTCCTTATTTTTAACATATACTGCGCTCTAGACCGCTCTGACATGTGATAATTTTTTATTTGGTTTTGGAAGTGTATAACCAAGTTTGACACGCATATGTTAAGCACGGCAGCAGACAGGAATTCATTATTTTGCTTTTAATTTTTATTGACATTTTGCTTTTAAGGATCTATCTCCCTGTGGCATAATATTTGTTCCAGGTCATTTGTATTCTTCTCTCTACTTCCATTTCAACCACCGTCATTACTTTACTCTAAATGTCAATGAAAGAGACATTATGTTTAATGCAATATTTCTTTAATTCTCAGAATATGTTAAAGTACCAGAATATGGAAATGGCTAAAATATTCCATTAAATACATTCTCTGCCTTTAACATTTAGGGGAAGGTAAACGCTCGAAAATTCATCCCTCTGCGAGTGCGCATGACGGCATCCTAGATATAGGTAGGTACACTGATGATAGCCAATACGAAACTAGCTATTTGACAGTTAATAGTTGAATACTTCATCATCATCGCTATGAACTGTCAACGAAGATACGCAATAGCCCTGCAGGGCAGTGTTGGGGCTGCGTCGTTTCTGCTTCTGCAGTGCCTCGGGCATGTTTGCGGAAGCGCGCACCTACTGTTTTCACTTCACGAGTGCAGGTGCGCAGGTTGCGAGCTAGCTCCAACGCTCTCCTGGCAATGATTGGCATATCTTTGTGTTATGCTCGTGAACGGGTGCTGCTTGTGGTGACTCGTCGACTTTCTTATCATTGTTTTTTTTTATTTGTTATATTAGTTAACTGCTTATTGGTTTCACTTCGATGGTCCTAGATTATTATTTTAAACTTAGAGTCACAGCCTTATGAATATAAGCCAGCTTTGCACCTGGTAAGCGGGTACGCCTTTTATACCTGGAGGCTGTTATTTTTTTTTCAGTTTTGTAGTCGTTTTGCTTGAGTTTAGATTTAAATGTTAATTTGAATATTTTTATGTAAGTACTCTTTTTTTTTCTTCTTGGTATATTGGAGTGTACCCTACCTAACCTAACACGTGACAAACATTCTGAAATGTAATGTTTTACAAAGTGTTATTTATTGAACATTTCATTGTAGATTCTATTAATAGTTCTTCAAACGAATCAGACAGATGTTTTCCTGGAGAGTTTGTTCCGCCACTTCTTCTTCCCAGCAAAAACACTAGGAAGTGGCAAAGGGTGGGCTATTTTGGGGGATTGTCCCATGTATTTTTTTGGCGTTACAAAAGTGCTGATTCTCAGCCTAGTTTGAATAAAGACTTTTGATTTTGATTGCTGGGAGACTGGATTGTCCCTAAATGAGGCACTGCTGTAAGGCACTGTTGCTTAGAAAAAAAAAATCCATTGCCCTCTAGATGGCGCTGAATTCAGTATTTTCAGATTATTTTGTTTTATGTGTAATTTTGTGGTTATCGCACATTACATTTTATTGATTTTGATCGAAAATAGATAACAGCAGGTTGTATGCACTGCTGTTGTGTGTTGGTTGGTTTCACTTTAAGGCCTAATATTTTCATATTAGTCCTTTAATCTGTCTTATTATTTGACATTTCGTAATTAATATTTTGATATTATAACTATAATTTATCTTTTTTCTTTTTATTCATTGTGACATTTTTATTTATTAACCTAAAACAAATTTAAATCGACTGAGTAGATATTTTACTTTTGACTTGTTAATTGAATCAAGTTTAATTAATTGATGTTTTTTATTTGTATGTCTGTTTTATATGGGTCTTGGACCTAAAATAAATGATTACATTTATAAAAGTTCGTTCCGTAGTTTCTACCTACTTTCATGGGTATCAGGCGTGAGATAAAATGGTTAGTTGATTTAAAGAGAATTATGCTCTTTAAATCTCAGCTAGTCAAACCTTGTAAAAAACTTCCGGCAGTTCTTCAATATGAAGTGGAAGTAAATATACTGACGCTCATAAACCAGTTACGTTTGAGATAATTATTAGATTTATGTTTTGGTTGATGTGCTATTTTAATATTTGCCGAGTCACCATGATTCAAGAAACAACTGCATCGACCTTCAGTGATTCATTTTTTTTCTTATTAATTGCAATATTGTTATTGAATAAGTTATGTATGGTATAATTATATAACTTGACGCATTGCACACATCTGTGTATTTTTTCACAATCTTCTCGAATAATCTACATGAAACGGGGATCTTTGTTGAACAGTATCTATGGCAAGATCATGAACTAGTTCAGTTTTTTTATGCAATCCCGTAGAAACAAGCCATAAAACTTTAAACTTCTTCTTCTTCTTTTAACTTTTAACTTTCTTTGTGACTTGTGATTGTGTTTTTTGTGATCTCGTGTTTCGTATAAATGTCATGTGGGAGAACCTGAAATACATGTTTTTTTTTTTTTTTAATCCACGTTTGACAAAAATCATAAATTATATAAAACCATTACATAATCACAGTCAGCTGAAATAGCAACAGCCTGACGGGTCAATCGTCGGTAAAGTTACGTTTGCCGAGGGGTGACTGGATCAGCAGAGTTAGTAGCAAAATTTTAATCAACATACATGGTGTAAAAAGACCGATCACATAGCCGATAACCACACATTCTGTACATATAATTAAGTAACTTTAACCAAAAAATAATGCTGGGAAAATACTTTTTTTTTTATCTTTTAAAAAGAGATGCTTTTTATTGCGCGCATTGCATTGCGCGACAACGCAACGCAACTTTCGATCAGCTGAGCGTATGGCCACTTGCGCTTGGTCGTTGACCGGCTCGCTTGTTTAGTATCCATTGCATTTTTTTAACTTCAAATGCGTAATTTGTTTTGAAAAATCGATAATTTTGATAATGTTTCTTCGGAAAAAAGCTTACTAATGATACCTGGAATACAATTTAAAAAAAAATACGAAAAAAAATATTGCACTTTGACCTTCAGTATTTTCAAAACCAGTGAATTCCCAGGTATGTTCTAGAAGAAAAAAACTATCCCAGCGATGGGTCGAATATGTAGTTTTCGTTTACATTAAGGGTCTTTTTACACCTTGTATAATCATGCAAACCAATAATAACACTATCTTTGCAAATGAATGGCAAGAATTTGTGAAATCGACCTTTTTGTCACCATGTCGGCCCTTGTCAGCCATCTCAATACACACCGAGCTGACACGGGAAGGTCAACGGTGTCCATCTCAGCGTAAGTTACGAATTTGTCTTGACAACTGCATCGTGCAGGACACAAGGTAAATAAATACAGACATACAATTTAATTATTTTATTAAAAAACTCACACGAATCACACAACAAAAAAAAAATCTGGATGTAATAAACTTCCAACAGCTTCCACTAAAAGTTTTGGTAACGATGACTCGTCAGAAATCAAAATCGAATCCGTACTGAAAAAAATATACGAAAAACAAACAATTAAAAGCATGAATAAAATTATTTTACTTATGATCTAAGAAAATATGGGTAGGTATGGTAGAAGCAAAAAACAAAAGACCTCTGGGTTTTTATCGGCACTTAAAAAAGCTAGGACCGGTTCTGATAAGAACAAATCAAGTTTATTTGATTCCCTTAGCGTCCCTGAAATAATTTCGTGTACCGGTCATCTTAGTGTAACACACTGAATTCACCCCATCAGTCTGAGGAGGGCTGTCCCTTACCTACACCCTGTATATTAATCTCTTTGAACGGACAAATTAAATATATATTTGTACGTCTAATGGCAAAACATAGATAAACTATAATATGTATGACAAGAATTGTAACACTTTGCACACTGCTGTAACGTAGGTATGTTCACAAAATAAACAAAGACCATTAATTGATTGGTTGATTGAACTATAAAATATTTCTAAGAATCAACCTTTTTACTAGATAGAGTATCCCCACTACTTCGATCAATTATTGATCGAAGCTCCACTAGAACTAGATAGTCCAAATCATTTGAGATAACTTACTTTAGGAGCATTTTCAGTAAAACATCCAAAGGCGAGTTTCGCCCTGTCGCAACCTTTTTTCCCGTCACTTGTACTTTGTTGATTCACTGCAAAATACATTAAAGACCATTCTAAAATATGTATTTTATTAATGTAAACCTCCTATCTAGGAAATACTTCTAAAGGGTTTATATTTGCTGTATTAGCAATGATTTAATAATTATTAATTATGTACTTATGTTGTCTAGCATTTGTTTAACATTTATAAATAACAATAGCAACGGTATTTAATATTGCATGTCGGACATTCCCATTAACTCATTATTGATGATTGATAGTAAGGAATTCTATTACTTTGATACTATTAGTGTATCCAACTGCAACTTCAAGGCAGCATTTAGATATCTCTTAGGAAAATTAGTTACCTGACGAACACTTATCCATAATTTCATCGACGTTCTTTAGATGTTCTTCACTTCCTTTGAATACTTTTTTGGCATTCTCTCGTGCTTTGGCTGGTGATATCATTCCCATATTATCCATCTAGAATAGAGAAACAATGAACCAAGTACCTACGTTCATGTAAAGTGCCTTAAGGTGATCAGAATCCTTTTGTTGGCCTTCTTAAAGATTCCTTTTTTGCATAACTTAGATTAAATTCGGATGATCAGCAATCACCTAAATACCGGGAGTTTCCGTGGTAACTAGTTTTTCAGAAAGTAAAAGGTACCTGGCATTTATAATAGTCATCTTGGTTTGTATAACATGTTATGTGGACCACGGGCAATATATTCTAAAAAGGAAATACTCTGGTGGACCACGGTAAGAAAAATTAACCATTGTACAGACGCCAGCACATCATGCTACCCCAATGTGTCAAATTTCTTTGATTAATATTCAACTTTATTGCAAATAGAATAAGTTTGGGGTAGCTTGATGTGCTGATGTCTGTAAACCCAGGTGAACTCACGTAGGTGGACCACAGGCAATTTCAGCTCAATAGGTACCTACTCTTTATAGTTTAACATAATACGTTCCCAGGCTAGCAAACAAATTTGCTGACGCCTACAAAAACTCACATATACCAGTTCCTGGTTACTAGGTCAGTTCAGTACTTACCACTCCAATTTTCTTGAACAAGCAAGCCACGAAACATTTCGGATCGTTTCCATTAGGAATCATCTTATTCTTAAAAGCCCTTATATCCGACAATGATAAGGGATGGTCTTTTATGCATTGGAGACCTACAGTCACTAATTCCCTTTGAATGCCAGATTTTTGAGTGTCCGATATTGCCTGAAATACAATACAAAGAATATCACTGAAGAAGTCACAGATGCAATACCATATAACAGTTTATAGGCATTTGAACCATTTGTACTTACCGCAACATGTTTTATTAAGAACCAAAACAGCATAACGTAACCGATACGAATTAGGTCCATTGACGGATTCATTTTAATTAATTAGGGAAGTTAAAGATTTCTTACGTATAATAAACTTTTTCTAGAAAGCAAGTTCAGGCAATAGATCTGTTTAGAGATTATTTTCTGGAACAGATACTACTCTTTGAACAGTGATGTGCTTAATATCTAGTAGGTATATGTCGTGATTTTCCAAAAATTAGATATAAAATACTTAAATTACACTAAAATTGTAGTGAATTGTAGCCAAACCTAAACACTATTGACCAGTGTATTGATGTTTTCCTATTTATATCCAATAGATTGAAAATACATGATGAAACAGCTAAACTGTTTGAATTAAAATTTTGGCAAACCTCAACCTTCGATTTAGTAGCGGAAGTTCGGCCTAAGTTTGAACAATTGAACTAGGTGGGAAACCAGGTTACAATCGATAAAACGAATTGGGTTAAATTGTTCACCGATTTTTGACAATTCATTTTGAGCTGGGATAACATCTACCAAATTACTCTCTATACTTTGTGGTATATGAAAAAGATTTATTACAACAACAAACACAACTAAAAAATATGTTAGTAGAATATTAAAAAGATGAGCTCCTTCGGCATAACATGATTTTTATTAAAGAAGTCACAGTAAACATGAAATTCATACTTAAACTATTCTTGTTGGTAGACTCAAACCTTGCCGTAGAAATTACTGAAAAAAAGAAAATACAATATTTACATTTTGTCAAATTCAAACAATCGATAAATTGCTGATGAACGAAATATTATGTGAAACATTATAGTTAATAGTGGGCTTAACTAATCTAAAAACAAGCAAGGTATATGGCGCGGCATTAAGTCTAAATCTGTATATCTATGTATCAAGTAAAGTATAAAATAAAATTTTGTTAGGTAGGTGTTTAGCCATATCTGAATAAACCGAATCATCATTGGGTTTTTAATTTTAAGAAGTGAGAATTCATATTTGCGCCATGAAATATTATCGATGTTCAATACGATTCGATTAGGTCGATTCTGTAAAATCACTCCGTGAATACTTAGGTTTAAAGGTTGTGTCTTAAGCTGAGTGACACTGGTAGTTCACTAAAGTTTAACGGGAAGATTTTTTACAAAACAGCACTACGAAAATACTTACTTCTTTGATCTCCTTAAGACATTTGAACATAACGTCAACTCGTTTCTTCGTAGCTTCTTCATCGTCACCATCATTATCCCCGTTCGCTAAAAATAGAAAATAAATTATAATATTGCCTACACTACGTTTCTTTGTTGTTCTGTCTAAGTTGGTTTAATATTACACCTGAGAACTCCAACATTTAATACCTCGATGCAAGCCAATAAGCGAGAAATTTCCACGTTTCTCATTTAAAAAAATAAATAAATCATAAATCAATCTCTTCATTTACGTTAATACTAAATAATAAGCTCTAAACCCATTTTTATTAGCAATATCGATATATACATACATACATACATAAACTCACGCTTTTTTCCCATGGAGGTAGGCAAAAACTACAGAGCGCCATATGCTACTATTCTTACATACTTCTTTTGCTTCGTTTACATTCGCACCTGACCTTTCTGAAGAACCTCACCGATCGATACTACAATATAATACTTACTACAACAGATGGGTCACAAAGCAAATGCCATCATGTTAAGAGTTTAACGAAGCATAAAGCTGATCAAGTTAAATTGTAAATATGTATGTATGTATACTGATATTATAACAAGGGAAGATTTGCATTTTATTATTTATTTATGTAACGAATAAACTGAAAAATACAAGACCGATTTTTCTTTCACCGATGGGAAGCTAGAGCTACACTATTCCCGGGTGATATAGGCTACTTTTTATGTGTGTGTTCGCGCAGCGGAATGTTGTTGAATTTAAAGATTTTAATTATGCAGATATTTAGTGTATGGCGTCGTATAATTGTGTATGGTATAAAAAAAATTGTGCACGCAGCCATTGTGGAGAAATTCACCAAAAACTGATTCCGCTGGGCGAACGTTGTCCTGGCGGAACTTTTTTTAATCCATAAACTTTAGAAGAAAAGAGATGTGTCCAAAAATATGTGTGTATTTGTGTGTAATTGTGTGTAATTGTGTGTAATTGTGTGTAATTATGTATGTATGAATAAAATTAGTGCATGCATAAACTTCAGAGAAATTCAAGTTGCCGCTACGCGAATGTTTGGCCATTAGCTAGTTTTCATATAAAGCGCTTACACAGAGAGCTGTAGATTTTTACATACGTTGTTTTGAATTTGTTTATATTTGTTTAAAAAACAGATTTAGAAAAAAACGTAGGGCTTAAAAGATAAAAATATAAACGTAAAATACGCTTATTAGGTCTTAGTTCTTAAAGTATGCACTTTGGGGTCTAGATTTTCACGTTTATACAAACCTTGTTAGTGTCTGCAACATGTTGCCAAGTATCAATGATGTTCCGTTAGTAATTAAAGAGTTATAGGACAATTTACCATGAATAGATCACTGTTTACAAAGCAGTCAAATATCACGACGTTCTAAAGGAATTGCATGCTAAAATGTATGCCAATAATTAGTTTATTCATTCAACTATTCACATGCAAAATTCCATGTCATTAAATTCAATAATTAAAGAAAAACAATTATAATGCTGACGAATCATCGAAAACCTACATAACCCGACCAAGTTCGGATAGCTACAAAAAAGCGGCCGTGCAATATATTTAGGTAGCATCCCAAAATGTACAGTATAATACCGGTATTGAATTGGTATAGGTGATAACACAATTGTTGTTTCGATATAATCTATAGGTCATTTATTTTTGTACACCTACTTTTTTAAATGTATTTGACTATGACATAAAGTAGGTACTATTTACGTAGGTACTTTATTTAAGTATGCGCTTGAGACTTGAGATATAATCGAGATATACCTATTATTTAAGAGAAATAAAATTCATACAGCTAATTTCTATTGAAGATTTCACGGATCAGGATTCTAACTATAGACCCCTTAGGGAAATTAAATAATTACCACATGTAAGTACTACTGTTTAGGTAAATATTTATCATAATGTAGCTTATTACACTATTTAACCAATGGACTAGGCATGCACGAGCGTTCCCATTTGCAACTTTAGTGGATCAAACAATCTAATAACTTAAAAAAACTACTTCTTGAATCGATTTTTTAATTGATGTTTATCGTTGTACTGGTAGTGACTTATGTATGTGAGCGTACCGCACCAAAATATGCAGAATTATTTTGTTCGAAGCGGTACGCTTAAGGCTAGTCCTTTGGTTAAATAGTCTAAATAGAGTAGTTATGAATTGATCAAAAATATTCTAATGTGAAAAATAGACAACGCGCTGCGCGCAACGAGCGATAGGCGGCTTCCCGGTTGAAACGGTACTTCCATCCTTGAAGAAAAGAGAGGGCAATATTATGTTTTCATTAGCCGCGGCCCGCGCGAATTCGTTTGCTGTTGAACTTGAACCTGATTTTGTTTTATCCCCAGTCACAAACAAATGTGCAGTCAAGGACAATGTGCGTATGCGCTGTTGTTTTGCTATGCATCGCCAATTCTCTGTAATAATAATATTGACAAATTGTTTTATTTTTTCCTAACGCTTGTGTACGCAACTGTACAATATTAATAAATACTATGTTGCAAGGTTAAGAACGTTTCTTAGATATATGGCACGGCCGCTTTTTTGTAGCCAACCAAACTTGGTCGGGTTATACATATAGGTCTTCGATGCTCCGTCAGTATTATAATTGTTTTTCTTTAATTACTGAATTTAATGACATGCAATTTTGCATGTGAATAGTTGAATGAATAAACTAATTATTGGCATACATTTTACCATGCAATTCCTTTAGAACGTCGTGATATTTGACTGCTTTGTAAACAGTGATCTATTCATGGTAAATTGTCCTATAACTCTTTAATTACTAACGGAACATCATTGATACTTGGCAACATGTTGCAGACACTAACAAGGTTTGTATAAACGTGAAAATCTAGACCCCAAAGTGCATACTTTAAGAACTAAGACCTAATAAGCGTATTTTACGTTTATATTTTTATCTTTTAAGTCCTACGATTTTTTCTAAATCTGTTTTTTAAACAAATATAAACAAATTCAAAACAACGTATGCAAAAATCTACAGCTCTCTATGTAAGCGCTTTATATGAAAACTAGCTAATGGCCAAACATTCGCGTAGCGGAAACTTGAATTTCTCCGTAGTTTATGCATGTACTAATTTTATTCATACATACACAATTACACACAAATACACACAAATTTTTGGACACATCTCTTTTCTTCTAAAGTCTATGGATTAAAAAAAGTTCCGCCAGGACAACGTTCGCCCAGCGGAATCAGTTTTTGGTGAATTTCTCCACAATGGCTGCGTGCACATTTTTTTTTATACCATACACAATTATACGACGTCATACACTAAATATCTGCAATCTTTAAATTCAACAACATTCCGCTGCGCGAACGCACACACTTTTTATCCCTGTATACTCACGGGAACGGGAACTACGCGGGTAAAATTGCGTGGCGTCCATTACTTAGTAAATAATATTGCTCACTTACCATCAAAACAGCTATCTAATTGATCTTGAATTTTTTTAGCTTTGTCTTTGTCTCCTGTGTACTCCGCAATCGAATCATGTAAATTGTCTCGGTTGTATTTTCCAGCTTCATCCAGCTAGAACAAAGTATTAAAATAAGGATTTCTTGTAAGTACCACTTATTTAATGACATAACAAATAAAGTATGCTAGTTAAGGTTAGTAGTCAAGTACTTATATGTATTCGTAGAGAAGTTGTAGTCCAGTGGTACGATTTACGAGTCAATACTTACCTGCTAAATTTATCTTTTAAATACACCGATGTCGATGTGATTTTTTCTTTGTTGTTTAATTTATCATTATTCTAAATTAACTGGTTACAAACATACCTAAAAATAAACAAACAAAAGAACAGTAAACCAATTATAGGGCATCAAAAAACTCATCCGCATCGCTATCAACGGGAAAAGTGCCCAGAAGACTAGCCGCATTGCCACGTTGTATGGCAATGCTGATTCTCTGACCGAAATAAAGGCCAGCCCTCTGGTCACGTGAAGAGTCGACCAAACGCTTGGCGATGTCCCTGAAAACTAGATGGGCATTCGGACCCCATGGCCCGAGTGTTTCAACCCCAAACGGTTCAAATATATAACTTCCAATAAGGTTGTTATATTTTCGCCGTTTGAGGTTTTCAGCACCTGCGGCAGCCGCACCAGCACAACCCGCCGTACTAGGAAGATGGGATGGCGCAAGGGTATCGACACATGTTGCATCCCACACCAAAGGCCTACCCAACTTCCAAGGCATTATGGTTACACCGTCTGGTCTCTTCCCATCGTCGCGTGCTAAGCCGTTGGGTTCTAAAATAGCTGGCACCCCAGCGGTGACAAGAACGTTATGTTTGTAACCAGTTAATTTAGAATAGTTTTATTGTATAGTTATAGTATTGAATATTAAATATAACAAAATTTATCATTTGTACTTACAAGTCCCAACTTCTGCAATATGCATTTCTTAAAACACGGGTCCATGTCATCGCCTTTACTGTGTTTTTTGTAATCATCTTCGGTAAGACCGCAGTCAGATCCGCATTCCTCTGCAAGGGGTTTCAGTGTTTCCACAATAGCCTTTTTTTCTTCTTCAGTTAAGCACTAAAACATAGACATTTATAAATATCGTAAAACTTTTTTTTTTATTATACAATAAGATTGCAAGGCGCCTTGAGTCTAAGCGATCAACTAAAATCAATCGTTTTGCACAATAAAACGAACTACGCAATATTTTCCTGTCCAGTCGGCATAGTATTATCACTGTATAAATATTAATACAGTAGGACGACGTCTTTGATCTCTGGAAAAATGCCTACAACGTCTTCACGCGTTAGCCCTGAATAATACCTCCCGAACTACGAACGGTTTGAATTCGCGCTTTTTCTTCTCGTCGAGACAAAACACTAAATGATATTGTGCAATACTGACCCTACACGATGCAGCGGAAAAATATCGCTCAAACTTTCTATCAATCATTGCTCAATCTTCAATATTAATCCCACACGATCAATAATATTGCACAATTCGTATATTGCGCAATATAATTGATTATCTAGGAGCCTTACGGAGCCCGAAAGTGTAATAACCAGTTTAACCAAGAAGTCACCCAGTCACTGGATTGTGGAGGTCAGATAGTCTGTCGCTTCATGTCGTAATACTGCTATTTGACAAAACTTTAGTTTTTAAGTTCCTCATCTAGATTACAAGGAAATATTCGACACATATATTTATTTCTTTCTCAAATTAAAACTAATTAATAAACTTTTTTTTTTTTTTTTTAATTGATGGAAAACTGCTTAGATTAACCGCATTAAAGTTGAGGAGAGGAGGCTTGTAACGTCATTATCTAGTATAAACTGTACTGGCTAGTGATCGCCGTTATTTTTTGAGTACCTACGTGAAAAAAGAAAAAAAAATGTGTTGAATATTTTCTTGTAATCTAGATGAGGGACTAAAAACTACAATTTTGTCAAAAAGCCCTTTCAGCTGCATCCGGCAAAAACAAAAGCTGACTCATAAACATACTTGGGAAATGGCTAGCTAGGCAGATGGCAAATCTGGAAATTAAATTACTTGCAGTCAATATTTCTATTTATTCTGTATGTTCATGAATATTTGTAGCTGGATTTCTATTTTAATGTCTGGATTTTATCATTTACGATTAGATTTTTAACTCTTAGATAACTGTAAAATAGGGTTATTAGAAACGTATACACTGTTACAGTCGTTAGTTTATTTTATCTTTATAAATTGATAATTTTAATTTTAGTTTTAATTCAGTTATGTTTTTCCTACCTACCTAGGTAAAGATAAATTACAGAAAAAAGTCTCGGTAAAACGACCTTGTTTTACCGAGACTTTATTCTGTAATTTATCTTTATTGTGTTTTTTACTTTTACTTACATCAACTGCCCAAAAATGAGCTGCTACCACTGCGAAACACAGGCACACAACACTTAACTTCAACATTTTAAATTCACAAAACACAACTTGAATCAAACTGGACGCTTTCTGTTTTATATGTTCAGTCTCGTGAGGAAGACTATTATTATATGGGCGGTTATCACGAGATAATTACTTTTTTCAATATGTTTTATTTTACACTAAGAACGGAAGGGAATATTGTAATAGGTATGTCAAGTTCGAACCGACGACGAACGACGAACCTGTATGTAAAATTTAGATTTATTATTATCTTCCTTATCCAAATATATCTAAAGTCAACGCAGATTTTCTTATTCCATAGGAATTTTGTTGATATAAACTTTTAGTAGACTTTCCAGTTTTACTATTATTAATAAGTATTGTTGTTTTAATAACATTGCTACTATTTTTTAACCGACTTCAAAAAAAGGAGGAGGTTCTCAATTCGACGGTATGTTTTTTTTTTTTTTTTTTTTTTTTTTTTGTGTGTTTGTTACGCGATTTCTCACCCATTTGTGGACCGATTCTCAAAATTCTTTTTTTATTTGAAAGAGTATACTCCCGAGGTGGTCCCATTTTAATTTGGTGAAGATCTGGTGCTGATCTTCGGAGATATTCAATGGAACTCTTCAAAAATAGACGGCAAATCTGTCGTGATTGCTGGAATCGCTTGGATATTTATTGTTTATACAACATCATGACGTATCATCACGCCTGTATGCTCTGAGGGGTATGCAGATGTGTACAATATACCTAGATTTCGACAGTTAGGTATGTTAAGTTTCATTTATTAGGGATAAGTGGATAACCCTATTACCATGACATGTATTGTTAACAAATAACAATATAAACATAAATTCATGGCAAATATTTGTATGGGAACAACTAAAAATGAAAAAATAAAAATCTTTTTTGCAAAAAATAAAACCGACTTAAAAAAAACACTAGCCGGTGTAAAATAACTCTAAATTAGGAAGTCGGTGGCCCATCATGAATAAGACAAAACCACCAAAGCCACAGACTTCCTAATTTAGAGTTATTTTACACCGGCTAGTGTTTTAATCTTTGAACTCAAATAATTTGGCTATAGAACGAACTTTTTTATATAATTTTGAATAATTCCTTACATACAAATTGAATTATTTATTTATTTATTTTCGTTGTCACCTCTTATAACACCATATACTCAAAACTTTCCTCACAACATGATGATCCTTGTAGTAAAACTTATAAGTAGGTAATTTAATTTTAACCCTAGTAAACCTAGAAACCTTAAGAATGGTAACATTACTAACACTAACATTATTATTAACATTATTAACATTACTAACATTATTAACATTACTAACAATAACATACTTATCTGGTTTGATAAATAACTTAATTTTAATTTACTTAGAATATCAGTAAGGTCTCAACTATAACATACAGTCTTGTTTTATTCAGTTAGTATTGCCCACTGAGAAACATAAGCCAAATTTTAGACATCAGGCAATAGATCAATAACAATACCTCTCTTTGGTTTGAATCTATGTGCTTATTCCTTCACACGTACGCCTCAGCACTGTACTCAATGATTAATTGTATCCTTTCACACATCAGGCAACATCAACTTCACCTTCTCTTTAGGACTCGTGGGCAACCGTACATCATTCACCTACAAGAGACTGCCTACCTGAATTCCAACAACCTTCTTGCCCTGCTAATACTATTACCTTTGATTAGACCTTCGGAGTTATGATATTAAACTTTCGATCATCTACCATCAGCCATTCAATTTACAGAAAGGTTCCTCTATTTTCAACAAAAATGAGGAAGAACAACATCAATTTTTTTTGTGTTTTTAGACAACATACAGAAATGAAATAAACAGCGAACGAAACCTTCAGGTTTCATTTCTATCTTATGGAAAGAAACACAACATTTGTAATGTGTAATGTGTGTTGTGTGTTTGTGATGTTTGTGATGTGTGTTTGTTTGTGTGTGTTTGTGTGTGTGTGTGTGTGTGTGTGTATGTCTGTTGTTTTTGTAATGTGTAATAATAATTTGTATGTAACTGTAACTGCAGTTGTTTAAATGTCAATGAATGCTAATGTATATTATGAATGAAATGTGTACCTAATGATTGTAATTTAAATTCTGTGTCTACTAACATAGTGTATAAGCTCCCATTGTTACTAACCATAATGGATCCTGTTATCTGAAATAAATATATATTATTATTATTTTTATGAGCTTATATTTCTCGGAACCCTTGGGTTCCGGACCTTTGGAAGGCGTACGAGGAGCCTAAGCCAACTCGCAGAGGCCCGTTGTCGTTTTTAATGCAGTGAGGCACCAATCGCAGATTTTCCCTGTATGCATTATGCAAATGCACCCAAGGAAAACCTACGACTAGTGCAGGACTATTGTAGACTAAAACAACAAATATATTGGGCTATAGGTTAGGGGTGGATAAGGTGAACTGGTTACCTAGTACTATGGAAGGACTATGGCCCCTGCCTCATCAATGCTTTATAATACACGAATAAAATGGCAGGGGGTGACTTGCACACTCAGTAATGGGCCCTCTGAAACGGCCGCTAGCACACAGTGACGTAGCGACAAGAGGGCAACATAACCTGAGGTGCTTGAGGAGTGGAGAGGCATTCCACGGCTATCAGGACAATCCCGGAAGTACGGTCAAGATCCCTACCAGCACCTTACTGGAATGCTTCCTTCCTCCGAGCACGTTTGCTCTTGCGAATCTCCACTCTAGCCGGCCAATTAAGGCAAGAAAGAGGTGGGAGCTCTATTCCTCGTCAGAGTTTACTCTGGCCGGCCAATTAAGGCAAGCCAGAGGTGAGGAACAAGAAATCTCCCGGGAGATCAGGTCCGTGGGGTCGCTAGCGCTACTGCCCAACAGCTCGCCACAAGCTGCCCTGCGGGGTTAACTGTTATTATTATTATTATTATCATTATTATTATTATTATTATTTGTAATCACAAAAACAAAAATCTACAGAAACAAGTAGGGATCCCTGATTTGAAATAAAATAAACATGGTAATTACGTGCACCAATGCAATACATTGCGATCATTTGCTACTTCCTGTTTCTATTATACGACCACACAATAGAGCAACACCAGGCTAATTAGTAATTCGTAATAACTTACATTGAATACGACACTAATAATCTGGACAACAATAAAATATAATGCCCTCTACAAAAAATATTCAATCGTTTTTTAGTATTGCTAGTAGCATCGAGAAGGTCTGACGCTGAATAAAATAAGAAAATTGACACAAAGCGACTTTATCAATTTTCCAAGTCAAATTTGATTGACAGCTAATGTAAGAGTAAGTAGTTTTAACATAGGGTCTGCATTTGTTGAAATCGGTGCTATGCAAATGTCCTATAATTTGTAGATCTTCGAGAGTCTAATCAAGGGGTTTCGTTACCCAGTCACCGAGTTGCTAAGGTCAGATAGGCAGTCATAGTAGTAAACCACTGGTACTCAACTGCATCCAGGAAAGCTAGGAGCCGAACATGTTAGAGGAACAAATAAAAGATGAGACACAAATGACAATGGTGAAGTAATGTTATCTATTTCAATAGATTGGTTTAAAAAAAAACACTTTTGCATGTCTGTTAATAAAAATAAATAAATAAGTGCTAGAATGAAGTCGAGATTCCCCAGGTCACAGATTCTTTTAAGAGATCCATTATTAAGGACCATGAAATTAATGTCTAAAATGGTGAATGCGCCACATAGATGTAAGTGGACCTATCTAGTTGGTGCACATCAGTAATCATACAGCTTGACTATGAACTTATAGAGCTCAGAGACTCAACGTACGACGAATGGTAAAATTAGGTGATAATATATGTCTTATTGTAAGGTTTTGTTCCGTGAATTTTGTAAAAAAACATAAACAAACCTTACAGCTTGTTCAAAATGTAAGAGTCTTCCGGCCTACACAGATCTACGAAGTGTGGAAGGGGAACATCAACATTTTACTTCGACTTTTACCTAATTTTTACTCCTTTTTAACCGACTTCAAAAAAAGGAGGAGGTTCTATGTTCGTGTGTATGTATTTTTTATGTATGTTACCTGATTTCTCCGCCATTTGTGGACCGATTCTCAAAATTCTTTTTTTGTTTGAAAGAGTAGACTCCTGAAGTGGTTCCCATTTTAATTTGGTGAAGATCTGGTGCAATCTTCGGAGATATACAGCGGAACTCTTCAAAAATAGACGGCAAATCTATCGTGATTGCTGGAATCGCTTGGATGTTTATTGTTTATGCAACATCATGACGTATCATCAAGCCTGTATGCTCAGAGGGGTAGGCAGATGTGTTCAATATACCTAGATTTCGACAGTTAGGTATGTTAAGTTTCATTTATTAGGGTTAGGTGGATAACCCTATTATAATGACAATGTATTGTTAACAATTAACAATATAAAATGAATTCATGGCAAATGTTTGTATGAGAACAACTAAAAATGGAAAAATAAAAACTATTTTACAAAAAATAAAACCGACTTCAAAAATAACACTAAACGGTGTAAAATAACTCTAAATTCGGAAGTCGGTGGCCCAACAAGAATAAGACAAAAGTACCATAGCCACAGATTTCCTAATTTAGAGTTATTCTACACCGTTTAGTGTTATTTTTGAAGTCGGTTTTATTTTTTGTAAAAAAGTATTTTTTTAGTTCGTATTGTAAAAAATCAATCATATTGATTTGTAACAACATTTTGAATTAAAAGGTTAAAAATGTTGTTACAAAACGTTTAGTTAACGCTTCCCGTGACCCTAGCCTGGCTGGCCTCTTTTTTAAGCATTGCCATTCAACGTGGCAATGCCGCCACTCTTATGTACACTTCTCCAGCTGGCAGCGACTCGGATGAATATTTCGACGCTTTTAGTTTATTGTTAGGTATAGGCAACTTTCTATAGGTTTTAGTATGTGTATAATATAGTTAAGATATAAATAGAATGTAAAAAAAAATGTAAATATAAATTTAAAAATTAAAAAAGGTTAATAATTCATTTCTTTTATTCATATTTTTCATTAAAAATCCCTTTGTTGTTTTTTTTCGGATGTTGACGGATTACGACATACCTGATGGAAAAATTGCATCAGTGCGGTCTCCAGTATCATTTTGTACTGAAATCATGGCATTGGGTTGTGCGTGGATGAACCTACCACTTCGTATCAAGATCAGCTGTACTGACTATAGGAAATAACGAGCCGTCCAAAGAATGATATTCATCTTAAAGAGTTCAGTGAATACGTGTTGTTCTCCGTCATTCCCACTGCAAGACATATTGAACGAATGAATGCACAACCAATTACATGCTCTTAAAGAACGGTCTTATAAACAACCTGTAATTGTTCGTGCATTTGTTCGTCATGGTCACGATGTTACATTAATTACTAGTTGCACGCAGAGTTAGTGCAACGCGAATGGAAACGTGACTGTCACATGGTCACGTGCATAATTTTGTTCCGAGGAGAGTAGGTACACAATCTTTGAAAGCAGAGGAGCAATTCTCGTATTTTTAAGAACATTCGCACGCTAATCTCAATCCCAATCTGTCAAAATTACGTCTAATCCATATGAATATCAAAGTAAACGAGAAATTAACTCTGTATGTTTGTTTGTTGGCGTTTAATGACTAAACGGCTGAACAGATTGTAATGAAACTTGGCAACGAGAAAGTTCATATCCAGGACACAGACATAAGTTTTTTTCTTCTTCTATTAAAAACTATGGAGATCACTAAAAAATGTGACGAAAATTCGTTTTCTTTTTTTAAATGCGGTGCCATGTTGAATGACGTAACAGGTGACAAAATCTTCCCAGTCTTTAGCAAAAACTAAGAAGTTATAACAATATAATTGATTCTAAGGCGGAAAGAAGTTTGCCGGGGCAGCTAGTACACCTATACCTATACATATGAATTAATCAATGTCTCAAGTATTAATCATTGTCACTGAGATAGAAAAAAAGAAAGAAAAATGCGTTTACTGGCATTACAACAGAGATACACCATAAAAATATAATAATACAGGGATTATAAGTAATGCCAAAAGGGCCTTAGCTCAGCATAAAGTCAGATGAGAACACAGGGTTTACTATCTGACGCTGATTTTCGGCTGCAACCCACGAGTGCCATATGCAAGTTTAAGTTTAAGTAAAATAAATAATAAAATAGTCTGACAAGGACCGCATGTCTGAACACGCGGTCCTGGTACTACTGACAGTACCGCTTGCATCTGACCATATCGGTACAAAAATAAGACCTCAAAAGAATAAATTAATTCTTTTTAGAAGATTGTCGGTACCTGCTTGTATTTACTTACTATCATGGACAAAGATGTAGAAAACGCCTTGTCCCAATTTTTAATGACAGACCATTCGATTTAGGTAGTATCCGTACCACAAAAATGTTCTTTAAAAATAAAATGGAGCAGTTTCTTTTTAGTACCATTTGTTAATACCTCATGAATTGTGATGCCAAAATTCTATTTAAAATTAAAGTAGCATTAAGTTAAGTAGCAAGTGTAATAATTGGGTACCTAAAATTATTTATACATACAAGGTAGGTACATCTGCCAACAAACTGCCCTCCAGTATGACAGAAGTATTATTTTTGATACTGGTAACCTCGAATAAAAGCTATTTCAATTATTATTTTTTTCATTTACCACACCGTGAAGACAATTTGATGACAAAGTTTAATAAATTGAAAATCGTAAGCAATCATCAATGCATTTATTTCAATAAAAAGAAGGTAAATCTGACCATGTTGAGTTCCAAGCAGATAAAGTCAAAATATTTAATTTCTTGTGTTAATCACCAATCTGGAAATAAAACAGAGCGAGATTAAAGTGTAATCTGATTTGTTCATTCGGGTCCAGGTTAGGTTCCTACCCCGTGCTATTCCATGAAAATCTCCGCGTGAAAATGTCGGTGAAGTGACCGCGAATCGAGCTGTCATTTAGGGATTGACAGTTCACTTCACCCAAGTTCGCGGGTGGCGTTTTTTTATAACAAAATCGATTCGCAAGGTTCAGGCTGAAGCTGGTTGAGTCACTCCTTGACGTAAACGTGATACTAACAAGCTATTTTAAATTCTACCATCACATTACATTTTTCTTTCAACATTTCATCATTGTTTGAGAAATTATAATTAAATTAAATTGCTAAGACAAAAAAACTAACGTCAAAATGAAAGCGAAGAAATAAAAGGAAAAAAAATCTTATTTACACTGCTTGTGTCATTTACAGAAATGACACAAGCAGTTTAACCAAGGAATAGCGTGTTATCTAATTTCTGTGTTGTGGAGATAGGTAGACAGGCTCTATGTATAATACAGGTGTTCGGCTATATTAGGTTAGACTTGAAGCCAACCTAACCAACAGATGTTGACAATTGGCACCACACGCACTGAGAAATTACTTTTATTTTATACTACTTAAATATTCCTCATATTTCTAAGCCTAGTTCTAAAATAAGTTAGATAGCATTGATGGTGAATTACGCTTACTTTTCCCTTGAGTTCCTGCACGCAGTCGAACATCATCTTTGCTCTGTCGCATCCCTTGTCACCATCGGTGACTTCCTCTTCGTTTACTGAAATGATAAAATTGTCCTTAATAAGAAGATCTCTTACAACGAAAAACAAATTATAGGGTGAGTTAGATTCGCGCACGAGAGGCTTTGTACCATGTCGAGTGAAATACAACGGGAAAGTCACTTTTCTTTTGAGTTTTTATTTAACACTAGCTGATGCCTTATTTTTTCCGACTCTTTAAATAAATATTATTTTATTTTAATGTATACAAAAACTTATAAAAGTAACAATTAGCAAACCTTCCTCGATGGCCACTCTATCTATTTGTGAAAACAGCAGGAAAATACACACATCAAAAGTGTCTAGGGATCAAGCATTTTTATGCGGATTTCTTGAGATTGAGATGTGGCTTTGTAATAAATTTATGATTTTATAAATTTATATGGATCCTTTTTGGTGCATTTCATAATTTGAATCAGGAACTGTGAATCAAATTCGAGTAAAAGATGAAAATCAGCTGTCAATATTTTCCCTATAAAAACATACAACGCATTGAAGACATTATTAGTGCTACTGTTTCCCTACTACTGATTAAAACCAACGTTATTATGGAGCGGCGACGTCATTTAAGCAGGGAAGAAATGCTCAGAGCCGTGGGAATGATAGAAGCTGGTTCCCGGCAACGTACTGTGGCTTTAGCTCTGAATACAAGTCAGAGTGTTATCAGTCGACTTTGGACACGTTACCGAAGCACTGGTACCGTGGCTGAGCGCCATGGAGGACGGTATCGCTGCACCACACGGAGACAAGACCGATACATTCAAATCTTAACTCGAAGAGCTCCAACAATAACCGCCATGATGTTAGCCGTGAGGCTTCATCACTCTTCAGAGAACTTAATTAGCGACTAAACAGTCAGAAACCGCTTGCATGAAGTGAACCTTCATTCCCGAAGACCGCTACGGGTACCACCTATAGCAATGCACAATCGTAGGATTCGATATCAATGGGCTCTTGAACACAGAAATTGGGCAGAAGAACAATGGCGTTTCGTGTGCTTTTCTGATGAGTCTCGTTTTGGTATGAGACCGGATACAAGACGTATACGACACTGGAGAACCCCTGGACGCCAACAGCGATTAAAATCCTGCCAGGAAGTCCATCCTTATAGTGGTGGAACCATCATGGTATGGGCGGGTATTTGGATCGGCGGAAGATCTGAGTTGATTTGGATCAGAGGCAACCTCAGCGCTCAAATTTATGCTGAGACGATTGTATCAGACGTCATCGTTCCTCTACAAGTGCAAATCGGTCCCTTATTTCAGTTAATGCATGATAATGCACGACCGCACACCACAAGAGTTGTAAGACAGACTCTCGCCGCAGCTAACATCAATGTCCTGCCCTGGCCTGCTCAGTCGCCAGACTTGAACCCGATTGAGCATGCATGGGATATGCTACAGAGAAGAGCTCTGCCGAATATGGAGGGTATCCAGTCGCAAGAAGACCTTTTTTTGTTGTTGCAACGAACATGGGCGGCCATTCCACAGCGTGATTTGGATGAACTCATTTTGAGTATGCCAAACCGATGTTCTTGTGTTGTTAGTGTTCGCGGTAGAAACACGGATTATTAATTGTTTAAGTTACCCAATAAAATTTTTAAGAAAACTGTTATTTCAGTCTTTTTTTCGAACTTTAATGTTAGTGGTTCAAATGTCAAAAATCCCTTTATTAGGAAAATGGCAAATTTCTTTATTAATGCAAAGGTGACTTGGTTTATCGTTACTGTGACAAACGAAAACACTTTATTTGATGAATCCTTAAAGAAAATTTTAATTAATATCAATCAGGAGAAAAGTTATTGCAAAAATATATGTTGATCCCTAGACACTTTTGATGTGTGTAGGTGTAGGAGTTTTTGAGTTTATTGCGAATAGACAGACAAATGCGGTGGAGAACTTTGTTTTATAATATGTAGTGATTTGTAATAAACTCCAGAAAGGAAGGCTAAAAATAGGGTTTTGTTAGAGCACCCTTTAGGTAAGGTATCCTAAAAATCATATGAAAAAAATGCATTATTTTATTGGGAACGGTTGGTCAATGTCTCATATTTTAGGGCAACGGAAATATGTAGTTTTATATATCTTAATTATTATGGACCATTACGTTTCACGATACGTTTTTATGATAAAAGCTTTCTAGGTAAACCATTCAACTTACCTTGAATAGAAAACAATATTTGGTAGCTATCAAAATGATATGAGGAATTGAACTATGGGTGGGTTTTGCTGGCCTTTAAATGATAAACTTACACTTTCTAACTGGCATTTACCTTTTAAAATTTTTTTAGACACCTCTGACATTAGCAGAAGAAAACATCGTGACTAAACTTGGGCTTATTAAATACTAGCTTCTACCTGAGGCTTCTTTTCCAACTTCTCCAACATTATCCCAATGGAACACATTACCGGAATAAAAAGTGTCCTATGTGTTATTCGAGAAAATGGTCTATCTATGTGCCAATTTTAATCTAAATCTGATAAACGGCTTACGCAAGATTGAGTAATAAACATCCCAACATCTTCACAATCTTTCACATTTATAATATTAGCAGGATGATACGAAGTAGGATAGGAAGAGTATTCCCATAATGCATACCTATGCATTTAGCACCCATAAATATGACACCTTTGGCACTAAATGCATAGGTGCTCTAAAAATGTGTGCTCGAGAATATTTTGGATAGGGTAAGTCCGAAATCGCCCCCTAAGACAACCCACCTTGAGCTAATGTGGAGATTAATTTTCGTGCCCTTTTGTGTATAAGAAGAGACTTTTAACCTACATATAATGCTGGTATTTTTTACTGACTTTTGACACATTCTTCTCCAACTGCTTTAAAGAACTCGATGGCTGACTCGCTCTTCAAATGGGACTTGGCAAACGAAATTGCCTTCTCACCATCCATCTTTCCCTCGCTGTCAAACTGAAATGTTTAATGTTAACGTAAGCTCTTGCTATTTTCACGTTCTTACTGTCGTTGACATTTCCCTAAGGATATTGTACTTAAGTAAATTATATAAACATATAGTATCTAGTTTATTACCTACATATAATTTGTACGGAAAAACAAAGACCAAATGGGTCATGTTATTTGCTTTTATTAATAGTTTATAAACAGCAAATATAAAACTTTCTTCAGGGCTTTTAAGTTTTGTTTTACGTCGATAACAGAGTATAAGATAATCAGACCAGCATCAAACTAAACAACATCCTAAAAATAATCTTTAATCCGGGAACCATTGGGGTTTATGTAAGCCAGAGTCTCAAACTATTCTTTCATCCTTCTTCAGAAGGAGGATTTTCAGAAGAATTCTCTAGGAGTAAAAATTATCATAAAATTTGATAGTAAAAACTGTTATATTTTATCATTATGAAAATGCAAAATTATAGATTTTTTATTTATTTGCAATTTTTAAACACCCTCATGACTACCCACAATTTTTATAAAATTGCATGGTTGGTCCATGCAACATTTTAAAAATCATGAGCATGTTTTGCGTATGTTACATTGAGTGAATATAGCAACTTTTCACACCAGAACTAACAGTATTTTCCTAGTATTCGTTGGTTACTTTTTGTATTAATAATGACTTTTTAATGGGTCTTTTGACACCCATTAGAACGCATATCAAAACACACTATGATGTCGACGTTTCACTTTTAAAGATTTTGATATTCATAATAATTCTACTTACAAATTCAGCTTTCTTTAAGAAACAGCTCATGAAACATGGATCAATATCGTTGGCACTGCCTTTTTTCTTTGCTTCTTCGAATTGTTCTTCAGTAATGCCATATTCTTCTGCACATTCCATCACGAATGGATGCAAAGCGTCCTTTAGACTCGACTCATCCTCCGGTGAAAGAGCCTGGAATAAAAACATTTTAATTTAATTGTGTTGTAGGTGCCTGGGCTTTAAATATTCGGGTTACTGTTTGTAATATGGCCTTTATTTTGGTCACAGACAAGCTGGTTCTTCTTAAAGATAGTATTCTATATTTCAGTTTTAAAACCTATATCTACATTATTTTAACTCTCTAGTGATGATACGTTTGGTGAAACTTCGGATCCCTTTTTTAGAATATTGTGCTATTTAGCACCATTTAAGTTTAATTGGATAAAAAATGTAGGAAGCTAAATCTATGATCACTACGCCACCAACACAACACGCCCGCTAAGTCCCGTGCACGAACTTCATTAATTTTTAAGAGTATAGAGAAGGAGCATAAACTTTCAACCAGGCTGTCTTTTCATGCCTACTTTTTGTTCGACCTCTGTTCTTACCTACGTACTTATATAATTATTTTAAAAAATCTTTTTATTGTCAAGTAAGTTATACTACAATATTTTCATAATGTCTACCAGATATCTATGGTATTTTGTACACAGGTAGTCCAAGATTTATCTCTAGAGGTGTCATGTTGAGACCGCTCATTGTACACTTCATTTATAAAGACGTGTCCTGTGTTAGTAGGTAGCTGGGACACAATAAAGCATAGGTATCTTCCTTAATTACTTATTCTACATACTAATACGCTAAGTAAAAACTAGAGATCCCTTTGTAAAAACATTGCGGGCTTGAAGATTTGGCATTAATTGAAACTTAATTTTAAGAAGTGCAGGAAGCGAAAACGGCTGAATTTTGACCACTGGACAACCACTTGTAACACACTACGAAAAATATTGACCATTACCTATACTTGACTTGCTACTACTACTCGACTTGTTTCCTTCAAAAAGCAGATAAATTTAGTCTTCCAAAGCTTTTTCACTCAATAAAAATAACGACTTACATAACTGCTCCCTAAAAAGGACAGTACCAAAGTCAGGAACATGTAACCAAACATTATTTCTTCAAATAATCAAGACTTCTCAGAATAAACTTTGTACTTCACCTGTTTTCTAGATTTAAATGAATTTAATGTCACACCTGCGACATTTATATAAAATGTTTGTAGGTAAGCAAAATAATTGTGTCAATTATATGACTATTAAGCATTTCACACCGTATTCATGGCATATTTTCCTTAATATGATGAAAAAATGTCGTTATGTATGTTTAAAAGAAGCTTACCTATGTAACGTACCCATTATAACAATATAATATAGTCATTACTATACATATGCTTGGCGTTGAACGCTCGATCAATATTTTCGATATTTTTTATTCGATATTTTGAACACTCTATGTATTGCGTATGCGATGTATTGAATATTCGATTTAATAACATACATACATGCATAAACTCACGCCTATTTCCCATGGGGATTCTTACATACTTCTTCTGCTTCGTTTATATTCATACATGTTGTCATACACACAAGCCGGTTAAAACCACCGCCGACGCTGATTTAATAATCATTCGATATTATGAATGTTCGAGTGTTTAGACGTTCGATTTATAGCGGTCGATCAATAAAATTGATATTCGATTATTTGGAATTCGATTTGGCATAGTACACTCACAAGCCGCCCAGTGGTCGGCAATCGACAGTTTTGATTTCTGTATTTCTTCTCCAAATAAACTTTAATAAAGTCAAATATCATTGTTCTCCGTAAGCGCAATATGCTTAAAGATAGATCCTAAGTTTTCGCTTTACGTATAGCTCACATTCAATAATTCTTAACTCTGAAACTATTAACCTAAACTTCTGCCCACCATTTTTCTGAAAACTGGATCAAGGGATAAAGATAAGGTATAGATAAGGTAAATATTCATATCTCTAACATTGACTTCTAATTTCCATCAAATACTAATAAGAGTTTATGAGAGAAGCATAACGGTATATCAGTAGTCACGAAAGTTTTCAACAAATTAATTATTTTTCTTTTGAGTAAACAAAAAAACCTAGTGTGGGGCATCCCACACTAGGTTTTTTTTTATGTTTGCACCCCCAGTATTTTAATGTTGTTTACTCCAATCATCGTTTTTTTTTTTTTTTTTTTTATATATATACTTAATGGGTCTACTCTTGACCTCAATCATAAAAAAAATATATATATTTATGTATTATTTAGTATTTTATAAATTTATTTGGACACTGTAACTGCTCGTGGTTATGTCTTTTACAAACTTTTAGGCCATAATTTTTTGCTTTGCGTCATTAAAGTCAAGGCATTTTAGAAAGTATGTTTACAAATAGCTTGATATAGAGAAAAAAATACGTTAGCAAGATTAAGTACCTATATTATATTTTTGTCAAATTTTATTAAGTTAAGTAGATTTATGGACTTTTATATCTGAAACAAAATGTAAAACTTAAGTTACGCGACAAAATGATAAAAAAAATGTATTTTTTTGGTATAATGGCGTAATTTTTTGTCAGAACTTAACTGTCAAATGGGGCATTGTGTATCGTTATCTGCGCTATTCGAAACTGCAATAAAAAAGTGACATATTCTTAGCCTTTATCGCACTGGGGGTGCGGTATCACGAGTGCGTTTACAAAGATTCAAACTCACATAAACGAACAGTCTGACCTGTACCTACAGAAACATTTGTTCTTTGCGGGAATCAAAGCCCATCGTATACAGAAACGGCGGGTAAATATTTATTTATTTATTTAATACTTCAAGCACACAAATGTACATAGGCGGACTTAATGCCTTAGGCATTTTCTACCAGTCAACCTTTCGGTCATGCAGAGACAAACAGTGGTAGGTGCAATTCCGTAAGAAATTGCACCTACAACTCAAAAAAAAAAACAAAAAATTCAAATTGTAAAAAAAAACACAAATTGTACCTAAATATTGTATTTCCGACATACGTTGCTACTACTACAAAGTAAGTATGGTGCCCAATTAAGACAATACACACGAGAAATTACAATTATAGTGTAGTTCCTGCTACATCTCATCATTATGACAATTTGCTGATTTTTTCACACAAAGTTGCGATAACGAACTCAGATCATCAATCTTGATTGTATACTGACAGATCAAGTACACTGTATATTGCAATTATAAATATACATATACAGTTGCAACTGTACAATCCGTATCTATAATAAAATATAGATTGACGTCAATTTTTATTAATCTCGTATGGTAGCAGTTATTTCATTAGCACAATTTGTATTTTTTTTTCTGGTATTGCCACATTAGACACCATTTCGTTTTACCTATCAATGATGGCTCATTATAATATATTATTAAATTCAAAAGCGCGTTTTATTATTGAAATTTGAAATTGGCATAAGCTAGCGATCACGCCTATTTCCCATGGGGATTCTTACATACTTCTTCTGCTTCGTTTATATTCATACATGTTGTCATACACACAAGCCGGTTAAAACCACCGCCGACGCTGATTTAATAATCATTCGATATTATGAATGTTCGAGTGTTTAGACGTTCGATTTATAGCGGTCGATCAATAAAATTGATATTCGATTATTTGGAATTCGATTTGGCATAGTACACTCACAAGCCGCCCAGTGGTCGGCAATCGACAGTTTTGATTTCTGTATTTCTTCTCCAAATAAACTTTAATAAAGTCAAATATCATTGTTCTCCGTAAGCGCAATATGCTTAAAGATAGATCCTAAGTTTTCGCTTTACGTATAGCTCACATTCAATAATTCTTAACTCTGAAACCATTAACCTAAACTTCTGCCCACCATTTTTCTGAAAACTGGATCAAGGGATAAAGATAAGGTATAGATAAGGTAAATATTCATATCTCTAACATTGACTTCTAATTTCCATCAAATACTAATAAGAGTTTATGAGAGAAGCATAACGGTATATCAGTAGTCACGAAAGTTTTCAACAAATTAATTATTTTTCTTTTGAGTAAACAAAAAAACCTAGTGTGGGGCATCCCACACTAGGTTTTTTTTTATGTTTGCACCCCCAGTATTTTAATGTTGTTTACTCCAATCATCGTTTTTTTTTTTTTTTTTTTTTTATATATATAATTAATGGGTCTACTCTTGACCTCAATCATAAAAAAAATATATATATTTATGTATTATTTAGTATTTTATAAATTTATTTGGACACTGTAACTGCTCGTGGTTATGTCTTTTACAAACTTTTAGGCCATAATTTTTTGCTTTGCGTCATTAATGTCAAGGCATTTTGTGTAGTTCCTGCTACATCTCATCATTATGACAATTTGCTGATTTTTTCACACAAAGTTGCGATAACGAACTCAGATCATCAATCTTGATTGTATACTGACAGATCAAGTACACTGTATATTGCAATTATAAATATACATATACAGTTGCAACTGTACAATCCGTATCTATAATAAAATATAGATTGACGTCAATTTTTATTAATCTCGTATGGTAGCAGTTATTTCATTAGCACAATTTGTATTTTTTTTTCTGGTATTGCCACATTAGACACCATTTCGTTTTACCTATCAATGATGGCTCATTATAATATATTATTAAATTCAAAAGCGCGTTTTATTATTGAAATTTGAAATTGGCATAAGCTAGCGATTACAACATATTCCGGATTTACCGAACTTCGTTATTTGAGAAAAAGCTAGAATGAGTAAAACTAAATTAATAATCTTGAAGTTATAATGTCATGGCTGACAATCTACTCAGACACAAGTAACTACTTTATCTGACTTGTCTACTAATTAATAGGTTTCTTACATATTTTCTAAATCTCTCTGGCGTCCCTGCTCTCTTCAGCCGACCAAGTCTATAATATCCCCAGTGTGATGAATCATTATTACATTAATAATATGTAACCAGTACCTAAATAGCGACTGCTTCCTAATATAATTACACACTGTGTACACAACATATATTATATATATATGCGGCAACGGCATACGCTGCTCAGTCGTATGACAATCGTCGAACGGAATGCACAGTTCCGTTATTACTTTTGGGCATTTTAAAAACGTGCTCAAACACAATATATTTAATTTGATTATGGGCTGTGTACAAAAAGTTATTATATTTCTCTACTGAACTGTGAGAACGATAAAAGATAAAAGTTATCTGCCGTAAATGATGGGTGGCATAGTTCTCTGGGCTCTCATAGTCAGTAAGGCGTTATTTTCATAATTTAATAGTTAGGTTTATATTTGCCGAGTTGGGTCCGTAGATTGGTGATTATTCATTAGGTATGTACAGACGCCAGCACATCAAGTTACCCCAATGTGTCAAATTTCTTTGGTCGTTTTTCAACTTTATGTCAAATAAAATAAGGTTCAAATTCAATTGGGAAAATTTGGGTAACTTTATGTGCTGGCGTCTGTACAATAGCTGGCACTCCACGTAAAGTCAGCATCATCCGGTTAGACTAGACGCCTAACCCAGCCGGCCGTGGTCGAGAAGATGGTCGGCAGCGTCGGGTCCTGGGACGCGGTGGTGTCCTTCTGCGAAACAGTCATTTCGCAGAAGGAGGCTGCGGAAAGGGAGAGGGAGATTACTTCCACTCACCCTGCCCGCAGCAGACGCACCGGTCGCAGGCGGAGGGCGGACAACGCCCTCTTCCAGCCCCCCTAATTGGGTCCAGGGGCGACGGACGCGGGGATATCCGCCGCCCCCCACGTGCATGGACCCGAGGTGGCGGCGCGTCGTGTTCACGCGCGCCCCTCTTAGACGTCGCGAGGGGAGTCTAACACCTCACTCCCCTCGCTGACCTGGCGAGGCCCGCGGGGCCGGCACCAGTCGGGGGTCGCGGAAGTATCTTCCGTTCCCGTGACCCCCGGCGCAGGTGTGAGAAGGAACACGGGGTGGTTTTTAGTCAGTAAGAGTCTGACAGACCCCTCCGCCTCCCCGGGCGGGGGACATCCATGAGGATTTTCCACCCCTAAAAAAAAAAAAAACAAAGACGCCTAACCCAAACTTAGTTAGGATAAGGCTAGGTTGATGAGTAGTGAATTGCATAGCTTTTTCTTATGTATAGCCTTTACTTACTTGGTTATAAGTAATAGACTCGTTTTTCTCATAAATGATATAGCAATTGTAGGTACATCTTGTATGTAAGTTATTGTCATTAATAAGATTTACACCACTAATAGCTTATAAATACTACTATACTGCACTGAAACGCAGTAGATAATTATTTATAATTGTAACATGATAGACTTCGAGTTGCCATTTAGTTCTTAGGAAACGTGACATAGCACTATTCACGCCAGGTTTGTTTAAGAACGACACAGCATAAAGATGAAATCTTTAGGAGAGTGAGAGTTTTAAATGTGACAGTTAGTGTGAAGGTCTCTTCAGAAGTTTTCGGACAACTTAGGGGTAGTTCCGTATTTGGAGTACAAATAAGAAGAGTGTCCTTCATAATTAAGGAATTCACCGCGTAAAAATGTAGGTGAAGTGAAAGCGAATTGAGCTGCCACTCCATACTAACGCTAGACATTGGCAATTACCTTTGCATAGGTAACTTTTCGCGGGGTGATTTTGACTGAATCGACCGGCTGCGACGGCTACGAGTTAACTAACATCCTACTAATTTTATAAACGCGAAAGTTTGTGAGGATGTTTGTTACTCTTTCACGTAAAAACTACTGGATGGATTTTAATAAAACTTGGTATGGAGTTAGCCGAGACCCTAGATTAACACATAGGCTACTTTTTATCCCTGTATTCTCACGGGAACGGGACCTACGCGGGTGAAACCAAGGGACGTCTGCTAGTTGATCATAATATTTGAAGGTTTTTTAGACCAGGTGGCTGTCAAAGTCCAAATCTTTGTGTTTTGACCTTCACTACAATGAGTGTTTATCTAAATCAGTCAGTCAAAGGCCGAATCTGAAAATTATAATACTACAATCATTATTTGAGTGGTTTTTGTTCGCGCTTAACGACTGTATACAACTGTTTGTTTTTAGATTCTTTGTTAACAACGCTCTTTAAGGTTGATCTGCGATGAATAAGGATAGATGAAGAAGATCGTAAATATATACGAAAACGTCGGGCACAAAAACGTGAAAGGAATGGACCCAATACTAAACCTTGTGGTACTCCTATTTGTACTTTCAAACTCTCTGCATCAGATTGCTAGAGTTTTATCATTTTTATGTAAATAATGATTATACAGAGGCCAGCACATCAAAGTACCCCAATTCGTCAAATTTCTTTGACAGTTTTTTAACTTTATTACAAACGGAATAAGGTTAAAGTGGGAAGATTTAACAGTTTGGGGTAGCTTGATGTGCTGGCGTCTGTACTAAAATCAGCAACCACATAATCAAACTCACAGGCACTCGTGACTACACATCAAGTTTACCTAATAGCCTTGGATGCAATCACAGCTATTCAACAGAGAAGATTCTAGTCTAAGAAATCAAAATGATTGCAATTATTATCCTACGTTATTACGTACGTTACGTGTTCTTACGTTTGACCGTAGATATTACTAGACATATTAACTAATTTTCAAAATATCTAGGTCAGACAGGTACCCGCTCCATGTCAGATACTGATATACCTACAGCTGCATCAGGTTAGACTTGAACCTGACCATAAAAAGTCGGGAAAAGGCTGGGCCGGGATGATGACTATCATAACTACTCATTCTCTCGTACAATATAAAAATACACTCTAGGTCAGTAAATAGTTCATGTCAACTTATGCTTTTTTACAGCCAGCGAGATATTTGCGGATCTTGCCAGAGAATGCCGGAGTTTTGCTTTGCTGCTTTACTTTTTTTTGCTACCATGGGTAAAAGATTCTAAAACGAAGAATGCTTGTATGCAATCACCACATTGCACTTCATTATATTGAAGCTGTTCCACGTTCCGAAAACTTTTTTTCAGATTCTGATGTCCATTTTGTTGTTGTCAAACCTGGGGTACTTTAAAAATAAAACACATTTCTATTACAACAGTGATATAATCCATAATCATGCAAATATGAAATCGGCCGGATTGTACTCGTACATGCACTTTGCTGCATAAAACGAAGCTTCGCAGATATCCTTGTATTTCTTTTCTGAAACAGAACATCATGAAAGTTAGTCATCGTCAAATGCCTCGAAATTAAAAATTAAAACATATCTTCATACAGTACTAATTGAAAAGAGTATGCTTAGATTGTTTGGTCACGTTGAAAGGATGAATGAAAGGCGACTAACGAAAGGTATTTACTAGGCAGATGTAAGTGGGAACGCCGGGAGGGGCATCCTAGAGGGACATACATAGATCTTATTGGTGAGGTTCTTCAGAAAGGTCAGGTGCATAGTACTCGCAACCGGTGTGTGTGTATGACAACATGTATGAATGTAAACGAAGCAGAAGAAGTATGTACTCACGCCTTTTTCCCATGGGGGTACCCATGGGAAAAAGGCGTGAGTTTATGTATGTACTAAGCGCTACTAAAACAGATGAGCCATCGGAAGTGTTATTATTTTAAACTGTAAAAAGTTCTTGATTTCTCCTCGTTTCTAAAGAGGTTTTTCATGAGAAATGTGAATTATTTTCTTATAACAAACACTAACATTTTGAGTTATTCAATGAATATATACTGAGTGAATATAACATCAAAAAGAAACTAAAAAAACTAGGAAAAATCCAATAACTGTTCAGTGCATTCTGAACCCCACAATCCAGAATCATCTTCTCGGAACTCATAGTAGATACTTATCAAGTGTTGTGTCTATGTCCCTTCCACGCGGTATACTATTAAATAGTTTTGCAAGAAACCAATAGAGGGCAGACAAAATAAAATGAGCTCCTATTGACCACTTTGTTCAAATAGTTAAGTATAAAAATAAAAATAGTTATGGTTTGTACTTACGAACATCTTTGCAACTTTCTACTGCAGCCTTCGCACCTTCCTTTAAATCCGGTGGGTACATGAGGTCGATTTGTCGAATAGAGGCTTCGTAGTTTAATTTATTGTTTTTTATCTACAAATAATCAACTATTATGCAAGAGAAAACTGGAGATGAAATTAAATTTACATTATAACTAATTTAGTTTAAAACAAGAGACGGCACACCGACGACGGCGACGGTAATTTAGAACATCATTAATAAGATATCGCAAGTCTTGAAAACTTTGTCTGTAAGGAAAATTTACAATGGGTACCCTACATAAAGAATGATCTGATTTGCTTGGATGAGAGTAAGAAGAACATTATGACATCTTTGAAAAATAATAAATGTTGGAAGAAATGATCGCTTACTTACCACATTCGTCATTTCATAGATGCAAGCTATATAACACATAACTTTCTTATCTTCTACGAATTTTCCTTTGTCTATAGTACCTATTTGATCTGAAAAGTAAGAGTTATTCATTATGTTACTACTTTTCATGGCATCGATTTTTCTAAAAAAAGATCTCTATATCCTACCTTCAGTTACTTGATTTTTACTCATACAATTTTTCTTCAGCATTTTTCCTGAATTTTTCAATTGTTGTCTAGACATCTGTAATAAATTACGAAGTTCACATATATAATTATTAATCACTTCTTATAATACTTTAGCTATTTACTTTCTTTTCGGTTTATTTGTTCTTGCACTTACCGCTTCACTTCCAGTGACTAACACCGTAACGACGATCAACAAACACAATCTTTTATGATCCATTATAACACTAACAGTCAAGTCCCTTCCTAAATTGAACTGTTTACTCAAGATCTGCTTGTAACCATATATACGACGTTCAAATGCCCTGATTATAGGACTGCAATGTCCACACCGTGTATTCAATGCGACCTGATGTGTTATTTACTGATGCAAATACATGCTTTATCTAATTAGGACCAATTAATATGTTAACATCTTTTCACTACACGTCAACATGCAAAATGAGGGTTTTAACAATGTTGATGACACTTTTATATACCTACTATCAACAGTATTTTGGTCACCCATTGGATCTGTAATGTTCAAATAATGGGAGTTTTTGCAAACACCGTGGTTGGAGGCTATTTTATTCTCGTCATAGTGATTGAAGTTGAAGTGGACAAAACTCCAAAGAATCTAAGTTTGTAAGTAATTCTAATAACAGTAACAGTCGAGAGGACTGTTACTGTTATTAGAAATTGTATTTAGCAAAAATGTGAAATCTTATCATTGAAAATACTCGTTTCATATTTATTATTGAGTTAGTTTGAAGACTGTCATATCTATGGATAATAGTAGTTTAGCTAGTCACATTAATTTTATCCTAAATGCTGTAAGGCAGTTATAATTTAACACAGTCATGTCAAGAATTTGCCTTAAGGCTACCAGGCCTGTTGGTCTAGTAGTTAGTGACCCTGACTGCTATGCCGGAGGTCGTGGGTTCGATTCCCACCCAGGACAAATGTTTGTGTGATGAGCACGATCATTTGTTCTGTGTCTGGGTGTTATTTATCTATAATATGTATGTATTTAGAAATATATAAGTATGTTTATCAGCTGTTTAGTACCCATAACACAAGCTCTCAAGCTTAACTTGGGACTAAATGGCGTTGTGTGAAAAGTTGTGGAATATTTATTTATTTATTATTTATTACCATGCTACTTATTCCGCACCTTGTTTATTAGATTATCTAATTGAAAAAAAAAATTGGTTCGTTTTAGCTGGCTAATTGAATTAAACACGTCTTTTATATAATTGATTTATTTATCTTTCGTATATAAATTTACACACACACACACACAGATTGAAACCGTGCAATTTTGCCCAAGTTATCTAAGGGAACATAAAGTTGGGTGGATCAAATTCGTAAGTGCATTTTGCTGTCCAGTAGGATGCTTCACAGACGTCTTTGTATTTTTTTGCTGAAAACATGTATATTTTTAGATATCAATTATGCTAATACTAGGTTGTGGTAATTATGTTTGCTGTAAACTTAGTGCATTTATTGTTGGAGCAGACAAATAGCCAAGGCATTCCAATGCCATTAAGTCTAAAAATAGGTACAGAAGAGGTTTTTGATTTCTGCAGAATTTACCACCTTATCTCCTTTCCTACTTTTATTTTACACAATCATTACGTTTTCAAATCCCATGCCAAAGAAATCCCAGTTGGAAACTCAGAACAAACTTTGCCCGACCCGGTATTCGAAACCAGGGCCTCATACTCAGCAGTACATCTTGTACCCACGAGGTAGTAGGTAGGTATCTTTCATCATCTTAACTCACCAACTCCTCTGCAATGTTCTATAGCTGCTTTGACTGGTGCCTTCATTTCTGCTGGGAACATCATGTCCACTTGCCTTAACATCATTTCATGGTTGACTGTGTTACCCTTTAACTAGAATGATCACAGAAATGAAATAAGTTTCCTTATTTAAAAGACAATTTAGTTTCTTAGCTTGTTTGTATACAGGTTGAAAGAGAGTATAAAAAACAATGAAAAAAACATCATTCCTATCTAAACCCATTATTTAATTTAAAATGTCATTAGTTTGGACACAAATCACGATTGTATAATTAAAAAGTACATCCTGAAAGGAATAAGAGAATGTCGGCGAAAGATTTCAATGTTAGAGGTCCAGATTCATATTAAAGAAGTTGAAGAAATATTTTTCGGAATAACGAGGTGAATTAAAACAAAATTTTGATGAGGCTATTCACATAAGTCAAAAGATGTGTGTTACGTACGAGGAAAAACTGAGATAAATAGTTTCGACACTTAAGTTCTTATTAAAATAATATTCAATTTACGGGAAAAACCTCCTGGAAATTTTGTTTCTATTCACCCTTGAGTTTCTATTCACCCTTGAGTTTCTTTTCACCCCGTTTTACGGTTCCTTTCCAGCCTGCCGCTTGAGTCAGTAATAATCACACGGTAAAACTTGAGTGAAGTGAACTGTCAATGACTTGCATTAGTAGATAATAGAAGAACAGCTGAATTCACCTTCACTTCAGCTACATTATCACGGGGTGATTTTTACAGAATAACTCTGCTGTATTGTAACTTACGGTCTGTCCCATTTTGTAGATACACGCTATGTAACACATAAAGTTTTTCTCTTCAATGAATTTTCCTTTGTCTACATCTTTGACTTGGTCTGCAAAATTAAGAATATTTTTCTCATTTACGAATGATCGAATGGTCATTTACGGTTTGTTAATAAATCTTGAAATAAGACTATTTCCAAAAACAGAGGTCGGCAATCAAGCTACGCCAAACTGCCTTTCTTTGATAGTTTTTAACTTTATCACAAAGGAGTAAGGTTAATGTTCACTAAGAAAAAAATTAATAGCTTGATGTGCTGGCGTCTCGAATTTTTACATTACCTTCAGTAAGGCCATTCTTTGCCGAACATGTATTTTTGATCATTTTTCCAGAACTTTTAATTTGTTCCCTTGTCATCTGTACCCAGAAAAAAAAACTACCGGGTTAAAATTTTGTCAGAGATTAACATTGTGGTAATAAAATAGGTATTCTAAAAAAAACTTACCGAACTGACGAAAGAAATGTTTAATATAACAATCAAGGTGATCGACAAAAGAAAAATAATACTGGACTTAAACATTTTAAATGATTTTAAAATGCAACGATGACAGCAAACAAATCTTGGGGGATTTGTTTTACGAGTATTATTACGACAAAAATGTTCAATTATTACGGTAAATGGTACTCAGTGGTGGTCAGCTTAGAACGCATTATTTGAAATAACAAAATGTACTTTAAAATAGACAGCAAATTAACAACTAACTGAATCGAAAATGAAAAATAGTAGATTGCTTTATTAAATCCGATACAAAAGTTTATATAGGCGATATTCGGGAAGCGGTTCATTATAATACTCGTATTAAAACGAATTTGTATCAAAATAATGAATTCAAATTATTTATACATTTATTAGTTTGAAAACACATTAATACGTTTAATGTACTGTAACAAAGACATTAAGGAAAAATAAAGCTGGCTGGGTCTTTTTCATACAAACATTTGGCAGCATGAAACACTCCTTCACACAAATCGTTGTATTTATCCTCTGAAAAGAAAAGATAAATAAGATATTAAATCAAGAATCTATCTATCGTAATGATGGATGCAAATATGTAGTCTCAAAGAAGAAAAGAAAAAGAAGGATAAAAACAAATGGATACTTACGGCTATGTATACACATGGCAACAGACTTTTTAACTGGCTCCTTCAAATCTGGAGGATAGAGTGCATCTATCTGCTTTGAAATCAATCCCATGTCTAATTTGTCATTTTTTACCTAAAACAATAGGAACTCTTTAGCAATAATATAATGACTATAATTAAGTATAAGATGGGTAGGGTGTTTTATTGATCAGTGAGCAGGACATTATTAGCATTAATTAAAACGTCACAGTGAAACGAGAAAAAACAGCATCATTTTCAGGTGCTGTTTACGCACAAATAGGTGATTAAGCACAAGACGTCTTCTATTATTTTTAAATCTTGGACTTTATTATAATAATAAAACATCGTTTATCACGAATTACATTTTAAAATGCAGGCCACCCATATAGTTTTAGTAACAGTGACTTATATACTCCGTTAGTAAAACTTACAAACTACTTAATGTAATAAAAACTAATAACTACGAAGCTTAACTGCGGCTGTCCACCTTGTCAAAGAAAGTGTTTATAATGCTTTTGGAGCCTTCGCAAAACCTGCCCATTATTGACGCCGCCCCCTAAATTTGGTTAATGCTTTCTTACGTGTTAAATACTTTGTTATTTTAGGCACTCACCACTTGAAGACTTTTGTAGATACAAGCAACATAACACATGACATTCCGATCTTCATTGAACACACCTTGCTCGATTTTCCCAACTTGATCTAGAAACAAAACAATATTTGATTTACATTAACCATTAGGCTCGTCATGCAAAGCAACTGTATTCGAATTGTAATTTATTCTTTATCATATCTTACCCTCTGTCACAGAATTTTTCGGCATACATTGATTTTTTATGACGCTCATAGTCTTTTTCACCTGTGCTCGGGTCATCTAAAACATCATAATGATCTTTATTATGCTAAATAATAAGATTTATGTGTTGGAAAAAGTAATACTTACTTGCGTTAAATATATTTGCAGGTTTATCATTGGTCTTGAATATTATATTATACGATAATTGATTTACTTACCCCATAGCTAGTTCCTATACAAGCAGCAATCAAAATAAGTGTAACTAACCGATACATTTGTGTCAAATGTGAAATTTTATTAGCACACAACTTAGCCCTTACAAACCAAATTAAAACTGAAAAGATTATTAAAAAAATCTGTCAATTTATGTTCAACAAGTTTATATCAAACATGTGTTTAGCTAAAGAGACCATTAATTTTGTTCAAAATAACCACTCATTAGCTAAACGTTTGTTGATACATGGTAAAGTTATTTACTCCGAGGGTCTTTTTTACAAAGCAGGTAGCAATCATTTCTAAAAGTACATATTTTAGAGGACGTTTAGTTCTCACTTCAGTCGCATTACCGCATAATATTTTTGAAATGGCTATGAATATTAAAGACAGGTGAAGGTTATTTGTTGACTCTGTTAAAAGTGGTCATGCAGTTTACGTTAGGTACTGTTTCAAATAGTAAAGCTAACTCAAAAAATTATTCTCTTTTAATGAAAGAAAGATCACTTATGGAGCCTGATCAATCACACAACATAACAAATTAATTCCTTAAAAAGATTGGTCAATTTTCAATTATGTTAGCACCCTGTATCAAAAACAATGTGGCATAAACGCTTATAAAACATTGTAGTACTAATTTGTGCAGTCTCAACTCAACCACCGTTGAGACCCACTAATTATTGAAAACGTTTTATTAAAGTAAACAAGAACAAACAGTTCAGAGTCTTGAGCACAGGCGAAGGATAGCCAGCCTTTCGGTGTTTTACAGGATGCATTTTGGAGAGTGTGCGCAGGAATTACATGATTCGATTCCACCATCTCACTTCTACCATCGGACAAGCCGACGTACGGCGAGTATCCACCCTTATGTTGTTGAAACCTCTACGACCCGGACCAAGCGGTTCGCCTCGTCGTTTATACCACGTACATCAAGGGACTGGAACAATTTGCCTGCTGCGGTCTTCCCGTCCGATTATAATTTGGGTGTCTTCAAGGCAAGAGTGAATAGGCTCCTAACAAACTAGTGCGCCTCACCATCAACGATTGCATTCTGCTTACCATCAGGTGGGATTGCAGTCAAGTACTAGTTTATAATATTTAAAAAAAAAAAAAAAAAAAAAAAGTTAAACACTTTGTGCCGCATGGAACACATATTATTTGAACCCACAGTCCTTATGGGTTTCTAGGAAATTAACACTCTCTCTGTTCCGCAATAAATCACTTTATTTTGTACTTTACATGATCAAGGAAAGATAAAATTGTCTGCATCGTAATCATACATGCATTTAGCGGTCCAGTAAGACGCTTCGCACAGATCCTTGTATTTCTTAGCTGAAACAAGAGTTTGAGTCAAATTAACTTCAAAGATTAATATGAGCCAGTTTAATACCATCATTATCAATATTTGGAAAAGTAACGTTATTGAGTGCTCAAATAAAATAGACAGTTAACAATTTTGAATCTTCATCTTCCTCATAACCTACATGCATGTGTTTTTCGGTGATTTAGTCTGACAATGTCACAAGTACATAATGATAGCTATTTAAATAAATCGCTGCATTTATCTATGAAACATTTTGTAAACGATTTTTGTCAATGTTCAACTGTCAAAATATAATAGTGTGTAGATAATAATATGTAGATAATTACACTATTTAAGAAGTTTATTGTATTTTTAGATGAAATGCGTTATAACTTGCAATTTATGTTTATCTCGGCTTATTCCCAACGGCCACCACTAAAACTGCCACCACTTATAGTCAAACCTTACAAGCAGAATTAGAAGCACTTTCTCCAAAAATAAAAATAAAATAGGTATAGGTTTAATTTAGATAATAGTACATGTTTATTATAAGCATTACTTACATCTACCCCCAGGAATGTTTCCTGTCGAGGAGACTTGTCTACAGTCAACAGCACAAACAGAAAAGTAGGTAAATTAATTTAATTTCAAGAGCCCTTTCCAAAAGTTTTCACGACATGGTTGCTCCATTCTCATGAGGAGACTCATTCACAGCAACAGCAGTCTCGTGAACTTTTGCATTTTAATTTTCGACACAGTTTACACATTCACTTAATAAATCGATAGGTGGTATTTGGTCCATTAAGTTAACTTATATATTTAACGGGTAAACAAGTTGCTAATATAATACAGCAAAGTTTTTGCTAAATGGAAAAAAATGGCCTACCTGTGTCAAATCTGTTATTCACTTGCAAATTGGATCATATATTATATTAAACACAAGCTACGCGTTCTTCCATCTGCTCTTTATTCTCGTGTTTTGTGATAGTAGATGTTCAAATAAAATTAAATAAACTATTTATTTGTGACTCACATATATCTTTACAACTAGTGGCGGCTGCTTTGACAGCATCTCTCATCTCTGCTGGGAACATGATGTCCACTTGTTTGATGACTGCTTCGTAACTCAGTTTATTATTCTTTACCTGTTGGGACATATATTACCCTCAAAGAGATTTCAAATACTATAGAGCGGGCATGTCAAGGAAATGTCATAGAAAAACTTTGATCCCATGTCTCAGTAACGCCATCTAGAATAATATATGAATATTGGAGCGGCAGCGGAGCGTACTACAAAAAACTCATAGACTTGTATCCAGCAGGACACACTTTTTCGGACGAAAATTTTGTTCGTGATGTCCGGTCTATAGGTGTTGAATGTCTTTGATTACCCTAATATCAGGCTTTATAGATAAATCGATTTTTTTGTTTATTAACTAAGTTATTTGTATTGGTTGCAATTGTTAGCGTAGCTTCGGTCAAACTATTCCTGAGATAACTACAGATTTTTTTAATACTCTCAACTTTTAATGGACCAGTTTACAAACAACAGATCAAAGCTATTTAATGTCTACCAAATACACGCACCACATGCAAGAAATTCGTCTTTAAAAAGCAAGCGGTATTCTCCAGGGAACTATGTTGAGTTCTATTTAAAGTCAATCAAACATTAAAATCGACATCTTGATCAAGAACATGGTTAAAACGAGGACTTTGGTAGACTTAGACGAAACAATAAAATAAAGTTACAAACCAATTGAGTCATAGTGTAAATGCAAGCAACGTAGCACATGACGTTTCGGCTCTCTATGAACTTGCCCTTCTCAATGTCACCCACTTCCTCTAAAACAAAATCAATTGGACATGTTAATTGTTCAGGTGTGAATCAGCATATGATAATAAAAATATTAGCTTCTTATTTCTTCTTCTTCTTGTTTTATTAGAATGGTTATTTTAAGTAAACTCACCTTCTGTAACACCATTTTTCGGCATGCAAGATTTCTTCATCAGCTTGCCTGAATTTTTGAGTTGTTGCCTTGTCATCTATGGGAATAAACGCTTAAGTTTTTATGAGTTTAAAGCACTCTAAAAATCATAGTAAGATTTAGAATTAAGATTAAAGAAATCGTGACTAAAAAACGTGTAAAAAATATAAATGCATAAATTATTATATTTGCTTCATCATCATTACTTTAATAAACGCAACTGGTATTATTAATGAGATTTCTTACTGCATAACTGTAGTCAAAAAGCAAACAAATAATGCACAAAATGCAAAGGATGGATTGAAAGTTATACGTATTCATAATTAGGCTTACTTCAGCAAAGTATTGCGAAAAAATGTTTAGACCTATTTATAAGGAGGCGTTTATCTACTTAACAGACATAAATGATTGATTACAGTGCCTTTAGACAATAAAATAACTAGTTATTTGATCGTCAACTCAAATCAGATACACACACAATGTCGGTTATTCATATTTTTCTGAGCAGCGTATTTTTTTAACCTGTACAATCGTACAATGAGGTATTTTTGTTTCTTTAAATTCAATATTGACATCTGTTAGTGTACTCTACTTCCTTATGGGCTTAACCATAGGAAAAGAAAGGGCAAAAACTTTATGGGCACTTACCTGCACTTCTAAATCAGAGCTGACTATGTTGTTGACCATTGTTGATATAGCTACTTCGCTAGCTAGATTTTTGGATGGCTTTCTAAAGCATATTCACTGCGAAGGATTTTTTTTTATTACCAATCTTGCTGATCTACGTGTCCATGTTATTATGAAATGGATTATTTCCTAGAAGCAGTTCGGAGAACAAAGGCAATAAATTACTAGTTGGAAACATTGTAAGCTCAATCAAGTACCTAAATGTTATGTGAGAGCATCACATGCCTTTTAATCATACACTTTTAACTGAAATTGTAGCTCGAGAACAATATAGCCCATAACTAGCGATTAGCTACTCAACTGATGATCACGGAACAGTGTGAATAGGGTGACCAAAAGAAATAGATCACAAAACCTTTATCTAATTTAAGTCTCTTGTTTTGCCTCAAGAAGACATTCAAACACCTACTTGGTGGAAAGAAAATTTGAACGCGTATACTTACTGAATGAATTTTATTGCAAAGACACCATGTTATTATTACTCAAATACACGCAACATTTAGGATGTTATCAACAGTTTTTCTGAATGTACCTCTTTTTTTAGAGATCACACTGTCCCCATAGTCTTTACTGTAGAACAAATGAAGCTCTTTTCAAAACCACTTGATTCATGGACACTTTAATAATTCAGGTGTTAAACGGTATCAGCCTTTAATTAACAAATCATCCGTCGAACTTCATATAAAGCTGTTATTCAAGATCAAGATTTCCATTAAATTGGAGGCCATGACACTACTTCATGATAACTTGCAAGTTAACAAATATGCTCTTAATTAAAATTGTTAAGTTTTTGATACTGGTGGCAACGTGTGAAGCTGTGAGTAGACATTATATTTTCACTTAAAAGTCTGAGAACTACAAGGAATCGTGTCAGTGTGTTAAGTGCCAAATCTAAAATAGCAAATTTTCTCACAATGAAAATCCTACAAAAAGTAGTAAAAGTTTAGTGGTAAAAAATACTTAAACTGGTAAACTTGCAGCAACAATCTGGACAGAAGTTAAGTCACCTCTTGAGAATTCTTTCAAAATCCCATCTCAAATCATAATTCATAAAATTTTAGATGACGATGAAACAAATCAAGAACACGGGCAAAATGATGAGGAAAACATGTCAACCCAAGAATAACGTCGAAGACGGTAAGAATGTTTATCGTAAAAATGACCGAAGTTTTCAATGGTTTGACATACTTTCAATATTATAATATTACGTTCTCAGAGAAAATCGATCCGATTGCTGAAGGAGTCTTCATAGACGAAAAAGAAGTGAAGTGTTACATGGCTTGCATTATGAAAATGGCCAACACGGTTTGTATGAACTAATCTTACTGTAAGTTTCCTGAAAACGCGTAATAATTATATTTATAATAATAATAAATATTATATATTCTTGCAAAGGGAGTAAATGTGATGGCTAATTTATTAAGAACTATAAAATAAATAAACTAGCTGCTGCGTAAAACTTAGTTACACCTTTTAAAAAAATATGTTTGCATCCTATTCTCAAATCTACTGAATATACTCACAAAATGAATATACACACAAAATTTCGTAAGAATCAGGCAGGTTTGTTACAAACACTGTGACTCGAGAATTTTAAAACATAATCCGGTTTCATGACTTACGACGTTAATTTTTATTTTCTTTTCACAGATTAAAAACGGAAAACTGAATTTTGACGCCGCCTTAAAGCAAGCAGATTTGTTGTTACCCGATGAAGTGAAGGAACCTGCAAAGGAAGCCATCGTAGCTTGCAAAAAAGCTGGTATGTATACCAATTCTTAAATAGTCAAATTACTTACACAGCCATCGTGTTTCTTTTAACTAAATAGAGATGAAAAGTAGGTTCTCTGATAAAATTATTAACTGCCTAGCCTTTTCCCATCTATATTGAAGTTCGATTCGAGTTCATCTGATTGCAGCTGAGTAGGTACTATTAAGTATTGTACATAGAGCGACTGCATATTTGACTTCGAAAACACCATATTCTCTTGGTACGATTCGTTTTTAGACTTTAGGATTTGTGTCTATGCTATACTGTAGCATGCATAACTAGTGTAAATATACATAAACGAGCTTACTTAGCATAGCCTAATGGGTATCACATATCCCGGCAATGATAGTTGGTGTTCTTTAAACATAGGTAAAATTATATTTGTATGAAAATGCTCTTATTTGAAAATATGTTTTAATACAAGCCAATACTGTAATCAAAAATCGCTATAGAAGGTCATAAAAATCACATTTGGTTTTTATCTTGCCAGCATATTGCTTACCAGAAGTAATTTGGGTAGGCCAATTATTTCAAGTAGGTTATCTATATATCTGCCTACTTGCCAAGCATTGTGCTACAAAATGGTTCCATTAATGTATTGTGTTTTTATTTCAGCGGATGGGCACAAGGATATTTGCGACGTATCATTTCATGTTACTAAATGCATCTACAACCAAAACCCGGGCATATTTTATTTTCCTTAGAGTACCTACTTATTTGTGTTTTGTTAAGTACTTCATACTTTATCGTACTAAGATCTGTAGATGAAATAAAAATATGAAACAAAATCAGATGTTTTATTTTTAGATTGTAGCCTCGTAGGTAAGTAGTATTCAGCAATGATAGGCTAGTGGTGTGACCAGCAGATACCCAAATTGTAGGTCTCGAACCCAAAGCTACTGACCTCTGACTTTTCGGATTCATGTCCGTATTGTATAATTATCACTTGCTTTAAAATCGGTAAAGGAGAACATCGTCAGGAAAGCGGCATGCTTGAGAGATTTTTCTTTGGAGCATGTGATGCCAAAACAGAGGCCCATTGGCGACATTAAATCTCTGACACCAAGTTAGTCACTTAATCCACACGATACGAAGACTCTGGCGTGTTCAGTATCTAAACGTTTCATTGCATTGTGTGGTTATAACTTACGTAACATCAGAGAAAAAATACACCATTGTACCTACTTCGAGGCAGGTATTTACCTACTTCCGCCTAACGTGAACGCACACCATCAATTTGTTGATAATGACCCGTTAACTTGCAATTTTTCCAACACTTATTTATATACGCCACGTTTCTTAGAGCTGGCCATAAATGATAAGATTATGTTCCGTCTAATTTAACTTGCCAAGGTACAGACGCCAGCACATCAATCTACCCCAAACTGTCAAATTTTCCCAATTGAACATGAACCGTATTTTGGTTAGAATAAAGTTGAAAACCTATCAAAGAAATTTGACACATTGGGGAAGCTTGATGTGCTGGCCTCTGTACCTACCTATGGGTAGGATTAATGTTCCATGCGAAGGTTTCTATGAATCTCTATGAGATTAATTCCGAGCGCGGCAACACCAGCAGCAGGGCCATCTTTTCATTTTCAGTGACTTAGGGCGAGATTCGACCAAAGCGGAGACGAGAGGAGATGTCTCGTAATTAACGAATAGGATTTTGTTGCGCTAAAGCTAAGCGGTGAGCGGTCAAAATGACGCAAGCTGATTGGTTGTAAGATACATCTCTGCACGTCTCCGCTTTGGTGAAGTCTCTAATCTATCAGACGGAGTAGGTACTGTGCGCTTCGCCAGATCTCTGCGAGTGCTCAGACGTAATCCTAGGTACACACTGATGATAGCCAATACGAAACTAGCTGTTTGACAGTTAATGATCACTATGAACTGTCGACGGAAATACGCAATAGCCCTGCAGGCCTCAATTTCATAGAGCTTCTTGAATCCCGTGCAGTTTGCAGTAAGCGGCCAATCTCAGACTCGATGCGTTTCAAATGAGAATAGGAATGACTTTGCGCCATGTTGTGACGTCATAGCTGTTAATTTGAATAAATAGGGTAGGATCAGCAAAAAAATTTTTAAACTTTTTATTACGAATTATTTAAGAACGATTTTTTAAAAATCAGAACTGTTTTTTTAATTTCGCTCATTTCTGTATCACTGACTGAGTGGTCACTATTGTCGTCATTGCCAATATTGCCATCATCATCACTGTTGCATTCCCCTATAAAATAAAACATGGATAATGTAGGTTTTTAATATTTATTCCACCAACTGTTGTTTAAAATACAATTAGGTATTATATTTATGACAAAATTTAATTAGAATCTTGCCATTCTATGCCACTTATCTCGGCATCACAGTCTGTGTAAATGTCGTCGTGAATTGTTGCCAACAATTAAACTATTAAAGAAAACAGTATTGTTTATTTGTAATAATTATGACTAAATAATTTAAGACGCTTTTTCATTTTGAATAAACAAAACCAATAAAAAACAAACAATAATAAAACAACAATATGCTATGACTTGGTAAAACAATAAAAAAATGCATTATTGATACCTACACTATGGTTTCGTTGCAGTCCGTACTTTTCAAACGACATCTGACAGATAGAGGTCATTGACGTTTCTATTCTCATTTGAAACGCATAATACCTTTATGGGCTGCAATTACAATAACTTCGAACTTTTAAACTACTCAGTTATAGACATCCCTTAAATCCGTTAACCAGTATCCTAATTTAATTCTTAATCCAATGGTTCTGTTGGTCAGCAAAAGCATATAGTGTTATCTCTGAGGAAAGTTTGCTTTTATTTCCCACCACCTAGTAAGCATGTGCCTACTTCTGTTGGCCTTTATGAACCTGGTAGACTTTCCTACTGGTTTTGTTAGTATCATAAACTTGTTCATTAACCACATCTATCACCTTATTTTATTTATTACGGGGTGGAAAATCCTCATGGATGTCCACCGCCCTGAGATCTGTGGTTTCTGTCAGATTCTTACTGACAGAAACCACACCGGTGTACCCATCCTACACTAAAACCGGGAATTATGAGTGGGTATTTGTACACTTCCCGAGATTCTCGGCTAGTGCAACCGATGCGGGCTACCTCAAGTCTGCAGGTAAGTGAGGTGTAAAACTTCCATCCGTGCCCTACTAGCGTACTACAACAAGTTGTAAAATTATACAAGATGTAGGTATATTTATAGCTATTGGCGTAAATATATTATTGGCAGCAGTAGCAATGTAGTAGAGGAACTTACTTTTAGGTAGCAAGGGGTTCAATTAATAAAACTAGCGGACCGTGACTGATTTTTTACTACCTACCGATCCACGTCATAGAATAGATAAAAAGATAATGGTAAGAGAGAGCTGAGCTGAGCTGAGAGAGCTAAGCTGAGCTGCGCTTGTGCTATGAGTACAACTGAATGTAGGTACTTATATATTTCTAAATACACAGACATTATTGATAAATTAAACCCAAACACAGAACAAATGACGACCTCTGGCACAGCATTTAGAGTCACTAACTACTAGACCAACAGGCCACTGGCCAGCCATAAATATTATAAAACCGGAGAGATAATTTCATGTTTTGGCTAATTTCGAATGGCTGGAACTGTACCTTTTGAGCCCATACGATTTTATAATCAACATTGAACATAATATTCTATGAAGCTATGAGATACAGAGGTACCTACCTACATGAATACCTACTATGTAGGTATGAGTGCAAGCTGTCATCCGAAACACAAAATAATAAATAATTATACAAAAATTGGTATGATTTCCATGTTATCTTAGTAGCCATTAAACAGATCCGATCTACTAAAAATTTTGGTTCATTAAATTCGTTCCAAACATGTATAAAAAGACCCCTTTTATATAGTAAGAGTCTACTGTTTGATGGTTTAGTGAAAATGATCTTTCGGTTTTTATTGTGTTTCTTTTTCATTGAATTTCATGGGGCTAATGTAAGTACCTACCTACCTATCATGTTTGTTTACCTGCCTAGCCTATTTCTGTGGCCCTAGTGAAAAGGGGTATAAGTCCAATTTTGTCGGAAATGAGTTAAGTGTACCAAAGTGATCAGAAAACCGACTTTTACAGTTTTTTTTGGTGTCAGTTGGACCCTTTTACACAAAGTAACTTTCTTATTTTTAGAGATAGCTTAGATCTGTCTTCACCAAACGATAGAGCATTTTTTTCTGATCACTTTGATACACTTAACTCATTTTCGACAAAATTGGACTTATACTCCTTTTCACTAGGGCCACAGATTTGACTATTCATTGACTCTACGTCTAAGTATTATTTTTAAGTAATACTTTAAAGAGGTAAATTTAATTTGTTAGTTCATATGTAGGGAGTATTCACTGAAACTATTCTTCCGATTTTGAAAATTCTTTCATTAATGGATACCTAGGTGCATTATTGACAGGTGATAGGATACCTACATTTTATGGCAAAGCAAGTAAACCTTCATGCAAGCAAAATCGCGAGCAGGACTTGTACTTTGTATCTCACTACCTAGGTACTCTATTTTTTTCACTACTTTGATCTCTGGAAAAATGCCGACGTCTACACGCGTTAGCCCTGAATAATACCTCCCGAACTCTGAACATCGTCTTGTTCGCAGTTCGGGAGCGGCTTTCCCGCGTCTCGCCCTTCACACCCCGCACGATTGCCCTGTCTAGACGGCTTCGTCGGACGACTGTAGGCACATACATGCAGTAGGTAGGTACTTACGGCCGATAGGGTGGTAAAGTCTTCGAATAGAAACCACGCAACGACAAGCGCAGTGTAGGACATCCACCAGCAAGGTGGACAGACGATCTTGTGAAGGCGCTGGTTGCAAACTGCTTCCAACCGAGCCAACCAGCCCCATTGGAAAGCCTTAGGGGAGGCCTATGTTAAGCAGTGGACGTCTTACTGTTAATATGATGATAATGATGCATTCAATTAAAATCGCGTGTCCTTTAGATTCAGATTAGTTTTTTCTGGAGAATGTCATAAGACTGCGTTCAGATTTCCGGATTTTTTAAAATGAAATAAAAAGATGTCATTGTTTCCAGACCCGTCGTTGGCGTAATAATTTTTACCTTTTATTCTAACAGGCTAGAACCGATCAAGAAATTAAGGCATGGTTCTTCCGTGAGGGCATGGAGTGCAACAGCGAATACAATATTTCTCCAAAGGAAATTATGATGCTAAAGGAGAAAAAAATGCCCGACTCTGAGAACGCTAGATGTTTTGTTGCCTGCATTTTTAAGAAAACTGGTATGGTAAGTAAAAACATGCTGCAGTTATAAAAACAGGAACGTTTTATACTTGGGAGGAAATAAATCGAGCCGAGCTTTTCTATATCTTTAGCTGTACTAATCTATAGGGTGACTGGTACCTAATTAGTGACCGATACTTAAACACGTGATTGTACTCATGAAGACGAATAACTTTTCCAAAGAAACTATTTTTATACGCATTAACTTTCAATTAATTCAATAACGACAGTACTGCACAACGGGAGCGGATGGGGTGGCGGGGGAGCGTGTGACGCTACTACTAGTAGATTTTGCCCTTCCCGAGGTCAGACTGTCAGCTGATAGAACGTGCCGATTGGTGCCTACTTTGTTCTAGGCGCGCGCGTAATTTCAAACAGCGTTTTTATTATTTCATTGTGTTATAAGTTATTGTGTATAAAAAAAAGTTTCTTTGGGAAAGTTTATTGAAATCATGAATACAATCACGTGTTTATGTATCGGTCACTAATTACCAGTCACCCTATATACTAATTACCTACTAACAATAATATGAAGATTTTTTTTATTTTTTTGTAAGTTTGTAATATAAACTTATACCTACTGGACTAATTACTATTACTGATCAAAGACTGGACCGATTTGAAAAGTTCTCATTTTCTCACTGTTGCACGTTGGGAAGCTACACTATCCCCTGGTGACATAGACAACTTTTTATCCCTGTATGTTTTAGAAACAGATAAGATGGGCTCGTGGAGTAGGTAACAAGAATTTCGACTATGAATGTTATAAGAGCAGAAGATGGTTGTTTGATAAGCGAAGAAAGTGATGTCTTGGAACGCTGGAAAGGATATTTTGAAAATTTATTTAGTTTTCAGGATAGCGCGCACGGAGTGGGTAACTGGGCAGAGGAGAGTCGTAAAACCCCAAACCCGGATGTAGATGAAGAGAATGAAATAAGAATGGATGAGATCGTAAGAGCGTTAAGAGAAATAAAAATTGGAAAAGCTGCAAAAATAGTAGTTTTAATAGAAAAAGAATCTAATAGGTAGGTACTTACTAACGTGAAAGAGGATGTGGCTTGATTTATTTGCTCTCAAGTGTATCTCTTTAGATACTTACCTACTTACATGAAAGCGTAGGCTTTAATAAAAGAGCTAAAACTACTAAAATATAGGGTCAGACTTCATACATGTGACGACTGCGTTTTGAATTTTGAGGATAAATTATTAAACAATTAGGTATAACTGTTACGACTTAATTTACAGCTTGACAGCAAAGGTATGTACGATGCAGCAGCCTCAGTAGCAATGACCGAAAAAGATTTCGCAGACGACCAAAAAAAGCAAGAGAGCTCTAGAAAGCTCTTGGAAATGTGCAAAACTGGTAAGCTATCGAATTTGCTTACAAAACGACGAATCCATGATGTAATAATAATCACTTTTCTACCTATAAATACCAAATTTACCTTAATAAGACCCCAACTTCATAGTATCGATTTTTTTTTAATAAATAATAAATATTTCACAACTTTTACACAACGCCATCTAGTCCCAAGCTAAGCAGAGCTTGTGTTATGGGTATTAAACAGCTGTTAAACATACTTATATATTTCTAAATACATGCATATTTTAGATAAATAACACCCAGACACAGAACAAAATGATCGTGCTCATCACACAAACATTTGTCCTGGGTGCGAATCGCACCCACGACCTCCGGCATGGCAGTCATGAGGGAAAAGTCGAAGGAGAGAAGGAGAAGTCATGAGTTCGATCCCTTAATATGTAGGTATGTTCTTATTATATGTATGTATTTAGAAATATATTATAAGTTTAACAGCTGTTTGGTACCCATAACACAAGCTCTGCTTAGCCTGGGGCTAGATGGATTTGTGTGAAAGTTGTAGAATTTAATATTATTATTTATTATCATTTGTTTTAGTGAACGACAAACCGGTATCCGATGGCGAAAAAGGATGTGAACGATCTGTACTTCTACATAAATGTTTTATGGAGACTGCACATCAGGTGATGTATTATTAACCAATAGGTACCGAACTTTTTTTATAGGCTTTTAATTCACGGAAACATCTTTTGTTTTGATTTCAGCTGGGGATAAAACTACCTTAATCACGCTAAGAACATGCTCCACATATAATAAAATTTTAATTCTAAGTAAATAAGTTTCAATAAAAATAAACTAATGAGCAATTATAATTTTATTTATTCGTTAACCTTAGAAAACACTTTAAACAACAGGGGACTCTAAAATATTGAATACAAAATATCTATTAGGTATAATATACGTGTTATGCAATTCTTAGGGTTATTATGACATATTTAATGATATTGATATCACACTGATCTACAACAATTAAAAAGGAACAAACTACACACGATGTGGGGATATCATTTGTGTATATTAAAGGTCAGTGCACACCGAGCAGCAAAATGATCTATTACAGCTCTAAAAAAATAGCGTACCATAGACATTATTTATTGCGTGTGTTCGTAATGCTCGTTTTGCACCAATGTTGACGCATCTTTTCAGTGTGATGACAGCTAACATGCTCAATCATTTTGCTGCTCAGATTTCGCTCATCGTAGGACGTCGTGAAAAACTGAAAACATTAGACAACAACAACAAACATGTTGGTCTTATGTGTTTTCTCTACATTATAAGGTGTAAATAACACAGCTCTTCAAAATACCTGCTCAGACTCAAACAACATATTACATACTGTTGTATATTAATATCAATCTATATTCGAGAATATCCCAATCTTCACCTTAAAAACTCTCTTATTTATAAAAACTCGACAATAAAGACGTTATTTTTCTCAGTGAAGTGAAAGGGCAAAAAAGTATTACTTACCTACTCAAAGACATTCAATACCTATAGACCGGACATCACAAACAAAATTTTCGTCCGAAAAAGTGTGTCCTACCGGACACAAGTCTATGAGTTTTTTTTAGTACGCTCCGCTGCCGCTTCAATATTCATATATTATTCTAGATGGCGTCACTGAGACATGGGATCAAAGTTTTTCTATGACATTTCCTTGACATGCCCGCTCTATAGTCTTTTAAATCTCTTTGTACCTACTACTTTTTTTATGAATAAGAGAGAAATTATCTGCCAATCATGTTTCTTCTCGTACCTTATCGAGTTGCTGTACAAATACATATTTTAATATATTAAATTCAAGAGATTCATTACCTTTTGTTACAAGACATATATAAATATACTTTGCTACAACTAGTGCTAAAATCTTTCACGATTCTAAAGTCAAAGGTTAAATACACAACAAGATAGTTATGACAACTTGTCTCTGAATATATTCGCAAACTAAAGTATTTCCATAAATATATTTGTAGTTACTTTCAATATTATTTTAATTGCTTTTACAAAATTGCATTCAGTTTTAGTGTTACATTTATAAATAATTATAGTATACAGTATAAGAATAACCACTTAAGGTAAAACATTTCTTTTAATATTAAAACAGTTAAAACGATTATTTTTAAGTGTACAGCAAACTCGTCGTTCACATCTTTCATGTTATTTATTATGTAGATAGACATTTATAATGTGTTCCATATTACAGTGTTCTATATTAGCACACTTAGTTTTTTTTTTTAATTAAAGATAGACTACTATTATTTATGAAAATGGTATACAGCATGCATTGATATTGGCGTGACCAAAGATATTATAAGTAAAAAGGTGTAGATAGGTTACCTAAACGTTAGAACTTCAAAAACGGGACACTAACGCACGCACGCGTCTTTTGACGGCGCGGCTCGACACTGAGGTCATGTGTGGCTAGTTAGCCACATTTTAATGTGTCGCTTGCTGAGCGCTTATAACCTATCTACACCTTATTTGACGTGACAGTAAAAAACTTAACATGTCTTGAGATAAACATTGCGTTACAGTGACCCTAACAATGACTAGTGCTTACGATTTTATTATTATGCATTACACAGATATACACACACACTCACTTTCAAAACGATTGGAGTACAGACAGACTGGTCAACAAAAAAATGTTTTTGTTTTTAGTAATATTTATTTGTGCAAACAGATTGCTTGGTGATTTGGCTGGTGAGCCATAGTGTTGCCATAGACTTTCATCTAAGCTCACAAGTTAATTTTCATTAATGTATTTAAATAACTATGAATATTACCGAAGCCTTGATCGAGTCGAACTGTCTACATTTTAAATTATTGACAATACAAACGATGCTACAATTATTTAATATATTATTAATATCATATTTAATAAAATAAGATAGTAGAAAGGGTAAGCGAAGTATGAAAATATACTATTTTGGTCCAAAGATTTTGGAGATTCAATAAATCAGTATCGAAATGTTACATTACTTAGATATGCATTTGCATAAAATACGTAGGAAAATATGCTGCATGGACATTTTAACGATTCGCAGAGATAAATATAATTTAAGTAGTTAAACTTCATAAATATAATATCTTAAGGTATAAGTATGTAGTACAAAACGGCAGAATATCAGGAAGAGCCCACGCAGTCAAAAAAGATTACATTATTTAATTTCAACATGTGAATACCAGTTATATTACATACAGAGTATATTTGTATACAATTTATCTACTGCATACATATTTATATTTAATATTCGAGACATCAAAATAATTTTTGACAAAATTGGCACAATCGAAATATCTTTAGGGTTACGAGGAACCGGTGGTCAAGTTTCTCATCTATCAGTAACAAGTGAGGATCCTCCGACCAGACGGGTGTTGTGTCTGGCGCGCTATAATATTGGAACTACACTCCATTTAGAAAAAAGAAAAAAGAGCCTCGTAGAAGCAGTAAATAAATTTTAACTAAAATCGATTTTATTTTATTTTTTATTCAGAAGAATAAAAGGAAACGAAGAACGTTCTATGTATTGTTCATTTCTGTTTCTTATAGGCTTTCATCATTGACACTGTAATTTTCAACTAAAATGAGATAATATAACTAAATGAAATCTACATCATTTCTTAATGTAAATTGGTGAAATGTTTACAACTGAGTGTGACAGCTGAAGTTAAAAGAGATTATAATAAATTCGGCGTCTTATTGTACAGACGCCAGCACATCAAGTTACCCCAGTCAAATTTCTTTGATAGTTTTTAAGTTTTATTGCAAACAGAATAAGGTTCATATTCAATTGGGAAAAACTGACAGTTTGGGGTAGCTTGATATGCTGGCGTCTGTGGTCGTTACAAAGTGTGCATTATTAATAAAAAACCTTTAACTTCTGTCTAATTCTATTGTAAATGGAGTATAGCAAATTTGTTCAATTGCGACATACGTCAGTTTTAATTCGTATACAGCAAGAAAGATGTCACTAGTTCACTACATCCCCTAAGGCAGTATAATTATTATATAAAAATAATATATGTTAGATAAATCAGTTTGGAATTTGAAAATACGATCAGAAAAAACTAATATACTAAATAAATATTACAGTAATGGTAAATTTATTAGCCATGGTGAATTTTATTTTTTTTTATAAAGAGGGTTTTTTAATATTTATTACAATAAATAGGCCCTCTACACATATACTAATATCGCGTACAAAACTAACATCGTGTCCTGTGTCAATTCTATAAATTGAATGTTACACTTTGGCTTATTAATGATGCCATAAAAATTTAAGATCACTAGTTTTCCGTAAAATATTAACTGAAAATATAATTTTATGCATTAGTTATGTAATAAATACATAAGTATATTGAGATTATTTGTTTACATCGAGATTGTATTGCACAGATTATGTATAATGTATTAATATCATCACTAAACAGATAAAGTTTTTGAAAAAACTCGCTTGAATTGTCTATTAACCTTTTTAAACGAAAGACTTGAAATTTACATTTCAACCACCTTGCTGTGTTTACATTTTCGCTAAACTGCCTAGAATTTAGAATGATTGCGAAAAAAATAATAGTTTAACAATGAGATTTTACTCCAATAAGATTACAAATAAATATTCGAATGTTCTCAGATCATCAGAAAATAATAAGTAGGTAAAAAAATATAATTTTCGAGGCAAAGGCCATAGGTCTACGCCAAAATGTAACAACAGCCGAGCAAGAAAAAGAAACAAATGAGAAAATGAAGACACAGTCAGATTGTCTATTCCACAAAGACGAGATGACCTTCGGAGAGGTCTCCGTCGCCCTGATGTTATATGCTGTCGTAGCTGTTGGGGTCGGGGGACACGGTGGGCCCGGCACCACGTGCGGGTAGTTTGAAACCGTTCAACATAAACACCCAACCATCCTGCAAGGTAACAAGAACAATGTCAATAGATGTATTTTAAGCTGTTGCATCAAGACGCAATTGAGACACGTGTAGAGAAACTATTTTTAATCAATGAGTGGCACCATTTGTTCTTGTACTTTCTGAAAGTAACTAGCAGTGAACAAGTATTGTATTTTGTGATAAAAAGTTTTTTGTAATTGTGTAGAGCAAATTCTTGTACCATGTAACAGGGTTAATAGAGGAGTTATTGTTTTATATATAGATAAGTAAGTATAGGTAGGTTATGATTTTAATCTACAATCAACCCCATAGCTTTTATCAGATTTTCAAAAGAGGTCAGAACTTTCACGTTAGTTCAATAAAATAAACAAAGAGTCGAAATGAGTCATTTCAATTCATTAAAAAGATCCAGAGTGAGAGAGTGTCCATGTGTGTTTCAAAAAAACTTACTAACTAAAGTGAAATTCCTCTTCAAAATGATGTTTATACAGGATGGAAGAGACATGTGTACAGTTTATAGTAAGAAGAACATTTGGAAAATCTTGAAAATTAGAAAAAGCCAGCAAATTTCAACGACGACGGCCAGTCCAGGATAATGCGCTGAACTCATGGTCCATCTCTCATCCACATGTGCTTGATTTACCTTCGACTCTCGAAAACACCCCTTTATTACCATATTTACCATGTTTGACTACCTTCAGTTATAGAAACATTTACAGCATATCATGCACTTGCACAACGCTAAAGCCAAATACTCTTAATTCAACCTACACAAACTCGGTGCCACCCCTACAACAATATTCTTCGTTCTACCTTAAAATCATTTTTTGAGTTTTTATTAGTGTACGTCCTATTTTCAAATCAATGAATATGTACATACAAGAATCTATCAAGCCTTTTCGGAGGAGTTTAGTTACAAACACCGTTATCCTCTTACATAAATTTGTATGTAAGATTATAACTTCCGAACGACTGCAACAAATTGGATAATTCTTTCTTGTTGTGTCAGGAAAAGGAAACTTTTGAATACGGTTAAAAAAAAATATTTTGCGTAAGGGGCAAAAAATATATGGTTGATACATTGCACCCGCCAGCAACAAGCAGTCAAACATAAATCTACACTTACTTTAACAAGGTTAGGCAGTTCCGACCAGAAGGCGAGATTGGGTATAACTTCGACGCCAGTCGCTCCCATCAAGAATTTCTTCGTGCAAATCCCAAGTACTAGGTAAAACACCACGAAGGAGAAGAATATGATCAAGAGGGTTGAACCAAAGGAGCGTCCCACTTCTTCTATTTGCTTCAAACACGCGTCTCTTGAATAGAATGCTAGTACCTGAAAAATACCAAAAATAATTAAAATTAGTAACTTTTCAACCAACGTAAACACAAACCTTGGATACATTCTTGTGTTAAGTAAAGAACACTGGAAAACGAATAGCCTAGTTGACAAAATTTCATTTTTTAGTGCTTAGAAAATATTCGACACCATTTTTTTCTTTTTTCACGTAACCACAAAATAACGGCGATACATAGAATCAAAATGTCTCATGGCGTCACCATCCCGTACAGTTCATACTGAATTATGACGTCACAATCCCCTTAATTTTATTGCGCTTAATCTTAGTTTTCCATCAATTTTAAAACGTAAAACAATTCTTGTGTATGTTTTAATTATTATACAGGGTGTCCAAGAACCTGGCGTCCAACTGGATTCCCACGATGCCCCAAGTTCTAACAGTACTCAGAAAAATATTTTAAAAAATCCACCCCATGTACTTACAGAATTATACTGATTTCAAAAAAAAAGGGGAAATGAGCACCCTGTGACATACTTTTGAATGCTGTGACTGCTAATGCTGATAATTTCGATATTTCTTGGAGGTTTTGTAATCTAGGGTATTGCTGTGTCAAAAATAAAGTACTTATTGTACCATTTTAAAATGAAATATTATTTTAACTAAAGGTGATATGGAAAACTATTGAATTTCGCAACTTTGACCGACTGTAGTGTAAAAAAAATGTACCAAAATAGTATGGCAAGTGACGTCAAATTTTGACGCGTTTATTCCTCTTTTTAAAAAGGTACATAATACTTACACATTAATTTGAAAAAAAAAATGTTGTTAATATTTTTACTCAACAACCCAATTTTTACGAAGTGCCTACCTACTAACGGTAACTGTCGGACCCTTTCTTATCTTAGAAACTGTTATGTTACTACTATTATTTACTTCGGTTCCAAGAGTGAGCAAGAAGGAAATACACACAGGTAGATGGGTTCCCAGTAGAATAAAAGCAAAGAATGTTAGTTTAAAGATATTTTATTACAATAAATGTTCAAAATGTTGACCACCCGCGGCAATACAAGCTCTCACTCTCCTTAAAAAGGACCGCTTTATGTTTCGCGAGTAACTTTTTTGACGTATCACCTGCACTGCTTGTGTTATCTTCTCACGAAGGTCAGCGATGTCATTAATGGGCTTCGCATAAACGAGCTCCTTCATAGTTCCCCAGAAAAAAAAATCCAGCGGATTTAAGTCAGGTGAGCGGGCTGGCCACGGGATTGTTCCTGATCGCCCAATCCACCTGTTCGGGTATTGCTCGTCCAAAAACTCTCTAACGGATACGCGAAAATGTGCTGGACAGCCGTCGTGTTGGAACCACATATCTGGTGGGGTCTCTTCTAGTAAGTTTGGCAAATCATTTTGAAGAAAATTTAAATATGATTCGCCAGTCAAATTCTCGGGCATCTCAAATGGACCAATAATATTCCCACAGAGAATACCGGTCCACATGTTCACTTTGAACCGGTACTGGGATCTATCTTCTCGCATCAAGTGCGGATTTTCCACATGCCACTCGTGCAAGTTGTGTAGGTTCATGTAGCCATCCTTCTTAAATGTTGATTCATCTGACCACAAAATTTTGTCGATAAAGTTTTCGTCTTCTCGATGTTTTTGCAGGATTGTTTCACAAAACGCGACTCGGCTCGGATAGTCTCGAGGTAAAAGACTTTGCACTCGCTGTACGTGGTACGGATGATATTCTTCTTTTTGGAGAATACTGTGTGCTGTGCTCTTCGGTATCCCCGTATCAGCTTCTATTCCTCGCACAGAGATGCTTGGATTTGCCAACACCGCCTCTAAAACTTCATCGCGTATGAAGTCATTTACGGGTCGTCCTTCACCAGCTACTTGATTGGGGAACCGCCCGTCACATAGTGATCTGTGCACATTAATGAAAACTCGATGGTCGGGATATCGCGTAGCCCTCGGATACCTTTCTCTGTAAAGTCTCGCTGCAGCTCGTCCATTACCTCTACATTCTCCATAAATGTAGTGCATATTTGCGTATTCTTGCGGAGTGTAGGTCGCCATGGTAGCACACACAAAACACAAACTGTCCAAACACAGGCAAAGGTCGTCGTAAAGAGTTCGTTTCAAAGTCCAGAGCACAAAGAGTAATCGAGTCCAATAAACAAAGCTTTAAATCGTAGTACGTGATCAATGGTAACAATAAGAGAGAGGTGCGTAGTAACGGCAGGAGGCAGTGACGCGTACTGACCGTACTGTTATCCTAAATAGCACGATCCCAGATAGCGTCACTATCTATCTCACTCGCACCTCTAACCTTTTTCTCCCTCACTCTTACCTGAATAATGGGGTACCATAAAGAAGAACCAGCAAATCGCAAAGATAGTTTCTGTCTTGCTCCCTCCTGTTGTAATAACGAATCACTATGGTGAGATGCATGCACATACCGTCCCTTACGGTCTAACCTGTTTTTTGAGAGGCCTGTTGTTATTTTTATGAGCATACAATAGTAATTCTTTAGAGGTTAGATTCAATTCGTCGTAAATTTTTCTTTCTAAGAATTCTGTAAGACATCGTAAAAATTGGGTTGTTGAGTGAAAATATTATCAAAATTTTTTTTTTTCAAATTAATGTGTAAGTATTATACCTTTTTAAAAAGAGGAATAAACGCGTCAAAATTTGACGTCACTTGCCATACTATTTTGGTACATTTTTTTTACACTACAGTCGGTCAAAGTTGCGAAATTCAATAGTTTTCCATATCACCTTTAGTTTAAATAATATTTTATTTTAAAATGGTACAATAAGTACTTTATTTTTACATTCTATTTAGACACAGCAATACCCTAGATTACAAAACCTCCAAGAAATATCGAAATTATCAGCATTAGCAGTCACAGCATTCAAAAGTATGTCACAGGGTGCTCATTTCCCCCTTTTTTTTGAAATCAGTATAATTCTGTAAGTACATGGGGTGGATTTTTTAAAATATTTTTCTGAGTACTGTTAGAACTTGGGGCATCGTGGGAATCCAGTTGGACGCCAGGTTCTTGGACACCCTGTATATTATACTTACTGATGGACTAAACATAGGTAATATTGATATCCATACACCGCTACACCGTCTACATGCCTACTCTACCGCATCAATGAAATGGTGTTCAAATTTTTGTGTCACCTAATGAAATGGACCACAAGCAATGGCTGAGTAAGATGGAGTAGGCTCCAGACTTCTTCGCGGGAAGAGTCAAAAACCTCACTCCCCCAGATGATCCGATGAGGCCGGGCAGTCCAGTCGTGGATTGCAATAGAATCATCATTCTGTTCACGTGATCCCACGCAGGCGTGAGACGGACTCCGGGATGGTTTTACGCCCGATATTAATATTCTATCTCAATCCAAATCCCGATCCTTTGTTTTTGACGGCTGCTTCTGATTGGACATCTTTAAGACTCGGATAGGCGAATTCGGTCGTTGATTGGTTACAGACAAAGATCGGGATCAAGATAGCAACCGAGATAGATTATTAATATCCAGCGATAGTCAGTAAGAATCTGACAGATCCCTCTACCATCCCCCGAGTGGAGGATATCCATAAAGATTTTGCACCCCAAACAATTAAAAGGCTCTAATCTTCTAGCCTAGATTAGTTGGAAAGTGTATTTAACTAGTTAATTTAATAACTAAACAATTATATAGCTGCTATTATAAGCAAATAGTGTTTTCCTTCATTTCATTTACCAAGAGGATGTAATTCCGTCTAAGTTAAATTAAGTGAGAACATTTTGTAAGAACATAACATAACATTGTGTATGACAACATGTATGAATGTACCTAAACGAAGCAAAAGAAGTATGTAAGAATCGTAGCATATGGCGCTCTGTAGTTTCTGCCTACCACCATGGGAAAAAGGCGTGAGTTTATGTATGTATGTATGTATGTATTTTGTAAGAAACTTACCAACATGAAAAAACTAGATAAAAGTGAAAGTGGTCCTACAATATTGCCACTTTTATTTTATTCATTTGGGCAGTTTTTATAACACTAAACGACACCTCAATTAATGTCTAAAATATTGCACTGTTGGATTCTCAACTCTCTGCACTGAGCCGAGAAAGTAAAACCCAATGGCAGGCATTTGTGCATTAATTTATGTGTTGTTTAATATTAGTGATAACGGGCATTAGTTGTGAAAGTTAACACTTAGAATTATGCATATTAATATTGCAGGTAACTTTTTAACCAAATGTACATAATGTACAGTCAGTGGAGCTGTGTTGCCTGACTTATCTTCCCCTTGCATTTTTTTCTAAGATGGATCAGGTAATGCAGCTCACTGACTGTATTTATACAAAAAGTGGAAGAAAGTAAATTACTTATAAAAAAATGGTCGTCGCGCGTCGTCCTAATTAGCAATGATCGTACGACGACACGATGAGTTTTCGTCGAGGGATGAGTTAAAACATACTGTTTTCTTCAGAGTGTCCTAATAAGAGCTTGCAAGACGTCGCACGAGCACAGGCTCATCAGGATCGCACGACGGAAACACTGATCATCGTACGATCATTTCCAATTATTAGAAAAAAGTCGCCAGCTGGAAGATTTGAAAAATAATCCTGAGATATAAACTGATAGAAAGTCCTGAGATTTTGTTATTCATACAGAGTCTTGCCACGTTAGATGAAGATGGTTATGGTGATTATAACTTTCTAATAAAACCTTAAAAATCTAATTTTTTGAAAATCGTAAAATTTTGACATTTTCAAAATCAGGCCTAAATCCTGATACGAACTTAAAAAACCTGAGATATGGTCACCCTAATATAGGACGACGCATAAGAGAATAAAAAAATGATCACATTGGTTCCTAAGTAAGTACCTACCTGCCTATGACGACAAAAATAAGACGGGTTTAAAGTAAGTGACCTTGTTAAACCACATGTTTCATAACAAACTAAAATATTATAATTAAGGTACCTATATTATAAGCAAACAAGAATGACTTACAATTTTATCTGGTTCTGATAATGAATACACTTGTAGTTTGTTCTCAGTCTGGGCACACTCCAAAAGTACAATGGTTTCACTGAAATGATAAAAACGCTACATTTTAATTATTTTCCTTTATTTAATTCTCGTTTTTTTTTTATCAAGCTTATTGATAGTTTTACAGTTGTATGTTTGTTGAACCTAATTTACCTACTATGTGCACTTGGCTTTTATCTCAAAACCGGTAAAGTTAGATAAGAATGGTCCCTATAATACCAACTCATTTCATAATGAGGGAGAGATTAACACATTAATGTCAACCATTTCAATTATAACTTTTGATGTGAAACATCTATAGGCGGGCCTTATTTTTGACATGGCAATGCAGGCCGTGGCGACGCGTCGCCACGCTCTAAATTGAGTTGTCTCAATTTTAAAACTTTTTTTTTTTTTAAACTGGAAAGTTATTTTTATTTATTCACAGTACTTAACTTTATACACTAGAAATGAAAATAAAATCTAAAAACTAAATAGGTACTTAATCTAAAATATGGCGTCAAAAAACTCATCCACATCACTGTCCACTGGAAGTGTACCCAAAAGACTGGCAACATTGCCACATTGTATGGCAATGCTTATCCTTTGACCAAGGTAAAAACCAGCCCTTGGGTCACGCGAAGTGTCAATTTTACTAAGCGTCTTGAAAGACCTGTAATGAGTACTGATCTGTGATGAGTATAAGCTATGAGCACTCGGACTCCACAACCAAAGAGATTCAAATCCAAACAGCTCGAAAATATGATTCCCAACAAACAAGGTTCTTATTTTTAAAATCAAAATTTTTAAAAAAAATTGTATAGTATAATTTATATTAATAAATTATACTATACAATTTTTTTTAAAAATTTTGCCCTTTTGGTTTTTTAATAAAAATAATATGGAATAAACAGTAATTATTTTATGGAACAAATTTGTAATGCTTTATGTGTTCAGCATCCCATATCTGATTCATCTCGTAATCTGTTATTTTATGCATACCTAGGTAAATTACCGTTTCTTTACTAGCATTTTACATAAAACTGAATACAAAATAATTTCAATGTTTCACATCTGCCAGGCGTCCTGTGACATCTCACATGTTTTTTGTGAGTAGATAAAATGTACTTACGATGGTCCATTGGGATAAATGATAGCGTTGCCTTGATCCGCAAACTGAGATATATTCGTTTTACCCATAAAGTCGTATGAGCCTTGATCGAATGTGTAAGTACTGGCAGTTTTATTAAATAAACTCAATGTGCTTACAAAACGACAAATCTGAAATAAAAAAAAACTTTTAAAAACAATTGAAATTGCATCAACAGTCTAACATACATTGTAACTAATTTAAAAACTAACTTTCTAAATCAAAAGCGTGTTTCATGGTCATTGTAAATAATCCATTCAATTGTCTCATTATAAAAATATACTAGAGCATAGTTATATGTATATAATATATCTACAATGTGATGTCTTTGGATCAGGAATAAATTGCAATATTACATAGCAATTTATTGTAATGCATGCTTTGTATGATGCATGTCTGGTAATTTTATTTAGCATAAAATAGTAGTATTGTAATACTCATATAGTTCCCACGAATAGCTAGGGAAATAATCTGTCCACACTCTACAGAGCCCCGCATGTAGAGGTAAGGCTGGATTAGTGCCTGGGGACGCCTGGCCCCAGACAACAGGCACGCTTACGACTCGGCTCTCCCCTAGTCATGCAGCTCTCGGCACGGCAACCTTAGCTTGGGGGTGAGTCGTTGCCACCGCTCAGAGGAACACAATTGGACTCCGGCTGATTCCCTTAGTCGCCTTTTACGACACCCACGGGATGAAATGGGTTGGTTCTATTCTACTACCCGGATACCACACGGGGCAAACTCGCAACCGGCGTGTGTGTATGACAACATGTATGAATGTAAACGAAGCAAAAGAAGTATGTAAGAATCGTAGCATATGGCGCTCTGTAGTTTCTGCCTACCCCCATGGGAAAAAGGCGTGAGTTTATGTATGTATGTATGTATGTAAAATAGTAGTAATATTTTATTTGTTACTAGCACTTCGCTTGTGACTTTGTCCACGGGATTTCATACTTTTCTTTATAAACTTTGACATTCACTCAAGCCCCTCGCATTTTTAAAATAAAATATAGCCTATGTTACTTGATAATAATATTGCTTTCTAATGGTGGAAGAATTTATTACATTGGTTCAGTAGTTTTTAATTAAATACCTACAAACAAATTATTATTATTATTTTATTTATAATATTAGTTTAGAAGTATAGATGAAGCCATAAACAGTAAAGTTTGTAGCATTAGTAGGAGAAGTACTTCCATCTGCCCATTGTAACACTGTATTTGAGTAGCTCCTAACTTTGTACTTGTTTGCTTTGATGGTACTATAACGAGTATTGCATTTCATTATTATACTGTTAATTAATTACAAACATTGCATCTATAGCAACTCGAGTTTTTTTTAAACATAGCAGACAGATGTGTTGCTAGGGAGTTTGTTCTGCTAGTTCTTCTACCCAGCAAAAATGCTAGTGGAAGTGGTGAACGGTGGGCAGGCCTTTTGGGAGACTATCTTATGTAAATCAAAAAGACCTGATTCTCAGCGTAATTTGAATGAATAACTTTTAATTTCCATTTATGGTGTGCTTTGACTTAACCACTTGTATGCCTTATTATAGAAACAATTAAAAAGTAATTGTGTCTCGTGTAGATCTACGTTACGGCACATGTTGAGTTAATAGATAAAATGATCAAAAGTTTTGAGTGATTAGTTGATAGAATCAACTAATAGCACAAAATTACTGTTCAATAACATTTGTTGTGTAATCTGTTACATCATAATCCTAATGTACCTAAGTAGTTACTACACTGTTTAATTGATGTTTAATTCTATTAAATGTTTGGGTACCAGCTGTCCTGGCAAAATTAGAATTAATTTATTAGTTTTACTTAGTTTTTATTAGTTTCAGCCTATTCTAAGACCTACTGATTATACACACAAAAGTTCATAAGAATTGCTCAAACCGTTTCAGAGGAGTTTTGTTAAACATTCTGACACGAGAATTTTATATATTATTTAATGTCCCAGAGATAAATAACATGTTAGATCCACAGAACCAAGTAATTACTTATCATTTTAAACATGCTTTATGGTCGGAAAACCATTATATATTTAAAAAACTTTAGATTGAAGCTAAACCATTATGGATACTCAGAAATATATTTTTAGTTTAAATAAACACCATAAAATGTTGAAACTTTTGGCTTCATTAAAACAGAATTATGTATTGATTACACATTTTTTATAGGAAAACTGGTTTTGTCAATGCTTCTCTGTAAACACGTTTTGTTAGTAGATATTAACGATCTAATTGTAACAAATAAGAACCTAAACATAACACGTCTAAGTAACGTAGTGAAACTTATACTTGTAATATGAGCATTCTGATCTAAAATACTAAGGTAGGTAATATCAAGGCGAACTTACCGATAAAGGAGTTGTACAGCTGTTTTTTGCATTCGGCTTGGTAACGTTTATACTAACGTCGGAACAAGGATGATAGTAATATGTACTCATTTCATACTGAGTTCCATTCATCTTGACCGCATAGATATCCGCTGAGTAGAAATCTGTAGAAGCCTTTGCAGGCGTGAGGTCGATTCCGGTGCCATTTGGAAAAACACACGAACACGGAGACTTTGCTACACATGAGTCTGCATTAATGAAAGATGAAGTACAGATCAAATAAACCACGCCAAAACCGAAAATGTTCAAAAACCCCATCTTTCGATTAGGAAAACACAAATGAAACGTAATAGGCACTTTACACTTGAATTATTTCACCCTTTGTGTACGACTTGACGACTTATATCTTTTACCCAATCACAATCAACAAAATAAAACGCCAATGCTACCGAGTCCGACAGCAGCTGGCTGTCGATGTCGAACCCACTGACAAGTCGAAAGTTCGAAACCAGAACCACAGATAAACAAAGTTGAACTAAAGAAATCTACATTTTTGTACAAATGTAGATTTCTTTGGTTCACATTTTTACATGTTGTTATACACATTTGCCCACTATTAAAAGTGTTAATACTGGACATTGAAGCCTTCCATGGTGTTTGCGTAGCATCCGAAAGACAGAACCACCCACTTAGCTATGGGATTAAAATTAACTGTGGCAACTTGACAAATACAGGGCAACTTGCCCATAAATGATCCTTACGAACAAACCTGTTTACATGCTCTGTGCCTGTTTACGTATAGGATTTAAGGTAGTGTTCCATATAATTTTAACAGTAGTAGATTTATAAGATTACCATTGGCCACATATTCTTTTCCACTGTAATCTCTGTTGGTTAATAAAATATGGCGTTTAGAAGTCGAGTGGTGACAAGACGTGTTTTTGCTGGTGTGTGAAAATTGTTAAATTGCCAAATTGACCTAAAACAGGAAATACACACATCAAAAGTGTCTAGGGATCAACATATATTTTTGCAATAACTTTTCTCCTGATTGATATTAATTAAAATTTTCTTTAAGGATTAATCAAATAAAGTGTTTTCGTTTGTCACAGTAACGATAACCCAAGTCACCTTTGCATTAATAAAGAAATTTGCCATTTTCCGAATAAAGGGATTTTTGACATTTGAACCACTAACATTAAAGTTCGAAAAAAAGACTGAAATAACAGTTTTCTTTAAAATTTTATTGGGTAACTTAAACAATTAATAATCCGTGTTTCTACCGCGAACACTAACAACACAAGAACATCGGTTTGGCATACTCAAAATGAGTTCATCCAAATCACGCTGTGGAATGGCCGCCCATGTTCGTTGCAACAACAAAAAAAGGTCTTCTTGCGACTGGATACCCTCCATATTCGGCAGAGCTCTTCTCTGTAGCATATCCCATGCATGCTCAATCGGGTTCAAGTCTGGCGACTGAGCAGGCCAGGGCAGGACATTGATGTTAGCTGCGGCGAGAGTCTGTCTTACAACTCTTGCGGTGTGCGGTCGTGCATTATCATGCATTAACTGAAATAAGGGACCGATTTGCACTTGTAGAGGAACGATGACGTCTGATACAATCGTCTCAGCATAAATTTGAGCGTTGAGGTTGCCTCTGATCCAAATCAACTCAGTTCTTCCGCCGATCCAAATACCCGCCCATACCATGATGGTTCCACCACTATAAGGATGGACTTCCTGGCAGGATTTTAATCGCTGTTGGCGTCCAGGGGTTCTCCAGTGTCGTATACGTCTTGTATCCGGTCTCATACCAAAACGAGACTCATCAGAAAAGCACACGAAACGCCATTGTTCTTCTGCCCAATTTCTGTGTTCAAGAGCCCATTGATATCGAATCCTACGATTGTGCATTGCTATAGGTGGTACCCGTAGCGGTCTTCGGGAATGAAGGTTCACTTCATGCAAGCGGTTTCTGACTGTTTGGTCGCTAATTAAGTTCCCTGAAGAGTGATGAAGCCTCACGGCTAACATCATGGCGGTTATTGTTGGAGCTCTTCGAGTTAAGATTTGAATGTATCGGTCTTGTCTCCGTGTGGTGCAGCGATACCGTCCTCCATGGCGCTCAGCCACGGTACCAGTGCTTCGGTAACGTGTCCAAAGTCGACTGATAACACTCTGACTTGTATTCAGAGCTAAAGCCACAGTACGTTGCCGGGAACCAGCTTCTATCATTCCCACGGCTCTGAGCATTTCTTTCCTGCTTAAATGACGTCGCCGCTCCATAATAACGTTGGTTTTAATCAGTAGTAGGGAAACAGTAGCACTAATAATGTCTTCAATGCGTTGTATGTTTTTATAGGGAAAATATTGACAGCTGATTTTCATCTTTTACTCGAATTTGATTCACAGTTCCTGATTCAAATTATGAAATGCACCAAAAAGGATCCATATAAATTTATAAAATCATAAATTTATTACAAAGCCACATCTCAATCTCAAGAAATCCGCATAAAAATGCTTGATCCCTAGACACTTTTGATGTGTGTAATGTAATCATCTATGAAAACTGGTGGTTAGGTCAAGATGCCAAAGGGGTGACAATTAGACCTCTGCTATGTTTCTTTGTCTAGAACGCTAATTTCTAGGTGTTTTAAAGAATTCGATAGTTACTATGAATTATTGCTTTATTATGGTCACAAACAAATCATATGAAACTAACAAAAGTCGATCAGTATCATAGTTATTTGATAAAATAGTAAAAATGTGGTCAAGTATGGTCAAGTTGTCACAGTTTACGGTACTAAAATAACAAGTATCAAACCTGTTAAGTCGTAGTATTCATAGTGACCACATGTGCGATACTAGCGACCTCATTTATTCCACACTCTTTTTTGCCAAGCTGTAAATCATTGTGTTTTGTCGAATAACCTGCATTGGCTTCGGAGCTCCCATTGCGAAAACTAAATTTGAATGCTGGCAACTCTACTGATTGTCAACTGCCAAACTGTCAAGCAAGTCAATGTCATTGTCATTGAAATATTGACTGATTTTGATTGCAATTATTTGCAATCCAAAACGTAAACATTGGGTGAAAAATTGAGTTTTGGAATATTAATTGAAGAAAAATGAAATAAAACATCTCAGCACCACGAAAATCATCCAACATGGCAGATAAAACCAAAAAAAAAATATTTACCGCGAAGGTAGGTTCAGAAATTTCGTAATAACCTTAACATCGGCCTGTTTTCCTCGGGCAAGAAGTAGGAAGATGATTAATAAATTCTAATTGCTCGCAACAATTCTGTAAAAAATAACAAGTCTATAGTCGTTGACCGGCTAACGCAGTTGCTATTTTTATTAAGGATGGCCTTCTCACTTAAACAAGGCAAACTAAAACAAACATCCTAGGTACCACCTAACTGTAACGATATAATGTTCTGCAGGAATCTACCACTCCAAGGAGGCCGGTGATTTTGAAATCAGATCGCGGAGAATCTAACAAAGATCAAGCTAAAGAGAAGCAGGAAAAAGAAAAGCAGCCGACTATAATACTGAAGACCAGAGAACAGAGTACTCCAAAAGAGGAACGACCGCAGAGTCCAAAGTCAATCAAAACTTCTACATCTGAAAGTGATGGTCATCCCTCCATTCATAAGATTGCTCAAAATGAAAATAAGGAAAAGAAAATGTCAGGTAAGAGACTTAAGGCTGCAGCACACTTGTTACACCTTACACCACTCCACATCCACACGGTTTCATCGGTCAAATCCGAAACATAAATACTTCAAATCACAAATACTTCACTGATTGTAATGAGAAACAATGAGAACAACTCACACTGATGTTAGGTGGCATGGTGTGTAATAAGCCTGTAGCCAGCCTTATTCATGAATCTCTGTTTTTATACATATTAGCATATCAGAAGTACTGCAAGAAAGAACTATGAAAGTGTTGTCATTGTTTTGCAATTTCTTAGCTTTAATTTTATCTTTTAATTGTATATTTAATTATTATTACACAATAATATTAATTAATGCCAAAGTTTTTAATTAAAGTAAATAAATAAGTTAAAAGTTTATCCTGTTTTTATATATTTTTACTGGCTGTGATGTTAAATGCCCCTTAGTTCTAAATATTGATAATTATGCATTTTTGGTATCTAACTCTCAATACAATAACTGGCAAAACTTTGATAACTGGCCTGTTGGTAAAGTAGTTAGTGGCCGTGACTGCTATGCCGGAGGTTGTGGGTTCGCTTCCCACCCAGGACAAATGTTTATGTGATGAGCTTGATAATTTGTTCTGTGTCTGGGTGTAATTTATCTGTAATGTTTAATATATTTAGCAATATACATATAAGTATTAGTGATGTAACGAATGTCATTTTTTAAACATTCGCGGATGCGAATGCAAATGTCGACTACTGACATTCGCGGATGCGAATGCGAATGCGAATGTAGAAGTGTTCAAACCGATGTATCTTCCAATTCACGTTGCCCGAATGCAAAGCGTGTCAGGTTAAATGAAACCGAAGATACCCAAACAAATAAAAGTATCTTTGAAAGAAACAATGAATTTACTGATGGATGCGAGTGACAGTGAAGAAGAAAACATACCGCTTAAAACTTTTCAAAACCCAGTTAATCTTTTAATCCGTAAAACTGTCACAGAATACTCAACCGAAAAACGCGTGGCAAATGACGTCAACCCTTTAACTTGGTGGAAAGTGAACAAGGCAAGGTACGGTCTTATGTTTATTATTTATTTATTTTATTTTTAGGAAGGCTTACAGACTAAAAATCCAGTGTATGTTTCCTGTAGTTCGGCAGTATTTAGTTACACCACCAACGAGTGTCCCGAGCGAGCGCATGTTTAGTGGCGCTGGACCTTACACACCACATCGAAACAGACTTTAAGGAGACAAGGCGTCGAAGCTTCCTCTACTAAAGTTAAATAATAATTTAAAAAATATAACTGTTATTTTAATAGAGTATTTTTGTTTGAGAGTTTATAATTTTTTTGTTTGTTTAGATTATATTTTATAGTTTAAAAGTAAAAAATAACACCGTTTTCCCCCCGAAGGGTAGAAAACGAATATTTAGGTTCCAGCCGAAGCTTGACCCACTGGTGAGAGAACATCCTGGATTTTACGTGTAGCAACACTGTTTTGTACCAATTAGCGCCCTCTATGGCACGTGGAGGGAGGCTACCGTCGCCTCCCCTCCCTCGCCGCGCGGTCCTCGCAGCGCCGGGCGCTTGTGCTCCTCAGTACTTATGAGCCAGCAAGATTGTTAAATCTTAGTGGGTCAAGCTTCGGCTGGAACCTAAATATTCGTTTTCTACCCTTCGGGGGGAAAACGGTGTTATTTAGGTGTCCGAGGCTTCGCTTGACCCACTGGTGAGAAGTGTTTATTTTCTGCTGGCGCTGCGATTGGACGTACTGTGATCATAAGGCTGGGTGTTTAGGAGTTGTGACGAACATCCCAAAAAATGAGTTCCGTTCAGAGTATTAATTCGTTTTAATGTAGGTAACAACTTAGAAAGTAAACAACAAATCAAAATAATTATGATTAAAGAAGTTACAGACTTTGACTCCGAATCACATTATGATGCATTACATATTAATCAGAAAACATTTAGCTAGGTCTACTAAATCCTATAGTAAGTATTTGGCTATACTGGTGAAAAATAATCAGCAATGTTAATCGTGGATCGGTTAATTTCCTGACGATTACTAGTTTCCTTAAAATAATGTCGGAGGAATGTGTCCTTGCTTTGCCAGTTGCCTCGCTTCAGTATTTCATCTAGGTCCATGGAATTATTTTTCCAATTGGCGCTATTAACAGCTGATCGGAGGCTGCCAGGCGAGTCCTGAATATGAGCATCTTTAAAGATTGTTCTTATCCATCCGGCTATAACGGTGCGGGAGGCCGGACCGACTTTCCCTCGCGTGGTAATGAAAAGACTTGTGAGATTATTTTTACTTGACCTGCGAAGTTCTGACACGGTTATAAGATTTTCAATCCAAAAAACAAGATTCAACTTGTGGACCTCATTACTCAACAACTTCCAGCCTGATTGGCGATAAGTCGCACTATCTGTTTTTGATCCAAATTTTGGCCAGAAGATTAGAGAATCGTTAACTCTTTCAAAAGAACCGGCGCAGATATCTAAGAGAGTCAGGTCGTGAACCCTTCGTCCTGTAGCCAAGAGTAGCAGAATTGCTACATGCCGAGACACTTGGAATAAACTGTCGACATTCACGGTGTAATGTTGAAGATATTCAATTAATTCCCCGATTTCCCAAGTTAGGGATTTCTGAGGGGGAGGTTTACTTAGGGCTATGGCCTTCAGGGTTTGACGAACCAAAGGATGTTTGTTGAGCTCGTTTGCATTCATTGGGTTAGCGAAAGTAGTAACTACTGATTTATGGACGGCTATAGTACTAGTTGCTAGTCCTATTTTCGTATGTAAGTGACAAATGAACTTAGCCAAATCGTTTGGCCCTGGGTTTTCGGTATTACAGTTATTCTGAGTTTGGGACCACTTTCGCCATCTTTCCCAGGCAGGTTTATATGTTTTTAGTGTTGATTTTCGCCAAGAAGATTCGAGCAGCTTTTTGTTTTCCTCAGGCCAAGAATTGATTAGACCGGACCAGCCTGAACCTTCCAGACCTGCAAAGACAATTTGTTCGCTGCTACGGGGGGTTTGTTGGTTACGAGATCTACTAGGTGTCTGCGGGTGTGCCAAATTGTTAGAGGTGGGCACAAAGCTCGTTGCCTCAACTCGGCTTTCCAGAAGGTCTTCTCCCATATGGGCACCACTAGTAGATACACTCCTGTGCTCTTCTGTAGGTGTCGTAGGACCCGCGGTACTAGAGCAGGTGGTGGGAATATCCAGCCTAGTTCGTAATTCCACGTTCGACTGAACGCATCCACAAACACACAGTTCTGGTCGTGCGCGTTCTCGCTGACATAATTCTTTACAACCGCAGATCTTTCGCTTGCGAAGAGATCTATTGAAGGAGCTCCAAATCGCCGAAAGATCACGTTTAAGATGTCTGCCGTCAAGGTCCATTCGGGCAATTCGTTTTCTCTGGATAGGCTGTCGGCAATCAGGTTGTATCGACCCGGGAGATATCGGGCAATCAGATGTATGTTGAATGAATCTGCGAGGTGGAAGATCTTGAATGTCGTTTGGAGGAGTCTTAAGGACTTCGTACCTCCCTCTTTTGTTATGTAAGCTACTACGGTTTTGTTGTCTGTTTGTACCATCACTGTTTGATTTACGAGTTTGGGACCCATTATCTTTAGCACTTCTGTTAGCGCCCATAACTCCTTCTGGTTGCTGTGCCACTTGCGTTGCGTTTGGTTCCAGAGGCCACTTAGCTTGACTCCGTTGACCGTAGCTCCCCAACCTAAGTCGGCTGCATCCGTGCTTACGAACATGGTAGGATCTTGGTGATGTATTGGTGATTTCTGCGCTATGTTCTTTCTCCACCACCACAGTTCTGCTTTCACGGATGTGGGCAGCAAGTGTCGTTTGTTGCGGTTCTCCTCTGGGAGCTTGTTCGCTTCTATCTGGAGCATTCTGCAATGTAGACGCCCGTATGGTACTACGCAGGAGGCGAAGTTTATGTTGCCTAAAAAGACTTTTGCTGTTTGCCACGTCCACCAGTTCCTTCGTAGAGTATCTTCTAGCAGAGTCCGATTTCTGGTTATTTTGCAGGACGTGAGGCTTTTGGTGTTGTTGTGCCACATTTTGTAGGGGTCAACACAGACTTTTCTTGATTTACACACCAGCCTAGCTTCACCAGTTGGTCCGTGGCATACTGAGTTTGTTTTTCGAGAGTATGAGGGTCCGTGTGCATCAGTAAAAAATCGTCTAAGTAGACGATCATCCGAATAGATTGTTTCCTGAAAACATTTGCCAACCAGTTAGATACATTTGCAAACGAACAAGGAGCAGTTGCTAGTCCGAAAGGCAGACAAGTCATTTCGTAGGTGACATCAGCGTAAGAGAAAGCTAAATATCTCCGATGGCCTTTAGCAATCGGGATATGAAAGTACGCTTGAGATAAGTCAATTTTGGTCATATAGTCTGTGGCATTCAAGCATTCTCAATCCTGTGATGATTTATGTAGGAGGACGTAAGTACAAATTAAGACTTCTTAAATCAAAAATTGGTCTATTTGACCCGTCTGCCTTCCGTCGGAGGAATATGTTGGACAGAAAGCCTGTCTTGTGATGACACTCGCGTATTGCCCCCATTTGTTTTAACTTTCCGATTTCTTTTGACATGTCTGTCGAAACTCTGATTTTGTATCGGGCGCAAGTGTCCCTGTCCAGTCGATAAGATGGCGGACGTTTTGTGAATGGGATGCGATAACCAGATATTATTGACAGGATACAGCGTGGGGCACCTAGGTTCTTCCACTCGTGATATTTAAAACTGACCTGTCCGGCTTGAAATTTAGTATTTTTTCGCATCATATCGCCTTCTATTTTTCGGCGGTGGACGCTGATTAGAGGAACGTGTGTTCGCTCTATCGGAGTTCCGAAAGTTCGGTTTACGAAACGGCCGCTTTTCTTTAGGATCCTGTTTGTTTTTAGGTTTTGGTACAAATTGTGAGGGTTTTTTAAACTTTCCTAAAAACACCTTTGATAGCCCTCCTTGTTCTTTGATTAAGTCGGATAACTGCGGTTCCGCGAACAGGTGGGTTGTGGAAGGTGGAATGGCATGCAATAAATCGCTTATCGTTTTATTCTGAGGTTTGAAGAGGGCTCTTCTTTGCTCCAGAACCTCTGCCCTTTTCCCGCAAGTGTATTGGAGGAGAGCATCTGAGACTTTTCGGAATGGAGCTTTTTCTTTCATGGCTAGGTTTTTCGTAAGGTACGCTTTTACTTCCGGAGGCGCACTGGTACAGGCATCTATAAATTCCTTGCGCTGTTGCAGCAGACCGTGGGTAATAGCTCCTAAGCACTGATCCATTTTTTCCAGGACTGAGACTAGTTGCCACTGAGGGGAGACTGTTGCCAGATGGCCATTCAGTTTAAGCGCCGTGAAGACAGGTGTTGCCTGGAATTGTTTCTGGACTTCCGCATATCGAATGTTTTTCCAGCCGTCAGATTCCAATTTTTGACAGTGGGTACCTTCTTCTACTAATTTCTCAGACGCTTTGCTGATTTTTCCTTCACTCTCTTTAGTCTCCGGTGCAAAGTCAAGAAGAGGTTCATCTTCTGTATCTTCCTCTTGTTCCTCCCCTAAAGGTGGTGCGTCCCAAGCTTCTTCTGCTTCGTCAGCTGTCGAGTACGACTCAAGAGGTGCATGAATTTCAGTCTGCAAGGTCGACGATGGCGGACGCGTCAGGCCATAGGTCAGCTCACACAGTCTTCCTAAGATTTCATTCTGTTGGCGCATATAGTCTTTTAAGGATTCCGCTGAGAAGTTTTCTGTCATTCTAGGGACTTTTGAGTCTGGAAGTGGTTCCGGACTGCAATGTCTTTTGGAAGCACGCGACGACCCAGTCGTGACATTGTCTTCTTCGGCTTCAGTTTTCAGAGCATCCGAGGCTTCCTTGCGTGATACTAGGTATGGCTTTAGGGATAGCAGGATGGCATCAAATTCATTTTGTACGCTGACTGGATGAATTTTCGTCATTATTGAAATCGGTTGGTAAATCAGAGCTAAACCGATTGGCCACTCAAGCAATTTTCTTTTAAGTTTTCTGTAACGGCGTTCGCTAAGTGAATTCCCACAGCGGAATATTTTGGCTAGGCGCACTGTAGGTATTGCGAACCGTAGCCTTGCTTCGGTATCGGGAGCTAAGGTTCCGCCGAACAGGTCCTTATATTTGATAGCATTTACCACCCAGTCTCGCCAGTTAGCTGGGTACAATGCATCCAAAGTTTGTAGTAGGCTTTGGTAAAAAGTGTCATCAGCTGCAGGTGGACACCAGTTTACAAGCTCTCCCATCGTGGTTGTCATCTGCAAGCAGACAAGCGCAAACTCAAGTTGTGGCCAAAGCATAATGTGTAGGAGAAGCGGTGTGTGCATGTCGCCTGGGCAGACGACATTGCTCGGATCAAAATTTCCGTAGATGCCGTCGTCTGTTGGCCCAGGCGACACGTCGTCTATTGGCCCAGGTGATATGTCGTCTGTTGGCGCAGACTACACGTCGTCTGTTGGCCCAGACGAATCGTTAATACGTTCTTTCGCACTAATATTGGTTTGCCTTTAACTTCAATGTCAACATCTAATTTCAAAAGGACCTGTCGAGCTTCTTTAAGTCGATGAAATGCTGCTTGGTAGTTATCTTTACCAAGTGCTCTTTTATATCCATAACTTTTAGTTCGTGAATCCAAGATGTCAAATACATCATTCATTAACTTTACAAAGTTTGCTGTAGCTTCAACATTGGTAAATTCCGGAATTTTCAAAATGTTTTTACAAAACAAAAGTGAATCTGCAACACTTGCGCTAAATAGTTGAGTCGCCAGCTTGACATTCATAATTTTACTTTTATAAAATATATGATTCGCTCGGAGTTTGTTTGCCAAATAGAATAACTCCTTTTCTTGCAGATCATGCAATCTTTTAATGTATTCAAATTTTATTTGGTCTTGTGATTCGTTAATAAAATATTCATAATCTGAAAACGTATTTCTTATAAGTTTGAGCATGTGACAGGGATCGGCAAAAAATGACACCTTTTGGCCCGAGGAAGGGTCCAAAAAACTGGTCTGCAACTTGTTTGTGTCCTGGAAACAACATCCTAACTCTTCTGCCATTGCGAGATTAGCTTTTACACCGTCACATGTGAGGGACATGATTTCAACACCAGTTTCGTGGACAAGTGACAAAGCTTCCGTGACCAGTCGAGCCTTTTGTGCGGCTGTTGTGCCTTTCACCAAAAAATATCCTATGGGCACTTTAAATATTTTATTTATACCCACAAGTAAAATAACAAGAGCGTCGGTTGCTTTATCGGAGCTGTCGGAAATTGATTCGAATCCATGGTTAACATATCCAAAATATCTTTTCGTTCGGGGATCCCATTCCGGATATAATTTAATTTTCATTTCGTCAAAAACAAGAGCGCCGTAAATTTTGTTTTTTTCCTGTTCACATCTAAGTTTTAACGCATACAAGCTCTCAGTTGTGAAACCAGGCTGTCCATCGATGTTGCTATACCACTTAGATAAAGTCCTTGGATGAGGAAGACAAGTCTGAAATACCGTGCGGACATACTTATACGCCTTTGCAGAGTAGTAATGCAGCGTGAGTGCAAAAGATCGTAATTCTGGTGAATATTTTGTTCTAGAGAGCTTATCAGTTTTCTTCATCTGTCGCTTCAAAAGTTCTTTTTCTGTTACACCAATTTTGCCTAAAACTAGTTTATCTTCTTCGTCTATCAGTGATTGTTCTTCTAAATTGCTAAGAAGTTCTTGGAGAGTAATGACCTTTTTCTTTAAGTATCGGTTTTTTGATTGCAATTTACGAATTTTATTATTTTTTAAGTGTAACTGTCTACGCAATTTTCTTTTTCTTGGAGTCTCGACTAAGTCACTGACAGATGTTGTTATGGTCGATTGAACTGGGATAGGTTGTATGTGAGAAGTAGATGGTAGAGGGTTGGATTGGCTGTGTGAAGTTGAAGGTAAAAGGTTGGATTGGCCCTGTGAAGTACATGGTAAAGAGTTGGATTGGCAGTATGATTGTATTATGGATTGGGTAGGTGACTGGTTACTAATTACAGGTTTCTCAATTTCAACGGATAATTGCGAAGAAAAACGTGCTACTTTAGTTGTAACAGCAAGTGTCGACATTACACTCCTTGCGCTTGTTAAAGTAGGTATTGCACCCTCAACCAGTTTTCTCCTGTTGTTTGAAAGTACTTTAAAACTATCTGCCGTAAAATGGTTAGAACAGATCACACTTGTACGCGTGGGTTTCCATGTTTCCGCAGCACAGCAAAATATCCTCCATTTTTCTTTTATTACAGGTTCTTTTGGAAATCTGTTAAAAAGAAAATATAATAACAATAATCAGTTTAGATATGTGCCACTAGAATACAACGAATATTATATTTCAACATTATTATTCAGATACATAACAGTGAACTACACAGTTCGAACACATTAATTAAATATTGCGTTAAGTGAATGAAAACCTTTTTCCAATATTCATACTTTCACTCACATTGTCCCCTATGCAAACGATGCCCCTGTACTGCGTCAAAGCTACCATCGTACCACTATACTTTTCTGTCGTAATGGTATAAAGTTTATTTTAACATTGTACTTAAATAAAACCTCGTAGGTGCATAATAAATACTTACATGTGATAGGAAACACCATGGTTTCGCAGATTTGTACTAGCAGATCGATTTTTGCACATACAAACGGCACAATTAACCATTTTTTGGGAGAGCCTTTTTGCGACACAAAACGATACACAATGGCGGCGCGGTCACGAATGAACTAGTTTTATATAACGCATATGGTCATATGGCCAACGTACTTTGGCAGAGGGGTTAACCCAGCTTTGCCGTCTCCATAGGTAAATGCTCTAAGGGGTCAAGCGAAGGCTCGGACACCTAAATAATGTTGTTTTTGATTGTTAAAGTGTTTACTTACTTGTGATTCTTATGAAAAAATATTATATTCATAGTCTAATGTACAGAAATAATAATGTGTTTGTTTTATTATTATTTTTAGGTTTGTTCAAGCAGACGACCTATAACATTAAAACTTAAGTAAAAACTGATAAAAATTTCATAGAAGAATTTGTTTTTATTTGTTTACATTAGATTATACTAAGTATATGTATACTTTTTGTCTTATAAGTTTTCATGAAAATTTAATTATTAGAAAAGTTTTATTGCCCATACCATTATAATGAATAAATAATATCAAATGATAAAGAGAAGACTGTTAATGTGCTTATGAGGTTAAGTTACTTTTTCTTGCATTAAAAACATATGAAATTAATGGATTTTGATTTTATTAAACTACCACTATCTTCAAATTGTTTTTTTTCTGATACCTATTCATATTCGCAAAACATTCGCAGAAATTTTGCGGATGCGAATGCAAATACAAATATCCAAAAATATGCGAATATCCGCGAATGCGAATATTCGTTACATCACTAATAAGTATGTTTATCAGTTGTTTAGTACCCATAACACAAGCTCTGCTTAGCTTGGGACTAGGAGGCATTAGGTGAATAGTTGTGGAATATATTTATATATTCTTACTTTATCTTAATTTCAGAACAAAAGCCGAGTCCACCGCTGAAGTTCATGACTGAACCTGTGAAACTTCTGGATGAGAATTTAGAACTAAACACCAGTGCTTTAGAGTTCCTACATGACTCCAGTACTAACTATTTAGTGGTTGGAATAATAGGTAAGAAATTAATACAAAAAAGAGCAAAGGAGTTATTTTTCCTTAGTAGAGCTGTTCAACATCGGTATAAGGGACAGCGTAAAAAGTACCTCATCCCCCATAGAAAAGGGAGGGCCCTTTTATCTCAAGGGTGTTTTGTCATGTGTTCAATCGCGCGGATAACTCAGTCCTTATAGTTCGTTCGCGTTAAGAATGCAGTGAGTCATCAGTGTAACTGAAAGGTAAAGGTGTATTCACAGTGGTGTTAAATTCAAACAAATTATATTTTACAAGATTAAGTTTAATGTCGTGATGGCCCAGAGGTTAAGGCGGTCATGAGGTTGTGGTTCAAATCCATTGTCATAAAAACTGTTGTCTCGGACACACCGCATGCAGCTGCCGTTTTTTGTAGCTGCCCAAAGTCACATTTAAATCACACTGTTTAAAATACTTAAAAACATTGTAAATTACTTTTGTTTCCCCACTATGAATTAACGAACCACTTTTATTTTTACGAATTGGCTTGAATTCATTTTTTTTTTATTTATAAAAATCAGTTAACACAAATGACAGGTCGTCGAAGCAATGCCTTCAACTGTCATTGTGAACTTGACTTTGTAATTTGAAAAGATTTGATTGGTTAGGGGACGGGGCTAGGCCGACGGAAAATGATGACTCACTGCATTCTTAACGCGAACGTACTATAGTTCGTATGTGGCGAGATGACGCTACAGGTTAATCACAGCCAAAGTTACTATTTTTGTATGACTGTCTTTATCCATAATTAGTTTGAATTTCGAAAATCTGAAAACTAGTATTATGCTGCCAGACAGAGATCCCGTCGCGGTCGCGACCTGTAACAGTATCACCATGCGTTATTAACTGAACAAGACCGACAAGCCCGGTGCGTGTTATGGCTGCTGACGCCGCGACGGGTACCGTCGCACCGAGTTGTTGCGTGGGTGCGTGGCGCGCCTGCCCGTGACGGTCGCCTGCGCAGGTTCCCGCGATGGAGCGCTGACGTATGAAAACCGCGCGGGTGCCCGCTTAACGCAGTTTTAGGCCTTAAGATAATATCCCTATAAAGTTTGTTACTGGTTACTGTTGTTATCCTGTGTCATCCTATTGCTGGTCAAATGCTTCTCCCCACGACTGCTTCTTTGTTTTATCCAGCTCATCCCGCCTCTTGTCTAATAAAGTCTATTACAATTGTTTTTTTTTTTTATAAAATACTAAAATTAAAAACAAATTTGTTTCGTTTTCAGGCACACAAGGAGTGGGCAAATCAATGATACTGAACCTGATTGCTAATAATGTGCATGATCAGAATCTTTGCACTCAAATACTGAACTCTCATGAAATGCCAGTTGATACCACATTTGATAGCAATGAGGTTGGATTAGAGAATCAACTGGAAGGTCTGGACTTTGCTGGACTCCCAGAACCGAAAGTACCGGATAAAACAGAAAGTATCTTCAAATTTAAAATGCAAGATATAGAACAAATAGAGAGGGGAGTTCATTGCACAAAAGGTAATAAATGTTGAAGGCATGTTCCTGCTATATTTTAATTATACATCTTACAATTATTACTATTTAAGCGGCAATAGCCCAATGGTTAAAACATCAGCCTGGCGATCAAGAGGTCGTACTTTCGATCCCCACCCATTGCACTATTGACGTGAAGCCACTCCAGACAAGCAATACAAGTATATTTAGCTTAGTTGAAGGGGTTAACAAAACTACTAGTAGGTAATGTGTAACAAACATTGAGAGTAACAAAAAAATACAATATTTGACTGCTATGCCAGAGGTTGTGGCTTCAATTCCCCAAGACAAATATTTGTGTTATGAGCATCATCTTTTGTTCTGTGTCTAAGTGTAATAAAATTTATCTATGTATACTCACAGCAAAAGCTCTGCTTAGTTTGGGACTTGATGAGGTTGTGTGAAAGTTGTGGAATATTATTATTATTAATTTCAATATAAAATAATAAAACGTTTATTCTGGACCAAACATAAAATACTTATATTACACCCACCAAACTGCGTAACAATTTATCGGTAGGATATAGCATGTTTTAAATAGTAATTCCTGAATTTCCTTTTAACCCTTGGAATATAATGTCATTGATAATCACCAATGAAAGCCTCCCAGTATATTGGGCAAAGCTCACTGTGACTAGAATCAAAACGGATGTACAATCGGACAAAAGCAAGGCTTATTGTTAATTGAAACGATTGCCATGTAGCAGAAAGAAATTATAATCACCCTTCCACTCTGTATTTATTATTTTATCTGTCGTAACCTCCTCATTTCAGGCATCGACATGTACATCACGAACGATCGTGTGATCCTCCTGGACTGCCAAGCGTTATGGTCGCCGTCGCTGATTGAAGAGTCGAACACCGCCATCACAGCCAGAAGTGCTAATGTAGTGACTGTGGACTGTCTCCAAATAGCCTCATTTTTGATGGCCATATGCCATGTACTTATTGCGGTGCAGGACTGGTTCACAGATTATAATTTCCTAAGGTTAGAGAAGTCTATTATTTTTTGTATTTTGGAGATAGATAGTGTGACAGTTGTGAACAAAAACTTTTTGCACTGATGCTGGAAGAATGTTTGTTCTGGTTGGTTTCAAATACTCAAGCGATTTGGAGTAGTTTTAAATATAGTTCGTGACACTTAGAGAATACTCGACTGAAGAAGCTCGGCCGAGCCGTCCGGCTTCATGAAACTCCTATGAAAAGTTATAGCTTTAACGTTAATTTTAGGGAGTGCCTGCAAAACCATGATTACCAATGTTACGAAAATAAGACTTGGCGTTATTAGTTTATGTGCAGGCGTTATATTCCAAAAGCGCTAGCCGTATTTCGGAAATAAAATATTGAATATTAAATTGTCCAACTTAGGTTAGTGTAGGTTATCACCACCTTTGTCGGGCGTCCCTAGACCCACAAATTTTTTTTTGTAATGACTATTTATTCCCAAATCTGAAATTACTTACTTAGTCAAATTACAATACAACTGTCGTATTATATTTTCGTATTCTCCAGGTACATTCAAGCTGCGGAAATGCTAAAGCCTTCTCTATCAGCGTCAAACACGGTTCCCACAAACCAAGAAGGTTCAGAGTCCACCGGAGGAGGTGAGAGTCACCCTCACTTGCTGCTGCTACACAACCGCTGTCAGCTCGAAGACTTTACTCCCGAATCGTTGTGCATTATGCAGGATCTTTATCGGTGAGTAGCTTTTGATACCTAGAATCTGCAACTGTTAATGGGCCTCTTAAAAAGTGATGAGAAAATGTGTGGGGGGCGTTAGCCATTGTTTCTTGGGCTCAAAAGGAACACAGGATACAGAAAGAAAGGGATATATGATCCTGTATCCAGCGTTGAAATTTTTTCTCGGCTCTCCTTGTTTCGCTGCTGTTATTTTTGCTTTAAGCTGTTTAAAATCATAATATCTTACCTAATGAGATTTTAAATTAAAGAAATAGGTTATTTACTTTTAAAAGAAAAAAAATTGGTTAGTATAGAAATGATGAGTTCATCAGAAAGAAACGTACATAAAGAACTCTTGGTGTTTGATGTGCGACAATGTCAATTCCCTGGATTATTGGGCCTGTAGAGCCAAAGCCGCCATGTTGGTTATTATTCGCTTTAGGGTCCAGTGCCAGACCCTTGTAAAGAACTCTTGGTGTTCAGATGTGCGACAATGTCAATTCCCTGGATTATAGGGGCCTGTAGAGCCAAAGCCGCCATGTTGGTTATTATTCGCTTTAGGGTCCAGCGCCAGACCCTTGTAAAGGACTCTTGGTGTTCAGATGTGCGACTGAATTCCACACTGGATTATTGGGCCTGTGGAGGCAAAGCCGCCATGTTGGTTATTTTTCGCCAACAATCAATCACAGACTCCTTTAAAGTCAAGCGAATAACTACAATCCCTCTTGGGTAAAATTTGGTTGTTTCAACATAACCCTCCTTTATTTACTGTAAACCAGTGTTGGAATCAGCGTATCCGTTAAATTGAACTTTAAATAATACATTATATCATGTCAATAACCTTTAAGCATTGACCGTGGCGCTCAGTTACGAAGGCGGTATCCTAAAATGGCGTCATGGCCAGTAATTAACAACGTTTTTCAAGTTCAACCCTGAACTGACATAATGTAAGTTTAACAGGACAACAACTTATCGTTAAGTGTCGTTCGAACGATATTTATGGTTACTTTGATCTACAGCAGTCAGTCAATGAATAGTCTATTTTGTTCTTCTCATGTAGAGACCCCTCGGAATATTGGAGAAGTCTACTTATCGAATTATACAAAAACTTACTGTTTTGATTTTGACCGCGATGTATGTATATTTTGTAGGTATGTTTTTTCATCTGTTCCCTAATAATTTCTAAACTGCTTATAATACCTTGACAAATGAGGTATCGTTAGAAACGTATTGTTCAAACACGCAATGTGTTAAGAATTAGGCTAGGCGAATTTGGCTTAGGCTAATAATATGCTTCTTATGGGTAAGCTCGTTCCATCGTCGACCTCATCTCTGACCCTAGGACAAGATTGAGGTCAAGAGTAGACCCATTATAATATACTAGCAGACGTCACGCAGTTTCACCCGCGTAGTTTCCGTTCCCGTGGGAATACGGGAATAAAAAGTAGCCTATGTCCACCGGGAATAGTGTAGCTTTCCACCAGTATAATAATTTTTAAAATTGGATCATTAGTTCCGAAGATTACCCCCTACATACAAACTTACAAACATACAAACTTACAAATTTTACCTCTTAATAATATTAGTATAGAGTATAGATAAAAAAAAATCCTAAGGATGTAGGCGACTGACTGCTCAGGTCTGGCTTGGCTTTTCAACTGTACCTTTTTACATAATGTGAAATCAGGGAAATTAGTTACATCTATACTAACTATACTAATATTATAAAGAGGAAAAGTTTGATTGTTTGTTTGTTTGCATCGAATAGGCTCCGAACCTACTGGACCGATTCGAAAAATTCTTTCACCGTTGGAAAGCTACAATGTCCCCGAGTACCATAGGCTACTTTTTATCCCTGTATTCCCACGGGAACGGGAACTACGCGGGTGAAACCGCGTGACGTCTGCTAGTCTATACTAATATTATAAAGAGGTAAAATTTGTAAGTTTGTAAGTTTGTAAGTTTGTATGTAGGGGGTAATCTCTGGAACTCATAATCCAATTCTAAAAAATTTTTAACTTGCTGAAAGCTACATTATTCCTGAGTGCTATAGGCTATAAATTGTTTCTATAACATGTATATTAACCGAGCTATCACAACTTTTGTCTAGCAAGTCGGAAAAAAATACCTCATAAAACAGAATCATTTGCGTGCGCTGCCTAAACAGTTGCTTAAAATTAAAAACAATGTATGGCTACCTGGACCGTCTTAATTATTTCTACAAAAAAGTCCGCGATACCATATCTCTATCTTTTATATTTTATCTTTTATACTTCATTTATTGCATTAAAAAAATTTTTTTTCGGCATACTTACGTTTGGTTGATTATTTGAGCAACAAAATATTAATTCTTATGACAATAAATTATTTCAGTATCGCAAGAACATCATACCGATAAGATTTGCCATTTACAGTATATCAAGTGGTCATACAGTTTCGGAGATAATATAAAATTACTAAAACGCAAAATGCCCCTAGCATAAGTTTCATTGTGCAGACGTTTTACCTATTTGCCCATAAATGGCGTTCTGTAATTACGTCATTTCTCTGAATCGCGGTGTTAAGACTCCGTTGTCGTAAGAGTTAGAATTCTAATATTACATGTCAGTTGCTTATTGGTTTCGGTTCGGTTGTTTCGTTCGTATGGTTGTTGTTGTTGATAGATACCTCAGAATCGAAAATATTGTAATTTCGTTGTACGTGATAATTGTTTTCAAGTCTGTGCGTAGTTTGTTGAGAGCATGCTTATAAGGAAATCTCAACTGTCCCGGCAGACATCACAGACAAGAGCCGCTCGAGTACGCCGTACGGAAGAATCTGCCCCTGAAAATGAGCAGCGCCTCTCGAGAAATCTATACTTACAATAAAAAATCTGTAGAAGTAAAATTTCTGTACATTGAAAATATAAAAAAAATAGCGGGGGGTGTTACTAGACCGAAACCGAACCCAAAAATTTTTGTCTGTATGTCTGTCTGTCTGTCTGTATGTTCAGGTATCACGCAAAAACTACCGGTTCGATTACGCTGAAACTTGGTATACTTATTCTATAATATCCTGGGCATAACACTGGGTACTTTTTATTCTGAAAAAGTATATACAATAAAAAACAAACTTAACTTTGCGGTTCGATCCCGAACCCCAACTGCACCAACCGCAAATAATAAGTTTGTCGAAGGTTACGTCACCCGCAGTGGAGTTCACCAAGGGGCGCTGCACACGGCTAAGATACTATAATGTTTTATCTTAAGATACAATATAGTTCGCCATAAAATTCAATGGACTATCACACACTACTAAGATAATCTTCTTCTTCTTAGCGTGTCGATGGCAAACAAAGTCACTAAATTCTAAATTGAATGACTAACTAAGATAATAAATAATAATTATAATAAAACTGTACAGAAGTCAATTCTGAACATTGAATATACACACATCAAAAGTGTCTAGGGATCAACATATATTTTTGCAATAACTTTTCTCCTGATTGATATTAATTAAAATTTTCTTTAAGGATTCATCAAATAAAGTGTTTTCGTTTGTCACAGTAACGATAAACCAAGTCACCTTTGCATTAATAAAGAAATTTGCCATTTTCCTAATAAAGGGATTTTTGACATTTGAACCACTAACATTAAAGTTCGAAAAAAAGACTGAAATAACAGTTTTCTTTAAAATTTTATTAGGTAACTTAAACAATTAATAATCCGTGTTTCTACCGCGAACACTAACAACACAAGAACATCGGTTTGGCATACTCAAAATGAGTTCATCCAAATCACGCTGTGGAATGGCCGCCCATGTTCGTTGCAACAACAAAAAAAGGTCTTCTTGCGACTGGATACCCTCCATATTCGGCAGAGCTCTTCTCTGTAGCATATCCCATGCATGCTCAATCGGGTTCAAGTCTGGCGACTGAGCAGGCCAGGGCAGGACATTGATGTTAGCTGCGGCGAGAGTCTGTCTTACAACTCTTGCGGTGTGCGGTCGTGCATTATCATGCATTAACTGAAATAAGGGACCGATTTGCACTTGTAGAGGAACGATGACGTCTGATACAATCGTCTCAGCATAAATTTGAGCGTTGAGGTTGCCTCTGATCCAAATCAACTCAGTTCTTCCGCCGATCCAAATACCCGCCCATACCATGATGGTTCCACCACTATAAGGATGGACTTCCTGGCAGGATTTTAATCACTGTTGGCGTCCAGGGGTTCTCCAGTGTCGTATACGTCTTGTATCCGGTCTCATACCAAAACGAGACTCATCAGAAAAGCACACGAAACGCCATTGTTCTTCTGCCCAATTTCTGTGTTCAAGAGCCCATTGATATCGAATCCTGCGATTGTGCATTGCTATTGGTGGTACCCGTAGCGGTCTTCGGGAATGAAGGTTCACTTCATGCAAGCGGTTTCTGACTGCTTGGTCGCTAATTAAGTTCCCTGAAGAGTGATGAAGCCTCACGGCTAACATCATGGCGGTTATTGTTGGAGCTCTTCGAGTTAAGATTTGAATGTATCGGTCTTGTCTCCGTGTGGTGCAGCGATACCGTCCTCCATGGCGCTCAGCCACGGTACCAGTGCTTCGGTAACGTGTCCAAAGTCGACTGATAACATTCTGACTTGTATTCAGAGCTAAAGCCACAGTACGTTGCCGGGAACCAGCTTCTATCATTCCCACGGCTCTGAGCATTTCTTCCCTGCTTAAATGACGTCGCCGCTCCATAATAACGTTGGTTTTAATCAGTAGTAGGGAAACAGTAGCACTAATAATGTCTTCAATGCGTTGTATGATTTATAGGGAAAATATTGACAGCTGATTTTCATCTTTTACTCGAATTTGATTCACAGTTCCTGATTCAAATTATGAAATGCACCAAAAAGGATCCATATAAATTTATAAAATCTTAAATTCATTACAAAGCCACATCTCAATCTCAAGAAATCCGCATAAAAATGCTTGATCCCTAGACACTTTGTGTATATTCAAAATTAATATTGGAGGATGATTGGTGATCGATACTGATGCCAAAAATGCAATCAGTAATTGTTTTGTCTATCTGTCTGTCTCTATGTGCACGCATAGTTCAAAAACTATTATAGGGATTTTAACCAAACATGGTACAGTTGTAATCAATACGCCTAGGCAGGTTGATCTAAGTCTCAGTTGTTTTACACATATGGTCAGTTGTACGTCGCTCTTTCCCGGGTCAGTAGTTCCAGAAATCTTTATGCATACCTACATACCGGAAGGATCAACTTTGAAAGTAGTCTATCCGGAAGTATTATGCTAAAATTATTACGTTTCTAAATCAACGCACAGCCCAAACCTCTGGTATTAGAGACATGAAACTTGAAGGGGTGTTCTTAGTGAAGAGTAAGTATCTTCTAAAAACGATTTTTGGAAATTCAACCCTTAAAGGGAAAACATAGGGGACGGAAGTTCGAAATCCACGCGGGCGAAGCCGCGGGCAAAAGCTAGTATTATATAAAGTTAACTACCAATTCAATTGTTCGATATTCAAATCACAACTGTCATTCTTTGACATTTGTATAGAAATACAATACCACGGTAAATTGACAATAGTCGGTAGTGTGTGTGTACGATAAACATTTTAAAAAGCTACTCATGGTTCTCAAATACTAACCTCAAATGAATTTTCAGGAAAGCATTCCAGAAGTCAAATCTTCAGCTGAACTCAGGAATGTACATGTTCAGTGACACGAACAAGAATAGTTTGAACGTGGACAGCGTTTGTAAAGGTTACAGCATAGAGAAGTGTGGAACGCCCATCAATCTATTTCTACTGCCGGAAATATACAGCGACTTTGGTAAGTTTGTTCACAATGCCAAGGTCACTTCATTCAGTCGCTCGCGTTCATTTGTCTTTGGGAAGGTTACGTTGCTCGTCGATTAAAGTTTTGTAATAAATCAAGCTGTAGCATTTGTTGGTGGAGGAATTCGATTTTAGTTTTATTATTGGATTTTGGTTAATTTGTTGAGATTTATGATGTAGGTAATGAAGGTAATTGGAAACCAATATTGTTTATGTATGGTTCGACTATGTTTTTTTTTTACTGAATTGTTCTATTTATTGTGTCTATGTAGGTATCTAGGTATATTGTCATTTAGCAGTGAGCACACTCATAAGCCTCAATGGCTTGATACATTATTGAACACTGGCTATAAAATTAAAAAAAAACAAAAAGCTATGGTCGCATTTCGATACGTGTAGCCGGTTTGTCTTTGTTGTGGCTTGTTTATGTGGGCTATCGAAATGAAGCGCTGCAGGAAATAATTTTAAAACTAGAACTAATTTAAATTCAGGGGTAAATATAAGGAGATAATATTAAACCTGTCTGCAAAAGGTAACAAAAAAATCGAAAAAAGTAGGTATTACTATTTAAGCAAACTGATGCAGTTGGTAACAGTTATTTAAGTGCCTATGCAGTGATAGCTTCCCGTACTTCTTAACGGTTTTCGGTTCCAACTTATTTTACAACCCTCTAGTACTTTGTAGTAAAATTGTTTTGTTTGTTTGGTTAGAACCAATGTGCAAAGCCTTGAGCATAGGCGTAGGATAGCTAGCCTTTCGGTTTTCTATAGGATACATTGAATTACATGACATGATTCCGCCATCACCTTTCTACCATCGGACAACCTGGCGTACGGCGAGTGTCCACCCTTACAGCGTTGGCACTCCCACGATTCGGACAAAGCGTTTCGCTTCGTCGTTTATACCGCGTACATCGAAGGACTGGAACAACTTGCCTGCTGCGGTCTTCCCGTCCGATTATAATTTAGGTGACGTCAAGGCTAGAGTGAATAGGCTCTTAATAAACTAGTGCGCTTCACCATCACTGATTGCATCACTGCTTACCATCAGGTGGGATTGCAGTCAAGCACTGGTTTATAATATTAAAAAAAAAAATGTAAAGACATGGCCTAATTTTCTACAAGAGATTATTTTTTATTACTGAATTCAAGCGTATGACAAAGCGCACGTGTATAATGTGACTAAGCCTACTCAATTATAACAGTAAAGGCTCGTTTACAGCCACAGATAATATCGCGTATCGCAGTCTGTTAACAATAGTAGACAATATTCGCTTGTTTAAGTATACTTGTTGCTAGTCACGAGCATGCATCTTGTGACGTTTATTTAATTTACATAAGGTTAAACTTAGAATGATAGATGGTAACGTTCGATTATCATCTAAACTAGAGATGGGCCGACTTGCCGACTCGGTATGTCTATCGTTGCTGTAAATGTTCGGGTGATATCGGTAATTCAGTTATGTTCGAAGTATTTTCGCTGACGATGACCCCGTGCCTGCATAGCATAATTTTATACATTTTTGTACCAAATATTTATTTATATTATGGGAGAAAATTATTTCATTTGATTTGATAAGTAGCTGATTAATTATTAAATGTGCGTAGCGAATCAAATAAGTATTCATTTTATGTCCCAGTTACAGTAAGAACACCTGCAACGTAGGCTATTCCATTGACTCCAGTCCCGTCAGAAGTCATTTTTCATGAGTTTAGAAATGTGGAAAAAAGTAATGTGCCGACCAGTTTCGGTCGGTAATTTGGCCGAATAGTTGGCATTCCAGTCTAACCGGTACATCTCTAATCTAGACTGACACTTAGGTAAATGCAACACAGACGGTCTATCACGCGCGATAATTATACGCTTGTGTGAATGAAGCTTTAAGAGTTACCATATTGTTATCGATTGTAAAGGATTAGATTAACATTTTACCTATCTAATCACGGGAATCAACAGCTGCGTATGACTAACAGCATTGTTTTATTGTAAGCCATATAGCAGACGAAAAAAAGTTCCAATTCCAAAAACTTCTTGGCCATGAAAATAAACCCCTTAACTTCATAATACATCTCACAAGACTCATAGTACCTTGTCGTTTCTTAATAAACTGGTATACGTTGTCACTGGCCTTAACTATACTATGTTGACTCCACAGATAATCGAGACGTCTACCGCGGCCATCCAGCCTTCGAGCAACTAGCTAAACGGCTTCGTTGGATGATTCTCGGCGTCAACAGACATCAAGTCACCAACGTACCCAGCCTTTCCGAAAAAGGATGGTTCCACTACTGCAGCAAGGCCTGGGAAACCATTAGAAAGTGTACTTTCTTCATGGAATACGAAAGGTTCCTACCATAGATAATGGTCAACCTCACGCACAAGGATTATGTGTATCAGGCCAGATAGCATCGCAGGTGTTGCGCAGCTGTAATGATAAATAATTAAAACGCGATTAATCATTGACGAAATATTTTAATTCTGAACAGCTGAATAAAATAATTAAATGTACACTTTGTTATTGGTTATAGTACTCAATAAACGTTAATAATCTTAAGGTGCATTTTCATTATCACTGATAGACGCTGTCTATAAGCGGCTTGCGTCTCTGCTCAGGTGGTTTGTAAGCATGTTGATAAACGCTGGCTAATCTCCAGTGTTCGGGGTAACCGGATGCGTTAGCGTCGCGCCAAATACTGAACGGAGGAGCTAACGTCGGAATCGTATAAGACTTCTTGCTGTACGGGTGACGCATCTTAGGCATTTTCACCCCCTTAGAGTCAGTGGAGCCAGTCACGCTCTGTACTGAGTTAGGATTACCAGCTTTAAACGCAAACTTATAGTCTTCCTTCTGTTTCGTGTCGTGAGATAATTTTGCGCCATTACAAGACACGCAATTCTTGTGTTTAGTATTCAATAAATCTTCTTTTGTTGAACGTCGTGAAAATTGTTGCGAGTCATTTGGCGAGCTGTGGTGCAACTTTCCCTGCGCTAGCGGAGTCTTCTCGTACGACTCTAAACTATGACGATTGCGGTTGACGTCATGGGCACTATTGTTATTCTTGTTTTTGTTGTTCCACGCATCTTTTATAGGCTGCAGTTTCTCTGGCCTTGTATCGCTACGACTAGACTTACGACTGATTTCGCTCGGCGTGCCGCATCCATGGATTCCATCACACACCGGCTTCTTCCCAGACTGTCCCGAACTCTTCCTGCTGGATGACTCGGATCTGGGAGCTCTCTCGTTAGCACTAACATGCTGAGGACAATGTTGAACATCGCAAGAATCTCTTCGTCTATCTTTTGCCATGTCCTTCTCGAAATATGGCACAGGATGATGTCCAATATCCCCTACTACACGATTTTGATTAAAAATCGGATTCGTATGACCAATTGTGATGCCCTCATGTTCTTCTTTTGGTGTATGTACCATTGTAAAAACTGCTGGTGCTTTAGAACCGTTTGAACCATCTATATGCTTTGGTGGTCTTGGCTCCCTTTTAGGGTCTTCTGGTCTGAAATCCCAGCAAATGGCTAGGTCCATGAGGGACATGGCTTTTGTATACTGACCTCCTAAATCCGGGGCAGATGTCGACGGCCTTTGACTTTCTCCTTTATCACCGTCAGCTTTCTTGGGGTCGCAAGTCTTAGGTCTATGAACGCGCATCTTAGTGCAACAAGTAGGGCCGGATGCACCGTATCCTTTCCATCCGATAGCGTACGGCTTAACAATGATATCAGAATCACGATGTTCTGCGATTTTTGACAAATTTCGGTATCCTAAAGTATCAGGTAACGGCTGATGCTCCAGATTTCCGACGTGCATCTTCTTCGCGAATTGAAAATTTTGCGCGACGTTCACGTGAGGCAATTTAGGTATTCCACCCGTTTTGACGTCTCTCATATTATTCTGTTCTGCGACACGATCATTTTTCTTCGCGTTCTCAGCGACTTTTCTCCAAAATTTGTCAACTTCTTCCTCTTGAGGTCCGTGTATTTCGTCGACTGCTTCCTTGACCAAAATGTCGTGGCTCTCGTGCCTTTTGTCGGGGTCTGTCAATGAACCAGGCACGTAAGGTCCGCGACCGTCGGTGTCTATTGGTTCTTTCTTATCATTTAATTCTAACGGATCGTCATCATCCTTATTTATTTCATTTCCAACATTTTCCTGGACTTTATTATTTTCATGTCCATTCTGTTTTGTTTGTTTTTGTTCCTCTTTATATTCAGATTCCTTATTTGCACAGACATGTAAAAATTTAAAGGAACCAATACATATTTTTACAAAGTAACTAATAATTAGTATCGAATATATTTGCAAACAGATTATAAATTAGGTACGTTAGTGAACGGTGCTTCAATCAAAGAGTTTATAAAAATCTTTCAATTATTTTCTTTCTGTAATGGTGAACCGGGCATTTTTGTGGCTGAAATAAAATAAAAACAACAGAAAATTAATCATCTAAATCTACCAAACCCGTACCTACCTATTTACTAACTCTTGATGACTCGTAACTAATGCCTACATAGTTTAGCTCTGTGCGGGACATAAATATTGCGCTTTTATTTATACGTTATATTTTGGTGCTTGCTACTAAGTGTTAGTGAAAACTTTGAGACTCAACTAATTACCTACCCATTTTTTTTCTACAAAAGTAGGTAGTTAAGAGAAAATTTTAAGCTCGTGCGCCATCGATATGTTTCTCTGACAGTAGGTAATAGAGTAAATTCTAAAAGTGCAGATGCCACCACATTCAGCTACCGCAAACTGTCAAATATTCCCAGTACGAACCAATAAATCCAATAATAATCCTCTGTTTGTAGTAAAGTAGAAAATATATCAAAGAAATTTGACACATTGTGGTAACTAGATGTGCTGGCCTCTGTACAATCCTGTTTCAAGTAGGCCTAGCCCTATTCCATCTTTTGAAACCGTTACCTAGTCTATATCCATGTTATTTTCAACAGCCTGTACCTACCTATGTGGAATATTGAAAATTAAACCCGGGCATCATAATTGTACGTATCAACGAACAAGTTGAAGGAGAAAAAAAGTGACTACAAGCAACTACAGCAATCACCAACACTGACCTACTTTGCAATACAAAACTTTCAAGGAGACGTAGGTATATGTAGCAGTGACGTCGACACCCGACAAGTCGACACACTACCACGTCACTAAAAACAAACAAGAGCACGTTTCGCGCGCAAAGGTCTCTTCAATCGAAACCCGCGTGTAACCTTATTCACTCACTTCGAACGTCTGGGCGTCCAGCAATTCAGTCTTGGCTGCCGCCTTTTTAGGATTGCCGCGTTTCTCAGAGCGCAGGCGCGCTGCTGCTGCCGCTTTCGGCCTTTGAACGCGAAGATTCAGCCAGTCTGGAAATCGCCCAATAGGCGGCTCTTTCGCCAGGTCCTCCGCTGAAACGAGACAACGGACCACTCGATAACACTGCACGTCTTGCTATGAAGAGTCCTACGCACCATATGCGCGTGACGGATACATGTCTTGATTTAAATTTCGCCCATATACGAAATATTCGCGTGCAGACACATTAATAGGTCATCGATTTTAACGAAAATCCATATTTATACAGCCATTGAGCAAATCGGTAAGTAGCGAAATATTCAAAATCAGTCACTTAACTACTGCGTAACACGATACTTTTGGGAAGTAGGAAGTGTTTTGCGTGTATGTTGACAAATAAATGACGGAGCTTTATGAGCTTTACCAAGGTCGAACAATAATGTTATAATTCGTCAAAGTATCAGAGATGGAAAGTTTTATTAGTGCCAAAACACGCTTTTACGTACCAACTTTTCTTGTAATTTTCCTTGGAAGTTCCCAGGTACCGGTGTAATGGCCAAAACATCGTGATGTGCCCCTCGGGGCTCCGGGCAAGAAGTGGCCGTTGATGTCACATATGGGTTTGGGATCTGGTCGCATTTCCAAAGGTCGTGCTCTTGTTGGCGCCCATCGTGGGACCTGCCAGTTGCCCAGTCGCTTCGGCGTAGATTCCTTGTTAAACTGTTAATACAAAAATACAATTTAAATAATTGATGAGAATAATCAAGAAACTTATAAAAACATAAATTGTTACCATATGAGCAAAACAAACAGTTTCACACTCAATACCATTTTGATTACACGCCAACGACGCGCGACGGCACGTGTCTGTGGTGACAATTTGAAGCACGTGTCACGCACATTTTGAATTAAAATTTAATCGGGCTCTCTATTCCCCGCAGAACAAATCATCATGTTCATCGCGTCAACAATATAAGTCAATGTAAGTCATTGAAGTCAGATGGTGCACCTCTTTCCTTTCTCGAAAAACCTGATTAAGTAGGTAAATAGGTAATACCGAGGTGAAATTTTAAAAGTGAGCTTTTGCTTTTACTATAGATACAAACAATGAATAAGTCATGTGATTGTAGCAGACTGTTTATGACCAGCAGTGCGTTTTGTAAAATCTTGCCTAGTGAAATTATCCCTACCTTTACCTACAGGTAACTAAAGTAAAGGTGAAGGCAGATTGTCATTCGTCTACCACAGTTAGTAGGTAGGTACTAATTCTTTGTAAAAGTCCTTAACTCGTCTTTCGTGAAACCTAAAATATTGCACAAATACTTAACAAACACAAAAAATAAACAAAATCATTTTACCAACTTGAGTGGTCTTCAAATAAAAAATAATCCTATAAAATATAACAATAGCGTCAAACACCCGCCACCCATTGATCAGGTGTCTACTCACCCCCCGTAGAGCTGGGTGTTATAATGATCATACCCTCAACAAAGGGTTGCAAATTGTTATTTACCCCATACATCATGCGCCCATTTGCCTAAATTATAAATGCCCGCAATAATTTAGAATTATCTTGTCAAATAGTTTTTGGGTGACAAAAAATTAGAACTAGGTACTTAACTATTTTTAAAACATTACATTAGGTAAGCAGTAAGTAGATACCTAGATACTAAATTAAAACCAAAAATAAAGTAGAAACGTTGGGAGAAGACGCCTTAGAAGGACATGCATATTATAGACCACACCGCACCTTCTTGGTGAGTTCTCCAGGACTGTCAGGTACGTAGTTGGTACTCGTAACTAGCGTGTAGTTTCTGCCTACCCCGATTGGAAAAAGGCGTGAGTTTATGTAGGTATGTAGGTATATGTAAATTAAAAAAAGATTTAAAACTAATGACGGAACGTTATCATAATCGCCACGCAACGAAAGAAAATAACACTGACTTCCCAAGGTCTTAAAAACGTATTCCGATAAAAACGCATTCAGAAATAAGTAGGTACCTAGATATAAAATTGTACAGTACAACTTGAAGAAAGCAGGGTAAGGTCTTGTTTTATGACTTCTACCTTCGCTCATAACAAACACGCATGCTTAATATGGCGTTTTGCGAAAACAATACCATAGCCATGAACATTATCTATCATAACAACTCATAAATGCTCACTATCTACTAAATACAGACCTCATATTATAAACGCACAAATCCGCAATGCAAAGGCACGCATGGCAGATTATAACCCACTCCCTCTTTGGAGAAGTAGTTGAAACGTCATAGGCTGACTATAAATACAAACTGTTTCTTGAGATGATCGTGAAGATCATCCGCTTTCTAGCTTAGTTTGTGCATGTGCTAACAACAAAAACAACAACAACAGCCTATTGACAAGGGTTAAGTCCCTTGTCTATATGTGGGTTTGTTTTGATGGATTATGAGGAAGTTAATATGACTAAGAACGAAGTGAGTGCTACGATGATAGTTGATAGAGCTGTTTACGTAAGAAAGAAAAATATACATTCATTAATATATGCTGGGACGTCTAAGGAGCATCGCTCACTTAACCAATAGGAAAAAAAGAGATTTTGACAGGACCTGTCTGTCACTATTCAAATTACGGCGAACACATTGAAAGAATGGGATCCCTTCTTTTCGCTTAATGTTCTTTGTCCTAATATACTTCGGCATAACGATTTTGGCACAATTTGTTTTGGCATAATAATATCTACTTTGGCATAATTTTTTTAGGCATACATTTTATGTTGGTATAATCATCTTAAAGGCTAATTTGTTTTGGCATAACTTTGATTCGCATAACGTTAGTAGGCCTATTGCTCTCATAATCAGGACTTGGAGCACCCCGCCGTTAGGTTAGTTAGGTTCCTTTAAACCCTGACAGAAATATAAATAAGAGAAACAGAAACAGTAATCCGTCGACTACGCTTTTTAAATTTCTTCTTTGTTATTATGCTTTAGAATATTATCGTCGCCTTAGAGTGAAAACCTCGGGAATGCATTTTTGCTCAAATTTATTTTATTGCGTTTCTAGGAAGAAAACCTCGCAACGCACCTCCTGATATGACTAATTTGGTCATTTGATCATCAGCGCCATCTCTGGCAGTAAATCAGAACCTCGTAAATACTCGCATCTCTCAGTTAGACGCGCAGTTTTTTCTTCCTCCTGAAAAGTTACTACTTTTACACTTACGAGGTTTTCACTCTAAGGCGACGTTATGCTAAATCATTAGGTTAGAGAAATTTTATTATGCCAAACAAAATTATGCTAAGTTAAATTAGGTCTTAAAATTTTATGCAAATGGATATGATGGAACCTGAAAGAATAGGTACCTATTGTGTTAGCAAAATCTATCCAAGAACACAGGCATAGAAAGAATACCTACTGTCTTTAGCAAAATCTATCTAAGAACACAGGCACCTCTTTGCACGTCACATGCAGATATTTTTATCTAGTTTGCCTGCGTGTTCTGCTTGCATTAAATCACATCGCGTGGTAAGAAAAATAAAGTGAAAGTAGGTACAGCAAAACAACCTTGTACCTAAGTGAAAAGTCTCTTCAAGAAAATTGAAAAATTTAACTTCTGTGTTTTATTGAAGTGTTGCATGTGTTAGCTGTGTCACTATTATTGCAACACCAAAATTGTAGGTATATAACATACCTACAAGATATTTTCCCTTATTCGGTTAATCACAGATTCCGGTTCGGGCAGATTCTTGTTACGGCAGATTTTTCTTTTATTAGATTCTTGCTAAGACAGATATTATACGGTCATCCACAGAAACCTATATTAACGATTGCACCAAATTCTGTAATATTTTTTTAATTATTGTAGAAAATTTTAAGAAAACAACTACCTAGTATTATTTGCGTTTTAAATATGATGTTTACTTTGATTTTGGGTTTGATTATTGCTTAACATAAATTTAATGCTTTATGTTAGTCATGTTACTTCTGCCGTAGGTATAACGAATCTGCCTTAACAAGAATCTTCCCAAACCAGAATTTGTCCTTAACCGATTATGGGGATATTTTTACTGCTGCACTTCCATTTGCAACGTATAAACTGGCATGAACATCATTGCACATCCAGACAGCTGAGACAGCACAAGTTTAGATTATAAGTGATCATGGATCTTGGACCCCCAAGCGTTGAAATGTCGTCGGCTATTTCCAAGTTCTTCTTGTTTTAAATTGTATAAAATCATGCTTTCTATTTAACTCAATGATATTTAAAATAAAAGGTGGTATAAAACCTAGCTTATTTGCTTTTAAGAAAAAAACTCACTGAGTAAGAAATAAATTATCAGTTTTTCATGGCTTTCTAAATCGTTGACGACGAACTTTCTCTCATATCTGAAAAATTATATTATGGTGCATATAAACAAATAAAGAGTGAAAAACATTTTTTAAACCAAGCTTAAAATTACAAATAAAAATTTACAGTACCTAACATTAAAGTAAAGGTAAGTAGTTGGTGTAAAGTGCGTGAGTGATTGTGATTGAGTGATTGACTGACGACAGGCAAATGACTAACGTAGGTACGTTCGTTAGTAGGGAAGTCTTTTAACAACTGCTATTTGATCTACCACTGGAATATAGGTTTACAACTGACAACTGACTAGCAATCAGAACCTAGATTAACCTCTAAATACCTATACCTATTTGCCTATCGTGTCGACACATTCGCAACCAATTGTGACTGATTCACTTATAGCGTGTTGCGTAATGACATCAATTCGCAATTCGTCCCTGAACTTGATCATTTGTCACGGTCTTCTGTCCCCCACATTTAAATAGCTATTCGACTCAAACCACAGGTTATGTAAGGGTTGCGCGATTGGCTTTTTGCAACGTCATTGTGCCTGAGCTAAATATAGAATTCTATTTATTAAAACTAAAAGTTAATTTGCGTAAGCATGTTCTTTTTGCTAGAAGTTTGTTTTTGTTGCGTGCATGAAGAGCGCCCAACGAAACCAACATAAAAGTAGATACCTACTAGAATCAAATTGTGTTCTAACTCTATGATAGGTACTATTATGGTAACCACCCTGATAGTTTTGAAAACAGACGTCTAAACTTTTTAGCATTACATTGCATTTCTTTCATCACAATTACCATAATATTTCCATATGAAATAAGCCATGGACTCTATTAAAGAAAAAGGTCGATTCGATATTAGAGCTTCTAGTAAATTCCATATTACTTATTCACATAGAGTTCTTAATAAAACTTCAGCAATACTCGTTTCGTTAGCCGTATCCATTGACTTCTGATTTATTGATGTTTAAATAGTCAGTTTGTTTTGTGAGGTACCTACCTACCTACCTATTTACTGATTCTTATGAGTTGTTTGTTAAAGCTTTGCTAAAGTCCACAGGGTTCAGATTGAGTAAGTACATATTCTTCTTACAAGGGCAGATATGAAACGCATTGCACGAAAATCGCTCGCTTGCGTTGCGTTTCATATAAGCCGCAATATCATTAAGGGCGCTAGTTGAACGGCACCGTTTAGTAAAGAGGCTGGGCAGTTAATTGAACGGCTGATTAAGCTAGTTGGCTGCGACATATTATATATTGCCCATTTGATATACAATTTGCATTAAATTTCCCATACGATTTTTATTTTTTTTATTTATTGTTCGATGACTATAACTTCTGAAGTATTTATTGGCGTGCGCGACAGTCTATTCATTCGTAGCTATCCGTCGATACTTCCGTTCGCCAAACGTGACTTTAATCGATGTCCCGTACAAAAATAGCTAAATGTATTGTGTTGTAAAACTTAAGTTCGATTGCAAAACAATCTTCGTTTCGACTTGAGGCTAGACACGACAGCTGCTGTCCCTACTCCCTTTCAACGGTAATCACGCACTCGCTTCTTCAAGTTTACGAATGCGGTACTTCCTACACTATCAGACTAATAAGCAAATAAATCGAATAGGGAGTTCCCATTAGTTGCTAATGATTCATGACGGGCGTTTAGTTAGAGTTGAGTTCCATTAAGGCTGAGGAGGTGTTATTATCTACATAACACTGCTATGGTTTTACGAAGAAATGTTTGAAGATTACAGTTAACACTGTTAACAGTTCGTAGGTAATTAAAGAGTGTTCAAATTTCTTTTTTTTTTATTTCGCGTTAATTATGCAAAGAAATAAATGTGATATCTACTATTTTTTTTTTGCTTACCCATATCGTTACAAATAAACACACGTCAAACATGATTGTGTGAAAGCTAATTGCTAAAGTGTGTAGATGATTAAAGTAAGTCTGAAATGAAAAGGGGACAATATGCGAAGTGGACATTCTGCGAAAGAGACATTTTGCGAAGTGGACATTCTGCGAAAGAAACATTTTGCGAAAGAGACATTCTGAGAAAAGGACATTTTGCGACCAGTGGACATTTTGAGAAGTGGACATTCTGCGTCGGAGCCAAATTGAATACTGTGATTAGAATGAAGCAACTGCAATATGGCAAAAATATTGGTTTTACTTAACCATACTAAGTATTTATTTCAGCTGTACTCCTCATACGATCTTCTTCTTCTTCGAACTTGGTCAGTTATTGATTAGATTTGTATCAGACAGGGCGTTCCAATGAAAGCAATTAATCATGAGTGGGCCGTTTGTTTAGCAAACTATAACATAAAGTCCTAGTTGACTCCTACAACTGACATACAAAAATACGTGGAACCGGCGATCAAAAACACCATTTGTCTACTCATAATCTCTAGATTTACTAAAACACTTTTATATCAAAACAACAATACAGAAAACAATTTAACGCGAACACGAGAGCTATTATCTAAAGACTACCAGTACGATGTGTCAAACACGGATTAACATTGCACACAATGGTGTAAAAAATTGTCATTTAGTTGCAAATAAAAAATCACCCCTCTATCCAAGGCCCCATTAGAACGAAAAAAATACGAACGATTTTGAACCTTGCCACCGTTCAGAACACAATAAAAAATCCAGTAATGAATGTAGGGCTATAGATGTTTACGATGTAATTGGATGTATCTAACTGGGATTAAAGGAATTACATTTTGTAAGTAAGTAAAAAACATCCGTGCCCTGTCGTAGGGGAAAGTAAAGCGAGCTGCAGGTGCAGTGGCGATAGAATTTATGGGATTAACGGCATTGGATCAGCTGGGCATGATGATTTGTGGGATACTACACTTTATTACTGTCCAGCAAATGTTTGGTACTTTCATCATCCTCTGGGCCTTTTTCCAATTCATTTCGGGTCGGGCATCATAAATTGTCTTCTTCCATTCATCTCTATTTGCCGTCATTTCAACTGACACCCACTTTTTGCCATATCATTTAACCACACTCTAATCTCTCTTCAATCAATCCATCGTTTATTTGTTCTTCCTCTACTCTTTACTAGCTACCTAGAAAATTAAACTTGTCCTTCCATTTACTACAATATCAAGTCATGTAGGACAGAATGTTGAATGAATGTTAGTAATTTGTCTGATCAAACCTGGATTCTTCATAGTATTCACTTCAGAAATTCAATGCAAACTAACTTGGCATTCATAGATATTTAATGTGAATTTTTATATGGTTTCGACGTCAACCGAACAAAGTTATACCCAAAACTGATAAAAAAAAATTCAAACTACAAAATATATTAAAATAGGAGGAAACGAACAACACCTTCTTGATTAATACCGTTAATTAAGTCGATTTCCATTACATACTTCCAAAAATTTAAATATTCTTGCTCTCAAAATTAACGAGAATACCAGAAAGATTGATGAAAAACCTACTAAAGATAACAGCTTGTAAGAGCTTCAGAATAGTAGCCTCCACTAGGAAACTTCTGAAACTCTGTTCACAATAGAAGCACAATTTACGTAGTAGTATGGATAATTATGTAGATAATGATGATAAAGACATGTGAGCCGGACTTCATTCACATGCATAAAACACGATATCTACTACAGTAGCCAGTAGGTATAGGTTATAACAGACTAGAAACCTAAGTTTGCATATTGGACAAAATTGACCGATACCATATACTATCGAGGCCGGACGTAGCTACTCACACACACATAAACTAATTATCAAATAAGCACTTTATAATAAAAATCTTCGTGGAAGATTATGAACTTACAATAAATTTTTGTTCCACATTTTGTGTATTCACCGGAATAAAAATAATGCTATGAAAAAGAACTGCTTGTACACTTACTTGACCACTATCGAAGTTGAAGGCCATGCTCGTACAGAACACACTACATATAATATTAAAGAGAATTATAAATCGTTTCTTTAATCGTGCACTTTCTTGTTGTCAAAAATGAAATTTATTTGTCAAAATACCAGGAAGGCTTCAGTTGTTTGTCGGAAAATGGGAAAGTCTATTGGCCTAACTGCGTGGTAGTTATGGAGACGGGGTAAATTTCCCCACGTGTCTACGTTCACGGCGTAGGTGGCTTTCAAAGGTTCAATGCCTCCCCGTGAATAGAAAATTCTTGCATGCGCACTAAACGAATTACGAGTAGTAAACTTAACCAAAACTACGCCATGAAAACATTTTTACCGTATTTTTTTGTTCAACGATTATTTGAAATAACAGTTCGTTCTTGTCAACTCAGAATTTTCTATTACCTAGGTATCTACTTTTACTGAAAATACCTTGAACTTTGGATGAATGATTACTATCTATCGTGCATTACCATAATGAACAGATTATTCTAAATGATGATTGGAATAATGGTTTAATTCGTATACTGAGTCACGTAGTCTATGTTTTAAAGATACCGAATAGGCTCGAAAAAAGGAAAATATTTAATAGAGTACTTATCTAGTTTTTTTTCTTTTTTTATTTTTCGCCATAGCTGGCGAAGTGTGGGTGTACTACCAGGTACACCTCTGCCTAGCCCTTCGGCGATTATGGGCGTGACTTTATGTATGTATGTAGGTATTTAATAGAGCCTAAAGTTTTAAAAATTGAATTATGGTTGCCTTTAGAGCGTATGAGCCAGTTTTTAATTTTAAGTCTTTTAAAGACTGTTTTGTGCCTACCGCCGCCGGTCGGCAGAGAATTAGAATTGTGGAATTCCGTGTTGAAGTAGCACCAAAATAAATAAGAAAGGTCAATTTCCTATTGAGGAGGCTATTTATTAGGTTTATATAGGTCATTCTCACTGCCAATTGATATTCTGATGAACTGTGTGACAGAAACACTTGATTTTAACTGCATTTGCCTACTTAATCTGCTTATTTTAATTTATTTGTTATATTATTTATTGTTTGACATACAATTTAGATGTTTCTAACAATCCAACGTTATTGTTGAAAAAATATAAAATAATAAAACAAAAATAAATAGTAAAACAAATCAAAATTAACAGAAACAACCAAGCAACACACGGAAATTGTAACTTTGACAAAAACCTCTACATCTAGCGATAAATACGTTCATTGCCAAGGTGATGACTAATAAGATTTATTGAATGGGTCTACTACAGCATAACTACTATTTACTACTAACCAGCTCACACGAGAGGATATAGAATCAACATAATGCAATAGCAAGCGACCCATTTCACGTTTGAGTCAAAGCAATTGAGTTTAAAGACACCGACGATGTAGGAAGGTGAGAAGTATTAAAGGCTTCAGTAAAATCACTCATTATACCTAATTAAACCCCCCAAAACACGAATACTAAACAGATTTATAATTGCAACTTCTTAAAACGGAAAACAAAAAAAACATATTGCTTTATTTACGTCGCGTGTCCCGTTTCGACGTCGCAATAAAGAAAATTAGCGTTTGCCATGACCTTCGTGAAATATGTTGTCAGAGTATTGTATTTGTTATGTATAACTGTTTATTATAGTATTAATACAGAATTGCGAACTGACATTAGACCGAGGACGTCGCGGACCGGTACATGATTCTTTGCATAAATTATCTTACTTTGTGATCGAGTAAATCAATTTCTGGTCGGTAAAATGGAAATGAGTAGCCATTTAAGTTCAGATGACAGACGTTTTGAATTTGTAATTTATTGGCGAAGAACCACTATCGGGCGTACAACGGTTGTAAAATTATTGTGATGTCTTGTAGACGGGTTAGTAGTAAGAAACTCGTGTAATTTTAAATTGAATACCATTATGGTTTTTCCTATGGTGAATAGCTTCCTTGGCTTTGACGTAAATCCAAGCTCAAGGACAGCAAAGGAAATAAACAGAAGCAGAAAGTCAAGGCAAAATGCCAATGAGCTGGAATATGGTGGTTTTAATGGTCTCTTAGAAAATGAAGATCACTGGCACTTTAATTTAGCTTTGGGATATTAAAACTAAATATGTTCTACCATCATCATCTCCCAAATATTCTGCAGGCCTAGCCATATTACAAATTCTATTTCGATTGTCGTAATCGATAAGCCGACAATAGAAAGAAAATGGCGTAGGTATATGGAATCAGCTGTTTGTCAACTGTCAAGTGTATTTCATTTTCAACCATATTATAAATTCTTCTCGTTAACACTTGACAGTTGTCAAACAGCTGATTCCATATTATATTACGCCATTTTCTTTCTATTGTCACCATATCGATTACGATGATATAAATAGAATTTGTCATATGGCTAGGCCTGCAGAATAGTTGGGAGATGATGATGGTAGAACATATTTAGTTTAATATTCTAAAACTAAATTAAAGTGACAGTGATCTTCAACTTCTAAGAGACCATTATAACCACCATATTCCAGCTCATTGGCATTTTGCCTTTGCCTTTTCAGTCAGGCCTGCAGTTCTGACTGAAAAGAAAATGCCCATTTGCTGAGGAAACTTTGGCCAAGTGATGCACATGGAAGACACAAGTGATAGATAGGCTTTAGGATTGACATCACAGATAAAGGAACAATAACTGTTTTTAACATGAAACTTTGTGGGACTTTTTTATTAAGAATTGTAATCCCTTTTTTGATAGTACTGACTACCGAACCGAAATATTAGAATGTAATAAAAAAAATAGTGTCATATGGAAATCTGCTTTTGATACCTTTCCTTTTTAAACCATTTCAGGTACTGATCTGCATGGTTCTTGCGTGATCTGACCAAGATCATGTCTGGACATTATTTAGAGACTGTGAGCTCTGAGTTTCTTTCGGTGTTTCTTCTCATAGTAGTCAGGTAGTGAAATACCTACCTTACCTTCTATTAAAAAATGACATGTAAAAGTGTTTGTGTGTGAACTTGTTTACAGAAAATAAATATGATTTATTTATGATTTGTACCTACTCATCCCGAATTGGTAAAAGCAATATTTAAGTTACTAAATTAGTTTTTTTTTAGTATTTATTACATAGATGGGATAAGCATGGCCAAAATGGGCATTGCCCTTTGTAAATATTAAACACTCATTTCACCTGTTCCTTTACGTAGTTTTTTTTTTCAGAAAAGCCAATTTTTTTTTATATAAAAGTAAGTTTTGTGGTCACGTAACTCAATTATTCCTCAACAAAATTAAATCTTCTTCTAGAAAATTGCCTTGTCATCTAATGACCATGATTAATACGATGCAAAGAGGTTTAAACACATGATAAGTATTACAATGTGTTGCAATCTACATAGGCAGGTAGGTATATAATTGTGCTCTTTAGATTAGATTATTGGTTTTATGTGTGACATTTTTATATGATATGATAAGTGTTTCCGCTTACTAATAAGTAGATTAAGAATGTCTATCTAAATTTAATCATTCATATACAACTAGGGCATGCAGGCTATGATTTTTGAAGAACCGAGAGTCGCCCGAAGCAGGCAAGTCTTACAAGACTGCTTTTCAGTATGTTAAACATGCTATCCATCTGCCACTGACAAAGACATTAAATATTTAGTTTGCTTTAGACGTAACATCACGATCAAAGAAATAATGAAGAGCTAATGTTTTCAACACAAAACAATAAAAGAGGTTTTGAATATTTTTTTTTAATAAATAGCATTAAAACTTTGTTGATTAACCTACCCAAAAAAAAACTTTTGTGTCTACGGTGATTACAGTTTAACTCGCATAAAAAGATCAAAGTTTGTTTGCTATCTAATAACTTCTGAAAGTCAACAAATGGCTGTGAAAGTCATTTCGTGTGGTTGAGCTTTTCAGCAAGTTCAGGCGCTGAATTATTGGATAGTGATTTTATTTGTTGCCAAAAGATATTGGCAACTGCCAAATGTCACAAATAGTAGCATCGGCTTTTAAATGAGTCTGTTGAAACTATTTTTTAATTAAATTAAAAAGAAAAAATGTTTATTTGCTACAGCGGAAAAAAACTGAAAACGTAACAAATAGAATAATAATAAACTAACAAATAATAACCCAGGACCAAGAAATTTTCATTATAGTGTTAGTAAATATTTTCCAAATTATCTTGTACAGTTGTTCTACAGCGATCTAATAAGTAATTGGTGATTTGATTATTTTTTAAGAAAGTAAGTTATGTTTTCTTCTTGCAATTGTTGGCAACTTCTAATTCGATGAAAAGATATATTATGGTATTTTCTTGCAGTTATATTATGGTCAACCAATGTTACAATCTTTCTCGTAATTTGCTTCTAGGTAGGAGATGTCTTTTAGCGATAAGGCCGCCCATTGTAACACTCTATGTAGCCTCTAACTAAAGTACCTAATAATTTGTTAACTTTTAATATATTATGTACAATAAAGAGTATTTTATTCTATTCTATTTTTATTACTGTAGGTAGGTACTATTGTACCGTACGTATGTGTTGTACTTATAAATTCACATGTGAACATTTCAAATATGAATAATTTTATAACGAATAGGTAATTCAGCTGAAAACAAACCATAATCCTTGATTTTTTGCTACAAAAACTATCTAAACATAAGTACGTATAATCAAACTGGAATATTGGCGAGACATACTGAAATGTTTTTGGGTACAATCCATTTCGCTTCGTCAATTATTCGGGAACACCTGTGCCCCGGGATGGCCGGGATCGATAGGCGGAGTCTACCGGGATTGGCGCATTCCTATAGTGGGAGTCAACCGAGACACACGGATGCTGCGGAAAAAACAAAGATGAAATTGAGTGTTCCTTCAAAAAGGAGCCTTTATTTCATGTACGCCAATGAAGGACATGTCTTCCAAGTAGACAATCTTAATATTCTATCTTACTACAGTTTTCAACATTTTTTCGGTATGTTTGTAATTTTTTCATGCTGAAAAAGCTGTACAGATAAGGGTGAAATTAATAATTAAGTTAGCTTATAACCCGGAATAACACCAAAAAACAGCAATATTCCGGTAATTTCCAAGATTCGTGAGGGTAGATTTTTGTAACTCTTACACGGAAAAACTATTGAACGAATCGTTATCAAACTTTTCAGTTTTGAAGCTTATATTTTCATATTAAAGAATCTGTAAAGATACAAATGCTGAAAAAGTTGCAGGTGACTGCAAGTAGGTATCAGATAGCAAAAGAATAACAAACCATAGGTAATTACATAACCAACAGAACATGAAAATTTCACGTGTAATGTAGTTATATAGGTACCTATCAATTAATATATTTCAGCCGTAGGCACACAATATTTATCACGTTATCGGTCATTAAGATTTGATCTTTACCTACTGGATTTGAAATACATAATTACTTCTGATACCCTTATCTATAAATAAAGTCTCAATAAGATTTTTCGAAGTGGTCCAAGGTAAAATTGACCGCTTGATTTTCAGGAGCGCCCATCGTCTGTCTAGATCCTTTTTCCCAACTATGCCATGGGTTTGCCTTGCAGTTTAACCGGATCGGTACAGTTGACAACCAGTGTTAAACGTGGAATGACTGCCCAACTGACCTCCACAATCCAGTGACTGACGAACCTCTTGGTTAAACGGACTGTCAGACTTTCGGGATTCGACTTCCCGCAGCGACCGTCAAAAATCGATAAATGACAGCCGGGACCGCTTCTCTTTAGGTACGTGTTTTCCAACTTTCCAAGGCATGGAAAGCGGTCTTGGTTGAAAATGTCTGTTACTGTTCCAGTAGTGGGTAGAGACCTCTTCTCATGTTACCAATCTTTTTCTTCTTATTCTTTTTCCTTTTCTTTTTCGTCTGTGGCACCGTAGCGCCCAAACGGGTGAACCGATTTAGATGCGGTTTTTTTATTTGAAAGCAGGGTTTTTTGCGATGGTTCTTAGACATAATTCATCAAAATCGGTTCAGCCGTTTCAATGTTATCAGCTCTTTTGTGTTAGCTACCGTTGCTGTTTTAGACGTCTATGGGTATTAACTTTACTTTAAAACATATGTGTGTCTTAAAATTTCAAACACCCATGTGTGTAAGATTAATAAGCAACATTATGGTGTATTTGGTCTGATGCAGCCAGGATATCTAGCAGACTAATACACTCTTGGGAAAATAACAGCAGATATGTCATGTTTGGATTCATTTTAACCAGCATTTGATTTTGCACACAATGCATTGATGGGAACAGGATGAGCCGATGGTGCAGCCAGGCTATCCAGCACACCAGTAGGTAGACTCTAAAAATAATAGCAGATATGTCGTGTTTGGATTCGTTTTAACCAGCATTTGACTCTACATACAATGCACTGAAAATTCTCATACTATTTACTGTGTAAAAGAAAATTAATGCGATTAAAAATTTTAAAATAAAAATTAAATTAAAAATTAAAAAAACCCCCACCGCAAAAATGTAAACATTTAAAAAGTTAAAAATAACACTTTAGCCATGAAATTTTACTTCACGTCGGGGTACCGCTTAAGTAAGGAATGTTCCTAGTAGTGAAGGTATGTAGGTACTTATTTTAACGTTACCCCGACGTTACGTAAAATTTCATGGCTAAAGTGTTATTTTTAACTTTTTAAATGTTTACATTTTTGCGGTGGGGGTTTTTTAAATTTTTAATTTAATTGTTTCATAAGTGTCATTGTGATTAAACTATAATTACCAAACTAAAAGTCTAACCTAGATCACAGCGATGGGGAGGAGTACTTTTACGCCTGAATGTTCCGGTTTTGTTTTGTTTTAGGGTTTTTATTATTATAATTTTATTCGTAGTTAGTTTTAGTGTGCATATTCAATTTATTGTTATGAGTTTCAATCAAATATATTTCAATAGAATGTCTAACCTCCTCAATATTCATTTTCATTGAGAAACAATTTTTTTTTAATAATAACATTCGTGGATAGAGAAATATGTGAATCTTGTTGTGTGTATTGTGAGGCACCGCCCTCTTCGCGAGAGGGTTGGTCCATCCCCTTCCAGAGACGATAAAAAGCGGAGGGATGCTGTCCTGCTATCTATTGTGAATCTGAGTGAGATACAGTGCAGTGATAAGAGTGATAACTAAAACACTTTCCCTATTTTTTTGAGTCAATGACTAATGTACCTGAAGTAATGTGAATTTACATAAGATCCTTATTGCTGTGTAAAATATCTTAAAGATGTGCTAAAGGATTATCATTAACCCGGTCAAAAATAAATGTGAGTAACTAAAGGGATTATGGTTTTTTTTTAATTAATTAAAGAAATAAATTTTATGTGTTCGAAACGCAGAAACGCAGAAAATAAACTATTTAATTACTTCATAATCATAATGTTTACATATGAAAATATGCCTAGCAATTATGAACCGCTTCAATTACCAAATTCTATAGGTATCTAAAAAATATACTTACCTACTGGCCAGTGGCCAGTATTCCACTGCAGGGCAAGGCTCTTTACATGCAGAGAAGGTACGAGTACGAGGATTGGCCATTATGGACTTTATTAGTTAACTAACATTACATTGCGCATCTAGATGAAATTTTACAAAATAATAAATTTTCTGTTCATCTCTGATACCCTGGTACATTCAAAACAACAGTCCTAATTCAATTTAATGAACCTTTATGTCCAAAAGTTGCTGCACTTAGTTCCAGTCAATTTATGTTTGCCTGGTAAAAAAATTAGACAGTCGATATAAAACTGTCTATCGATATATATAATTAATCCATCATACCCCTCGCTCTCTAATTTTAATCATGGTTGCGCTTCGCGGAATAAATATATCATATTTTTATTTTGATTTTGTGTGCGCAACTAAAAGTTGCGCTTCGCGGAATGGTTGCCCTTCGAGGAATACCCCAAATTATGTGAAAGTGTGTCGTAAAGTGATAACAACTCATAAACAATAGTTTAGTCCAATCACAACTCATAATTATTCGTTTCAGATGTCAAAAAGGTGTTCGGGAAGTTTCCAAATACATTTTTGACATCTTGATAAATAATTGAAAGTAGCGAAATATTTGACAGCTAATTACGACGTTGCCAACCTTAGAATTACTTACACGCTCTTATGGTGTTGGTGACACACTTTACGAAACGTCACGGCCACCTCATAAGGGATCTACCGCGCGGCCTGGTACTTTCTTTGGAATACAAGACGCGCAATTGATACAGCTCCAAAATGTTATCTGTTCCATTCAGGCTAACCGGCACTTTTATATGCATGGGTTCTGAATTAATTTTCGAATTCGAGAAAGAATTCGTAAATTCGAGTGGGATAGATGCAATTTTTACAATGTGGTCGACATGGCGCTTACCTTATTTTGTTGGACGTTAGAAAAAAATAATCATAATTGACACGTAAGAATTAAGAAATAGAACAAAGATGGGAAAACCGTGCAAATTTGACTATGCGGTATCTCTATCACGAGTGTTTGACGCAAATGTAAAGTCGAAACGTAAATACGATTTCAAGTTTTGAATACCTATGTTATTAAGTTAGTTTTAAGTCTTTAATTATACCTGATGTGTGATGCTAATTTCGGATTGGCGGCGCTTGTGGCTAAATAATAACTGCCGCACGGGTCAATCGAAGGTTAAGCCACGCTAGGTCCGTGGATGGGTCACCATTTATTACACATCAAGACTCCTCCGTGTCTCGGAAAGCATGTTCAGCCGTTGGTCCAAGCTGTCATTTGCACATCTCTAACAGCCAATACGATTAGCCAGAAAAACGAGTGTCTGACAACCAGTTTAACCCAGGAGTATCGTGTTACCCAGTTACTGGGTTGCGGAGGTCAGACAGGCAGTGGCTTCATCTAAAACTTTGGTATTCAACTGTACCCGGTTAAACTAGAAGCCAACCTAAACGTAGTTGGGAGAAGGCTAGGAAGATGACGATGGGCGACACTAATTGCACTTACGTCCTTATTAGTTGGTCGTAGAAAGCGATATTCTTGAATAATAAGTTGTGAAGTTGATTAACTTAGTACGGAGTCTATGGTGACCAGCGTGACGTTACTTGTCATTTGAAAATGGCGCGAATGTGTTTTCGGTAATGTCACGTGGACAGAGTCGTGCTGGTGCGTGGGAGCTGGGCAGAGCTCAGATTGATTTGAGGCACCAACGATGACACACATCCAGTACGAAACTGTCAGTTACCTATTTGAGTTATGGTTTGTGATTACGATTGTTAAGTGAGGTTATTACTGCAATGAAGATTGTTATTCTACGTTATGAACTCGGTACCACGAAACCCCCATCGGTGTCAGCTCAACGCTCAGCCATCCCAGACGCCGACAAGTTTTAGCTTAAATGTTGCAGGGTAGTCATATAATTAAAAATCGATCGAATTAGTGTTACGCTTATGTCAATAATTTGCACTACAGCTACGACTGTTTCCAAAAGACGCAAGCTTCTTAACCCTTAGAGACACGTATGTTTTGATTCCCGATCAAATCGAATTGACTGCCCGCAAGGGTAGAGTGCTTGAGATAAATATTACAACACGCGTTCACACCTAGCACTAAGCGGAGTCTTTAGGGGATAATAAATCCGTATTTATTCTTTTTATATCGCCCCCAACCCTTCTGGTAATCGAATCATGCCCGCTAACCGTATCGAATCGATTCGTTTGATGGCGTTCTGGGTTCTTCCTATTTGTTACAGTAGTTTTGACTTTAGTATTAGTAGCCTCCAGCCTGCGTAGCATGAACACCGAAGAAACGGTCTTTGTCGTGTCTCGGAAGAAAAGAAATTAAGTGTTCATGCTACGCAGGCAAGGGTATTGAAAGAAATTTGACAGATAGAGGTTCCTGTCTATATAATCTGTCACTTTGCCGATTCGTCTGTAGACAAAGGCCGTTTCTTCGGTGTTCAATGTGTTCATGCTACGCAGGCAGAATAGTAGATAGTACTTAATTTTATAAATATCTACTCTACCAAGCCATAGGTCTCAAGTTCGAACCCAAGACACCTCTGACTTGTCAGATTCATGTGCGTATTGTATAATGGGCTATTTGACAACATTTTAGATTTTAGTCCATCATCTAGATTACAAGAAAATATTCGACACATAGTTTTTTCTTTTTCAAATTTATGGAAAGCTGTTTAGATTAAACGCATTAAAGTTGAGGAGAGGGGGCTTGTAACGTCATTAACTAGTATAAACTGTACTGGCTACTGACGTCATGCGACATTTTGACTCGATGTATCGCCGTTATTTTTTGATTACGTGAAAAAAGAAAAAACAAATGTAGAATATTTTCTTGTACCTAATCTAGATGAGGGAAAGTGAACAAAAATAAATATTATTTATCAATCAAAGCCGTTAATTGATAAATAATATTTATTTTTGTAAATGGGTCCATTCAAACACTTTTGCATGGCACTTTTTACTAGAAGGTAAAGTCGGCGTTTCACTATCGATCGGACTACTCTGCGAAGAAACACCGAAATAAACTCAGTGGTCACAGACTCACAGTCTCTTTTAAAGTCTTGGTCTGATCATGTAAGAACTTTGGCGGTACGAGGAACATTGTGTAAAGTTCCTCATCCACCATTGAAAAGGGAGGATCCTCCGACCAGACGGGTGTTGTGTTGGGTACGTATCATAATCCCGAAAGTCAAAATACCGATGATTGAAATACCGACGTACAAAACACCGAAATTTAAAATACCTAAAGTTTTAAATGCCGATAGTCGTTATATCGAAACACAAAATACCGATGTACAAATGCCCGAAAGGACGAAATCCCGAATGGACGAAATCCCGAAAGGACAAAATCCCGAATGGACGAAATACCGAAGGACGAATTACCGATGGATGAAATCCCGAATGGATAAAATACCGAATGGACGAAATACAGAAATTGTCACCGTTTTCGAGAAAACGAAGGCGAGTGAGCGAAGCGAGCGTACCGTGGCAGCGGCTGCTGAGCGCCAAATTCCCTCTTTTGCAAAGCACGCATGCATAGAAGTATAGGTAGGTTTCCTAGTGAATAAAAAAAATATATCGTATAATCATAATATTAATCAATATATTCAAGTAAAACAGTTACTCAAAATGGAAACGGCTAGGTTAGGTTAGGTTAGAACTGTGACCACGCAACGCGCGGAGGCGTGCCGCGGCAGCGGCCGCCGAGCGCCAGATGCCCCTTTTTTGCAATGCACGCATGCATGGTAGATTAGAACTTAAAGATATTTTATCGGGCGCTCGGCGGCCGCTGCCGCGGCACGCTCGCTACGCTCGCTCGCCTTCGCGCGTTGCGTGGTCACAGTTCTAACCTAACCTAACCGTTTCCATTTTGACTATCTGTTTTACTTGAATTATAATGATTAATATTATGATTATGCAGTATAAGAATTCACAAGGAAACCTAATCTACCATGCATGCTTGCTTTGCAAAAGAGGGAATTTGGCGCTCTGCGGCCGCTGCCACGGTACTTCGTTTTCTCGGAAACGGTGACAATTTCGGTATTTCGTCCATTCGGTATTTCATCCATTCGGGATTTTAACTTTCGGGCAAATGTACTTTCGGGATTTTGTACTTCGGGTTTCTAAACTTCGGGATTTCAAACTTCGGGTTTTTAAACTTCGGGATTGTATTCTTTCGGGCAAATGAACTTTCGGGATTTTAAACTTTCGACCAAACATACATTCGGTGTTTCAATTTTCGGGATTTCGTCCATCGGTATTTTAAAATTCGGTCTTTTAAAATTCGGGATTATGATACGTACCCGTTGTGTTTGGTGGGCTAACTACTGCCCGACGGTTGTTGTCTGGAACTTGTAGGGGACGATGGGGGAATTGCGGACGCTTTTGCGGAAATTCAAATAAAACTCAAATTATTAACAATAATCAGAATTTCTTTATTAATTATTAAAGTATGGTTATATCCCTTTCAAATGAACATTAATTATTATATGAGATCCATCAATATCTCCTAAATTTTAACCAAAAACAAAAACATATGTGTCCGTAATTACCCATAGCTCTTGGTGTAATTACGGACCAGTGCTGGGTTAATTGCGGACAACATGGGGTATTTATGGACGAGGTCTATTTTCACATGCAGAATTACCAAATGAAGCTCCTTGACGGAAACCCAGCACTGCAATTCTCATACGCGCAATTCTTGCATTTCGAACACATAATCCAGTCTTCGATGGGTGGGTCAAAATACTTTTCCTGACATTAAATGCAGAAATAATCATCTTTTTCTTTAACAGTTTAAAAAAAAAACAAGTTTCTTTCACCTTTTGGTCGTTTTTCTTTAGTGTTTTTTGGTTTCTTATTTGTAGTTTTGATCTCTTCTTTTTCCAGGCTCTTTCTCTTTCTTTCTAATTTCTTTTCTTCTTTTTTTCTAGGTTTACTTTTTCCGCTGTGCTGGCTAAAATGACGGAATGTTTTTTTGACTGATTGGGATGTTCCTCGGGGTTCTGCGGAATTAATAATATGTTCATTGGTAGTATCTCAGACAACACTGGCTGGATGGTAGCATTGTCATTTTTACTTGATCGAAAAGGGTTGCTTTGGGATTGCCATACTTCTCTACTGCATGACGAACAGTAATCTTTTTCTTTTTGATTGCTTGTACAGATCTTCTCTTTGTAAAGATTTAATGGAGTAGGTAAGCCTGTTCTTATGTGCTAGTATATTTTTAAGGCATCTGAAATAATAAAATATTGCTGATTACAACAAATAAGATCAGCCGGTGTAATTACGGACGTCCGTATTTACCCCAGGTACTCTGTCCGCAATTAACCCAAATGACTTTGAAGAAATGCAACGATATTTTTTTTTTTGGCTTAGGAATTTTTTTGAGGCAAACAATAGAGCTATTTACTCGTCATTAGCAACGCAATCGTAAGAAAATATTACCTTTTACTGCACAACACACAACACACAACAACAACCACCCCACCAACCACCAACCACCTTTTACTGTGCATAACACTCAAAATAGTAAACACCAAAATTAGATAAAAATTGCCAAATTTGTAAAATTTTACTTACCTTATAACGTGTACGCACCTGGCCGCGGGATTTTTTGGTGAACACTAAAGATGACTGAAGCTAACGCGTGATTGTGACGGCCGGGCCCGGGGGGCAGGGATTGAGTAGATATATGCTTGTCCGAATTTACCCCGCGTCCGTAATTCCCCCATCGTCCCCTATACGTTCAAATCGCGCAGATAACTTTAATAACGCAATGTATTACATCAGTCATTAGTTTGTTATGTTGCGATATAGATGCCGCATAAGAACCATGCAGATTAGTGTTTGAAATGGACTTTTGGTTGTTAACAGAAAAAATCCTGAGGATGAATGAAGTGAAGCCAAATCAGAGCCAATCATGGGCGGATCGCTAACCATCCGAAGAGAAATAGCTTCTTTGCGCTAGTGTTGTTATGTTTTATCTTCTTGTATCTACCTACTTCATTCCTAATACTCTTCTGCCATAATATCTAGATTCACGATGAAGAGTTGGCTTGAAGCCAGCGGCATGGAGGATGGCTCCTTGTCCTGTATGCTGGCAGAACCTCGGGAGGCACTGCTCCCCATCACGGGCAGAGAGAACTTGGCTCCAAGGAAAAGGTAATTTATTTATTGTTAAGTTAATATTCAACAATATTCTACAACTTTTACATGCCGCCATCTAGTAACAAGCAAAGCAAAGCTTGTGTTATGGGTACTTAACAGTCGACATAGATAAATTGCACCCAGACACAGAACAAATTTTAATGGTTGTGCTCATCACACAAACATTTGTACTGGGTGAGAATTGAACTCACAACCTCCACAACAAGCCAGTCAATTATCAAATTATAACACTAGCCGTCGTCCACGGATTTCATTCTTTAACGGACTTCAAATTCCCTCTTTCGTCGTAGCTACAGTACGACGAAAGAGGGAATTAAAAAAAAAATATAGCTTATGTTACTCGGTGATAATGTAGCTTTTAGAATTGTTGAAATCAACAGAGCCATTTTTGATTTTAATCCAATGAAATCTTTCCTTTATAGGTAGGTATAATATTAGTGTTGACTGTTGATATACGTAGATATAATAAAATTAAAACTTAAAAATCTGTCATTACTACTTGTGTCTATGAATATCGTGACGGCATAAAAAAGTGCCATTTTCCTTTTATAGGATTTGATTGAAGCTGTTGTTGATTGAAACCAACTGGTTTATTACGGACTCGTATGGTCTTGAGGCTGTAAGCACTAAGTGTAAGGTCGTGAGTTCGATTCCCAGGTCGAACAAAATTGTTCAGGAAAATGTTCAATGGTAGTCTGGAAACTAACCTTGTACCAGGTCAGGATCGCCGTTATTACATGTAGCTTAAACTTATGTGATAAAATCTATATGTGGGTACCTACTAAAAATGCACCTCTGCCTAACCCTTTGGGGATTATAAGCGTAATGTAATGTTATTCTTATCATTGATGAGTATTAGATGGTTTGGTCAGGTTGAAAGGATGAATGAAAGGCGACTAACGAAAGGTATTTATAAGGCAAATAAGTGAAAACGCCGCCGGGAGGGGACGCCTTAGAAGGACATAACTAGACCTTATTGGTAAAGTTCTTCAGAAATTTAGTTATTCAGAAAGGTCAGGTGCACAATGCGTGTGTGTATTTTATTTTTCATTTTATTTTTAATCATTCTTACATTTATATTGATCTTAATAAAGTGCAAGCCCATGTGACGGTAGAATGTGGAGGACCTGCACAAGTGTTGAGTTTAATGTTCACACAATAAAGAAGAAAAAATAGGTAGAGCTTTTTGTCTGTGGTCTAAAAACAAAAGATTAGTTTTTTTATATATTTTTTAGTTCGGTTCTAAAACAAAGATGTGATTGAGTAAAACTATAATAATAAAGAATTAAAACTGAAATAGAATAACAGTGTTTTAATGAAACTGCCTATAACAAAAAGAAGTATGTAATAATCGTAGCAGATGGAACTCTGTAGTTTCTGCCTACCTCCTAAGGGAAAAGTTATGAGTTAGTATGTATGCATGAATCATTGATTTGTCTACAATTCTTTTGGTACCAGACTTTATTACCTAATGGTTTAGGAATGCGTGCAGCGCGAAATCGAAAGAATTTGATGTAAAATGGGTAGCATCAAATTTATCAGGCCGCTTCTTTATTCTAATATTATATATAAATTGTAGGCCTTCTAGACTAAAGGTGATGTAGGTTATACTTAAAGTCAAACAAAATCAATAACTTCTGTCCTTTGAGATACAGGATTATCCTAGTTTGAAGGACAGGGGTCTCACTAATTTGTAGTAGCCTACTAAATATTATAGACTAATGACAACACTGATGTTAACTAGGCTAAGCTCTTTCCTAAATAAATATATATTATTACCTAAAATTCGGAATTGTTTTTCGCACTAATTAGTTAGGTACTAAGTAAAGTCGATCAAATATGTTTTAGCAACATGCTAAAACAGCAACTAAATAAATTAATTATCTAGTTGCTGTTTTAGCATGTTGCTATTTACTTCATGTAGATAAAATTGTGCACAATACTTATTGTGTACTTTCTTGGCTTATGTTCCACGAATAAACTAACTTTTTGAAAGGGGCAAAAAAAAGAATCTCAATCAAAAGTTGATTTCAATGGTGTTATTTATTTATAAATTATTTAACTTTCCAAAACCTGTTCCTTATACACATTTGTTTTATTTACTGGCGACATGAGGTCATGTGGATGTACTACAGTAACTCTGTAAGTAGAGGTACCTACACCTCTGCTTAATCATTTATTATTATTATTAAGATAAAGTATTAAGATATTCAATGCTTACTATAGACGAGACATCACGAACAAAATTTTCATCCTATTGTGTCCTGGTGGACACAAGTTTATGAGTTTATTTTAGTACGCTCCGCTGCCGCTCCAATATTGAAATATTATTCTAGATGGCGTTACTGAAACATTGGATCAAAGTTTTTCTACGATATTTCCTCGTATGTCCTCTCTATATTATAAATCTCTTTAAGTATGAATATCCTAACCTAAACATCCTAAGCACCCTTACTTGTTCTAGGGACAGAACATTGGAACCCTGTGCAATTTCCGAAGAGGCTTACCTATCGAGCGGCGCAGGATCTCCATGCGCTGGTCTATCCCGCGAAGAACGGCGGCGACGACGCCGGGCCACCCTCAAATACAGGACAGCCCATGCCACCCGCGAAAGGATCCGCGTTGAAGCATTCAACGCGGCTTTTGGATCCCTCAGAAGATTACTACCAACATTACCACCTGACAAAAAGCTATCCAAAATCGAAATACTTCGACTGGCTATCTGCTATATCGCTTATCTTAATCACGTGTTGGATGCGTAAGTCGTACGGTAGGCCTCACGTGAGTGGTAACTAAGCCACTATAAGCTGGTATCTTGTTCTACCGAAACTCCCTACAACACCAGGCCAGCTCAAAGCCAAAGTGTTGTAATTGGCCTATGGCCTACTGTATTGACCGATAGGACTAATTACCCACCTAAAGTGTTTTAGGAAATCATTGTGTTATCGCTGATTTTATTTGTCTTTCTAATAATTCTCCTACAGAGGAAAAAGCGTTCACCATCAGCCTGCGTAGCATGAACACATTAAACACCGAAGAAACGGCCTTTGTCTACAGACGAATCGGCAAAGTGACAGATTATTGATTTGATTGATGATTACAAAGTGAGATTGTCTCGGATGTTCATGCTACGCAGGCAGGTGTGGTGAGTTCAGTTAGCTAGAAGTCGAAATGTCCTTAATTAGTTTTTATGATCTATTGGTCAGGCTCATCTGGCTTCATTTGCAAAAGGATATTAGAATAATATCTCATGGAGTTTTGCTAGCTAGTAGTTGTGCACTGAGCATTCTACTTTATTTTACATCTTATTATAATATACCTATGTAGGTCATCTAAATAGGTGTTTATTGGCAGAACATATGTCACAGTGATTTCTATACCAGGTATTCTAAATCGTTAAAACTCATTTGTGTTGTCATTGTCTTCCTCATACTTTTAAAATAATACTTTAGTTTAGTAATTTATTTGGTGTAATTTATGTATTCTTGTATATATAGAAAATAAAACAAAATAAAAATAAATTACATTAATACTATTTATTTACAACTTAACTTTCTAGTCCTAAGTTTAAGAAGGTACTTTATTCTACAATGTCATGTCAGTAACTGTAATACACAATCAATAAGTTAAATCAGAGTTATTTCATTTTTCCTTTATATTACATTAATTTACTTCAAGATCTAGTACTTAGTACAGCGCAACATCATTTTCTTTTTAAACTGTCCAAATAACTTAAGAGTACTGGGAAGAATACCATTCCATGTAAGAACCCTAGGATGACCAAAGACAAGAACATTCTAAAGAAAAATACTTCTATTATTTCAGTGTATGAAAAGGCTAAAACTACGATTGGTATATTAGTGAACGTAATACCAGTAATTATCGTCGCTCCGACTTTTTGAATGGCATCTTCCACCTTATTTGTTCCCTCACCTGTAGTATAAGCGTACGCAATATGACTACAAAATTCTACAGAGATACCGATGGATACAATCAAATTTACGCAGGAGACAGCGTTAAGAGGAATATTCCAAATGTACATAACTCCCATCATATTCACAACTACCAAAATTACATTAAAAATTACGGCAAATGAAGTCAAAATGTTAAAACCAGAAGCCAACAGATTGAACACCAATGCACCGATAAGACAGTACCCAAGTGACGCAAACGTATCTCCCCACATGGTCAAGTACTGCTCGTAAAATACAAAGAACAAAGAATATGGAAACACCTCTACATCTAGACTTGTGTGTTTTTGGATTGCAGCAGTTATGTTTGCACTGATCCTATAAGCGTAATCAACAGCATTAATATAGTCTTTTGAAGTACTTAACGGTGTATGATAAGCCATGAAATTAGTATCATGGATGACTGCACGACCCTCTGAATCGAGGATATAGTTAACAGCACCTGCATAACTGGCTAATCCAGCTTTGTTACAAACTTCAGTTGGTGGGTCCTGCAAGAAGAATGGTACATAGCTCTCGAAACTTTCTCTGTGTGGTCTCAACAAGCCGTTAGCGTAATCTGACCTCCTAATTTCACAATCCAAACAGTCAGGTGAAGCACTTGAACTTTCACAAAATCCGCCATCTGTTATGTTGTACTTACAACAAGCACCATATAAATTAGACCAATCTATAAAATCATCCAGCCAAGAGTTTGAACTCCTAGAAATAGAAGTAACATCGCTATATCGCGATGCCATAAATATTTGTGTGATTAGAGAATCGCTACGACATAACTGTCCTCCACAAATAACGTTTTGATGTTCGGGATTAGTAAAATCTAGACCTCCTTTAAGAACAAAAAATACCGGTGGTCCCATTCGTATTAAATTAGCGACAGCTTGCAAATACTGATAGACGTAGGAATCGGGAGGTAACGCCATTTCTTGATCTAATCCTATTTCTAACTGAGGAATTAACATGACACTTGCAGACACCATACCCATGAATAAAACAGCTACAACAATTTTTACGCGCCAATCAAGAAGAAATTTAGAATATGGTTCCATGAATCTTTGAGTAATACTTTTGTAAGGTATTTCTGAATGTAGAGGATTCTCATCATCTAATATTTTCTTCTGAATGCAACAGAATAAGTCAAATCTGTTTTGGGATGCTCTTCTGTAGTCAATGGATAATAATGCAACAACTGTAGTTACTTGAAAAACGAACAAAAATCCTAAGGAAACTGATGCGAATATTGCAAAGGTTACTACGGCAGGGAAGTTAGCCAGACTACCGATTGCGAAACAAGTTACTTGCGTCACTGATGACACAAACATTGAAGGGCCGACTTGGCCCATCATTTTTTCGAACACAAACCTTCTCTTTTTTTCTAAACTGAAATCCTCTTTGTAGTCGTCAAATGATTTTAAATTACTTTGAATATCATGCAACGTATTGACCATAAGGAAAACGTTATCAATACCGACAGATAGAACAAAAAATGGTATGACATTAATAGCGAGTAGCGTTAAGGTAACACTAGCGTACCCCAGTGCACCCATCGCACAGAAAACGGCCAAGATAACTACCACGATACTACCAACAGCAACCATTATTTTACTATCAATAAACCAAGTTTTTAATGATCTTATGTTTCCCAAAGCCACTGTTACATAAATAAACATAAGAACGTAACTTATAGCAATAGGCACAGCTTCCGCTTCGGAAACTCTTTGGATCTCATCTTCAATGGACCTCTCCGTAGCAAACGCCACAGAGACAAAATCTGGTTTCAGATTATCACGGTAGTCATGCAAAAGATCTATAAACTTTTGTTCCCATTCCAACACAGGGTCTAATTCTTCCTGCAAAAGAAAATTTGAAATAGGAAAATTAATCAGAAGGGTGTTAGCACTCAAAATATTACCTCGGTCAAATCCTCCAAAGACCAGGTCAGGCTCAGCACCACCACCCCACGACGACATACAATCGAAACCATAGTGATTGTTAATACAGTTTTGGAGCCTACTAAGATATGTTGAAGCATTTATGTTATTCCTATCATTACCCAAAAAAGAGGCGGCGGACATAGACACACACTGTCCAATATCTCTATCTCCACCGCGTTGTCGAAGTGGAGCATAGCAGACGTCTTTTAACGTGACACCCCCATCGTCTTCACCTATTGCAAAAATAGAATCTTCAAGTTCAACCAACGCTTCTAATGCCTCTATTCTAAACGCCGGACCATAAGTGACACCTTCTTCGTTTTCAAAAGAATCTAAATTGAACGTTAAGAAAACCTGCGCAACTCGATAAAATGGTCCAAACCTCTCATTGAAAAAACTTAACTCTTGACGGCTCCGAGAATCAGTAGCAGACCAAAGTTCTATAGGATTCGAAGTCAGATTTAGGTTTACTATACCGAAGAACATAGCAAATGTAACCCAGGATGTTACCATGATAACTATGACAGGGTGACTTGCGACCACACCTCCGATTTTGGCAAATAATTTTTGAAATGCTTTTGTCACCTTATTTGCACCTGATCCACTTTCTTTTGTAACAGAATTACTATTTTGCTTTTTACGTTCTAGAAATGCTAGAAGTATAAATATAAGAACACTGAATACAAAGAAACCTATTCCCACATAAAATCCAGCACAATTGATTGAAGCAACAGTACAAACATCTGGGATTTCAGGTTCAATCGCAGGGCAAGTTTGAAGACAGTCCACACAGCTGCACGGCAGGTCTTCACCGAAGGTTTCACTACAAAGCAGAGGGTCTTTGCTCATAGAATCTTCTTTAGTAGGCCACATTAGAAAATTCACTTGAAATGGCACTAAAGGGTTGCCTTCAGCGTTGCCAGTGAAATCAAACCAAGATTGTGCATCACAAACTGTTGCAGCACCGCACATTATATTTATAGCTGGTAAACCAGTTTGAGGAACGATGACACCAGAACAGGATGCGTGCGCTCCCAACATATAATCTTCATGAAGTCTGTAGTTTATTTCATCGACGTATTCCACTCCATCTGTGGTCACTGCCCGCGCTTCCACAAATCGATCCTGGTCGGTAGCACAGTTCATTTCGCAGATTTGCCTCGCGAAGTTTCTATAGCATGCGGGACAGCGGCCGAGGACACCCTCAGCGATAACCAAACTATCGCCCATTTTGAGTACTTGGGCTGCATCACAACAAGTTAATATCTCGTTATCGGGTAATCTATTGCCTTCATCGTCGACAACAAATGTTGGGCATATCCTGCTAAAGACACTTATGACTTGTCTCGTGACTTCGTCGGTTAATCCTTCAATTAATGGTGGAGCTTCTATGTCTACAGGACATGGTTTGGCTAGTCCATTTGGCAGTTGAAGGCATTCACCGCGTACGACACATTTTGCTTTAACACTGCACCAAAGAGTAAGAAAACATAAAAATGAAATAAGAAGCTTCATTTTGGCAGATCCACTTATTTAATAATCACTTAATTTAAAAACCATTTCTATAATAGTCGGACTGTCATCGCCAGCTACAGCGGCGATATAAATGGAAAAAATGTGGCCGCGTGAATTAATCAAACTAGTAATCGATAACTTATCAAAAATTAACGCAGGTGTGAGATAATAGTGTCATTGATTACAACAATGTAGAAGTTTTTTGAAGCTTTATCATAAAGAGGGCAATAAATTAAATGAGTAGGTACGAGTACACAGGTGTGGATGGTTTAGACCTCTCCATCACCAACTCTTCAGTGCCTTCCCAACACGTTTCCCAACACGTTTACTGAAATTTAGAATATGCGGAACCAGGCGACTTCATGTTATGTTATGTTCATTTTTAAAATATTTCATCCCTTCACGCTTTCAGCTGGTTTCAGCCAATTTTCGGATGGCCACATTTTTATGGGCAGTAAAGATTCTTCAATAATAAAAACCTCATGGAAAAGAAATCAGACAAATCAATCTGTCATTCGTACTCAAACCTTCAGCCAAGATTTACAAAGTAGAAAAATAACACAAAAAGAATACATCGAATAATCTGACTATTTTACTTATCTCAATCACGTGTTAGGTGCGTAAGTTAGTTATACAGTGGGACGCCCATCATTGGTAGCTAAAAGCATAATTGGACCTCTTATTCTATTGAAACTTCATGCTACGTTAGTCCAGCTCAAGGTCAAGGTGATTTTGCCACTGACAAGCGGCCTTCTGTATACGTGATAGGAACAATTACCAAATGTATAAGCGAAATCACAATTTTGACGTCAATCAATATATGGCCTTTTCTCAGTGTGTTGGTGATTTTAGAGAAATATATATGAAAGTCATATAGGTATTTCACATTCTATTTTGATTAATTTATATAGGTAGGTAAAACTAAATGTCACTCGGTTTTTGCCAGATTTTGCCTACAATCTGAATGTGGATCTACATCTCGGGCACTGCTATTGAACATTTTCCAAGACAATCGGTAACTAATGACTGACAACAGACTGCGTGTTGAGACGTTGACGAATGTGGCAATCATCTTTTTCCATTGACTTCTGAACTGATTAACTTCTATGTGTAATTCTTTGAATGGCATTAGCTTTTCAGGCATCAATATAAACGAGGGCGGTCTTGTTCATCTTTTATCACTATACGTCTGGTGCAGAGCTTTATGACGAATAAATGTTCGAGATTCTTACACTTGACTCATACCAATTCCTAAACTTATCCGAAACTGTTGATGTGTCACTCTTTTATCAGCTTCTACCATTCATTCTCTCCACAGTACTCACGTTATCTTCAGTGGACACCGAACAAAAAAAGACGTCCTACGCACAAATTATCGGCGAGATTGCTTCGACAACGTTGAAACTTATTAAAGCATGGCGGAAAATGGGACTTTATCATAAAATTCCAATCGAATGCTGATAGTGTCGTTGATTAAGACCATAACAAAAATCAAACAAAATACATACATCCATAATATTACATATCAAATTATTATCATGGAACCGTATAGTTGTGTTTTTGCTCTGTACTTCGTTTTTCGTTGAATAAGATAAGACCCCTGTGGTTTTCTATAGTATATGAATGTATATATTTAGAAATAGATAAGTAGATATGTTTTTCAGTTGTCTAGTACCCATAACACAAGCTCTGCTTAGCTTGGGACTAGATTGCGTTGTGTGAAAGTTGTGAAATATTTATTTATTTTATTTATTTCAACACACATTTTAAATAGCCGCTAGCTAAATATGTTTTACAGTTTCGTAACGGCAAGAGGTGTTAGACTCGGCAAGAGGTGTGTCTAGTAATTAATAACTGAAAAAAACAACGCTACAAACAACAATATGTGATGATAGTGTTGATAACAACTTTAGAAGCTTAATCTCGAAGACAGCAATAAAATTAAAGTATAGGCACACAGGTGTGGACGGTTTAGCCCTTACTCCCCCAGTGTCTCGGGGGAACGTTGGCGTCTCCCGGCCCGGCCCCCGACTGACACCGCAGCTGCTTCCCAACACGTTTCCCGATGTCCCCATGCATTCGTAATGAACCAATAATATGCGGAAATAGACGACTTGATATCGTCTTACATGCATTTTTAAACCATGTCACTGGTTTTTCAGCAAGCAAGCCAGAGGTCCTTAAAAACTCTTACATCAAGGTAGGCTCTCATAACGACACCAGAAAGAAGACTGGATTCAAAAAATCTTTAAATAGACTTTCATATAGGCAGTAAAGATTCATTCTTCTAAACCAAAAGAGTGTATGTATTCCAGCTCTATGAATTAGTGTTGGCATTCATTTTCAGGACACCACACATAGGTACTGGTACTAACCAATATGGCCAGTTAAATAAAAGCTTGTATAAATATTTTTATTAGTGGATGTGTGTCATCAAGTTATCAGACTCGTTCATCACAACAACGCAATAAAACAATCTAATCAGATGTTAGTCAGGATCGCGCCTAAGTGAATTTCTCGCCGAGTTAAAACACACGTTTGATGGGCATTATATTGTGTCATATATATGAATATATGGCACATAATTTACAAAGAGTCCAGACGTAAATTGTATGGGGTGTAATGAAAAGAAAATCGTCATGTTGAGTAGAATTCGCTGCCGTTCAACCATCACAGTAATTGTAACATTCTATGGCAAAGCTTTCTTGTCTCATACGAGTCTATGTCTTGTTATATATTATATTTTATCTTTGATTGCTTTTTTTTTCGAATTGAGTAATGTCCAATAGATTCGCCGAGTTTTATCATTTGTCTTGGTGTTCGTTTTGTGAGAGGTACAATCCAATGCATGTTGACAGTACTTTGGAATATTACCGTCGACATGTACATTTTTGATTGTATCTTGTGCTAGCCTAGCGTAGCAGAAAGAGCTTATAATGTTTTCGTGACTACTGACGCACTAAATAGGAACCCCCGAAATCAAGCTTATCAATTATCCATTGAAACTCGATGAGCTGGCTGCTATTTTAATCGAATGTTTAAAATCAAACGAAGGCATTGCGTCAGTGCTGCGATACAGATACAATTATTGAGTAAAAGAGATTTACGATATTAGTAATGAATGTCTTTGGATTGAGTGTATAATTTTAATGAGAGGTAAAATGTTTGAAGAATAGTGACGAGCTTGTCCCACTTAACAATAGGTACTATTACTAAATAGGATCAAAAATGAATACCTCTCTTCTTACTCGTCATCATAATGTACAAGTTGGCAGAATTTAAATAATAATTTACGTACACAATGAATATTTTATTTTGTTATATTTTACCTATTTCTAACATAATATATAAACATATTAAGTTTCTGCAGTTCTCCTCCACATAAACATTCACTATGCCAAATCCCACATTCCTCCTTGAGCGTATTTTTCTTAAAAAGGGATCCAAAGCTTTCGCTTAGCGTATTAATTTATAAAATAAGTATTTATTGTAATTTCCATATTATTTTATACTTAGTTTACGTATAATGTTTAAAATGTCACCTATTCCACAACCTACCTACATATTTTTTCTCCTTCATTATCAAGTGCATCCAAAAACTTTCTGTCAGAGACCGCTTTTAGCGCTAAGGCCGCCTATTGTAAAACCAAATTATAAAAAATATAAATTATCATTAGTAAGTTTTTATGGAGTACAATAAAAAAAAATATATATTTTAATAGGTATCTACCGAATAGTTAGGAGTCTTTACTAAGACTGTTGGTAGGTACCTAATGAAATTTACCAGACGCATGTGTTGCAGGTGGTATATTAGTCCACCTGCAAAAAAAACCCGTGATAAAATAAATAGGTAAGTAATACAAAACACCTGTATAGAAAGATTGCTGATAAGAATAAAATAAATGAATCATCATTGCAGGACCAAATGAATTGCTGGTAACCGCAACTTGATAGGAAAGTATCTATAACTTCAAAATCTCACCTCTAGAATTTGTCTAAGGTAGTCAACTGTCAAGGGAGTTATCATATATTACTGATGACGATACAGTTGTATAATGAGATGTACAGGTGAGAGGGGGGGGGGGGGAGTGAGGTGTCCAGCAAGGATATTTGACCAGCACACTTCGTTCCGCCTTTTTTTTTAATAGTTTAATTCCTGTTCTCAGACCTACTGAATATACCCAAAAAATATCATAAGAATCAGTCAAGCCGTTTCGGATGAGTTTTGTAGCAAACACTGTGACACGGATATTTTACTAAAAAGATTATAAAGTGGTAAGTAAACTTTGTAAGTTTGCGAGATTGTAGAGGATAATCTCTGGATCTTCTGAACCGATTTTGAAAATTCAATTGTATTGGTAAAGGAATTTTCAAAATCGGTTAGCCTTTATGAGGTAATTTGGCTTTTTTACTAGAAAGCCACATTATTTGTGAGTCTCGTAGGGTATATTTTATTTCTAAAACTAAGGGTGGTGGTGGGGATGATACAGTACGAAATGTACGTGGACGCAGTCACGAGCGAATAACAGACGCCAATTTTCCCAATTGAATATGAACCTTATTCTGTTTGACATAAAGTTGAAGAACGATCAAAGAAATTTGACACATTGGGGTAACTGGATGTGCTGGCGTCTGTACTCTACTATAATATAATACTCCATTTGTAAAGAAAAAAGAGGCTCGTTGAAACAGGAAAGCGGAACATTTTATTTTAAAGTTATGTGAATTTATTTTAAATTTAGAAGAATATAATCGAGACGAAGAACGTGTCCATGTGTTGTTAATCCCTCCTTCTTTGAGGTTTTTATTAATGACACTGTAACTTTCAACTGAAATGAAAAAATGTAATTAAATTTGAAATACACGTCGTTTCCTAAACTAAATTGTTGAAATGGTTACAACTAAATGTGACAGCTACAGTAAAAATAGATTATAATGAATTATGCATCCATCGTTAATTGTAACATGCTTAATGTACTTTCGTTACAAAATGTGCATCAAAACTAACCTTTTTAACATCTGTATAATGCATAGAGATTTAAGATACTAGAATGTCTTTAGTCTAATGCTATTGTAAATGAAGTATAGTTAATTATCAATCGGTTGACAATTTTTTTAGCATTCTACAACTTCAACCCCGGAAACCTTACCACTTGAATTTATCAAAGGCTGGCAATGGCATATGATTGATGACAATATACTTGCATGAGGAGTCGACGTGCAAGGTCCAACAAAGAAGTCTGTCTTCATAATTATCCACAAATTCGTTGATATACGAAATTAAAATAATCAATCTAATGTTATCTTGTAACAATACGGAGTAAGTAGGTGGTGACAAGTCGCGTGCTGATTAGATTGATGATGTAATTGTTGTCTGGGGAAATCATTGGCCAAGCGGAACAGTGGTAGCTCTAATGCTGATGTAATTGATACCGATTACTGGGGTGACGAAGATGCAGGAGCAATAAGTTCTCACACTTAAATAATGTGTTAGAGGCTGGTGGCTAAACAAATACCACACGGGTCGATCTTAGGTTAAGCTACTCTTGCCGAGTTCTGGATTGATGACCATTTGTTACATGAATATTGTTTTCATTTTTTTCGATTTTATTAGTTTTTTTTATTCTTATTATTATTCTGTTAGCCTGCCAGTTGACGTTTGCTTACAGCTTGTTTTTTTATCATTTAATATTGTATTTTTTTTATTACATAATATAATGGGTCTACTCTTGACCTCAATCTTGTCCAGCGGTCATAGATCAATAAAAAAATGATTGAAAATTTGTGGAAAATGTACTTACATATTAGTGAATGATTTTGAAGACAATTCTGTTAAAACTGCTTGTTGTCGCAAATAAAATAAGTAAATCAAATTTGAAGATCTCTAACAGTTGTTACTGGTAGTCAGATACGGGATGACTGCGTTGTGGAGGTCGGACAGAACAAAATAATGTTCGCGCTCATCACACAAACGTTTGCTTGTAGGGAATCGAGCCCACGACCTCCGGCATAGCAGTCAGGGCTACTAACCACTAGATCAACAGGCCAATCAAAGTAGTACTGTATGTATGGATGATATACCTACCAATCTATAGTTAAATTATTACCTCCTGCCACTACTAGTTCCAATACTATTGCTTCCTCTAGTATTTTATATAACATAGACACACGTAACGCAGTAGTTAAGTTTAAAATTATGTATTTTGTATCTTTCAAAATCAATGCATTTCAGTAAGGTAGTTAGGATAGGTAGTTAGGTTAGCTATAGGATAGGTATGGTAAGTTAGGTTAGGTCGCGGAAGTATCTTCCGTTCCCGTGACCCCCGGCGCAGGTGTGAGAAGGAACACGGGGTGGTTTTTAGTCAGTAAGAGTCTGACAGACCCCTCCGCCTCCCCGGGCGGGGGACATCCATGAGGATTTTCCACTCCTCAAAAAAAAGAAAAAAGGTTATATTATTATGTATATAGGTACATATAACACACATCACACATTAGAGCACATTAGAGATTCACTAAATAAAAAGTAGTAGTACCTAGTTAGTATTGTTTTGGTTCTATTTATTGTCATTTTTTTAAAAGTATTTATATCACTCAAAGATAAAATTCTCGTATCACAGTGTTTGTTACCAAACTTCGCCGAAACAGCTTGACCGATTCTTATGAAATTTTGTGTATAGGTACTCAGTAAGTCTCATAATGGGTCGTAAACTATTTTTTTTAAGTCGGAACGAAGTAAGCGTGGATCCACCGTTGTGGGCACTGTGGGCATGCCCTCAACCCTAATTAAGGTCAATTAGGCAAATGTTTGTATCCAATAGTTACTCAATGTTTTTTTTGCATTACACATGTATACATGAGGTGAGTCCACGCCGTAGATTTTCCGTTTAGATGTCTGTTTAGTCATTAATCTAACACTTGTGTATTACAATATTATGTGATATATAGTCCTAATCCGAAAAATTGGTCACTAATTTCATTTGCGCATGTGCTTCCAGGCCAACCCCTATCGGCCTATTGTTTCTCTACACAGCGTATTCTGCTTAGCCTCTTTGAAGATAACTAGCGAGACTAAAAAGGTGTAAAATACTGCCATCTAGTGAAATTTTAAGTTACTGCCAACCAAAGCAGAGATGTAAGAGTCAATGATTATGCTGCCATCTATGGTCTAATAGCAGAACTGTCTACCCTCATTCTTTTCTTTTAAGTTTGCTATTCCACACTAGATAGCGCTGACTACATTTCAAAATGAGCTTTGGTTTAAGTTACGTTTTACTGAAGGTAATATGTCTTAATAAGGTAAAATAATTAATTACATAAACGATGAGACTGGTTACCGTGGTCATTAATAAAAATTAAAGCGTTAGATAATATTTTAGGTTTATACACATAATACACGTGACAGGTACCTATGTACTTTAAGTGCATCTACTGAAATGAAAAAAATTAACCGAAAGACACTTATTAGATCATCTGGGCACATCGAACTATGTTCTGTAAGGTATTTCAAATATTTCTACTTGAAAATTTTGTACCTACCTAGGTAATAGGGTAATAAGGTTTCTAGAGTCAAACCTATATTAAAGTCTGAAAAGTGAAAACCTTTTTTGCATGCGTGGTTAATTTTGTCTTTAAATGATTAAATTGCCTAATCATTATTATCTCTATTCCAGTTTCGAATTGACTGACATACCTACCTACCTACCTATTTACTATAAAATTAGTTTATAGTAAATATGTTTTATGGGAGAAAATAAAGGAATTTATTATTAAGTGTTATTATATTTCGACTGAAAATTTGAAATGCAATTTCAAAAGCAGTACTTAAACCAAGTTCACGTACCTATAATTACCCTATCTAAGTACCTATCTTTGGTTTATGTTAACCCTCTACCGCATGAATTATGAATTAAGTGGAATAAAAAAATTAAGTGTGGTTAATAGTTTTTATTGAAGACTAAGAAGTAACAAAACACAAGAAAAAAAAAATTATTTCTTTCAGAAACTGAAAAAAAACAAAAGGCCATATATGGGTTAGTATGCAGTGCCGTGACTTAGCATCAAAAAGTTATGGGCCATATATGGGTTAACATGCATTAGTAAGAAAACAACAAACTTTTTTTTATATAAGCCAATCACATTTTGAGTATGTAATTAGTGAGCTAAATATGTAATAATTACTATATTCACTTTACTCATGGAACTTGATGAAGCAATTACGTTTATCGTTATAGCACAAGAACACTTTGCATATTCGTTTGCCACTCATATCACCCATATGGTCGACATGATCGGATCTCACCGAGGCCAGTGGCATGTCTTGAGGCCTTCCACGTTTCCAGACCTTCTTTGGTTGCGTTGGTGTGCCCGTATTAGACAATGCTGGACTGCTACGGCTTGCACATATTGTGTTCCATCTCTGCTGTGGTTTCCTGCTGCGTTTGACGGTCTTCCTCTATTGCGGGAAATGGCTTTGCCGGATTTACACAAATGCTCAGATACAGCTTGCTTGAAAGTAAAGAGGCTCATGTATTCATTTTTGTGCTTTCGGAATCGGAATCACATTCGTCATCGCTTTGCGATCCTTCACCGGTATGACATTGACATGCTGAGCTCTTCCATAAAAGCGAGCTGGATCTATTCTGCAAGCAAGCAGAAAAAAAAAACTCATAATGCCCAAAAAGCCCCGGGTGCATAGTAAACCATATATGGTATAGCCAAAATGCAGTTGTAAGTCTGCGAATGCATACTAACCCATATATGGTTTACTGTAATTAGTCCTTCAAAATAGAAGGTAAGCAAAAAAAACCTAGGTTTCCGTTCACTAATGCTTAGAAGAAGAGTAAACGCAACCAAAAACAATTTTCACGCGACAGAAACTTACCTTTATCTTCCCAATAATCCTTCTTGAATAAACTCTTTTTCGGCATTGACAGGAACTTCACACCCGCCAACGAAAAAGTGCATGTGCAACGTTTAGAAGTTAGACCATTAGACTCCTGTTTTTTTTTGTGCAGTAATAAGACCATAGCCAATTAGAATAAGTTGTGTTTTGTTTCTCCACACGTTTACAGTAACAAAAAAAAAATGTTTAATTTAGAGAACCTTATATGGGTTAGTATGCGGTAAAGGGTTAACATTAACTTTTCTACTTTCTGTTAATATGCATAGGTAAGTTATAATAATTCCTTAATCGTTATATGAAAGTAGCCGGATGTCTAGCAATGAACTCTAGCAACCTACGCGAACGTATTCAAGGGCGGCTGTGCGGGTTCGGGATGGGGAATCGGGATAAACAAATTCTGTGCCAAATGATGAAGTTACCGCATGTACCGAGTACCTACTTTCGTCACGCGGTTTTGGGACCTATTTTATTTTATGAGCTTGAACATGTTTCTTTCCAATTCCCACTTAACGGGAATTGTAGCGTTTTTTTATAGGTACAATTCAAAAGCACAAATAACGAAAGAATAAACATTTATTGGCAACAGGTAAAACTGCACAAAAGCAACAAAAGAAGCAAACAAGAAAAAAAAGAAATAAGAAGCCAACACTATCATTTTTTAAGACAGTCATAGCTCACCTTACCGTTGAATTTATAAGTGATAAAATGTTCCTCAAACTCATTCATTAATAAAATCCAGATCGTTATTCCGTGGGAGTTTACGGCTTTCAGCCAATGTTTGTTTATTAAAATATTACCTACCTACATCTTCTCACCCGTTCGATTTATTACGGATACGGGAACATTTGCTGTTGAATTCCGGAGCGAAGTAATTTTAAAACGCCTCGTCTCCAAGACGCCTGTGACGTAGTCAATGTCACGAGTATTTTGGCAATACGCAAAAACAACAATGGTCTTTGATAGTTCTTCGATTATAAATTATCAAAGTAGCTATGTACAGAGAAAACGAACAGAAACAATTTCTTTAATCGTACGGAGCATGGAAAATTCCACTGAGCGGTGGTTTGTCGGTAGGTAAGTACGTCGCGTGGCGCAAGTGCAACACTTTTACTTTTTTCATCAATCAAATTGTGTTCTAAAATAAAATAAACACAGACAGTTGCTAGACTATTATTATTAAAATCTTTGGTTATCTTTTGAGAGTTAATGTGAGGACAACGAATGGGCATTAAGGACGTTCCGTTTGTAAACATACTGAAAATGTTCAAACAAATATTTCACAAACGTGCGATCACGTGCACTGGAAGTTCTGAATGTTCAACCTTATTCTGTCATAATTTCAGCCTGATTTCCTGGATATATCATCTATATTATATTCACAAGAACCAACTAATTCAGACTAAGTAGGTACCTATCCCTGTTCCATTTGCTAATTAATATAATACTCCCTAACTACCTACCTAGTTCCTTTTTTAAAATGATAATAAGTACCTACCTACGGTACCAATAATGTGTGCAATTGTTCCACTTGATTACTTGAATAGCAAGATTGTATTGTAGGTAGGTATTATTTCTCGAAATTTATTTCATTATATTATAAAGAGGTAAAATTTGTAAGTTTGTAAGTTTGTATGTAGGGGGTAATCTTCGGAACTAATGATCCAATTTTAAAAATTATTGTACTGGTGGAAAGCTACACTATTCCCGGTGGACATAGGCTATTTATCCCCGTATTCCCACGGGAACGGAAACTACGTGGGTGAAACTGCGTGACGTCTGCTAGTTTCATTATAAAAAAGGCCGATATTAATTTTATTACACTGAAAGCAGATGTCTGAAGACATCAGACAGATCTTTCTGATCATCAGATCAGTTGTTTATTGAGAACAACTAGGTACCTAATTAAGCAACCGCTTATGAGTTACAATAAGCTAAAATAATAGCCTACTTTTAATATCAACTATCACTTAACCCTGCCAACACTCTTTCTTCAGGTTTCAATACTCACGAACAAATAGGGTCATTGCGCCGGTTAGCGACCAGTTAGCTGAGTTGCCCACTTCGGATGATTGAAAGAATATGTTACGTACACGCAACATAGTATGTGCCAATGCAAAATTGATCCCAAATATAGTCTAGTTTTGATATAAAGCATAAAATATATACCTGTAGTACAAAAATTATTTTAAAATGCTGAAAAAGTGAAAATATAGCCAAAACGTCAGTTTGCGACCACTTTCATTAGTTAACGACCGGCAGTAAGCTAGTTTGCGACCACTATTTTAATATTAAAAATATGACAACATAACAATTATAATTGATTTTAAGGTGTTCTTAATTTTGGTTTTTAATTAAATAAAATTATTGAAACAATAATTGTTTACAAAAATCCATTTCTTAACCTGCTTTTCGCCTTTTTTGCCTAGTAGAGGATCTGGTCCCCTTGTCTCGACAGCATCACATGTCTTTCCACTAAACACGATCTTAAATTGTAATTTGAGGGATCTGATACAGTCTACACGTTCCACATATCCTGACAGTCCCCCAAAAACACCGCCCTATGGCGTTTCCCACTAGTGTTTATACTGGGAATAAGAACAAACTCCCCAGAATCACGCCTGTCTCGTTAGTAAGAAGAACTGAGTGAATCAATTAGTTCACATTATAAATCAATTAATTTAAAATAAATAATTTTGCTAGATGTTAGCTAGCACACTCCAATATACATAATACAAGTAATGTATAGCTACCGACATTGACAGCTAAACTCAAACAGAAGTTTACCATTAAACTGACTAAAAAGAAGCCTTCATGTGTAAAGGACATGCCCGCTTACATATGCAGTGTTGGATTACATCCATAGGTCCTGGAACACAATGTCACATAATGATAATCTAGGACCATTGAAGTTAAATCAATCAGACGTCAAGTTACCACAAGCAGCACCCGTTTACGAGCGTACCGCAAAGATCAGCATATCCCCTCGCCATATTTAAGGGGAGGTGGTAACCCAACCCTAACCCCGCGATACTACCACAAGCAGTAATAAGAAAAAAAAATAGAAATTGGTACAAAAGAATTATCAAACTGACATTTCAATAACCAACTAAATTAAAAATATCACCCGTGGGCCGTGGTCGCATACTCAATAAACTTACACACTTATTTGGGTTCACGGCCATTGTTTCTCTCATACTAAATGATGGTGGTCGCAAACTAATATATTTGATTTCGTTAAAAGTGTGTTAACGACCACCTTTCCCACCCAATGTTTGTACGTAAATTCTCAAAAATTCTTCATAGAAACTGGTGGTCGCATACTAAAGAGTTGTATCCTTACCCTTTAACAATGCTACACCCTAAATTGCTACAGTCCCGTATAAACCATTAGGGTCCACTTAGAAAAACAAAATAGTGCTGTATTCGTGGCATTGCGACCACGCGGTCGCAATCCAGCGATTTTGGTAAATAAACAATTCGGTTACCGACCACTGGATTTTACTATAATATTAAGTATAAAAATTAAAAAATACAACTACATAATAAAGAAAACTTAACTATTGTACTAATTAAACAACTATCTTATGTGTAAAATGTGGCTTAGGTAAAAAAACTTAAGATTGAGCGCCGCGCGTCGTGCTATTTTTTTCTCAAATCGTCGTAGAATTGCACACCGCTAAATTATTACGCGTTTTGAGATTTTTTTCTTCGGCGTTGGGTTAATCCTTTCGTTGCACACTATGTTAATTCTTGTTAAATAATCATTTGAGAAACGAGTGATTTTTTTTTTCATTAAATTTTCTTCTAGAACTGCTTCAGTATCTCGATTTCAAGAAACTTAGTCCGTCAAATGGTCGCATACTGGAGGTGGTCGCGTAACCGGCGCAATGACCCTAATAAATTTTTAGATTGTCAAGCAAAGAAGAAAAGCAACATAGAGCAACGCTTTTTCTTGCTCCCATTAACGCTTATTAAATATGACTCAATTATTGTTTATTTATTTTCAATGTTATCTGTTGTATCAGTCGTTAACCTCCCGAGCACGTGGACGTAGTAACTATAGTATTTTGTTGGATTTGAAGCTGTAGCTCTGCACCAAGATACAAATTTTGCCTCATTCAAGCTCTAGAGAAAGACAGGTAACAAAAATCGTTCGGCCGACGACCGAGAAGTAAACATAGCAGTGAGCTATTCGTAAAATAGAACGATAAGTTGTCCGAAGTGAAAGAGACAGACTTATAAGAGCAACGCTATGTAAGAGCAGTCCAGAACGGTTAGGTCAGAGCGCCGGCGTCGATTCCGTGCGATAGAGATACACATACGCCAAGTGAGGCGTGTAAGAACAGTACATTCGAAGGTTACATGTTTTATCGTGGAAATTTCCACTGCAGACAATTGAAACTTGAACGTATGGGAGAGTTAGTGATGGATTTTTTTAATGAAATATCGATATTTTTATTAATAACTTTTTCTATAATAGTGATTTTAGATTTTAAACACTACTTAGATGTTTGAAAAATATATCCTGAAGATATAAAAGACTTATAAAGTTCATAACATCACATCCCCACGTAGCTGAATAATTTTACATATAATATTAAATCGAATAGGTTCCATCCATGTGTTATACATTAGTCGATAGCCAGTAAAAAATTCTGGTTCAAACAAAAATAAAGTAATTACGTAGGTACATACATACTTGAATACAGATGTGACGAATCACCAAAGTATTAAAACTACGTAGCTTAAGTCATATTGGCATGGACATCGTACGGGTTGACAGCTATAGAAAACAAATCTACGATAATTGGCTTGTGGCCAACAACGGAGTCCATATCTAATCTTGAAAGCTCTCCTACTGATACCGTTGTATTGTTGACATAAATTGATCGCATCACATGCCTACTTAACACATTAAAGTAAATGTAACTTAGGAATGTAATTTTTCAGTCTGACATTTCTGGGCTTATAGTCAGGGTCTGCCTTGGAAAAGATTAATTCGTAGGTAAAGCTTAAGTGGCTCAAGAATCGCTTTACTTTTCAGGAGAATTTTGCCTAAAAACCAGTACTCGTATTGGACCGTTGTATGTTGCTAATCGAAAACTTTAACTGCAGCCATTTTCTTGGATTATTTTATGTTACATTGTAATCATATTTTCATTTTATATACATTTTATTAAAAATACCTGTAAAACTAATAATTAATTAAATAACAGCAATAAACTTGCTACGTCATTTCTCCCGCTTTATTGACGAAGAAGGCGTTAAGGTTGCTTTTGCACATTAGTTGCACAAATAGACAAAGAGAGAGAAAAGAGCATCAAAACCTAATAATTATTTAAAAACACAATATATTATTTATTGAGAGATTGTTCTACTATGAGACTATAAAGACTGGTCTTATGTATTTTATTAAAAGGTGTCCATTAAGGATGAAGAAGAAAAAGTTATCGACTAATAAATAAAATTTAATTTCAAATCTTGCCACTTAAACTTTTTTTTTTCATTAATAACAAATCAGCAAACATTTTTTCTTATTAAAATGTGTTCACAGTTTGGATTATTCAGAATTCAGATTAATAAAACATTACGCTTATCTTTTCACACACGGTGAGTCGTATGAGTATCAGTACCATGAAAGGTTGAATGCAAAATATGGCGTTACAGTGTTATCTATGAGTTATATGGGCCTTAAGCCTGCAAATAATAGTCCTTTTCACTAGCTCATGATATGGGCGGTAGTATTTAAAGTGTGTGTAGATGAATTGTAAAGCATGCTACTGACGTTAAAATGGCAAGACCATTTGACTGTCAGGACTGTAATGGCGTATCAGAAGAAACGTGTCCAACACGAATGTTTTAATAAAACTGATAATAGACTGTAAATATAATAGAACTGTTTAACCAAATCCCTAAAGAAAATCATCATTATTATTACACCAATCAATTTCTATCACAAAATACCTAAATACTTTCCATCGATATAGATTACCGAATGACCTCGAACCGCACATCACTAGCGGCGGAGCCCTCGTTCGCGGCTGCTTGGTCGTCTATTCGCCGTTGACTTGCAACTCACAGGCTTGCTTGCATAATTATTTTAACGGTCATACACGCGTCTTCCTAGCGATCTACGCCTGCACAATGATTTTTTTTAAGATGGCACATTGCCAAATCAACGTCAACGGTAGGATTTTTTTTTAAAATAACCCAATTAAAGATTATGCTTTGTTCACTCATTGTTTTTTAAAAAAATCTAAAACATTTGGAAAATAAATTTCACAATGGAAAATTTATGAAATATTTTCATGGAACTAGATGACGAATTACAATGAAATGAATGAAACTAATTACGTGTCTTGGTATGTACATTATTAAACAGCATGTCTAGGTACACGTCGTGTAGGTATATGTAAGGAAACATACCTATATAAAACACACGATAAGCTATTACGAGTCAGATAAAGATAGGTCAGGGCATTTCCGTCATCACAATGAATAATGTGTACTTAAAATAGCAAACTATAATGTGTCTCATACATAGGTACATTTATCAACACGGGGATATAAGTGCAGTAAAACTTGCAAATAGTAATAAGCAATTTATCGTATGTAAGTAATATATACCATATATAAAAGTTTAACAGAGGACCAATAAAAACGTTCAAAATCTAGTCGCAATAATTTCTTAAATAGGTAATTGTCAAAAATGTGGGTAAAAAAGAAAAATTCTTTCTTTTCAGATCGAGACTAAGATTTCATGCGACTGCTGCTCTTAAAAATACGGGAATGGCCTCCCAGATCATAATATCAAACTTGACGAAATTTTAATAAAACAGTCATTGTATCGTAACGCCGACATACCTGGCTAGATATTTGGCCTTTGTTAAGCCGAAATATAGCCTTCCTTTGCGTCTGATGTAATATAATGCAACACTTACTTATTTTTTCGATTGTCTTCCTAACATACAACATGACGTGTACTTTGATATCTTTCCTTTTACTACACGTGTCATTTTGTTTCAAAATAATTTCTTATGAAGTCGGTTTGTTAGTTTTTACTAACAATCCCTGCTCTATATAATTTAGCAACAGCGAAATAGTTAGAGGTGTGCCCATTAAAAAAAGGAACTTGGTCGATTGCCCAATAATTTAAATTATTTCTGGTGTCCCAAATATTTTGCACTTAATCCGCAATGCACGTGTGCTTTTTTAAGTTTTATTAATAATGGATGTTTAAATTTGTTTTAAAATAAATGATAAAAAATATCTTTCGGTTCGTAAGAGTTTTACATGTTATCTTGAGATGAATAATTTTGTATAGGTATAATTTTTTTATTTCATATAGCTGAGCTAAACTGGAAAGCTCTCCACAGGGCGGCCTTTGCCCAAGGGGTGGGATAGAATAGATCAGACTAAAATAAAACCACTAATATAATTTTAAGACCAGCTTGTTTGCTAAAATTTCCAATGCCACAACAAATTTTACTTTGTCACACGTAGGTACAGTAATGCACACGTCAGTAGTCACAATTAAACCTTGACCTAGCTTATCCTTAGTAGGTACGAAGTTTCAATCGATTGCGAGATCAGCTTTTACTGGTGCCTTTACAATGGACGTGCGACATACTGTACAAACCTTAACATTTCTTTTTATTCACGAAAGAATTTTAATATTTGTCAACAATATTTTCATTATTAAATAATATTAATCTGCTTTATTCATCGCCAAGCATGTGGAAATTTCTTCTTTTTTGAAATTATTTGAAAAGTGAGTTGGAATTGTATTGTAACATTAGTACCAAATGTGACAATTCCAAATTCCTTTTTAAATCCGATGAGCGGGGTTAACAGTGTAGCTTAAAAAAAACAAAAGAAAGAAAACTTTTTATTGGTTGCGTGCACAAAGTAAAATTTATAGAGGCAACAAATTGTTAGCAACTAAAAATTATTTTTACAGCGTTACAAACTGTAAGCTTGTCTTCCTTTTGTTTCGGAGCTCCGAATAGCGCTCTCCACAAGTCAAGAGCGCCCCGTTGAGTTAAATCCGTTCGGCCTTGTGACTTTCTAACTCTATTTTGTTTCACACACAAACAACTCGGAAATATTTGCGAATTTTCAAGGAAAACTCGTAAATCGTCGTCATAACGTCAGAAAATATTACAAGTAAGATTATTTAGTTCGTTTGCAAGGACTTTGGGAAAGTTTGCAGTCTGTGCTTGGATTTATTGCGTACAGTTTTATTTTTATTTTATCTTTTCACAATGTTTGCTATTCTGATTGTTTAGTTTTACATTGAAGCAAATGTTACGTCAATAACACAGAAGCAAAAGACCTAACTTCCTATAAAATATGAGATTTCAGTTTAAAATAGAATGTTTTTTTTTCGTTATTGCTTTGTCAATAGACGAAATTGTTATTACAGCATGGCCAGACTTGCAGCCAGCCAGCACGCATTCCATAGACAAGCAAATTCTAGGGAGATGGCGTGTGCCGAACGGTCACAGGGTTCGTTGACCCACTAGTGTTGCTTTCTATTTCGTGTGATCAACACAACTCGACTCTTGTGTTGCTGATTCGCGAATCTGACACGTTTTTATGTAACTTTTGGTCTGGTAAACCAGTTAAAGTGGAAATACACCGGCTTAAATAGGTAATTAGGTAAGTCAAGAATTCTAGACCAACTAAACCCTATAACCTTACAAATATTTCTTCTTCCATCAAGTTGATGACAGATGCAGATTTTATAATAGAAGGATGCAGTATAATGTTCTTCTCCTGATTTAACTGTAGATAATATATATACCTACCTTTATGGAGTATTTTTTCCCATTTAATATTTTTTGAATCTTTTATTTCACTACTTTCTAGTTAACATAGTTTTATAAATGCCGTGAAACTGTTATTGGTTTAAGTGATAATTGTCATCATTTCACTATCAACGTGCAGTGTGTAGACCTCACAAAACATGCTAGTAACTTCCACAAACTGCATTAGGCTTTTCATTGACAGTGGGGTGGGCCTTCTTTACTCATGTAACATAATAAATAAACTGTTCAGTTTCCTAAATAAATAAATATTAAGTAAAACAATTTTTTTGATGGTGGTGATTTTTTTATCTTTTTTATGGTTGAGTATCTGTACCTGACAAGGAAATATGGGAAACCATATGAAGGGTAGCAGAAGGCACCAGCACCATACACTGTCTTCTTCTTCTTATTGTTTGGTGTCATAGTTTATGCAGCCCATTGGACTCTAACTTGACTTAACATGCCGTCTAGAATCTCTCAGGCAAACATCGGGAAGAAACCAGGCACAGCTTTGAGACGGAACTGCTGGAACGCGAGTGCTATTTGCTCTTGTCGGTTTTTTTTAAATTAAGCAGATACTGAGTCCAACACATCAAGGTACCCCAATGTGTCCAATTTCTTTAATACGTTCATTTCCAATTGGGAGAATTTCACAGTTTGGGCGCACAGCTCGACGTGCTGGCGTCTGTACCTATTCCTATTTGGTCTTCCGACTCATTCGCCTTAACATTATTAAGGTTCACATTTTGCACCCCTAAGTAAAGCAGATATAACATTGAAGATAACCTTTTGTTCTTTAACACAAGAGGCGAAATAAAAAGAGGGGTTGATCCCCACTTGGTCTCATCACAAAGCTCTATTCATAACTTCCTTTGAGGGCTATCTAGAAAAATCTCGAACGATTGCGAGTTCTGTTTGTAAAAAAAGTTGTCCTATAATTAATTTTAATCCCCGACGCAAAATGGAGTGTTAGAAGTTTATCGTGTGCATCAGATCCCAAGCGCATGACCCGACCATGATACGGTTTTGTATATATTTTTTTATTGCGATTGTTTAAATCATGCTTGTGTAAAGGAAAATATTTAATAAACATGGTTATCTATACTTATTATTACTTATATTATTAATAATATATACTTAAAGTTTGTAAGTTTGTGAGGATAATCTCTGGATCTCCCGAACCGATTCTGAAAATTCTTTTACCAATAGTAAGTAAGCCAGATTACTTGTGAGTGTCATAGTCTATTTTATTTTTAAAACTAAGAGGGGGTGGAACGGAAATAGTCCCCAATGGAACCTATTTGTTTTTGTAAATATATTAAAAAAAAACGAATTTCATTATAATATATGTTTAATTGATGTTTGTCAAACCTTTGCATTGGTTGTCATTTCCCCTTATGCCAAGTTCCTGGTCTCCCAAAAACATCGAGCAGTTATCAGCAACAGAACTCAAACAACAAAATGCAGGCGGACGAAGTAGTAGCAAAATGCTAGTTTGCAATAAATTTTATTACAACCTACCAGAAACTTATCTTCTGCAGTTCAAAAGTCACCACAATCTGGGAGGAAGGGGTTACCAAAACATCCATTGCGGTAGACAGATCGTAAACAACACGCTCTACGTTACTTACCTAGTTTACTGACTTAGCGTGTACAAAAGCTAGGGGTTAGGTAGGGTTATATTCCACACAATATTCTGGGGTGAGATTGGTCGCCAGGGCCCTATCCAATGAAGCTGACAATCCGACATATATGTCAAAAAATGACAAAATTGTAGAATTGTCGCGCTTAAGCTGTTTAATAAACGTGACAAATATGTCAAAAATCGACGGGTGAAATCTTGACATATTTTTAATGTAAAAACACGTTTAATAAAACTCGACTTATCAAAAAACCACAGTCACAATATTTCTGACAATTATCGGTGACAATATTGTCGGATTGTCGTGACAATTATGTCGACTTTTGACATATTTGCAAAGAATTTTGTTTCATGAAGATGGATGAGAGTAAAATTGAAAAAGATATTATCAAAGTACAAGTATAAAACAATGACTAGTGCAACCTCGATTGTGTTATGATCGCTTGTAAGATGGAAATGCACAGAAAACTTACCATTTTGGGCCTTATTTACGAAAGTAAAATTATACTTTTTGGGAAGTTAAGTGACCAATTGACTCACGATGTAAAAATAAATAAATGGAAGGAAACAGCTTAAATATGATTTCGCGACAGAGGGTAACGCGCCTGTCAGAATTGTCGGACAATTCTACAAATATGTCAACATGTCATGACAATTTTCTGTTTAATAAAGCAGATTTGACAAGTTTTTCACGACAAAACCTGACACATATAAAGTTTTATAAAACAGAAAAATGTCAAGAAAAAAAAGAGACCGACATATTTGTGAATTTTCCACCATGACAATTTTGTCGCCTGTAAGTTTTATTAAACAGAAAAATTGTCGAGTTGTCTCTTTTTGACATATGTCGGACTTGTCGGATTGTCAGCTTTATTAGATAGGGCCCAGGTGAGCTTTAGTCGTACATGTGGGGTTTTTTACAATTGTGCCCAGCGAGTTTGGTAGAATTTAGACAACACTGACGAAAAAATTGAATACTAGGGGGGTTCAAAATCATGTACTGAGCTGATAGTGTCGACGTAGATTGATGTCCCTTAGATTCTTAACAGAAATCTTGTCTATCCAGCCTTTGTCAGGCTTTTTGTCTCAAATTATTAATTACAATAACCTACAAATACTTAGTTATTAGTTTCTTTTAAGTTTGTGCGTCAGACTTTCGAAGCACATCCGTACTGGTCTGGCTAAATATGAATCTGCGTAAGGTTTTATTTTTTTGGACCTGGCAGGCAATCTTAATCAGGGTGAGATACCAAATTCTTTTAGGAAATATTTTACCTAAGCCGGAAATTGAACCATAGATCTCGGAAAACGCCATTTTAGGTAACTTTTAGATCACTTTCAAGCCGAGGAGCTTGAGAATGATCAAAAAGTTACCTAAAGAATTGTACATTCAAAGACCCTTACGAGTAATTTGGGTGTAAGGGCTTATTAGAAAAGACTTTAATTAATTTTAACAGAAGAAGTAGGTAATAATTTTCTCTATACTGCCATATTTGGCTAAAATGGAGCATCGTGTACATTTCGACTCATCAAAAACTACAGAAAGAATTAAGTACTTGCGTTCCATAAAGAATACAAAAGTTAGTAGTTAATTGAATAGTCAAACGAACTTACCTGTAAGTGAAGTTCGACGGTAATTATACGAAGTCTTTGTTTCATTCGAAAATGAGAAGTAATGCCGGTGATATAAATGAGCCCTACTACAAGTAAACCTATCTCATTGAGAATGAAACAAAGACGAGTATAATTAGGTATTCTTTTTACAAATAGGCCATCAGCGTATTTCAGTAACGGCAAAGAGTTAAGCACAATAGTCTAAAAATGTCATTCCGCAACACGTGCCTTTCGATGACCGCACAACTTTACTCAAAGCCACAATTTACAATATTTCCACTGGAAGTGCTCTGACTCAGCACAAGCGAATAATAATTAGTTTAGTATACCTACGATTCATAATCAGGTGCGCTGACACGGCGCAAGCACGTGGTCGGCAAGGTCGACTCGTCACAATGTTCCTCTTGCCCCACTTCATTCTACCGGTTAAGTCGAACACTTACAGGCAAAACTCAACCTTACAACTACAGCCTAAGCTAGCTTTACGAATGAGAATCGATTGTTGTTGTGAGTGCTATAGAAGTTTGGTACGACTTTTCTAGTTATGTAAATTGTCTGCGTTTTGTCTGTGGAGAGGACAGTGCTGATAAAATGTTTGGCACTGGTTTTAAGTGCTGGTGTACTGTATGAGCGGATTCTATTAAAATTGTTTTGGCTATGTAATTGATAAGATAGTCGGAGTTTTCCGTAAATTAAAATAAACAGAAAACAACTCCAAAAATTCTTTACACTCCAGAAAATATATGCACTTACCAAGTTTGAATATATATGTAGAAGTGACAGAAATAAAACTCAATGTGAGTTTGAAGTAGGGCTTTCATCTCTCGGTCTCGAAAATTTCGAGAGTCTCGATGATTTTTTGGTATTTTCGAGACTCGAGACTAGCAGTATCGGTCGCGGGAATAACGAGACTTTTGAGACTTGAGTCAGATAAAAACAGTAACTGCTACTGGTTGTGTAGATTTGATAAAAGAGCGTTTGTCGAAGTTTGATGTTCATTTAGACTGGTGCACCACAGAAACGATAACAAATATGAACTATGACGATAATGAAAATGTGGATGATGATGAAAAAGATGCAAGTGGCAGTTTTAAAATAATTGATAGCAGCAAGCGAGAGTAACATGAAGAAGTGTTTTTGACCGATATCTTAACCTTTCAATCGTGTATTATCGTGTAATTAATTAGAGACACAATAGTAAGACAATGATAGCGCGGAAGGATAGGCGTCCGCTTGGGGTTTATTGAAACAAAAGATCCCGAATAGAGTTCACTGAATCAGAGTATGCCTACTACATCCAAAACAATCTCAATATTTTTATGTATCATGAGAGTGACCGTGCACTGTGTAGACAAGAGGCTCTACCCTTTTAACTGCAGATACTGTACTCAATTTCTGTCTAAACAAATTAGATTTACAACAAAGTTTTTACAGTGTGAATCTCGAATATTGAAGAAAATAGACTGTTTGAGGCAAGTATCTTACAATACTTGCACAGTCCTTTTCAGTTTTTTGAAAAGAAGATTCGTGCAACACCTAAATTACTGCTAAAATTATTTAATATCTTTGTCCCCAGCGTAGAAGCAGAGAGAGCTTTTACTTTTGTAAAAATGAAATGGTTTTCACTTTCTGAAACGACATTAAACGCCCTTTGTTTTCTACGTGCCCATTACAAAAATGATAAAAACTGAAACAAATGTTTTTTTTTGTTTTTTAACCGACTTCAGTAGGAGGTTCTCAATTCGATCAGTATTTTTTAAATTTTTTATTTAAGCACTCCGATTACTTCGATATTTATGATCCGATTTACGTGATTATTTTAAGTTCGATGCAGAATAGCTGCCATTTGGTCCCGAAAAAAAATTGCATAGTTTGCCCCGTTAGTTTTCGTTTTATGAACATTTTTTTGTATGTATGTGCACCGATTACGCTGAGATTTGTGTGATTCTTTTTTAGTTTGAGGCGGAATAGTTGATTTTTAAACAAATGGGAAATAATGAATCATCTACTAATTAAAAAACTAAAAATTATAAAATAAAAACTTTTTGACAAAAAATACAACCGACTTAAAAAAAAACAGCACCTCTAAATTAGGAAGTCTGTGGCTTTGGTGGTTTTGTCTCATTCATGATTGGCCACCAACTTCCGAATTTAGAGTTATTAAACACCGGTTAGTGTTTTTTTTTAAGTCGGTTGTATTTTTTGTCAAAAAGTGTTTTTTTTTAATTTAGGTACGTTTGTTTATTAAAGTTTGTTGACTATAATATCTCATATTGACTTTGTTATTACATATTGTATAAATAAACAACCTTGTTTTGAAATAGTCTCGAAAGTCTCGTTTTTCCCGGTAATTTCGAGACCACATCTAGTCTCGCTTTTTTTTCCCGGGACTCGGTAATGCATCGAGACTGAAAGCCCTAGTTTGAAGCAGGTATCTGGAACATAAATAAACAAAATGAAACCCAAATCTTCATCTCAGCCTTTAACGTTAAAAATACACATTTTTCTACACGCTATATGTATAATTAAAAATACGTGGTACAGGAAGTAAATACGTGTTTGCACAGATGTTTTTGAATCGCATTCGCGCGTAATCTCTTGAATATCTCTTGAATCGCTAAATTCTGATGCAAATAAATCATTATTTACATCTAAGTCACTTTGATGCTTTATAGTCTTTGTGTTTGATGTAGCTATGCGAATTTATACCTTAAATGTCTCGGATACTGTACATAGGTTCTTGATTACACTTCACAATAATTTATTGCATGCCACTATGTAGCATATAGAGCCTATAGGTACTGCTCCCACTGCTGATTCAAAGGCCTTTTCTCTGTGAGAAGAAGTGGGCCGTAATCTACCACACAGATCCAGTATGGGTTGGCAGACGTCACATATGTCTTCGAGTTTTGGTTCGAGAACACGATGTTTTCCTTGCCTGTTGTTGTTGTTGTTGTTTGTCCTTGACCATTTACCACAATGTGTTTGACAAAATATTAAGACGGGTACTGGGACAGAGGATTAAGATTGCAGACAATATAAGATTAGATATTACAGAAACTGCTAAAAAGTATTCAATTAAATAAATTCACATGTAGCGACATCTATCTCACCACATACGAACTATCCTACATCGCGCTATTAGAGTTATCCGCGCAACTTGAACGTATACAAGTTCCCGACATCAACCGTCGGGCAGTAGATAGCCTACGAGACTCCGACCAGACCCGTCTGGTCGGAGGATCCTCCCTTTTCAATGGTGACTGAGGAACTTTACACTCTGTTCCTCATACCTCCAAACACATTTCTATGAGCGGAGAGAATGTTTTGGCTTCAAGCGTTCACGCAGATACACTCCTTCTTCCGGTGGAAGACGTAGCAGGCAACTTGCTTCTACTCCTCGTATCCGGCTCGAAGGACCAATGAAGCACACGTGACACTGAAGCTCAGTCAACTTCTCTCGAGAAAAAACTCGTTAAACTTGTAATTATAATAGACAACCTTAGGGGCTTAACGCTACAGAAGTAACTAATTAGATTTAACTTAAAAAAGAAACCGAGGCTGTTTCCTAACAGTACATGTCGCGATCTCGTGACAATCTTTAATATGCCAATAAAGCAATCACCTCTAAAGCAAAGGAACGCAATTTATGGTTATGATGATGTAGTTCAATTTGGTGCACTAGACCATATACATATATATGTGCATATAGCTTTACTATATGTGCATGGAATCCAACTTCACGGAGCAATAAATATGTTTTCTCAACAATAACAGTAAAATAGCACTATGTAGGTTGAGAACGAAATCCAATTTCATCTAAATGTAAGCGCATAAAATGGCTCGATGCACAAACATCAATACATCGTCAAACACTTGATTCATTGCCAACGATCCGAGAAAATGTTCTGCATACAAAATAACGTTATTTATACTCTGTGTACATAATTTTTTCGCACTTTATTTTCGGCTAATGCGTTGAAAGGCTAAAGACGTAGATCAAACCCGATATAGATGTCAAGAGTTAGATGATAAAATGGTAATTATTTTCTCATTAAATCAAGCATTTTTTTCTTACATGTAACTATTTGAAAAACAAACATAAATATTTAAAGCAATGAACAAGCTACGTTCCTAGTTTCCTACATTGTAAAATATGCATCGGTGTACAATTTTACAGCTGAACAAGTCAACCGATTACATGAGAAAATGAACCTATGGCGCTTTTATTGCAAAATAAGGTTTGGGCACAAATTTTAAAATCGAGATTTTTAAAAGTTAAAAGAGCTTTAACGTGTTGGAAATAAAGTTCAAAAGTCAGTAACCAACCAGAGATTTGGGCCTGGACGAAAGCTTTAAATCGTTAGCTAAGCTCTATACTACTTTATTCTTTTGTAAAAATCTGGTGAAGAAAGATTAATAGTATATCTCAAAACACTGATATCGTGATCATAAATATTCCACAACTTGTCATCTAGTCCCAAGGTAAGCAGAGCTTTCTCACAAAACAACTATACTCTACTACTACTTTACTCTATGTGGAGGCTTATTATTAGCTATTTTTTAATATTATACAAATACATACATATAATAGATAAACTACACCCAGACACGGAACAAATGATCGTGCTCATCTCATCACACAAACGTTTATCATGGATGGGAATCGAACTCAAGGACCTCCAGCATAGCAGTCAGAGCCACTAACTACTAGATCAACAGGCAAACCACAGTCACAGTGAGACTTAAAAGTGGAAGCAAGCTGCAAAAATACATTAATGAATTGAGTTCCCTTTTGTCCAGAGTGCGCTCCAGTAAACTAACCTTTGAACTTTGTGAGGGAAGCTCGCCCATAAACTATGAATGGCATCGTTCAAAGGTTTCGCTTGAACGACCAAAATGAGTTTGTCAGCATCTTTGCCTAGATTTGTAGTAAATGATTTATCAGTGCAGTGATTTTGATTTTTAAAGCTACATTGGCTTAGCATGTTCATACATCAAATCATGACATCACGCCTGTAATCCCCGAAGGGTTTTGCAGAGGTGTACGTATCTCGCCAGTTATGATTAAGCCCCATGTAGTAGGGAGCTAGCCTACCTTTAGCTATCAATCGGGCACGAATCCAGAATCCGGACTGCTACTGAGAAATACCAAATGGAAAAACTCATTTACATTTTGTCAGACCCAGGGATCAAACCTGGGAGCTCATGTTCTGCATCGTTTCTACGTTTGCGACCACTAGACCAAGCGACGAGGTAAACACAATAAAAGGTCTACAATTATATTATTATAAGCCGTTGTTTTCAATGAAGGCATAAGGTATATCTAGAACCATATGTTCATATCGTTTCAGGCTGACACGATGATGACCTATAATTCACAATGATTAGTGCGTGACGTTTCTTTTATGTCCACAACAACAAGAAACATGTTCATTGAGTGGACTACGTGTTAGCATGACGCTCAATTACTGTTGTACAGACAGTAGCAAAACGATAACAAAGCAAAAAAAGAAGTATGTAAGAATCGTAGCAGGTGGCGTACTGCCTACCCCGTGGGAATATACAGGGTGTTTTGGGGATGAGTGTAGGCATTTTGCAGATGGATAGGGTCGGTCCATACGATTATTTTATAGTATGGGAACTATGGTCCGATATCCTTTAGTTTTTAAGTTATGAAAGTCACTAAGATTTGTTTTATGCTTATTTTCTTTTCTTCACTATTTGATTGTTTTTGCTATAGGAATAGTTGTAAGACTTTTAATTTATCGTATGTTATGTGTTTAAATCGACAAATAATAAAAAAACTGTATTTAATATGAAATTGTGTTTATTTTTAGCTTCATAACCCAAAAAGTGTCAAGTATTCATAAAAAACGATTTTTGCCCATAACTTAAAAACTAAACGATATCGGACCATAGTTCCCATACTATAAAATAATCGTATGGACCGACCCTATCCATCTGCAAAATGCCTACACTCATCCCCAAAACACCCTGTATATTTTACCATGTCACCATTCTTAAACTTATGTTAAATATTGTAATGAAATCAGGTATCCTAATAGTATTTGTTAGAGCTTATGTCGCCTGTGATACAGGTTTATCCTAGTACAGGCATCAAACTTTGCGATATCTATATTATTTCGAAGACTTTTACTGTATTTGCCCTTTTCAATTAATAATAGTTATTATTAGTATACATATAATAAGGCAGTCAGTAGAAAAAACAAAGATTTTTTAAAAATTGTTCGATTTCAATTTTTAATCTCTATCATTTATTTTCCAAAAATATGGTATACATTCATGAGACAGCAATTATACAAGTAGACCAAGACATATTTCACCTACGTTACAGACAGATAGGCCAATTTTAAAAAGTAAAATTATCATTACAGCGAATTAAAATAAATAAATAATCCACAACTTTTTCACACAACGCCATTTAGTCCCAAGTTAAGCTTGAGAGCTTGTGTTATGGGTACTAAATAGCTGATAAACATACTTATATATTTCTAAATACAAACATATTATAGATAAATTACACCCAGACACGGAACAAATGATCGTGCTCTTCACACAAACATTTGTCCTGGGTGGAAATTGAACCCACGACCTCCGGCATAGCAGTCAGGGTCACTAAGTACTAGACCAACAGGCCAGTCAATTCAACAAATTAAAGAATAATGATGCAATACATTTGTAAATTACATTATATTATTATTAAATTACGAGGAAAAGGCAAAATTGTAAGTGTAAGGGCCTGAGCACACCACGTTTTTTAAACGCGCCGTTGACGCGCGTTTTAGAAACGTGCGTCGACGGCGCGTTTTATCGTACAGAGCTAGAGCGAGAGTCTACAGGCTGCGTCTGACTGGCGTGCGTAACGCGTTTGTATCGCTACAAACGCGCGTCAACGGCGCGTTTAAAAAACGTGGTGTGCTATGCACACCACGTTTTTACGCCCTAAGGTGTTAACAATTGACCAACCCGTATCACGGATATATTATTATCTTTGATTCGTATTGTATTCGATGAAAATCTTTCAAAAGCTAAGTTACTACTGAACAACTTTTACTGTGGAATCGACCCAGAAATCAGCTGATCAAGTTTGTTGAGCTTTTGCAATCATTTATGACTTGGGAAGCAATTTTCTTTTCACATTTCCGACATGATCCCATAGCACAAAATTTGTATATATTTATAAGTTCTTTAACCCTCTTAAAAATAATATGAATGTGTTAAAAGTAATAGTTACCTTACAGACTTGAAAGCTTTTAATAAAGTTTCGGTGCTTCACAAAATTGTACCAACTATTGTGTAGCACGGGCATGTAAAATGTAACTTAGTTATTACTAGTCGGCAATATTGGTAGGTACTGCAGAACTATTCTGCGTAAAAATCTAGGTAAAATGAAATTTGCCAACATTTTTACGGAGACATTTTTACAAAGCTCACTTCACATTTACTTTCACATTCTACTGATTAAACCGACAAAACTGACCATGAAGGTTCTCATAACATTAACATATCTACTCAAAATATTTGTAAGTATTCTGCTGTATGCAATTAGACTACATCGTTAGGAAAATGCTAGGTCTTTTAAGATTTCGCTCATAGCGATAAGGCCGTTTATACTAACACCCTATGTAGCCCTTTAAGTGTCCGTTTGTGAGTGTTTAATAATGTACAATAAAGATTATTCTATTGTATGATACTTAATGTACTTAAAATACTGCACAGTTCTTCTGCAAACCGTATGACATAAACAAATTTAATATACCTACAACTGCTGGTCAGATAATACAAGAACGAGCCAGTTTCAATGTCAAATCGTTAAAGTCGAGCTTCCTTACCATTAGGCTCACGACATAATGGCTGATAAACAAATAGTAGGTCACTGGACATTTGGCAGAGCTGACTTCTTCCGCGACATACGAATTTGCGATTGTTACTTCTGGTTTTATTTATTTAATACAAACTAGTGAACTTTTAGGAAATTTATACAAATTTCATGTCGCATTTAAAGATAGATAAAACATAAATATACATAGTGCACACAAAAGACACAGACCAGCACACAAAAGAAGAAAAAGAAAAGAAGCAAAATAAAAGAAAAAGAAGAAACACTAATAATTACTGATAGAAAACGTTTGCTCTCTCAACTCCTTTCCTCTCCTCCCTTCCTAGTATTCTTGATTGAAAGATATTTTGACATAGGATCAACACTGCTCAATAGACGCACAGCACTCATCTGTCTGATGTTATTATGATAAAAAGAATATATGTCATAGAGGAGGCAAGAGCTTCAACAATAATAATAATAAAAACAACTTAATAATTCATTTTTCTTTTAAGTTTTTGTTACCTTCTTGCGCCTACCATGTTCTGTATCTGCACCACCTTAAGGTAGACTGGTAGAAAATGCCTAAGGTATTAAGTCCGCCATGTACAGTTTATTTTATTTTACTAGTGCATAAAGCTTTAATAATGAAATAAATAAATAAATAAACAGCACATTCATGTGATTTCAAACGTATTCATAACTAATGACTTTCTTTTGATTGACTTGACTCTCATTTAACTTAGTGCTTGTTACTACTGTAATATTATGCAAAGTGAGATCAAATACAAGTGATAGAAAAACAAATGGTAAGAATCATTAAAAAAGTAATTATCTCCTTGCAATTTCTGGCGGGAACGGTTTCCAAATAACGATTCATGACCGCAGTTGTTTTTTTTAGGAAATCTTTAAAAAAAAAATTCTCCATTTAATAAAATAATTATCATAAAACATCCATATCCAATAGTGAGCGTAAAAAAACAGCTGAAAACCAGTGCAATAAATACGTCATCCTGAATGCTCGTGTTACGCTTACTAAACAGACGTAACTGTCAAAAAGCAATAAATATGTGCTAAAGAATTCGTTTCTTTGTATTGTTTCAGAACAATCACGAGGCAAATGAAAGACCGTTAAAACAAAATCAGAGAGGGCGAGACAAAAGAAATAAGTACGTAGGTATAACTGTTACATTTTAACTGTATGGGATTATTTACTAGTATTTCATTGATGAGTTCAATAAAATACTAGTAAAATCACACTATTAATATATTACAAAAACAAGCAATGTAAGGAAAAGGAAAAAGGAAAGGACAAAAAGAAGGTAATGACAAATATATCCTCTTTATAGAATGTGTAAATCTCCAAAAGAAAATGTTTGGACGAACGAACTAACAGAAAATTTCACTATAGTTCACTTCTACAGTTTCAAGTGAGAACAAATCCAACCTTGTTTGTCCAGTTCTAATTTAAATTGGCTTCACACACAGCCTTCTACACAAAATTCAAGGACCGAGACAAATACAGACACAAATATAGACTGTTTTCTGTTATCAATAACATACATATAACGCTATACAAAGAAAAAATTAAATTAAAAATTTAAAAAACCCCCATCGCAAAAAAGTAAAACATTTAAAAAGTTAAAAATAACACTTTAGCCATGAAATTTTACTTCACGTCGGGGTACCGCTTAAGTAAGGAATGTTTCTAGTACCTACTTGTAGGTATGTAGGTACTTATTTTAACGGTACCCCGACGTTACGTAAAATTTCATGGCTAAAGTGTTATTTTTAACTTTTTAAATGTTTTACTTTTTTGCGATGGGGGTTTTTTAAATTTTTAATTTAATTTTTATTTTAAATTTTTTAAACGCATTAATTTTGTTTTATAGAGTTTACGGTGATGAGAATGTTTCAGTGCATTGTATGTAGAATCAAATGCTGGTTAAAACGAATCCAAACACGACATATCTGCTATTGTTTTGTCAAGGGTCTACCTACTGGTGTGCTGGATAGCCTGATTGCAGCATCTGCTCATCCTGTTGCCATCAAGGCATTGTGTTAAGAATCAAATGCTGGTTGAAATGAATCCAAACACGACATATCTGCTATTATTTTGTCAAGAGTCTACCTACTGGTGTGCTGGATAGCCTGGCTGCAGCATCAGCTCATCCTGATGCCATCAGGGCATTGTGTTTAGAATCAAATGCTGGTTAAAATGAATCCAAACTCCAAACACGACATATCTGCTATTATTTTGTCAAGAGTCTACCTACTGGTGTGCTGGATAGCCTGGCTTCAGCATCAGCTCATCCTGTTGCCATCAAGGCATTGTGTTAAGAATACAATGCTGGTTGAAATGAATCCAAACACGACATATCTGCTATTATTTTGTCAAGAGTCTACCTACTGGTGTGCTGGATAGCCTGGCTGCAGCATCAGCTCATCCTGATGCCATCAGGGCATTGTGTGCAGAATCAAATGCTGGCTGAAATGAATCCAAACACGACATATCTGCTATTATTTTGTTAAGAGTCTACCTACTGGTGTGCTGGATAGCCTGGATGCAGCATCAGCTCATCCAGTTGCCATCAGTGCATTGTGTGCAGAATCAAATGCAGGTTAAAATGAATCCAAACACGACATATCTGCTGTTATTTTTCCAAGAGTGTATGAGTCTGCTAGATATCCTGGCTGCATCAGACCAAATACACCATAATGTTGCTTATTTATTTTATACACATGAGTGATCGAAATTTTAAGACACACATATGTTTGTAAGTAAAGTTAATACCCATAGACGTCTAAAATAGCAACATTAGCTAACACAAAAGAGCTGAACGGCTGAACCGATTTTGATGAATTATGTCTAAGAACCATCGCAAGAAACCCTGCTTTCGAATAAAAAAAACCGCATCTAAATCGGTTCACCCGTTTGGGCCCTACGGTGCCACAGACAGACAGACAGACAGACAGACAGACAGACAGACAGACACACACACATAGCGGTGAAACTTATAACACCCCTCTTTTTGCGTCGGGGGTTAAAAATAGTAGAAAACACAACGAGCCTTACACACAACAGTTACCTATGAACTATAACAGCCTTCAACTCCAGCTATTAAAGGTACAAGAAAAATGTAAGTAGGTAAATAGGACAAGGATGCTTCTAGTGCATTATGATCGATATTCACACAACACAATATTTTATGTGACGTACAGTCTATCCTTCGGTCGGCCAATGACGAAGCGACCATTGTATTATATTTGGTAACTTACTCGTAGATAATCAAGTAATTTGATTGCTTTTATACAGTTCAAGTTTCAACGACTTATAAATTGAATATATCTGAAGCTTTATGAAGATATAATTCAGAACTTTTTTCATTTTCAGAAAACCACGCAACATCAAGCCCGCATTCACCAAAGGGTTAGGCAGAGGTGTATTTTCCAATTTTGTAAGATTCAACTGTATAAAGTCATATAATTATGAGTAATCTATTATTAGAAATTCACAATGATTGGCGTGAAACTACAACAGAGAGGCTTGTAGCTAAATACGTCATCGTACATCGTTTCTGAACTATAACTATTTTAGATTATGTGGACAATGTTGATGGTTACACATTTGTATTCCTTTTTTAGTTTTTAGTTTCATATTGTAATATTTAACGGTTTATTTTCCCAAATAAATAAAAACGATCAAAGGTTAGTCCGCCGGTGGATAGAGAGCAAGGGACACCTAGATTTTGAACGTTTTCAATTAGGGAGAACTGGCCTTCAAATGAAAATTATGTAAAACTTTTAGCATACCTAAGAAGCTTCAATATTCCTAGTACATTATACTTAACGAATGAAATGTACCTACGTATATAAAATTTCTCGACATCAGTTCACCGCTACTTTCATGTAAGTCTTAAATCTTGTATCCGGAGGGGGCCGGTACCCACGTCATAGCGAATTCCTCTGATGTTTACGTTGTAATTGTTTCTGTATCAGTGCCAAAAATGTACTACACGCTAACACCACTATATTAAGACCCCGAGCGTTATAAAAACCTCTCTCTAGATACTCACCAAAATAATTCTTCGAGAGGAGGCACGGCTCAAACGAAACTGGACACAAGTACGTCATATTTTGTACGAGAGTTTTATTTTAGTGACTGCTGTTTGAGAAAATAGTAACAAACAACACATTGACATTAACGTGACTTCTCGATTGCGTATGTCAATTCCTATACATTTGCCGGACGTTTTCATTTTGTCAGAAATAGAAATAGTTAGAAATAGACAAAAGCTTACAAAAGCTTTTTGTACGGAGAGACAGTTCATTTTCGGCTACTGAATATCTACACAACATTATGCCTGTAATCCACAAAGGTTTAGGCTGAGGTGTATACTGTATTAAATTACTTACACCCACATTTCGCCACTTATGTTTAAGTGCCATATAATAGGGGCCGACCCTATTTTGCCATCAGTCGTGTCCAAATCTAGGCTCCGGGCTGCTTCAGACAAAATTCCAGATGAGAAAACTAAAATAACCTCTCCTGGAGTCGGATATCTAGCCCGGTACCTCGTGCTCAGCAGCTTCAGTTTTGCTTACGACTCCGACGAGCCAATCTAAACATCTTTGACTATTCATACTGAAATTAGTGAAATGTGGCTTAAATAAATTATACGATGTGTAACCGAATAATCGTTAATGTATTTTCTTGCTTGTATGACGTAAATATCTGTGAACGAACTTTTGCGCTGACGTTCACAGTAAATTGAATTTGGAAACGATGCCAATAATCATTTATTGTTCATAAATTTTGCACAAACAAAAGCTTCAGAGCAAATTATCGACAGTCGTTTATAGAAAAAACTTTTATAAATTGACGCTTATGTTACATTGTTGGAACTGTAATACATATATTCACATTTGCCCAAGCTATTAGTCGGATGGTGACCGCATTCTTTTTATTGGCTGATGTTTACTTTATCTTGAGAAACTGATCAAGTTTTATCAAAATCAGTGGAGCAGTTTCCAAGATATAAAGTAGTAATAAAAACATTTTTAAATGGGATGACCTGGCATATACATTGAGCTGTCAAAAAGACATTATCTCAAAATGCCAAAGGCTGAAACGAGACTAGCGTCACGGTATCTCGGCTAGTCTTGTGTCCAACAGAATCATTTCGAGAAGTCATGATGTCTAGATGTGCGTCGATGTCCCTTCCACCCTGTTAACCTATAAACACAGAAGTAAATTCATTTACAAATTGTAAGATCTCAGTTCAGGCAAAATGTAAATATATAAAAACAGACCGGGCAATGAAAGTTCAAAAGAAAAAGCCTTCACGTTTCATAACAGTGCGGGAGATTCAACCTTGGCCGGCTGCCCCAAATAATACGGCGTCCTTGAGCTGGTCCAACAGGGTCAGAAGTCCCCACATACCATATTAACCCGATAGGGGAATTGTGGATAAAGGCCAAGTTTCAATTGCCATGAGACTGAGAACGTAAAAAGAAAATTTTATCTATTTACCAAACGCGCTTATATTTTTTGGGTGTCTGATTGTTTGTTTATAAAGGCTTATCCTTAATATACTAAAACAGAAACGCTTGTTTAATTGTATGTGTGAATATCTGGAACTACAAGTCAAAATTTGTTTGCATTATTATCTTCTAATTCTTACTTAATTAAGGTTATTATTAGACTATCAAGCCCACTATTCCGAACCCACTGCAACTCCGGAAAGCCAGAATCAATAGTGGCGACTTGCGAGCATCAGAAAGGCGTAAGGTCAATAGTGTATGTGGTCGTCATTCTAAATTGATGAGTCCAGCGAAGTGAGATTTCACGAGACAGGTAAGTGTTCGAACATCATATACCTAAATGTTAAATATATGTATATAAATGTTAAATATCCAAAAATGAAACAAATACTTCCCGTATTTGTAAATTTGTTTCATTTTTGGATATTTAACATTTTGAACCAATTTTAGTTCCCTGTGAGTTGACTTTTCTATTAAACAAGGAAATTTATTTTCATTGTTCATTCATAGAGTTTTTCCAAAATTCCTTGAACGGAGCCATGCCTGTGCCGTGTGCATACACAAAACAATACTACAAGGCTGAATAAAACTCCTCATCCATGACGATTTTGAATTGATTCCAATCATGCACCAATGCATTAGAAAACTAAAGTTTTCCATTAGGTTGGTACACGTTATTTACTGCATTCAAGCAATGGAGTGGCGTATTTATAGTTAGGGGTGCTCTGTTGTGGAGTAAAATATCATAAGAATATTTTACGAAGTTTCACAGTCTCTTATCTATAACATAACGATTTGATTAACATTGACGAATGGTAATCTATGCCTACTACTATTACAAAGAAGAAAAATTTGATTTGTTGTAGTCAACCGAATTAAAATATTCTTTCATCAGAAAGCTGTAACATCAAGTAACAAACACTAAACAAACCTTGCCTATATTTAGGGTCATTGTTTGTTATTGTTATTCTGTCTGTTTGTTATTGTGTCTTGAAATTATCTTCAGAAAGGTATCAGTTTGAATTGCTCTTTTAATCTTTAATGAAGTCGGTCTGGGATTGACTTTCACAACAATAACTTTGAATTTCAGAACATTGTTTACTTGGTTGCTATTAATAATTTCTCCTGAGACCTCTGTCTAGGGTTATCCTCGAACGAAGCTTCGAAACTTCATTTACATATAGCGGAATATATATCAATTTCAAGAGAGCTAGCTAATTATCACCATATTTATTCATTTCATTAATGAAGAACTTGAAACACGTACAAGATTATATTAACTTCTATGATTGCCATAGATGTCTAATTAAACTAGTAAAATTTCAAACAAACCTTACAATTAACCTTTTACTTGGCTTAGCTTTAGGAGCAATTAGTTTGCCATATAATATAAGAAAACAAACTCGTGTCACAGTGTTTGTAACAAAAATCTTTCGAAACAGCTTGTCCGATTCATAAGAAATTTTGCTCGTATATTCAGTAGGTCTGAATAGACCATACCTGAATAGAATAGGACGCAAAGTAATATTTTTTTTTTAATTAATTTTAAGGCGACACGTAGTTTAAGGGGCAGTTAATTTTGTATAAATATCATAATACTAGCAGACGTCCCGCGGTTTAACCCGCGTAGGTCCCGTTCCCGTGGGAATACAGGGTACAATCAGTCAGGGGTCAAGTCAGCTAACTCCATACCAGATTTTATTAAAATCCCTTCAGTAGTTTTTACGTGAAAGAGTAACAAACATCCATTCATCCATCCATCCTCACAAACTTTCGCGTTTGTAATATTAGTAAGATTATCTAATGCTTCCAAATAGTAATAGGTACTTCAGCGCTCAATGGATTTAAAATATTAAGCATTCAGTGTCTGATTTAATATGTCTTGTTGTATTCAGGAGCACGTCTTCGTTGAATATTTCAGAGTGATTTTGTACCAAGGACGCTACTTGAAAAGCAATTTAACCTCTAGCTAGCTGCTGTAATGATAAATGGATTGAGAATATAAATGGGTTTGTAGATATCGTAGAAATACCTATATCTATTAAATTATCAGCTATTTTAGAAATGTTATTTTCTGATAACTGCTACTAAGCTCGTTACAAGGTCTCACACATTTGAGAATCAGCGTGAAAGCTTCAAAGTTCTATTTTAAATAATCTCAAGATAATAAATTTCGCTTTAATTAGGCTTCGGCTTAGTTTAGGCACCAGTCTCCCACAAATAAATTTATGTCATTTAAATTTAAGTAACTCACTAAGTGTTTCTTTGTTTTTATTTGTGGAAGAGAAATAAATACATTTTTATTTATTTTTTATTCATTAAACCCCAAGAGGACACCGGTGTCCGCGCTGTCATTGTCTTTCTATTGTGTCTCTAATTGACACGATTGAAAGGTTAAACCACACTAGCCTTCCGGTTCCTACCTTCATAGATCAAAATGTACAAGTAAACTTTAGAATAGATTGAGATGAGATCAGCCATTGGATGTTTGTTTGTTGTTAAGCTTAACAACAAACAAACATCCAATAGCTGATTTGCACGTAAATAAATGAGTAGTTACAACATCAAGCTACCATTGGAGCAGCTTGATGTGCTGGCGTCTGTACTTAATCAATTTTTAAAATAAAGCCTATTAGAGTTTAAACCATACACCTACCACCTTCCGTACGTCAAGAACGTTAAGTTCCCGCAGTACCAAATAACATGCTTTGCCAAATTATTTTGTCAATTTAAAAGTAAGTTATACTACTAAATGACATCACCACTCTAAAGTAGGAAATTGTACCCTTCCCAAAAGACGACCTAATATTAGCCGAACACCTGACTGCATTACCAATTTAGTGCCTTTACACCTCTTATTTCAAACCAATGAGCCATTAAGAGTATGTAGGCGTATGACGCATAAATGTATGGAGAGATTTAACGCCCTGATTCACGTGAGCCTGGTGTAAGTGATTCATTATGATAACAGAATAGCTAAGACGAAGTAGTGTTTAGTTCTGTGTAACACGTGTTGGAGATAATCGCACCTACACAGTACACATGGTGGTCACTATTTTATCTAAGTAAACAGGTAAACACTGAACTTAACAGTACTGTACTACACTCAGCCTTTCAGGCTTGGGATAATGCTTTTAAATGGAACAAACATTATTAACAAATAGTAGATTATATGGTATGTTTTTTTTGTTGCATTCAATTGCCTTTGACTCGCACGCCATGATTTCATATAGAATTTAATTAAATTGCACAAATTTAGATAGAGTTTATCTGTTATAAAACTGTACTTACATTCGTCGTTTTAAACCCAGCAAAGTTTTATAAAACAGTGTGATAATAAAAAGGTTAAATACTTTAGTGATTTGGTCATTATGAGAGGATCCATGAACTAACAAAAGGTATGAAGAAGATGTGACCGAAACTCCGAGAGTGGACGCCCTAAATGGATATTCGCTGACCTTATTGGTGATGTCCTTCGGAAGGGTCAGGAGCGTAGTACTTGTATGCGGCGTGCGTGTTTGACTAGATTTGAACGTAAACAAAGCAAAAATAGTATACCTATCGTAGCAGATGGCGGTCTATGGCTCTGCATGCCTTTATGGGAAAAATGCGTGGTAAGTTGATCATAATCTTCCCTTAATCCAATTTGTTGCGGCGTTGGGGCATGTCTTCTTGGCCCATGCACTATGACCACCTCCTCCCATATCATCTTTCACACAATCCACCCCCGTTTGGTTTTACACTTATCACTTAGTCTAATGACACCCGGTTTTGGTTACGACGTTTCCGGCCAACCCACCTCCCTCCAGAAACATGTTAAATCTTCTTAACTGCTCAGGGCATGCACAAGGGATTGCAATGATCCAAGCCAAGATTTCAAGGGTCATGCTGGTAACTTTTTCATTGTACAGAATATTGATTACCTATAATATTAATATACGGATCTTAGTTAATTAGACTCATCATCATAGTAGAATAGTAATTCAGGTGATGAGCTACAAACCCTTATTAATGAATGAAGCCGTCCAGTGGTGTAAAAAATGTGTTTACATCTGCAACCATCGCCAAACAAGGTGTTGGCAACTTGACAACTCTTCAAGTTATGTACTGGAAGACTTTGACGGTCGAAAGATCAGATCAACAACAAACAACATTACTTAGCGGTACCTGTGCCAGGTTACTGACATGGCTCAATATGACCAAAACAACCAAAGTTCAGCACGAGATACCATTTATGGTGATAAGTAATAATTCAGGAAGCGTGTAGTGAAAGACAAAATTCTAATTCTAAAAGAATTCGTAGCCTTTTGTATAAGATCCTGAACTCTTAGGACTAATATTGTTTGTTGTTGCATTTTTAAAAACACTTTATGTTTGTATATTGGCGTACCTGTTATGTATGCTCAGTTCACCTCCGTGACTTAGGCTTTATTTCTTAGTTCTAATATTTAGGTATTGTTTTTCAGACTATACTTAGCCTGAAAAACAATACCTAAACCTATACCTATTTTTGAAGAACTTTCAGTTGCTCGTTCCATATGCACAACTTTGAGAACTAGTGTTTTTTTTTGTTCGGTTGTGAGAAATAAATTTCTTAAACATTTCTTTCCCTCAAGTGTAGTTTGCGGCACGATACCGTACCTATAGGTTAAAAAGTCAAGCGAAAACGAACACTTTGCGCTCAAAGGCGATCTCTTTTGAAGATTTATAAAGAAAAGCGGGGATCAACACACGATCCCGATCCCTATTATTCTAAAATACTTCGTCTATCGCCATTTTCCGCACACTATTTTCGCACAGCTTCCGCATCATAGCTCAAAGCTCTAGGGAGGGTGTTTGCCAACAGAAACGTTGTTTACTAATTCTATTATTAACTCTTAATAGTAACCGTTGCCATGTAATGTGGGTGGGAATAGAACAATATATTCGTATCGGCAAGCTTTGAACAGTAACGTGGTATGATAACGCCAAAACAACAAATTGTTTGGCAAGCCTAGTGATTACGTCTGATCGTTGTTTTACAGAGATGTTGCTAATTTAATATGGACATGCTTTTTATAACTTCTACATTTGCTACTGCGCAAAAAGTCACATTATGTAGATTGATATTTTAAATATTTTGAAATAGCACTTCGTTCGTGACTTCGTCCGCTCGCCTTTCGTACTTTATGATCCCGGTAACCCTCTCTTAGTTTCAAAAATAAAATATAGCCTATGGCACTCACAAATAATGTGGTTTTGGTAAAATACTTTTCCAAATCAGTTTCAGTAGATCCAGATCACCAGAAGTAATCAGTAGATCCAGAGATAATAATTCCCTAAAAGGTCAAAAACTTTACCTCTTTATAATTTTAGAATAGATGAAGAGACACAATGCATCTCGGATGATAGCTAAGCGGAAAAGCAAGAACACTGATTTCATTTAGTAAGTAAAACTCACTTTTTTGTTTGATTTTAATTTTGTTAAAAAAATTCTTTTTAGTAAGTATATGCAAAACCCCGAAAAGGGCTTGTTGTACTCATCGTTTGCGCTATATCGCACAGACGGTTTTCACGCCGTTATTCGCAAAAAAACGGTATCCCTGATCTGCAGATTGCTTGGCAGCCGTAACAAAATCTTGCAGACTGTAGCGGACAGGATCTCATCCCCACTCTGGAGGTCCTTCGTGAGGCGAGTAATTTAATTTTAGTTTAATTTAATGGAATTTATTGTAATTGTATTTTGTGTTTAATTTGTAATTTAATGTAATTTGAAGTAATTAATAATTTAATTTGAATGTAGTTTTAATGATATTTTAATTGAAGTAGTATCTATATTATTTGATTTGATCTTTTGGTATGTTTTTGGCCTGTGATATGGATCCGAGATATCTGAAATAAATGATTTTATTTTATTTTTATTTATTATGAACAACTTTTACTATGGGACGAATCCTGCCGGTCGATTCAGTAAAGTCACGCCGTGAAAACTTGAGTGAAGTGAACTGTCAATGCCTTGCATTAGTATGGAATGACAGCTAGATTCGCCCTCAAATCGAATCGCACTGATGAAATCTCGAATGAAATAATCAACTGTTTCATACATTTTATAGAGTTGCGCTTACATAAATGTGCAGGTGAAGTCAAGGCAAATTGAGCTGTCGTTGCTTATTGCTAGGCATTGGCAGTTCACTTCGAATCGACCGGCTGAACAGCAGATTTTTAAACAGCTAATTTTCGGGTTTTACATATACCTACTAAAAACAAGAATAAAATACTCTACAACGTGCAGATGTGATGATACGGCAGCTTGAAGGGCTGGCCTCTGTACACCATAAAATTTACTTAGTTGTAAATTGTAACTAATTACACATTAAATGTAACATTGGATTCGTACATAGTGATAACATCAGTTCTGTACCTACATGATTCTGGACCCAACACGGGTTGTTTAAATTTTTTCAGAGAATTTATGATGTTCGGATGTACCTAGACGTTAATACCCCATCCACTATGTAGGTATTCATAAAACTATAAATAACTAAATACAAAATGTAAATATACAAATATTGTTCTGGAAATCAGTGAACTCAAAACACAAGAAGATTAAATTCATGGGTTTCTAATATGCGTTGATGTCTCTTCCGTTCTGTATTTTTAACTAAAAACTGGTCACAAATGACTTTATACAAAATGTATTTATACAAGTATTGTTCTGAAAATTTGCGATCTTAAAACCTTAAAACACAAGGATATTATAAAGATGCACTGAATTGAAACCCAAAGATTAAATTGTACCATCATAAAAACAGAGTACTATTTATACTTAAACATTTGAATAGTAAATATGTACCTACCTACCTATCCTACAGTCAAAATGTAAACTAACAAACAACAATTTATTAACGATTTTACCTTACAATACGAGAATATTTGCTAAGCAAACGTAGTTTATTTTCCTTGAACAACTTGGTACGGAAATCTTCAGAAACCTTTGCAATTATTGTTATCCAACACTTAAAGCGATATAAATGCATATTATTATGTCAATGATTACGATCGATTACCATAACGCGTTATCATATTTTTCCTCTTCGATGATCCATGTACTTGAAAATGATAAGCAGTGTTGGCAGAACAAACGTACTTACAATGTACGACCATCATTTATTTATGTATTCGTGTGAGCAAACCGTGTTATTTATAGATTATGTGAGCAAATATTTTCCTCCAAAAAAACCCTAGTACATGGTGATTTGTCAAGCTAATCAGGTGCGTTGCTTATCTTACTTATATAGGCAATACCCGGATATTTTCTATCGAAAAAGTATTCCCTTAAAATAAAACATTTTGAATATTGCACAGAAGTCGTATCACTAAAACACAGTATTCCTAAAAATAACATCAATTAAGAGTGATAGAGATCGGTTTCTGACAGGACGAGAACTAGCGTGCTAAGCGCAAAAGCGGTATCTCAGAGAAAGTTACTTTCGAGAAAATTTATGTTTTCTAATATAGTTTTCCTTTAACTTTACAGATTGATACTATACTTTATTGATTGAACTTTTTAAGGTTTTTTTTTTCACATATTGTTAATAATATCGCTAATTCGCTTATTATATGTGTCTTTCAGTAAGCTTCCCGATGCCATAAAAATCAATTTTACATTTTTTTTTAGATATCGCTTTTGGGTTTAGCATGCTGAAAGTCCGAAAAATGTCATCGTAAATACCTACGCTCAGGGTGTAGTATGGTATTACGCATATAATGCAAAAAAAAAAAGCAAAATGCATAAAAAGCAAAATTAATCGTTTTAGGTATACCTAAAACGATTAATTTTGCTTTTTTGGTCTATTTTATAAAATCCACCACGGATTTGTGAACTTCCTCTGGATGTTGTCATGTGGATTGTCTTATGAGTTCCTATTTTAACAATGTTGCCAGTCGTTCAACCTCACATTCCCACATCTAGTCACAGTAAGCAATAAACTATATGTTCGACTGCTTAGTGCTTATGCAAAAGACACTTTGTTGCTCATTTAATATTTTCCAGGAAAAAGGAAATCAAAACAGTCTGTGCTTTCAGTTTAACTTGAACGCTGTAAATTGCGTTTCATTCTATTTTTACCAAAAGGTCAGGCCTGAGTTTCTCTGACTGCATTCACTGTAGCGAATTGCTATTATATCTTACTGAGAATGCCTCTCCCTTTCAACTTTAAAGGTCAGCTAAATGTTTGACAAACAGAAGTTTGAATTGGATGTTTTGAATGGGAAAACGGAGATATAAGATCTTGATCAACGAGTGCAGCAGCTGATTTAAATAACAGAAGCAGAACGACATAAATGAAGAACAAAAGACGACATAGTAAATTATTACAAAAACCAAAGGCAGCAAGCCATGGGATGCAGTATCATGGGAGTTCAAAGTTTAGACTGTGTCACAAACTCACATCAAAAATCTTACAAGGGATTGGGCCAAACGCGTCAAATGAGCCGTGGAAAAAAGCAGCAGGTCTATGTCCAAAAGCCTTAAACAATAATTAAACAATTAGAAAGATATACCTAGATAATGTCTACTGCCCTCATTAACCTCTGAATGACAACCTAAGTTAGAGGTTGACGAACCCATTACTCTGCCTAAGCGTCGCGTTGCCTTCCTGAAAACCTGATTAATTAATATAGGTACCCCGGTTCATTTACTTAAATTATACAAATTGGGGTTACGATACCCTTGTGGAAGGACGGATATTTGTGGCTGAGGCTGAACGAAGCCATTTAGTTAAAAGCCTGGTAACATTCGATCGATAACTTGTGGACCAAGCTGTTTATAGTACTCAGTTTTACAGGGTGCTTATTGCTATACAAAAGGATGAGTAGAACTTCATCGATAAGCCCCATTTAATCACCTACTATATAGGGAATACTAATCTTATCGAAACATCTAACTAATTAGAAAGAGATCTGTTACAATAGAAGATTAGCGAACATGTTTCGTTTCATGGAAAAATTACAACAGGGATTCGCTTATTCCGAAGATATAAAACGTTTACGTTATAAAAATATGTTTCCTACAAGAACTTATAAAAGTTCTGCCTAGCCAAAGAGATTTTGAATATCTTTGTGTCAATATTAATAAAAAAGTATTTTTTTACACCTGTCTGAAAAAAATCCTTCCTAAATTTACAACACGTAAAAACCTATAAAACACAATTTTTGCAGGCACCATGTAATTGCATTATGAATTCCAGTCACGCGAGAGCGCTTCGCTCATAAAACACTCGTTATATAAGCTACTAACAGTACCTATACATTTTTCCGAGCTCTAGTCTCCCGGTAATTTTCCGTTCGATCTGTCAAAATGCGCAAGTCAGCCGAGGTCGTCGACCTCGAGACGTGACGTCACGCGTTGTCCTAGGACGCGCTATGGGCGGACGTTATGTGAAAATTACATGTTATGACGGCTCTCTGTAAATAAAAGCAAGTTTGCTATCTGTAAACATGTAAAACAAAACAAACAATCGGTAATGCTGTCTGTAAACTTGCTCTGTGTGCTTGTTTCAGTTTCATATAAAACCTTGTTGGTCTTGGCTTTTTGTAGTTTATTTTGTGTAAACAGTTGGGTACAAATCTCTTATTTGGATAACTTTTTTTGTTAAACTATGTATAACAGTTGCTATTAATTCATTTACTTAACCTAAATGACACAATATTTCAGTGAACTCATATTTTCATCTATACATCCACATTTCACAATTTTACAACCACACTTCACATTTACACTCTACTCACATTTTTTTTTTTGTTTTTCTTATTGTTCTCTTTTTTAAGTTTCTGTGCAAAACATTATTACTGTTGTGACATCTGATGGGAGAAGACACTGACTTCTGTAACACAGGGTCTCTGAACCTAGATCAGAAGTCAGGGACTTCATAAGTCTTGTGTATCTTTTATTTGTGAATAAATTTATTTTATTTATTTATTATTATTAACTCAGGAATGTGTGTTAAACAAAGGCATTCAATATTTACTATAGACGAAACATCATGAACAAAATTTTCACCCGATACTTGTATGCTAGCGCGTTCAAGTCCAAGTCTATGTCTATGTCCAAGTCTATGAGTTTACTTTAGTACGCTCCAATATTGCTAGATGGCGTTACTGAGACATGGGATCACAGTTTTTCTATGACATTACTTCGCTTCACCTCTGTATAGTATCTTAACTCTCTTTGGTGTAAAATGTGTTCCTACGTGATCTCATTTCATTGGCCTAGCCAATTAAAAAAAAAAGGGATTCTTCAGAACCTACACCACAACAATATTAAATATAATCCCAAAATTAAACTTGTTTTAGTTAGATCAGATTCAAAATTCTTTCAATACATGTTATTATAGTATTATTAAGCAATTCCACCACGTTAGTCACTTACTACCACACCATAAACAAAAATAATGACTTCTACGCTCTGTTTTATTTCGTAAAAGCGTTACTGTACTACTGCTTAAAAACACAAAAAGTAGGCATAGATTTAAGAATAGAGCACTTCAAAGGCGAGCTTAACCCAATATTGGATTTTCATACAGCAAACAAAAAAAAGCGATATAAAAATATTTACGACGTTCAGGGCAAAATTTAAGTGTGGTAACCGTTTAGGGTCATGCACATATTGACCCTCTATATCTGTTTGGGTCTAGACTGACGCATGTGAATTAAAGTGTCTGTTAAAGCAACCATACATGGTTCGATGGGCAAACGCCTTTACCTACCTACACCACAAAAATAATATTTTTTTAGTACACTTCCGCAAAATATTTGAAATAACAAAAATCTATCTCTCAATTGTAATCTTTTACATAACTCTGTCATTTTTTCTAGAAAGCGGATTTAAATAAATGATGAATGTGGATGACTATGACAAGATTTGAAGTACTGAGTATTATCATGATAACGTTTAAGCATGTAGTTCTTATCTTCACGTGAGACAAATCTATGGAGCTAAACACAATACTAAAACAGTCTCGTGAGTATTTCGAAATATTCTAAAGTAATATGTGTATTATAGATAGCCTCGTGGGTCTAGTGGACCCGGACGCAAGCGCTAACTGCTAAGCATGAGGTGGTACTAGATTCAATTCCCGAGTCTTAAAGTGTTTGTAACAAAACTACCCTGTAACTGATTCTAATGTGTGTGTATATTAAGTAGGTCTAAAAATAGGAAACGAATAAAAAATACTTAAATAAAAATAATAAATTGATTACGATTACAAGGCGGAAAGAAGTCTACCGGGGCAGTAAATTTTTTTATAGATCTTTTTCAATATCAAAATCAAAATCAAAAGTCTTTATTCAAACTAGGCTGAGAATCAGCACTTTTTGAACGTCAAAAAAATACGTAAAGACAGTCCCCCAAAAACAGGTCCCACCCTTCGCCACTTCCTAGTGTTTTTGCTGGGAAGAAGAAGTAGCGGAACAAACTCCCCAGCAAAAATGCTTTTCTCTCCTTTTGCCTCTACCGCTATAAAAGTAAAGTCCTCTGGTACCAATGATTATAATTCCCATATGTAGGTACTCGTACCTATAACAAAACAATAACATATTCTAACCTTTTTCCGGTCAAGTGTTTCCATAAATACATCAGACGTATGTTACATTGTAAAAAGCATATTAATTTATAATAACGCCATTTATCTTCGGATATTTCCTGAGGAAAAAACCAAGGTCCTATTCATTTGACCCAGTTTCAGCCACTTTTTACTGGTCAAACTCGCCTTAATAATTTACTCTTGTTCTATCTGAATGCCACAGACTACACTTTAGCTTTGCCTGAATATATGAGATACAGTCGCTTTAAGCAAGTTAAACACGCGCATATACCTATTCTAGTTAGTATTTTAGCAACTCATGTTTGTCAATTTATTCAGAATATTTATTTTGTGTTCTTGTATTTTTATGCGATTTAGTGACGATATATTTCAACTTAAAAAGGTTAATCAAGGTCTATAATCATTATTTTAAATTAGGTTAGCTAGAACTGTCACTTTTTCAAGGGGGGACATTACAAACATATTAGCTTACAACTACTGTAGTTAGCTGGGAAAAGAAGTTATATTGCTGGGAAATTTATAGATACACTATTCTCTTTGGTTATACTATAACGTCACCTGAAGACAACTCAGGGTAGCCCTCCACAGATTTATATTAAAGCGTTTGCCCATCGAACCATGCATGGTTGCGTTTACAGATATTTAAAATATTAAATTCACATGCGTCAGTCTAGACCCAAACAGATAGAGGTCAATATGTGCATGACCCTAAACGGTTACCACACTTAAATGTTGCCCTGAACGTCGTCGTAAATCTTTTTATATTGCTTTTTTTTGTTTGCTGTATGAAAATCCAATATTGGGTTACGCTCGCCTTTGACGTGCTCTATTCTTGAATCTATGCCTACTTGTGTTTTTAAGAGTAATACAGTAACGCTTTTACGAAATAAAACAGAGCGTAGTAGTCATTATTTTTGTTTTTGGTGTGGTAAGTGTCTAACGTGGTGGATTTACTTAATAATACTACAATAATGTGTATTGAAAGAATTTTGAATCTGATCTAATTAAAACTACTTAGTTTAATTTTTGGATTACGTACGACAAACAAAAGCAGTCACACTACATTTATGAACACACTCTGCTCATATTCATCATTATTCATCGTAAATTCAGTAAAAGCCACTCCGCGAAAACTTAGTAAAATGTCAACGTCTAGCATTAGTATGGAATGACAGCTCAATTTTCCTTCACTTCTCCTATTTTTCAGGCAGTGATTTTTAGTTATTAGACTCAAAATTTGTGACACATAGGTATAATGTAAAATATTAAGTGTTAAACATAGTATATACATAGTGTTAAATATAAAGAGTATCGCTATGCGCTGCCTTGCAAGGCGTAAAAAATGTTTCCTTTACCGGAAAAAGTTATGTCTACTTACATGTAAAATAGCACTGCAGATTGCATTTAATTGGTCTCCAAGCCAAACGCAACATGATGAAATGATGCGGATGATTCACCAGCACGACTTTGTATACCTTTTGAAGACCTGAAGTACAGAATCATTTTACACATAACTGGGTAAGTATTATGTCAGTTGTAGAATCTTACATAATAATATTGAATCCATTATACCATTATTATCATGCCATGTTATGATGTGACTTCAAGGCTGGGCACTTTTTGCGCCGCAGTTTGCATTACTTATATGTCATTTAATATAAAGGAACAACGCATCGGAACGAATTGGTTTGACGCGCACTTTTAAATTGGTTAACGGGTACACACGACGGCTACACATCAAGCTATACATTTCCAGTTAAAGCCGATCTCGCAAGTTATTGGATTTCTGTAGAATGCGAGATCAGTTTATACTGGAAGTGTAGAGTTTGATTTGCAGCGGTGTATACCAAGTATGTTCAGAAAGGCAGGCCCCTTTCTGAACATTTAAAAATGTATATAGATAATAAAGCCGGATAGTTTGTCTATTATTTTGTTTGGATGCGCTTATCTCTAGACTACCATTTGTGTTTCAAAATCTTTATGAATTTGATAGCCCAATTCTTGAGTAGGGTTAAGGTTATCTAGTATCATACAATGACCCTTAACATTGGGTGAAATCGTAGACAATTGCTAGTTACTAAATATAATATCGTTTTGTTGTCTTGTAAAGTTTCTCAACATAGGTTTGTCAAACATGAAAGTGCCGTTGTCGATATCTATATTTATGTTAAAACTGCAGCGCGCGTGCGAATCAGAAAGCCCGAATTCAGAGTGGAAAACGTCTTTGACGATCATCATTTTTATACGTAATTTCTTTTTCGGTGGATCTATAAAATACCGGCTTATAATATGTATAGGCCGTTTCTCAAAAAATTTAGTTCAAAAATTTCAAGTTCAGCTTTGAATATTGCGTTAAAAAATTTAATCAAATTGGTTTAATTTTTCTGTTATAAATCTTTGGAAATTAATTAGCAAAGACATCTCACCCTTTCTATTGTTTCTTAAAGGTCAACGAGAACTCTCTTCAGAAAATATTTTATTATTTTAGGTCCCTTGGTTACATGATTAACCGTTACGTGGAAAAGGGAAAAAGTTTCCCAGTATTTAAAGGGTTGCCGAAACCATATTGTATCCGCCTTTATGTTCTGTCTGAGTCGCGGACTTGTGAGACAAACAGTGCCAGTGATCCGATCGATTGCCCTAGTTGCTATGAGCATCAACCCTGTACCTAGAAAGCTATTATAAAGCTAGTCGCCACGATGTCTCATGTCGTCATTCTGAAGTGCATTATAGAGCCAATGGCCTTCTAAGGGACGGGCGGGGGTAGCCTAAGGGTCACGACTTCCCCGTTTTTGTTATTGTAGGTATTGTAATTTTTCTTGGTTATGATTATTATACGAGTATATCCATTTTTACGAGCTACCCCGGCAAAGATAGTTTCGCCTTAAAATGAATAAAATTGTGTTACCTTCTTAGTTCTAGCCTTGTTTAAGACTTGTAAAAATGACAAATTGTCACCTGATAATGAACTAGGAAGAAATTTGTCACCTGTCATGTCATCCAAGATGGTGCTGCGTTTGAAAAATGATTAAGAAAAATATTCAATATTATAAATAAAATGTTGAGTAAGTATTGAGTATTCTTTATAATTATTTTTCTTTAAACTGGAAGAAATAGGTGTAAGGGGAAACTCGCTATCATTACTAAAAGATTATTTACGGGATCGCAAGCAAAGGGTAAAGGTAGGAGAGAACATTGGTAAGGAGTCATATGTGACCTACGGCGTCCCGCAGGGTAGTGTACTGGGCCCGACATTGTTCTTAATATATAGGTATATAAACCACCTCTGCAGCATGATACTAGATAATGGTCGCGTTTTCTCATATGCAGATGACACTGCAATTGCTTTCTCTGGTGACACGTGGGATTCCGTATATCAATCTGCTGAAAAGGGTCTTTCCAGGATCGCTGACTGGTTAAACTCACACCTTCTTACACTAAATATTTCTAAAACTAAATACATTACATTTACAATTTACAACAACACTCAACCTGGACCTAGCGCAGCACTCAAAATTCACACTTGTCATAATATGTCTAGCAAAAACTGTTCTTGTAAAAGCATTGAAAAGGTGACACATTTAAAATACCTAGGTATTATCGTCGATCAGCGGTTGACTTGGCATACTCATACAGACATGGTCATGGCCCGTGTGAGAAAACTTATTTGGGTATTTAAGAACCTAAGACATGTGACAACTAAAAAAATGTTAAAAGAAATCTATGTCTCTCTGGCTCAATCAATCCTCGCCTACTGCATACCCGTATGGGGCGGTGCTACAAAAATGAAGTTTCTTGAGCTAGAGCGAGCTCAGAGATCTCTTATCAAGGTCATGTATACCAAACCGTACAGATTCCCAACCAAGGACTTATACTCTCTTACTGAAATTCTTACAGTCAGGAAATTATATATATTATTAAAATTGCACAAAGTCCTGCCCTATGACCCTCACCATCAGGAAAGAAGACGAAAATACAGTGTCGCACCAGTTAAATTCGTTAAAACCGTATATGCCAAAAGACAGTTCACTACTAATTCCGCTGCTTTATATAATAAAATTAACAAAATAATTAACTTCTATCCTATGACCACTAAAGACTGCAAGAACGCAATAGTATATAATATTTTTTTTTTATTGTGAATGTAAGGACTATGTGGATTCTGTTTTTATTTTTTTAGATTTTTGTTTCTAAATCTTTTTAAGTTCTTTAATTTATTTATTTTACATTTTGTCTGGCAGTTTGAGTTCTTTATGGGACCAACCCAAATGTTCTTTCTTTGGTATTGTTCGTCGGCACGTGGAGCTCCTCAAGTTCCGAGTTGAGCTCACGATTACTGACAAATGCTTGCACTGACTGATCTGGTCCCCTCATTCTGTGTGGTTCTTTCCTCAAAAGACCATCTCAGACACTAATCTGCATGGATCTTACATGATTTGACCAAGATAATGTCTGGACTTTAAAAGAGACTATGACCTCTGAGTTTCTTTCGGTGTTTCTTCTCAGAGTAGTCAAATAGTGAAATACCGATCTCATTTACTAAAAAAGGTGACGTGTAAAAGTGTTTGTAAAAACCTATTTACAAAAATAAATATCATTTATCATTTAGTTCAATGGCTGAAACTAAAGACTTATGATGACATTGAAGTATTGTTGCAAGCATCGTCAATATGAGTTGTAGACACACACACACACACACACACACACACACACACACACACACACACACACACACACACACACACACACACACACACACACACACACACACACACACACACACACACACACACACACACACACTCACTGACACAAACACACACCCAGGCACTCACACACAAGTTTTAAGTTTCTCTTATTTAGTTAATATAGTTCATGCCTTGTCTTGTATATTGAGATTGCTCTTTTTTTTTTAATTTACATACTTAGTTTTTATTTTATTTTTTCTTTGTTTGAATTCTGTTTTCTTTTGTACATTTTTACTATGTTTGTTTTAATTTGACATTGAAGAGTGGGATCTCCTAGCACAGGTATATCATTTACTTAAAAGGAGGTTCCTATGTGAGATTAACTGTAAGAATTGTGCAAATTTCTGAAATAAACCTTTATTATTATTATTATTATTATTTTCATTAGCTTTTATTTCTCGGAACCCTTGGGTTCCGGACCTTTGGAAGGCGTACGAGGGGCCGAAGCCAACTCGCAGAGGCCTATTGTCGTCTTTAATGAAATGAGGCACCAACCGCAGATTTTCCCTGTATGCACTACACAAGTGCACCTAAGGAAAACCTACGACTGGTGTAAGACTATTGCAGACTATGAAAACAAAAGTACTGGACTATAGGTTAGGGTGTCTAAAATGGACTGGATATCTAAAACTATGAAGGACTATGGCCCCTGCCTTACCAATGTTTTATATACAGGGATTAAATGGCAGGGGGTGACTTGCACACTCAATAATGGGCCCTCTGAAACGGCCGCTAGCACATAATGACGTAGCGACAAGAGAGCAACATAACCTGAGGAGCTTGAGGAGTGGAGAGGCATTTCACGGCTATCAGGACAATCCCGGAAGTACGGTCAAGATCCCTACCAGCACCTTACTGGAATGCTTCCTTCCTCCGAGCACGTTTGCTTGCTCTTGCGAATCTCCACTCTAGCCGGCCAACTAAGGCAAGAAAGAGGTGGGAGCTCCATTCCTCGTCAGAGTTCACTCTGGCCGGCCAATTAAGGCAAGCCAGAGGTGAGGAACAAGAAATCTCCCGGGAGATCAGGTCTTATTATTATTATTATTTTCGATAATTTTTCATGGTTTTTTATTAGTTACTATCCTATTCCGATTGAAGACAAATCCAAAAACACGAAAATCATACAAAATTGTTCCAGCTGCTCTGGATTTATTAATGGTGTAACGAAAACGACTTTGTTTTTTTTAAATAGACTTATGAATATGATTTATGATAAATGAACGGCATATACCTATCTAAGTAAATAGTACACCAGAAACTACTTGCGTAATGCTCAGACCAATTTAATGTTTCTCTCTCTCATCTTCATCTCTTTGCTCCTTTTCTATATCACCCTATGTAGCCCTTAAGTTAAAATTTGTAAGATTTTATGGTGTACAATTCTATTCTATTCTCATTCTATTAACATCGTAATAATTGACGTTATATTGACGGAATCTAGTTACACTGGTATTCGAACTAAACGCGGTTGGAAAAATTCTAGACAAGGCAGATGATGATAAAGCCTATGCAAAATAAATTCGAAATCTTCAGTACTACTTGATTACTCACTTACATACACTGAAATAAAAAAATAAAAAAATATTTTTTTTTCATCAAATCTAGCGTTAAAAACAACTAAGTACTTGAATAAACCTATTAACATACATACATAAACTCACGCCTTTTTCCCATGGTGGTAGGGAGAAACTACAGAGCGTCATATGCTACGATTCTAACATACTTCTTTTGCTTCGTTTACATGCATACATGCATGCATGCATGTTTATATACATGTTGTCATACACACACGCTGGTTGCGAGTACCTACTACGCACCTGACCTTTCTGAAGAACCTCACCGATAAGGTCTATGTATGTCCCTCTGTCTGCTCCCGGCGTTCCCACTTACTTAAACTCATTACCATTGAGAGAAAATGCGATTTCCAGGTCTCACGCAATACATTGAAATTTTCCCGGAACTATGAGTACCTTAAAGTCTACTAGGGTAATAAAGAAAAACAAATGTAATAAAAATCACGCGCTTTTCCTTCTTATTAACTACGTAGTACTTACGTAGACGTATTTTCCTAACGCTAAGACATTCTTGACGATTTATAAGGTGACGACTAAACGGGAAAAATTAACACATCACTGTGACACATAGATCGGCCATTACTTGTGGTAACGGCCGATCTTTCCACACCGTATACGAATTCGAAGAGCCATGGAAAAATTTGACGCTTTTTATAGACAAAAAGGAACTGTTCATACCGCACCCCCAGTGCGACAAAGGCGTAAGAAGCAAATGCTAACTTTACAGGGGAGCAAAAAAACTGTTTGGTCTGGTATATCTATTTAGTATTTGATCTTATGATCTTTTGTTATATACCATTAAATAGTAAAAAAAACCAGCTTTTTTTCAACGATATTTCAGATACATGAAATTGTCGTGTATTAAAGATAATTAATATTTTAAGTTTTACACACGTTTTCCTTATTTAATTAAGACAAATTCTCAAATGTAATACTGTTTAGTCTAATCATCGGTTTATAAATTTATTTGAACACTGTAACTGATCGTGGTTATGTCGTTTAGACCATCATAAAATGCAGAGGGTAAACACTACTTACGCCTTTTTTGCTTTATTTTGTTTTACTGTCATTAAAGCCAAGTCATATTAGAAAGTACGCTTACTAATTTCAGCTTGTTATAGGGAAACAAATACATAAGTAAGATTAAATACATTTTTTGTCAAATTTTATGTAGTTAAGTAGGATTGTGGACTTTTTTGCCTGAAAAAATGTAAAACTTATGTGACGCGACTAATGTTTTTTTTCGTACAATGGCTTAATTTTTCATCAGATCTTAACGGAAAAATTAAGAATGGTGTATCTTTATCTGCGCTATGCGAAACTGCAATAAAAAAAAGTGACGTATTCTTACTTACGCCTTTGTCGCACTGGGGGTGCGATACTAAAACTGAAATATCCTGGGCTGGGGATTATACAAAGAAAGGAAACTGTTTATTTAACACATAATGGTTATAAACGTGTCGTGATGGCCAAGAGGTTAAGACGCCTACCTCTCATGCACGAGGTTGTGGTTCGATTCCGGGCAAGTACCTACCAATGTGACTTTTTAATTCATATGTACTTTTTAAGTTTATCTTAGACATCATTAACATCGGTGAAGGAAAACATCGTGAGGAAACCTGGACTTATAGTCAATATACGTTTGAAATCGCCAATACGCCTTGAGCAAGTGTGGTGGCTCGTGCCTTCTTTGTATGAGAAGTGGCCTTTGTCCTGCAGTGGGACAGCAACAGGCTGGTATTAGTTTATAAACGTCATAGAATCAGATACACGTACCTATTGGATATCAAAAGTAAAAAAAATACATTGCCATTTACTAGGTCGACTCTTCACGTGACCAGAAAATTGGTCTTTTTAGGTCATATAGGTCAGAGAATCAAAATTACCATTTAACGTAGCAAAGCTGCCAGTATTTTGGGTTTTTTTTCCGTTGACAACGGTAAGAGCGGTTTTATTTTAATGTCCCAAGATTTTTAAGCTACCCCAATGTGTCAAAAGTTCTTTGATAGTTGTTCAACTTTATAACAAACCGAATAAGATTCATGTTTCATTTAGACAATTTGACAAATTGGGGTAACTTGATGTGCCAGGGCGTCTGTAGGTACATACTTACAATGACCAAAATTTTTTTATATTGTCTTTTTTATACAAGGAAGCATGATGGTGTTTGTTAATATTTTGCTAATCAAAATATAAACGAACTAGCACTTCGCTCGTGACTTTGTGAATTGAAATGAAATGATTTCTTACTTTTCCTTTTTTTTTTCTTTTTTCGAGGGCACCCCCTCGCAGTTTGTTTTTATGTTCGTTACGATTAATCTCAAAAACTACTGGTCCAATTCCGATTTCGAATAGTTTTTCACCATTAAATCGCATCATATTTTTTTTTATCATAATCTTTGAGTGACATAGGCTATACTTATTACTGGAAAATATAGGGGTCCCTACCAAAACCAACCAATAATAAGTGCTAGTAATAAGTATGTCACAATAACAACGCTTGTGTTGCTTCCTACAGTTATAAATTTCCAGTATAAGCTGATCTCAGTGTAGCCGCATGTACAGACGCCAGCACATCAAGTTACCCCAATGTGTCAAACTTCTTTGATCGTTTTTCAACTTTATGTCAAACAGAATAAGGTTCATATTCAATTGGGAAAATTTGACACATTGGGGTAACTTGACGTGCTGGCGTCTGTACAATACGCGAGATTACCCACGTGATTTTTGTTCACCAGTCTCTGATGACGTTCATTTAGCTGTTGGCGTAAGATCAGATCAGATCAGTTGATCGTGATTCAGTAATCATTAAAAACATTACAGGTAATACAAGTAGAGCTACACGGAGTCACAAACTTTCCGTTTACTCACAACACAGGCGTAATTCCCTGACGTAAACAATGACGTGATAGCTATCCGTAATATGACGACTAAACTGATCACCTAGCGATCAATCTTTCGAACCCCATCAATCACAGTAATTGGTGTATAGGTACGTCGGTTTCCTACCAAATATCAACATCAATATTGTGCACGCCGCTACCCCAGTAACGCGTCAGGATATTTTCAGACTTTATACTTTATTGCATACCATAATCTTTTATAGCATAATCACTAATCAGCCTATAATGACCAGCCTTCACACTGCTGGGACACAGGCCTCTTCTCTGTGAGAAGAAGTGGGCCAAGCATGGTTCCCGAATAATATTAGTGAAGGGTTTGACTGCCTCGTTGGTCAAGTGGTCGGAAATGTTACGATGTTCTTGGTTCGATTTCCCGGGTTAGGCAAAGTGTCATTGGGTTTTATGTTAGGAATTTTAGCAGCACCAGCCTGGTATCTGGAATTGTGCCCGATTACGATTGACTACCTATATTATATGGGTTAACATAACTTACAAAATGTATGTGAACACACACACTCACTACATACACTACATGGTCTACCTCTGCTTGACCCAGGCGGGATGTTTAGTATATTTACTGTGTCCCGGAGTATTTCTAAAATTGACACGGATTCAATTTAATGAACCTTTATATAACATGGATCTTTAACACAATTTGACTAATAACTCAATTTGACTTTAAAGTAGATTAACACTTAGTTCCAGTACTTCCAGTTAATTTATGTTTGCCTGGTTTAGACAACAATTTAGACAGTTGACATAATACTCTCTATCCATATTTTTGATGAAGCCATCATATCTCTCTTATTTTACTCATGGTTGCGCTTTGATATTGTGAGCGCATCTAGTGGTAGCGCTCTAAACAATAATTTAGTTGCGCTTATCTAATTGGTAGTGCTTTGAGGAATACCCCTGATTTCAGTCTCAGGAAAGTAAACAAAAGGTTAGGCGCTGATTAGGAGAAATTAGGTCGTAACCTTTTCCCAAACATTCGTCACTAAAGTGTTAATTATACCAGGATAATGTTAAACTTCAGCAGTTTGTAAACAAAAGAACAAAACAAAAACAATCAGTCACGACCTTTCCTTTTAATATGCGTAGTGACGTTCACGTAATTCCCTTAACGTCACCATGAAATAGGTACAATAGGTTTGCGGTGGAGGTAAGATTAATATATCACTAACAAATCCATCTTCCCACGTCGTCACTGCGAACATAGTATGAAACAGAGTATAATTGCATGAGTAGGTAGGTACGTAGGGTTACCAGAAAGCCAATTCTTGTAATTGAAAACGTTCAAAATTTAGTCGCGACGTCATTTCAGCGACAATTAATCAAAAATAAAAAAAAACAAAAGTCATTTATTGAAATTAGGCTTAGGATCAGCACTTTATAAATGACAATAATGCGTAAGAAAGCCGGTCCTTCGATACGGGAAATCGTTTACGGCCAAAAAAATACAAGTTTCTTCGGCTTTTGTCCTCTTATCTTTGACCTCAAATTAATATGGTAGATAAAAACCAAAAAAAAAAAAACAGTGTTAGTGTCAGTGTTAAATAAATCAGATTTTTGTTCTTTTGCCAGGTAGTGTGTCAGTCAAAATGTTCGGCTAAATATGAATCTGTGTCTAGCTTCTCTATTTTTGAGCCTTGCATCCCTAAGGAAAAACCATACGCGCCATGAAACGCCATACGCGTGTTGCATGTCACGTAGATTATAAATACCTATACTTGACTTAATTATTAAACCTTGGTTGGTTTTATGATAAGATTAGATAGCTTCATTAACGCTCTGGCCGCGACTTCGTCCGCTTGGATTTTGGATTATTCCATGAAAACACCCCATTTCCACAAAATTGGTTTAGCTGTTTAGTCGCCAAAACTTAGAAATACAAACAAAGACAATTTTGCTTTAACTCGCGTAGGTATTAAATAAACATGTTCCCTACTTTTTTTTTAATTATTTTGTTTTTGGGCATTCAATTTGTGTGTTTGTTTTTCGGAAAGGCAAAAATACTTATAATTTATAGTACCTACCTGTCTTGGTTCTTATAATAAAAGGTGGACCCCGTGGTCCACCTTTTATTATAATTGTTCTTACCGTGGTCGACCTGAGTGTTACTGGGTGTACCAGGCTTATTTCTTCCCGTGGTTCATCTAAGTATTTTTTTTTAGGATATATTACCGTATATATCCTAAAAAAAAAGTACTTAGGATATATTGACGTATATATCTTAAAAAAAAATACTTAGATGAACCACGGGAAGAAATAAGCCTGGTACACCCAGTAACACTCAGGTCGACCACGGTAAGAACAATTATCCGAGGTACACCCAGGCGAACTAACGTAGGTGGACCACGTACCAAATATGACGGAATGTCATATTTGAGTAGGCACAGCAGTCCGCAACTAAGGTATTGCAGTGATTTCATGAAATTGTAGGTACTCAATTTACAATACACAAAGTGCGTAGTTTCCAAACATTGATTCATTAATAAATACCTATTTCAAAATACGGCGCAATAAACAGTATAAAACATTTTAATCTTTCTAGAAGTCTGGTGTATTAGAAATGCTTTACACTCTGTTTATAATGACGGCATATGGCGGAACCCATCTAATATTAACAAGGTTTACGTAGTTTTGTGGTCGTGAAGCCAATATATAATAATATATGTACATAGCAATAATTTAACTATAAAATAATTTATTAAATAATTTAACAATAATTTAATTTAACTTAATCTATAATTTATTCTTTTTTATCCTAATACTTATTTTTAATTTAATTTAATTTATTTTAATATCTTTTAATATTTTTTTTGTACTATGGGTGTGATTGCCTGAAATAAATGTTTTTTTTATTATTTTTTTTTTATTTATTTATTTATAGCAAAGAACAAACGACCACGTTTGAATGTGTACAAGACTTATGCGGTGACTCTTTATGTCCTAGTTTTACCAATTTATACTCTCGAAAAAAAATTACTTGAGTGTTTTTCAGGAACAACCGGTCTATTGAGTAAAGCCACCCTAAGAAAACAGAAAAGTTTATAAATGCGTGGTAATAGAGCATATAAAAATATAAAACAAAAATATAATGTTAACTTGCAGGCACAATAGATTAGGTTAGGTAAAATATCACCTGTACCAACACTATGATTTTATAGCAAATTAATATTTGAATAATGAAGAATAGAATCCTCTTTATTGTACACCATAAAAACTTACAAATTATAATTTTAAGGGGTACATAGGGTGATGAGTGTGGGTGGGTGGATTTGATTTGGTTGTATTTAAACATTATTAGGTGAAGTGAGTGTAAAACTAACAGTCAATGCCTAGCATTACTATGGAATGACGGCTCTCTCCAACAGCACTAGGGTATTTCCTGGGAAATATGCAATTTCACGAAAAAATTTATAAAACAAAAAAAAATATATTTTTCGCATTTTTTTTTCGATGTATTGACTGCTTATAGCAATTACATTTAATTTATACTAAAGGCCCCCCTGTACGCGAATAAATGAAGAAGATATAGGCTTCCAAAGTTTTAGGCCACATGGTAATGACAAATTGCAACACGGTAATTATAATTTAAAACATGAGATACTATGAGACATGGTAATGACAAATGATACCACAGTAGTTTTATCGAGCACGCATTTTAATGTACCATCTGTATTTAATTTAATAATCTGACCAATAAAGCTTTAGAGTCAAAAGCTTTGTTAGTCAGGTTCATTTTTTTACTTGATAGGAAATTCTAAGCCAATTCTGTAGGGATCTGCCGCGTCTATAAGATCTGGGTCATGCCTAACATCACTGAGAGTGATTTAGAAGTCACTGGTCTAACGTCCTGTACAAAAGGTTCAGCACATACCTCAGAGGACTTCAGATCTGGTGTCAGGTAAAAATTACTCTGAGATACGTCTATGCCTGTAGTCAGCATTGCGGGAGATTCCACTTGATTTTTAATATTCTCCTACGTTTTAGAAGTTGCTGGTATGACGTCCTGTGCATGTAACATTCTTCACCATAAGCTACAAGAAACTCATGATCTGGTGGTAATTGTTCAGTTTCATCATTTGAGTACTTTATCGAAAGTCTCCGATTGGGGTCGAGACAATTTAGTCCGGTTTAACCCCTCCAAGACACAAGTTTGTGCGTTCACCGCTAAGAAAACTCTATTTACTGTGGCCCCACAATTCCAGGACACAACCCTTACCATCAGTTGATCGGTAAGAGTATAGGGATCCTTGGTGTCGACATTTCCAGCGACGTTCAGTTCCGAAGTCACTTGGAAGACAAGGCCAAGCTGGCATCCAAAAAACTCGGTGTGCTTAATAGAGCGAAGCGGTACTTCACACCGGGGCAAAGACTGCTGCTATACAAGTCGCAGATTCGGCCCCATATGGAGTACTGCTGTCATCTCTGGGCGGGAGCACCTGGGTACCAGCTTGGGCCCCTTGACTCGGTTCAAAAGCGAGCTGTGAGACTCGTCGACGATCCTTTACTCACAAGCGGTATTGAGCCCCTAAGTCTTAGGAGAGACTTTGCCTCCCTATGTGTGTTCTACCGGTTGTATAATGAATGGGTTGTGTTCCGAGGAATTTTTTGATATGATGCCCACGGCCACTTTCTATCATCGCACCGCTCGCCGTCGACAGGGAGTTCATGCCCACGCACTGGAGCCAAAATGGTCCCGTACAGTGCGGTTTCAGAGGAATTTCCTCCCGCGTACACTTGGATTGTGGAATGAGCTCCCTGCCGTGGTTTTCTCAGTGGGCTACAGTATGGGGTTCTTGAAAAGGGGAGTTAATAGGTTTTTAAAGGGTCGGCAACGCGCGTGTGGCGCCTCTGCTGTTGTAAGTGTCCAAAGGCTACGGTAACCGCTTACCATCCATCAGGCGGGCCGTAAGCTTGTTTGCCAACGTCGTGATAAAAAGAAAAAAATTGTTTGATAGTACTAATGGGTTTTGCTTCATTCCTTCTTTCCTTTTTTGATTTCTCTGCTTCTCTTTCGCCTTGTGTAGTGTATGAGCTTCTGGGTTCGACTTAATTTTCTCCCCTTTTGCTTGTTCAGCTGCTTATTTCTTAGCCAGTAACTCTTCCCTTCAAAGTTCCTTATTTCTTGCCATCTTTGATCAGTAAAATTCCTTTTTTGTAATTCAGCTTGTCTCAAATACCGATTCAGAAATGTTCACCAACTCCTATGCCAACAACATTACCGTGTCAGAATCGTCATTACCATTGGTCAAAATGACACGGTAAAACTTGGTAATTACATACATGGTAATGATGTTCCGTAAGTTTTTTCTACCTACATTTGAAACGAAACGGCGGTTTCGATAATTCTTGGGTTTAAAGTTAGCACATCCCTTAGTACTTTAATGTATGTCAAGTATATTATAGTCTTAAAAACACTTACCAAGTTATGAATTACACGGTGAAGATGCGGTTTCGTGACAAACTCAAAAATCATGGAGAAAAAGTAAATTTATCTACTAAATTGGAGGGAACAAAAGACATGCGTTTCCACTAATGTGTCGATCGGGACTGCGGGAGTCGGGGCAGGCATATTCATTATAACTATTGGTCTACTGACCAATGTACAGGTCCCGACAGGGTTTGACACGGTAATTACATTTTTTTCGTAGGACACAGTTTATATTACTCTCCTTGTACATGTATATAGGCAAAAATATAATTAATAATGATAAATACGTGTGTTAGGTATTGCAGTTTGATGATTTCATTGTAATTTATGTATTAAAGGGACTTATTATATTGGACCTTGGTTTTATTGTTACATTTCGGGGTTTGGGACACCCACGGTAATTACGTTTTGACACTTTGAAATGAAAGTTTAATTCAAATATGTTTAAGATTCAGAATTATATTTATTGTAACAGTAAGATAAAGTCAGTTTTTGAATAATTATGCCAAGAAAAGAGTAAAAAAAACTCTCAATGTATAAATTATTTGACCGGACGCCACTTTTGCATATTTCCCAGGAAATACCCACTAACAATATTAAGCACAGGTTGATCTTTACAAAATAACACTTTTACTGCTTCCACGCTATAATATATTGTCTAGTAGGTATTAAAAATGTAAGTAAATCATAAAATTAATATAGGCATATTAGATTAACACAGTTTGATATTACAATCACTTGTTTATGTTTTTAAAATTACAGATAGTGGATGTCGCGAGTGTAAATCAATATCTTGTGGCGTAATCATAGATAGGTACCTATAGATAGGATGCTTATCAAATTTGTTTCATAAAATTATGAAACAATACCGCGCCCTAAAAAGAGCACGTTGGAATTATAACTATAAGTCAATCTCATGACCCATTATTCATGACTTGGGCATGGCTGTTACCACGTCTTAGACCAGCCAGATCGTAAGAAGTGCTCCTTTATTTCATGCGCACCAAGGAATGCGCCTGGAAAAATGTGAGGTTGTAGAATCAGTCGTACATGATATCAGTTAGTAAAGGAAGAGACTCAAACTTTACGGTGTTAACTTTTACCTTAAATCCGGGGGATTTAAGGTAAAAGTAGACACCGTAAAGTTTGAGTCGGTCAAAGTTAGTCAGACGTAACTCTTCGTTCTACCCAGACGAAGGACCAAAAGGTATGCTTGAAATTCTCCCAACGAAAGTAATGGTGCAGACACACATCTCCAAAACGGTTTGATACGATGCGGTATGTGCTAGACCTTGGTTATGGACTTGACTTAAATCACTACTAGCATGAAAATCATCATCATTACATTATAAACAATTGCACCATATTTTGTACTTAAGGCGTTAATACTTATAACCATTTATTGTATCAAGTTAAAACCATACTTACCTGTTAATATTTCCACCAAATCTACATCAAACACCTTATTAAATAAACAACGCCTATATGTAGGACAATATAACAACGTGACTATCACCTAAAAGGTGCTGAGGCAAAAGTGTACTACTACGGTAGAGTGCCTACTCCAAAATTTTGTCTATTAGGATTTTCAGTCCATTATGTATAATAGAGGGCGAGCCCATTGCCATTACCTGGAAATACCGTAACACTAACTCCGACCCGGCAATCGAACTGAGGCCTTATGATCAGCATAACCTAAACCAACGAGGGAGACCTTAAATAAAATACCAAAAAATAAAAAACATAGGCACACAGTAAGAAAATTTCCAATCTTCCCAACTCTAATTAGTGAGCTACCTCTAAACATCGTAAACATTAGCTTTTAGCACTTATTTGACAGTTTTAATATCACTTTGTACTCGAGTAAGTACAACGCGATAGTCACCCAGAATCACGGGACTAACTAAATAGTGCTATATCGATCGATTTTCCGTTACCCACCCATTAGAGAATGAGCTATTGTCATGGACTTTACTTTTACGGATTGATAATTGAATTAGAATAGTTACTAGAAGTTTTAGGGATCCTTTACATAGTTTTAATAAGGTTTTAAAATCAAGATGTCAATACATCGAACAACATCATTATGTATTCCACGTGATGCCATTACATACTGGGTGTGCCTTTTCATTTGTACAATCTAGAAACCCCCTGAATAACAAATACAGTGTTGCAATGCAAATCGTTGTAATTTGTTGCAGGCTGGCGATACTGAAAACTTATTACCCTGATGTAATTCATCGAAAAGTAGCCTACTCATCATTTACCGCGCGATTTAGATTAGGAATTACTTTCTTGTTTTCAGAATTTGTACGTGCGTAAACAAATAGATAATCTTCTTTTATAAGAAGGATACAAAATTGATAAAAATGTAATACATTTCATTCTACAAAATAAATTGTGTAGGTACACATTGATCTTTATTATTTTTAAACGCAGTCCCATCCCATAAAAAACTAAAATTTGATTCCAGAAAAAATTTAAAGTTTTCCTCCCTGCTGAAAACAATGGTTGAAAAAGTTAAAACAAAGGCCATTTTCCGTGAATGAGTCACGAATAGTATCATAAATACCTACGGAACATTTCCCATCATAAAAACCGTACTTAATATTTTTATAACAAACAGCGCAAAATGGAATCATACTATACACCTAGTATACCTATCGGCATTCGCCTCACACGATTCGATTAGGCGTTTCGCATGGAAATTTCCTACAGTAAAAATTGTTAGTTACAACATGACGCAAGAAACAATAGCCGCGTTCATAAAATAGCATTATCGTTTTGGTCGCATTCGCTTAAATTGCATTAAGTTATGTCCTTGTTTGAGTTCATCATATCTTTTGTCGGATTGTCGGTTCTTAGGCTGAATACGTATGTTTATTGTTTCAAAGACTAAAATTTTTTTCGATTATCTACTCTATTAGAAAGCACATAAAATGTTGGCCTACATAATAGGTAGTAAGAGTAACATAATGAAATTAAATTTCTGAACTCCAAACATAGCAGGTTCAAGTGAAATGACTGACAAAGTTCCAAAGCATTTAAAATACCCTTCTGAATCAGATTACACTCAAAATAAAGTAACATTTTAAATTTTCATTAATCTCCTAGCCACTTGGAAATTTTCCGTTAGAAAGGATATTAAATTTTGTAGATTCGGAATCTAATAAAGCAGGCTTTACGAGTTTTTGAGCCACGCATCGGTAAAACGGTTAACAGACACGTCTGAAACACGGCATAACAGCATAAAGTGGCTCAAATATTGAAGAAGCCTATGTCCAGCAGTTACTTGCTTCAAGGTAGAGAAAAGCAGAATGTTGAATATCTGTTTTTGTCTTTTTTTTTTGTATTGGTACTGTAATTTTATTTAATCATAACTAAAACTTTAAATAAATAAATAACTAAAACTATTAATAAAGAACTACAAAGCGTCAAAAAATTATTCTGCATCGCTGCAAGCTGGTAAAGTGCCCAAAAGACTGGTGGCATTGCCACGTTGAATGGCAATGCTTAGCCTCTGGCCAAAGTAGAGGCCAGCCCCTGGGTCACGGGAAGCGTCAACTAAAAGTTTGCAGATGTCTTTGTAAAGAAGACGAGCACTCGGTCCTCACTGCCCAAGAGTTTCAACCCCAAATGGATCGAAAGTATAACTACCAACAAGGTTTTTGTCTTGAAAAGAAATTTGAGACAGCTATTAAATTCGACCCAATGAAAAAAACAATTTTCGAATGGTCACTAACTATTGCATACCATTTAGTGTTAAGAATTATTACACCGGCTACGCATCGCGCCGCCGCCGCCGCGAAAACTCTTATTGCAGTTACTTGGAGCAATCTTTTTATCACATTGACATTTAAATCTTTGGATATTGTTAATACAAAATTAATTAATTTCACGAGACTAAGCACAACATGTTATTTGGGAAAAAGATAGGCGGGAGATATAATATTGTGTTTAAGATACAAATACAAGAAGAAAAATATTATTACAGGAAAATACATATACCTAACACAATTTCATAATCAATCTTATTAGGTTAAGTACTTAATATAAGTGAAGTACATCAGATATTAATGACTTGAGTTGTGTATCCTTATTGTGTGTCTTATCTAAATACATTAGTACCTACACATGTCTGTAAATCAACGGCGGATCCAGGGGGAGGGTCATGGGGGTCATGACCCCCCCCTTAGCTGGTTCGAGGACTTAGGTGGACATAATGATTTTATTTATATATATTGTCACCATACAGATTTTATGTAACTACATACCTACCTTCAATATTTAATTAATTTAAAATAATAACTTTGAATGATGGCAAACGTTTGGGAACGAACGCATCGAAAACTCGCGGCGCGTAACGGGTAGCTAGACCTAAGTTGACCTAACCTCAATCGGACCCCTACCGCAGTCGATTTCTGAATTTCTGATCATATTTAAAATTGTGACATCGATATATTGTGTCCTGTTATGAGTTTTTTTTTATGTATTATGGCTACACTAGCGATGTAGTGTCATAGTGTGTCAGTGTAGCGACAGCAGAAAGGTATTTCTCTACCTTGCGCAGAATTAAAACGTGGCTAAGATCCTCAATGGTTGAAGATCGCCTTACTGGGCTGGCACTTATCCACGTTCATAAAAACGTACCCATTGACGTAAATGACGTAATAACGCGTTTCGGGAAGAGACGTACAAGAAAAAAATGATTTTGTTTTATTTAAATAAATATGTACTCTTATTTTTTCTGTTTCTATTTTGTTTGTTGGAAACCCTTGTCGTAACACCTCTTCACTTCGTTCTTTTGCGGAATTTTGCGTCATACTCCTCGACATACCTCTAGCTGTTATGACAAATCATTCACCACGGTTATGGAATATAAATAATGTGACTCAGGTTGGCTGGACAAATCTTCAAAATAGCTCGCAGTTAACTAGGTCAATAGGGCACTTTATGTGACGACTAAACACCCTTATTTCAGAGTTTGTGACGCTACAGAATCTTAGACAATCGATCGAAAACGTGTCCAGCCAGCTTGAAAAACCACTTTTCGCTGGTCTCTCAATCTCGGTTACGGAAGTGATTTTAACGACTTTTTACTTAACAACGGGCATCACATAAATTTGTGACAGGCATCGAGCTAAAAGTTTTGTGATTCGTACAGTAGTTTAGTAGAAAAATACAAAAATCTGTGTCCAGCCAGCTTAAATTTACGTAGAAAACTTTCGGCTGGTATTTCCGAATTTCAATAACGGGAGCGTTTTCGAATATGGTTCCTTTACTAACATTTGGTGACGCAATGTTTGACAGTAATAACGTTTGATTTACGGGATCACGTGTAAGGGTTTACGAGAAATCAATAAAAACTTAATGTCCAGCCAGCCTGAGTTCAAGCTGTATGGACACATGTATCTCCGCTGCCTGATGATCTACGACCTTCAAAATGTGTTCAACATTTTGTGACGCGGACGATAATGATAACTTGAAATTGTGACCGAGAAACTTTGCGTAGTTTCAAAGATATTGACCATTAAAATTTTCCCATTAATAGTTTTTATTGATTTCTCGTATAAAACAAACGTGATTTCTTTCTGTCACATATTGCGCCACCAAATGTTAGTAAATGAACCATATTCGAAAACGCTCCCGCTATTGAGATTCGGAAGTACCAGCCAAAAGTTTTCTACGTAAATTTAAGCTGGCTGGACATAGATTTTTGCATTTTTCTACTAAACCACTGTACCTACGTATCAAAAAACTTTTAGCTCGATGCCTGTCACAAATTTGTTAACGACTTGACGCCCGTTGATATGCAAAAAGTCGTCAAAATCACTTACGTTACCGAAATTGAGAGACCAGCGAAAAGTGGTTTTTCAAGCTGACTGGACCCGTTTTCGATCGATTATCTAAGATTCAGTAGCGTCACAAATGCTGAAATAAGGGTGTTTAGCCGTCACATAAAGTGCCCTATTGACTTAGTAAATGCGAGCTATTTTGAAGATTTGTCTAGCCAACCTGAGTCACATTATAAATAGGCTGCCTCATTCCGTGCGTGGTAGTGCTTCTCTGGATGTCTTCAAGAGAAGATGGCAATATGCACGAGTATATGTACAAGTTATTATTTGTTAAGTTTTTCAAGTGTACAGTATAGAATAAATATTTTTAAGTACAGTAGGTACTTACGTACATTAATAAAATACCTACTTTATACTAGTATCTATTGTTATCAAAATTAAATTATAAGTTCTTGACTTGACCACGACTATATGACCCTCCCCTGGTGCCAAAGCTGGATCCGCCCTTGCTGTAAATAAATATTTTCTAAGAAATTACTTTATTTGAAATTTTTCCTGTGAAAATATACAATTAAGTACATATGTTAAATTGAATATTTCAAAATAATTGTAAGTATTGAGTTTGTTGCCCATTCTTCTCCAAATGAAACTATCTTATGGAAGGAGCATCTAGAATCATTTTTGTACTTTATACTATTGTTACGCTTTACGGTCTAAATATTGTCTCTTTAAAACGTAAAATTTAACCGTAATTAAATCATTCATTTCAATTGGGTCATTCAAATTGAAATAAATTATTTGACTTTGACTTGCATTAAGAGCTTACTATCAATAAGTACACATAGATAATAGTATTAGGACACAAAGTCATTGATCGTGATTGCTAAAATGATTAGAAAAATGCCTAATATTACAAAGAAACATCGCGTATTGACCGACCAAATGCTTTTCACTAATGATGACTTATTCCAGTATTCACGATGAAAGGTGATAGTAATTTTGCTCACCATCGTCAGTTACTAATATAAAATATTAACGATATGTTTCAGTACAAAATTTTACAGCCTAGTACTTTCTACTAATCATCTATCTACGCAATAAAAAATACTAATCGTTAGCTTCATCTTTTATGACGCCCTCTACTATGACTACCCACAAGCGTCACTTACTTTAATGATTCATAAATTAATTACTTTTGTTTATCAAAGATAACACAATGTTTACTAATATAAAGCAGGTAGTACACGAAGGTATTAAATGGGATTAAAAATAATCTGCGTCAATCCGCACCCGCCTTTATCACGGTAACAAATGTTGGCGTTTGGCCTTAATTTTATTTCACAATTTGTTTACAGGATTTTCTTTAATTTATGAGTCAGTAAAGGTGTATTCTTTGTATGTGTAATAAAAATATGAGTGTGGTTTAAAATAAACATCTTACTCCGTTTATTAATGCCAGAACGCTTTAAACAAAAAAAAAAGGCAGGCTTCAAAAAGAACGCCATAGCATCAAGATACGGAACGACTAAATGCGTACCTACACGTATAACATGGTACTTAATGGAAAATAAAACACACGGAATATAATAATAAGTGTCAGAGGATAATTAAACTTGACAGCCCTAACAACCAGCCTTGTAGGTAGAAGCCTTTAAATTTTCATCAAAGGCTAAGAATGGCCCTTTCTAAGCCTTAATGACAATTTTATAACAATAGCTAAAAGTAATTACTCTTAATTAACTAAGTGCGTATAATCACATGTTTAATAGGAGCCATCATTTTCCATAACTTTTTTGAAAACGAGATACAGTGTTGACATGCATAACTGATCTTGACGTCACTTCAAAAATTACTTGCGTAAATATGCCGTGTCCAATTTCTGCCTAGAAAATTATCACATAATTAATTTAACAAAGTGTCAAAATAGCGTTAACTACTCTGATTGATTGAATAACTTTTTAACAATCAATCTTACGTTTAAATTGTGACGTGTTGGTAGTTTCTTTCAATATGGTGTTAATAATGTGAATTGCCAGTTAACAGTTTGACATTAATGTGAAAACGTCATCTAGAATTGGTAGTCAACCGTAAATTTTGTTGACTTACAAGGTTCCAATGAAGATATCGCGTGACAAATAGACACTACGCTGTGCAAACTTTGCAAAGTGAGAATTTGAAGAAAACGCCTTATTTGTACCTTGTTGAAATTATTTTCAAGTTTATGATTGCTTGATGTTAACATTATATAGCCATATATCATAAGGCTAGTAGGATGATGAAGATGAATAAGAAGATGGAAATACGTATTTATACTACCTACTTATACTACTTTTCAAACTCCTTTTCCTGGCCAAGCCAATTTTTTGTATAGTTTGAAGCAGTAATACCAACCAGTAATCGTTCTATCGCCAACCACTATTCAATGTATTAAAGCTTGCTTGTAAATCAGTCAGAAAACCAAATTAATTTACGAGCAACTGAAATAAACTAAACACACATCTATACGCATAATATAGCTATCCCTACCCTAATGAAACATAAAATTTCATTGAAGAATGTGATATTAATGTATAATATGTATAGGTAGTTATTTCAACAACACAACATTCCACGTTTCACAGAAATCTGAGAACTTCAACAATAAATAAACAAAGGGTGTGTACACGTGAGCAGCCGATACAAATAACACAAAGATCTAAAAATACATCGGCTTCAGTAGGTAATAGCTTATAGCCAACTGATCTGCCTCCACTGTCAAGGCTGCGGTTGGAGGCGTGGTTCCGATGTCACATCTCTTCGTGGTCAACATCACGTTAATAGAACAGACACGTAACACGTTCCAGATTGATATTAACTAGGATTTATATCTGTGTTCCAAGTGCGTCATATTTTTATAGACGTGTTGTTCTAAGAACTGGAATTATCTGGACTTGAATGAGTTTGAAACTCCATGTGATTCGAGGGAAATAATTGGTTTCAATCAGACTCCAACTGTTTTTGTCAGTGGTTCAGCTTCAGCTGGATTCTCCAGTTTGTTAATTTGTTTTTCTATGTCCGTCCCCATGACCGTGCTCGTTCTCGATGATTTGACAGATTGTTTGATGATGCTTAAATGTTTTAAGTCCTTTAAAATACGCACTTTGAGATTTAAAATCAATTGTTGTAGAAACTTACCCGTGACCCTGTAGTGGGACAGTACAGGTTAGTAAGAATAGACTGAAAAGAAACCTTAATCCTCAGACATAAGACACAGACCTAAACTAACATTTTATCTGGGTATTATTTTCATTACATTGTCTATTCTATGATGATGTCTCATGACGTTAAATCTGTCCGCAGAAACGTATGAGAATCCTACACAGGATGTTTATTTTTGCTCGTAAATAGTCTTCTGAGGAAAATGAACAACATGACAAACGTTATTGGTCTAATAATATTCCGTTCTGTTTACTAAACCTAAATAAACCTAAATATAGCAATCTATATCGTTTTTCTATTTTCCGTTAAACTGAATTATGTGGGATGCTGTATCTGTTTGAAGTACAAAGATAGTTGTTATACTGTTACAAATGCTTGTATTTTCTCGAGTTAGAGAAGAGGAAAAGTTCACAAAATATTTTCATTTTTATTTTTCGCTTATGGCAAATATAATATACACGGTGATTTTTTAATCGTCTGACAAATTTTCACAGGATGTTCTACCTATGAATATGAACAACTTTTACTATGGGACCAACTCGGAAATCAAGAAAAAAAAATCGGGTGTTACATACATTTTGGTTGAGTAGTGATCGAACTTTTGTATGCACTGTGTATTATTATAGTCTCGTAGTAAAACTATTGGCATCTAACTAGTGTTACCCATGCAGTTTCTGGGGTGTGGAGGTCAGATAAGCAGTAGCCATATTCCTAGCACTGGTATTCAGCAACTCTTACTTAGTAGGGGAAAGGCTAAGCATGACGACTCTGCTATAAACTATAGTGTTTAAAGAATAACCACTATTGTCAAATTCTGATGTGGATTATTTTTGAGAAATTTCTAAGCTTTTTGCTAAATTAATAGATTCAATTACACTTTTAGTATCGTCAAACTGAGAATAAGAATATCGGATTTCAAGTCTAAAGATATTATATTGATTTAATGCAACTACATATTTATCTACCTACGTCGGTACTTGTGATAAAACAAAGTGTTAATCTAAATTACTCTTACTTTTTCAATTGGTTTGACATTTGGATCATTTCGTTTTCCAAACAGCATAATATTTTAAAGTGTCCTTGATAAGATTAGCCAAACCCAAATGGCTCTCTTAGTATTAGTGCGTGGAATATTTGATTATCTGTGTTTTGAATCGCACTTCAATGCATTTGCAAACACTCGGCTTAATACAGAGTCTATTTTTATTTATTTATTTAATTTGGCTCCATATCAATGAGTACACTGTTGCATTTAGGTGTACAAAAAACATCTCAAACAAAACTTTAAGTGCCCCATCACTTATAAAAGAGCACTACATGCACCACAATAATATGCGCCTTAACAGCCAAACAAAACAGATTAAAAAAACAATTTCTTGCAACGAAAAAGACAAAAAAAATCAATCTACAATAAATAAAATAATTCAAAACATGATCAATAAAATAGTAAACATATAATTATAAAAAATATTAAAATTTCCAAATCAGAATCAAGCTACTCCAATGTTACTCCAACTCCCACCACTCGAATTGACATTCCGATTTCCGCTTAATTGTCAATTTGCACTTTAATCGCGATGAAAGGTGATAATATTCATGACTGTTAACAGTCAATGACGTCGAATATATTGATAGATGCGTCATATAACAAACATCACCAACTGCACTACAAAACATCGGATAATAATTTCACAATATATGTAAGTATACGAGTACCTACGTGACGTAAAGCGACGTGCATTACCGACACATGCTAGTGCGTGATCATTGTGATCAAGTAAATGTAACGCATCTACCCCCTTATTAGTAATCGATCGCTTAAGTACCTACACATTTTAAATTGTACCACATGTTTATCAAAAAAGAGTTTCTAGTATACTAGCTGCCCAAGAATACTTCGTACAGCCTATTTTTTCCAAAATAAAATTATTGACGTCTTATTATCAGATCTATTGAATATTCCTACACACAAAATTTCAGAAGGATCGGTCAAGTCGTTTCAAAGGAGTTTTGTAACAAGCACTGTGACACGAGAATTTTATATATGTAGGTAGATATATTAGATTTATTATCAAATTCAAATTCATTTATTGCAAATATGGGTAGTTATACAGGTGGTTATTTTTAAGAACAGGAAAGTTGTTAGTGTCACCATATTCTGCACTAGGCATGCAACATTTAGTTCGGAACGTGGTTAGTCCCTAAATTAAAAAAAAATAATACATTAAAGTTTAAAATTACATGTCTATTAAAATGTCAGTTAAAGTGAAAGTAGATAATGTCAATTAATCATTGTGAAATAATATAAGCAATTTATGTCAAACTTAAGTAATGAACATTATTTAGAGTTTGTCACACAAATATTCATTAACACTATAATAAGATTTTACCAATAACATTTTTTTAACATTACTTTTAAATATGTCGATACTGTTTAAGTCTATAATACATCTCGGTAAATGGTTATAAAGTCGAGGTGCCATCCAAAAAATACTATTGCCAAAACAAAGTAGTTTTACTGTTTTCAGGGAAATATATTTTTTTATTGTTACGTTATCGGCGTAAGGTTGTCAACTCTGCTTACTGGATTCCAAATCTGTAAACTATACAGTTATATGGTTATATCGTGAGTATTCTTTAAACATTTAGTGCATATCCTTAAAAAAACAACCAAGTATGAACACTAAACAATAGCTATGCAACATCTAATCGCAATCCAATTTCACTAAGAATACCTACTTATTAAGCAAAATTTGTTTTGCTCAACAAGTAAGAAAACTGTTTTGTGTTTTGACACAAAGCAATTTCTCAATCAACATAACATTACAATACAAAAAGAATTTATCCAGAAAAGGAAAAATGTTTCAACATTCCCACACGGTCTCGCCACGTGCAATATCTAAGTAGGTATAACAAAAATACCGATTAGATTGTCCTACAAATTGTAAGTATGGTAACTTAGCTCTTAGCTCTGTGATAGAGTTAGGCTATAGGCAGACGGAATGCATTTCAACTGCACTCTGACTGCAAATTTGCTGTTTGGAGCGGCAAAAGCCCAATGGCTAAGGCATTGGACTTTGACTGGCGATCGAGAGATTGTAAGTTTGATCCCCAACCATTGATACCAATATCGACGTTAACCTACTACAGGCACATTCATTTTTGGCTTAGTTGAAGAGGTTAAAAATACTACTAGTGATGTACAGCCCGCATTGCTAGTAAGCTTTAAATAAATTATTGCAGTCGTACAAACTGCACACCAATTGCAAAATACAGTCCGTTTGTCTAGAGCCTTAGCGATTTGAACGGAATCACTGACAGCGGCGGCATCCGTCCAGCCGGTTAAAACCGGTTAGTGCTATCGTACCGGCCAGTATTGCTCACTGGATTCACCGCACACCGCTTCGCACGCATCGAACAATTACAATCGAACGTATTGTAACTGGTGAATGCAGATATTCTTATTAAAGAATCAGTGATAAATGTGATAAATTAAAGTGTCTTATTTTGGGCGAAATTTGTTTTGAGGACTGTATTGGTCTAGTTTCTGAAGACCAAAACGATAGACGAAATATCTACATCAATAATAAATAGAAGATATATGAAATCATGATCACCTTCCCCGTTCTTAAAATAACTATATCATCTTCTCATACTGAAATTGTTAATATGAAAATAATTCCAAAAAATACTTAAGTGCCTACAATAACTGTCACAACGGGTGCTGTTTGAAATAGCAGAACACGTATTATAGAGACTCAAGAAATCGATTTTACTTATGTAATTAATTTGGGGATTTCAGAAAAAGAAAATTCAATATGAGATATAACATCTATCAGTTAATTCTTTCAGGTATGTGATTTACACCATGCCGTACACTGGCCTTATACAATTACTTAAAATATCCCTGGAGAAAAGGCCGCAAGAACATACACACATACGTAATAAATGAAGTAAAAAACAAAAACATAGTTATCAACATGAAATTAAACATCAGTGTTACTTTATTGAAAATATTAAACCTGCAAGAGAACTCTCACAGCTGTAAGTAAATTGATCTATAACCTCTTCAGAGTTTGCTATAGAGCAACTTAACAACTTGCAAATAACAAAAACTCCAAAAAAGATACCCATAATAATCGAGAGTCTAACAATTCTTAGTATTTTAGTCTCAACTGCAGTCCGGAAGAAATTGCTTATCGTTCCATTTCGAAGATAAATTACGTGCAACAGAGTGTGAGATGCAGTAGGTGTTAAAAGTACTCTTTTGGCAGTACACTCATCTCGTTTGGAATTATAAATGTGTTCGGCGCGATATATGTATACCTAAGTTCGACGCGTAATAATGATGATCTCGAAATACATTCTGGTAGGTAATTTTTCATATGAAATAAATACGTCTGGTGTCGGATCAGCCGATCACCTCGTGATAATGAGCTTAATAAAAAACCAAGAGTAGCCATAACGCCTAAAATAAGGAATCCAAATTATTCAGGCAACATAATAAACAACACATGTAAAATTCTCTAAATGTTATTCATTTGATCACTTAATCCTACTAATGGCAGGGTCACCTAAATGTTCGCAATTGTTTTGTGGGTCAATTACTTCGCACAACGACATTCTTTCCGAATCATTTTGAGCACTAATAATTTGTTGTAAATTCTTAACAAAACAATCAAGTACACAATAAAAATAAAGTACGACTTTTATGTTGGCCCTGAAGGCCCTTAATTTCGTTCAAACTTGAACCAAAGAATAAAACTGTCTGCCTTTGACATAAAGAAACGCCTTCAAGGCTGAAGAACTACCGGAAATTTACACAATTACGCTCAAGGAAGTCCTTTCCTTGACCACAATATACCGAACTAGAATTGAAAAAAAAAACCAACAATCAAATAATATATACCGTTCTAGAAAAACGAGCCGTTTTAAATATAGAAGAAAACAAGACATTCAAAACTTACTATACACTCCTAGTGGACACAAGTCGATAAGTCTAGTTTAGTACGTTCCGCTGACGCTCCAATATTACTATATTAGGCTAAATAGCGTTACTAAGGCATGGGATCACAATTTTTCTATGACGTTCTCATGTACTCACTACTTATCATAAATCTCTTTGGAAGAAAACTTACATTTAGACGAAAGCAAATACAATTTACGTAGGTCATGTAATGGTCCGAATATAGAATTAGTGTTCGTTATTTATATCACGGCTGTAGAAACATTGTAAGGTACTTAAGCACAAATTTTACTCTTTGTCTGAAGATATTTTGCGTCACAGTTTGAACTAGATCATTACGTCAATACAATTGAAATGTTTGCGAGTCAGCCGGCCCATGATGGTTTTGTTTATATTTAATCAGTCAACAATGCCCAATTACTACGATCACGAAGATTAATAACTGTTACGACATCCGTAATTTCTTTTTCATTCTCAAATTATCAATTAAAATCGTTGTTTGTAAAACTCTTATCAAAGTATCTCAAATAATAATAAACATTAATCGATGAAACATCAGAGATCCAAATTTATTGAAAATACTCTCATTCAAATAACAGAGGTAACTAAACCACATTTGACACGAAAGTCATTCGCCACCAAGGCATGGCGAAATAATGCAAAGTAATTTGTTCGACTGTTGATTTACATCCAACACAATTGGACTGGATGCTTCACAAATACACTATTGAATAAAACTGGCCAGTATTCTGCATACTGTCTGCTTTAACCTGTTTCCATTCATTCTATTCATTCTGAAATTGCCAACGATAATACGAGTTGGCACATTATGAAGAAAAATAAAACATACTTAATTTTAAATTAAATGACGTAATATTTACGTGTGAGTCCAGTTTAGGTGGAATTTATTTCGATTTTGACTAGGTCCAGTACCTAGTCAAAATTGAAATAAATTCATCATCCAACCTAAAAAACTACCACATAGTTGCGTCACCATATATTAATTCAGTCACACTTTCTTGACGAATCTACAAAAGACTAAACAATTTAAGTTATAAGTCTATTAATAGATTTACCTGCCGCTTATAGAGAAACTTAGGCTTGTAAATATCCAGACTCGAATTATCCAGACAAGAACCGATCGATAATTTACGTAGAATGTCTGCGATATTTATAAAACTAACACTAGCGAAGCAGATAAAACTTGAGAAAATACATACTACTGTACAATAATTGATTCATTAGTTCTCCGTCATAAAAAATGTAGTGCTATGAATATGTTGATAAAATGGGTACCGCTGTTTAAGTTATAAAGATATTTATATTTAAAGATATTTTGCATAGTTTTTAGTCATATACCCATGTATATGACTAAAAACCATGCAAAATATCTTTAAAGAGTAGGAAAGAAGACAGCAGCATGTTTTTCAGACTTAACTGGTCAGCATCGCATTCCAGATCAGGTGTTTACGCAATAGAGGCTTATCAGACTTTTTTTAATTTAGCTGCTAACGGTTAGACTAGAAATCGAGTAGAAAAAGGCTAAGCAGATAAATAAAAATAAATATAAATATATTCCACAACGCTATTTAGTCCCAAGTTAAGCGTGAGAGCTTGTGTTATGGGTACTAAATAGCTATAAAATAGTATAATTATAGATCAATTACACCCAGACACAGAACAAATGATCGTGCTCATCACACAAACATTTTTACTGGGTGGGAATCGCACCCACGGCCTCCGGCATAGCAGTCAGGGCCACTAACTACTAGACCAACAGGCCAGTCAAAAGATGATGGCATATGACTGGCAGTTGACTGGCATATAAACATCAAACTCGATTGTACCCATACAATCGATATAGCATCAGAAAGTCAATTAAACTATTATGATTTCCGCCGTATGTTTACATCTGACATTAGAATGCGCGTACGCAGTACATTCAATCCACCGCAGTTTTCCAATGTGGTTCAAACCGGTAGTAAATTGATTTTATAGACTTCATAAAGGCACTAGTAATAACTGCCACTGTTATGCGCGTGGTCGCCCTTATCTTTAAGTTAGAGGTCAAGTACATCATGCGTTATTGTATCAATATTGTCATGGAAACAAACATCGATGTTATAATAAGCTTGTTTATTGAAGTTTATAATTAGGCAGGAACTGATAATTTATAGGATCAATATAAAGGTTATCGGGTGCAAACTAAAGATACCTATTGTTTGTCTAACAATGCAATTATTGAGAACCAAATATAAAAGAATGGGTTTCGAATTAGTAAATTTCACTAGCAATGTTTTTTTTACAGTAGAGATGCAAATCAAAATGATTTTTGATTATTATCTTAATTTTTTTTGTTATTCTATACTTTCAAATGTTTTTGCTACGAAAGACTAACATTAACTAAGTTAGCGTTTCATAAGAAACATCAAGCCGACAATAAAAATACAATCTACGTCGAGAAAGAAAATTGAAAATTAAATCTGTGCAAATTGGCGAACTGAACGAAATGAAATTGCGTCAGACTGGAAATGTTAATAAACATGGAAATAAGAACTTTATCGAAACAAACATCGTTTTCCATTAGAAATATGGTAATATTAAAGTACCTATATGAGTTAACAGGTTGACATTTTGAAATGGAACGACTAAAACGTAAATAATGATGAACAGAGAAGGTGGTACCTAACTAAAGAAATGAATTTAATTTAATTGAAACCAAGAAGTTATAAACTTCGTCCTGTATATAGTTTATCGTACACAATATTACCATGATTTACTTACTGTAGGTTAAAAGACTCTAAGAACACCAATTAGATTCCAATAATTTAAAAGCCTATTACGATAATTTCTTCCTACTTCTTTCTGCATCCTGATTTCTTGGTCATTAATTGATGTTCTATAAATAGCACATCTAGATACAAATTAATAAAACTGAAGTGTGTTTGTAATATCTAAATTATAGCTATTTTTACTACATGCATATCAAATTAAAAGGGTAGTCATACCAAAAAAAAACATTTTTTTTGGTATAAATCTGTATCTTCGTTAATGGTAAACTCTAAAATCACTGGACGAATTTTGACAGGATTTTCACTAAGTGATAGCGAAGGTTTTAAGAAGTAAGTATAGTTTACTATTAGTTAAAAATAAATAGGCATCCCTGCAAAAAAAAAACTCACAAAATTTCACGCGGTTGAAGTCGCGTACATAGCTAATAGATATTATAAATTCAACGGGAATTGAAAGCCTGCTAGGAAATATTTTACATATGACAACATAGATAATCTACTTCCTATGTCCATTGCCTCTATTTATGTTATCCATAAACGGCATTAACACCTTTAATGACCTTACTAAGGTTAGCTATTCTAAGGTAATATCCGTGATAGCATATAATATTTGTTTTATGTAACTGCTTGTTACTCAGGCACGTTATGAATTTACTTATAGAACTGTCAATATATTTGTGAGAATATTACGGACGATCGCCTCTTATTAAGTGGAAGTTTTCAGCACGTATTACACATTTGTGTCCTTCATTTTGAGCTTTAGGAACAGTTTCATAATATAAAACTCTAAAATCAGGAATTTGGAATATTTAATAGGAAATTTTATTTTTTTTATTTTGTTCTGTGGTAGAGTGTCTTTGTTATCACAAGGCCCATTTTTCTAAAATTAGAAGCTTGTATTACTAACGCGAATAAAGACATTATTCTTATTCTGGAACCTAGCTCCCCTCTACTGCATCTTCTAATACTTATATAAAATTCTCGTGTCACAATGTTGGTTACATACAAAACTCCTCCGAAATGGCTTCACCGATTCTTATTAAATAATATGTACCTATACACATATTATTTAATAAGAATCGGTGAAGCCATTTCGGAGGCAGGCATAATGAATATACTCATTATGCCTGAGAATAGGACGTAAACTAATTAAAACGAATGAATTGATTCTAAGGTTCCACCTTAAAATCGAAGTTTGCCGGGGCAGCTATAGTCTCTCTATAATTTTTAGTTTTAATATGAGCCGTTTGATACATTAATATACCTACTGTTAAAAACATCCAAGTGAAGATCTCCAGATCTTTTAAAAGCTCAATATATTATGTTAATTTGTTTGAAAGCTTCCTACTAAAACTCTGCTTTTAGCCTTTTTTCATTAAAAGTTTTCCACCACTATACTTAAATTAACCAGGTAATACAATTAGTCTAAAACGATGTAGATAACTGTGTTATCCTATGGAATTTACCAAAACATCGTCATAATTCTCTGAAATTCTGTGGCCCTAGTGAAAAGGGGTATAAGTCCAATTTTGTCGAAAATGAGTTAAGTGTACCAAAGTGATCAGAAAACCGACTTATAGGTACAGTTTTTTTGGTGTCAGTTGGACCCTTTTACACAAAGTAACTTTCTTATTTTTAGAGATAGCTTAGATCTGTCTTCACCAAACGGTAGAGCATTTTTTTCTGGTCACTTTGGTACACTTAACAAATTTTCGACAAAATTGGACTTATACCCCTTTTCACTAGGGCCACAGAATTAACCTTTCGAGTGTTTGTTTTCTGTTCAGTCTTGAAAGCACCAAACTTTTTTGACGTAATTAGTTCGTTCGTTATTGTATTGACACAGACGGCTTTTGCCGGGTTGTTTGTTCCACCAACTTCTTTCCAGCAAAATCACTAGATAGTGGTGACGGACGGACGGTTTAGTGGACTCTGTTTGTAACTTTGATGTTCATTAAATGACTTTTGATTTTAGTTAGAACATGGAATATTCAATATTAGTTAATAATAAATAGTTAGAGGTAATAGTTAGTTAGTTTGTTATTAGTTTATAATTATATTTAACATAATAAATCCAGTATTACCAGGTCATGCATGCTGTGACATCTTAATATGTTGTACATCTAAAATAATTTTAGAATAGCACTAAGTCAAGAAGAATTCTTTAATGTAACAACTACTGACTGTCCAAATAAATAAATAAATATTGAATGTCGGCCACGTCCGGCAGCAACTCGAAACGCCAGTACTTATGAAAGAACTCAATTACTGGGTTGTCAAGGGTTGATTACAAGGGTCGTGTAACCCAATTACTGGGTTGCATTACAGGCGGTTGGATAAGATGCTGACTCAAAGCAAACCTCAACTGGCCTGTTGGTCTAGTAGTCAGTCGTGGGTTCGATTCCCACCTGGGACAAATATTTGTGTGATGAGCACGATAATTTGTTCTGTGTCTGGGTGTAATTTATCTAAAATATTTATGTATTTAGAAATAAATAAGTATTTTTTCAGCTGTTTAGTGGAGTACTAAACATAACACCAGCTCTTAGCTTAGTTTGGGACTAAATGGCATTGTGTTAAATATTTATTTATTAAACTCAAGAAAACGTTAGGCAGCTATGCATTACTGCGTAGAGAGCATATCTACGTCCCGTCCCTTTCACACTTTCCTAGTCTACCTATATTAGATTAGTTTAATGTAATTAGTTGCACGGAAACCCTACGTAGGCGTGGCAGCAATGAAGGAGAAAATTATAGCTACTTTTTGTTTACAGCAACTCCATCCTGAAGGTAAACTGAAGGAGCATCAGTTATCCATCCTGTTTACTCCTAACACATTTGTAAGTAATTGGCATACACATGGGCGCGCCTAGCTTATGGCCTAAGGGTGAGCAAATTACAGTTGTTTCCCTTTTATCGTAATATGCAAGACCTAAGTACTTAGATCTTAGGCTCTAGACAGAAGGACCGCATTTCAACTGCAATCCAACCGCAAATTGCAGTTCGGATGCAGTTTGAATGCAGTTGACACGACGTTGTCTTCTTCAAACTGCATCCGAACTGCAATTTGGGGTTGGTTTGCAGTTGAGATGCGGTCCGTCTGTCTAGAGCCTACGACGACCTATGCCTATTACGACTACGATAGTTACACTTATCTTGAAATATCAGCTGATTTATCAGACAAAATGTTGCAAGCACTTGCGGCTTTGACATTAACGACGAATTTACCCTGAATTGTTTGAGCATTATTAGGATCTGGCAGTTTGTGTATGGGAGTTTCCATTCTGTATTCCTAGTACGCGGAAACTAGTTTTCTTAAAATAAAGAAATAAATCTATTTCAATCTATAACCTATGTATATTATTTAGCAAATTAGACTTCAGATCAGTCTTTGAAAAGATTTTATATAACACAGTACCTAGGTAATTACTGGAATCGTATAGTTTGAAAAAACTGCTAAATAAACTTCCTACAAGTTTATTTAGAAGTTTTTTAAATCCAATTTAGAGTTCGGGGTAAACTGTGATTAGAGCCTATAATCTCTTTCTCTAATTAATTAGTATTAGGATAAAAACTGATTGGAAAAACCGACTAAGTGTGAATCGGACCCGACCTCGAACACCTTGAACTTTATATAAGAAAATAACAATATAATTATGTTTAATACTTTCAGTTCTGTACGCTGATAAAAGATTGACAGACTGGTGTCCAAACAAAAGAAGCCATCCAATTATATGAGTTCCTTATTTTTTTGCGTTTTGGTATGGCTCTACGAATAATAAAAGGCCTATTATTCGTAGTATAGAACCCTAAAACTTTAGGACTTATAACCTATTTATGTTAAATACACAATAAAAGAAACATAGGACTATCAAAGACTTCAAAGTAATTTTAATTATGAGTTTCTCACGAAGCTTTTTCTTATCTGACCTTCTAGGAAGAGTTACGGACTTAGCTCTAAAAATTCGCTAAATCCCTGCGGAATCTTTCGAGCTGATAATCCTATATCATAAGTAACCTCTGATACTATTATCCCCAGTATTGAGATACGTAAGCTCGTTTGAGTAACGGAGATGATCAGATATGAAAGGGTTTGGGTCATGAAATGAAGGAAGGAGTAGATTTGGATGTCATCAAGAGTTGTGTAAATGAGTTTTGCTTCAGCGAAAAACGAACATTACCGAAAAAATATTATTTGGCTAAAAATGATCGAATAAAAATGAAATTCGGTCGCATTTATATCATCCTACGCATATAGCCTGATTCCCTTGCGAATATTTAAGAACCTTCCTTGGTTAAATTCGGCTTATTAATATTAGCCGTAAACACTATTAATCAATGAAACAAAATATGGTGCCTACTTAAATAATAAATAAATTAGAAAGAACTAGAAGTTTGTAAGTCTTTGGTAATAATTAGGTAAAATAAGTTAATGTTGCGTATACTACAAAGTGTTCAATTCCTAATGACAGTAGGTAATTACCCATTTACTAATAAGTAGTAGGTAAATGACGATTATAAAGTTCTGAATATTCCTTTACTTTCAATTATATGTTTCTGATAAGAGTACCTGAGTTAATGAAAATAGGTTGTAAATTAATTAAATATTTTTTTAACTACAATTTGAACACGTTTCACATAATTTATTTCTCTTCTAACACAATTTGAAAAAATATAAATAGGTACTTACTTTAACCAGTAGTAAATTATAGAGGTTTGTCGAGGCCCAAATTATTTCCCTCTTATTTGCCATAAAAACCTATAACAGTGGTTAATCTTCTACAAAAAACATAATTAGAAAGAAAAAAGGCAAAGAGGAAACGCAAAAACAAATAAAACACTTTTTATAAGTATGAGGCCCTTTTCTTTCAGGCTTAAAGGCGGTAATGGAAATCATGCGACACAATACAACCTTTGAAGGGCAAGTACAATAAAGATAAAGTAAAGCCAATTGAACCAAACGTAAGTAATTTAGTCTCTCTTCACAATTGGTTGCCTTTAAAAAACCTATTTTGTCTTAAAACCTTGTTACCGGTCAGCAGCCAAGTTATAAAGACTCTTACACCAGGTTAGTTACCTACTAAAGTCACGAAAGAATAAAAAGAAAAAGCCAAAAAAGTATAGTATTATACACCAATAATTTTTAATTAGTACAAATACTTAAAGAGCTTATTCTAGACGGTCTCCTCATTATATTTGTAAAGTATCAATAAATAATATTCATAAACAGCAAAGTTATTAGCGTTTGATTATATCCCAAAAAGTCACCCAATTTATGGAAATATTGTATGTACAGGCTATTCATAAATAAATGATAAATGATATTTATTTCTGTAAATAGGTTTTCAGAAACAATTTTACACGTCATTTTTTAAACTAGTAGATGAGATCGGAGTTTCACTATCTGACTTCTCTGAGAAGAAACACCGAAAAAAACTCATAACATATTAGTATTCATTAATCGTCATCTCTCGCTCACGTTCAGGTGGTCTCGCTCAAGCATGCCCCGCCTCTAACAGCTGTTTTCATTATTTAAGTTTATTAAATAGTGGCATATTTATAAATTAAATTTCGTTTTTTTAACTTTTGATTGCGCAAATATGATCAGTACCTATCAGGTACGGATACAGCCCAATTTTTTTTTATACTAATTTAAAAATAGTGGTGTGCAAAATAATAAGTGCCAACAGGACAACTAAGAGACAATTTTGTTAGGCTACAGATTAAAATGGAATCCTATCCTAAAGTAATTTGTGGTTATTAAGTCTTGTACCGACAGCAACAAAAGAAATGAAAAATTTAAAAACTGATCGCCGAGCAGTGCAATTGCACCTTATGCTCCATTTATGTAGGAATTTATTTATTATAACTTATACACAACACTACAAAGTATAATGTTGCTGTTGCTGTTGATGTAATACCTTTGCTTAACCCGTAGGAAAATCTAGGCGTACATATACATATAAAATTCTCGTTTCACAGTGTTTGTAACAAAACTCCTACAAAACGGCTTGGCCGATTCCTATGATTTTTTCTAGGTATATTCAGGAGTCTGATTAATTGATTTAAAGGCGGAAAGAAATTAGACGGGGCAACTAGTTATTTTATAAAAATAGTTCGCTATCACTTCTGACGTTAGCGATCACGGTACAAAGGTAATTAAGTTCGTCACTTGACTCTAGAACGGTGCCGGTGTCTGAAGGAATTTTCCACGACGAAGTAATCAGTATATTTAGGTTATAGTAAAGATGTAATCAGATAATACAACAAGATAGAGATTAGTTAGTAAGTAGGTACTTGTTACACGTAGGTTATAGGTACCTAATCTATTATCAAAGATGACGAACAGCTTTTTTGATAAATTTATTACCTACGTCGTACCTATATTACTGCTATTAAAATAATAATGCTGTAAAACTTTCTTGTCTTTTTATTACAAACTAGCACTTTGCCCGCGACTTCATCCGCATGGATTTCGAACTTAAACATCCTCCATCCCTCGCAGTTTGAAATAAATTACCTATTAAATTACCGTCGACACTCACAAATAATGCGGCTTTCATTCGGTAAAAAGAAATTCTAAGTCGGTTCTGTAGATCCATAGATAACACCGTACAACCTCGCAAACACACAAACTTTGCCTTTTTAACCGACTTCAAAAAAGGAGGACGTTCTATGTTCGTGTGTATGTATTTTTTTTATTTATTTTTTTGTACAATTTAAGTTACCTACTACCGATTCTCAAAATTCTTTTTTTATTTGACAGAGTATACTCCTGAGGTGGTTCCGTTTTAATTTGGTGAAGATCTGGTGCTGATCTTCGGAGATATACAACGGAACTCTTCAAAAATAGACGGCAAATCTGTCGTAATCGCTGGAATCGCTTGGATGTTTATTGTTTATACAACATCATGACGTATTATCACGCCTGTATGCTCTGAGGGGTACGCAGATGTGTACAAAATAGATTTCGACAGTTAGGTATGTTAAGTTTAATTTATTAGGGATAAGTGGATAACCCTATTACCATGACATATATTGTTAACAATTAACCATATAAAATAAATTCATGGCAAATATTTGTATGGGAACAACTAAAAATGGAAAAACAAAAAACTTTTTTGCAAAAAAGTTTTTTTTATAATATTAGTATAGATACATAGCATCTAGCCTCTATTCACTGAAAGGATTAGGCAGAGATTATACCTATCTCAAGTAGGTACACCCACAATTAGCCTGTTTAAGTACCATGTTATTATTGGCTAGCGTATTGCTAATTTACCATCAACCGGGCACTAATCCAATACGTTGATGTAGGTACCTAAGTTTTTTGATTATTAAGTAAAATAGTTAGACTCACTATTCTTTGACTTATACGAGTACATACATAAATACATATACACCTTTGCCTGACCACTCGAGAAATACAGGTATGACGTTATCAGTAATGTCATATTGCGCTCTTTTATTTTTATAACTTATTATCTGAAGACTTCCTTTTCCCTTTTTTCGAAATATCAAAGGATTTGATTATAACTATGTCTCACCTCACCTCCGTTCGATTTAAAGATTTAAAAGACATCTGTCTTTAAAATTATAAATATCAGCCATACAGCCATACTATTTACTTACATAAACCAACTTATAAACGAGTGCGAAATGTGCTAACGACGCTAATAAGCGCTAATCGTCGATTAGCGCTTACACTTACATCTCATTAGGTACGTCGATCGTTCGAGAACACTCATTACCGGTGCTATTGTGATATCGATCGCACCTCTGGGCATAATAGTTGTGTACAAAGAAACAGGTTGCACTTAGTTCTTTGAGACAGAGACAGAAAGAAGAAAGATAAAATAAAATTCACAGCAGGACCAAACCGGTGAAGGATTGTTCTAGATAGAGGCTACAATAGAAAAAGTTGAAGGAGGCCTTTGCCAATGGGCAGATTAAAATTTCGTTGTTTGCATAGTCAATTTTAACTAAGTACCTACTAAGAAAGATTTTTTTGTCGCTTCTTGTATTTTACCGTTACAATATCGGAATATAGGTATACATACCTACCATAGGTTCTAATATCAAAATGATATGAAAATTTAGCTAAGTATGTAACATAAATAATATTGAGGTAATAAATTAGAAATTATTATCTCAGCGTTCTTTATGTAAGTACTTACATATTTATGTAGGATTTTTTGGTGCAAGAGTAGAGGCCGGGGGCTTTTAGGGAATTTTAGACAGAAACCTACTCACAATGATTATTTATTATTGTTCTCACTCGTTTCTAATCATAATAGTATTTGATATTAGTAGAGCCTTTATATCAAATAATCAATACATTGGAGTCTACTGACACGAATCAATCAATTACTCATCTTTCGACGTCGGAAAGTTCGAGATCGAAGCGATGTCGGACAATGTTAGAGAGTTATCGATCGGTAGCTTGATACTTCATAAAGTTCGAGACTACACTCGACTCTCATTGTAAGGTACGACGATCGTACGAGGACAGCACATCAAGCTGGGGCCAATGTGTCAAATTTCTTTCATAGTTTTTCAACTTTATTACAATACAAAGTAGGGTTCATGTCTAATTGACAAAATTTGACATTTATTTCAAGTTGCAGATACGATAGATACCCTTAGCGTAAGCTAAAGCTGTCCGCGTGTTTCAACATAATTTACGAGAAATCTAAGCGTATGTGACCTTCTTATTTATTCATTTAACAGGTTGTGCGTCTCTTCTACCCTGTATTATATGTATATTTACCTACTATGAATTAGCCATTAATAGTAGGTAAGCCCGAAAGTCTGACAACCAGTTTAACCAAGGGGTATCATGTTACCCAGTTACTGGGTTGTGGAGGTCAGACAGGCAGTCGCTCCATGTAAAACACTGGTATTCAGCTGCATCCGGTTAAACTGGAAGCCGACCCCAACATAGTTGGGAAAAGGCTAGGCAGATGATGATGATGATGATGATGAATTAGCCATTAATACAAAATGAGTTTTAAATTAACTGATATCACTCATAATTATCATTAAAGTTTCATGAACAACATGTCAACGTGTGCCTAGCATACTATTTGTATGAGTGCATAACGTAATGTATCATATACAAATGGAAGGGAGACCTGAAATACAGGCCTCGAGCCTAGTTTAGACACAAAATCCCACAATATAATGTCCCTTCTATATGTTACCGTAGACGTAATGCTATCAAAACACTAAAATTATGGAGAAATTACTGTTTTTTTTTTAATCCTAACATTTTGTTTTTCTGCAGAACCGAAAACAAGCGAACTAAAAAATGGCATCTTCTATTTAAAACAGCTCTCGAAGCCAATTAACAAGAACCTATTAAAAAGTGCAAATGTGCAAAGTGTGTTAACTAACGCTAACATTTCTTTGCGTCGGAAAGTTCCAGAACACAATTGAACCAATTGATTGATCGTCCTGACCCCTGGTAATATTCCACAAGGTCGGTTGGGTTTTATAAAATTCTCCGTACAAACTTGAGTGTAGTGATCGGTAAAGTAAGCTACCAGTTTCACCCAACTTGAGTAGTCTGATTATACCTACACCCCTATTTAAAAACGCACAATAAATTTACGACCAGTATGATCTCCGTAGTCACCACACCAATCATTTTGCGTGGATTGTTTGGCTTAACTTTAGTTTAATAATAAAGGAGGTAATAGAGCTAAGAAATAATATAATAAGCTTGACTGGTAAAAAATCTTAGGGTGTTAAGTTCGCCTCTGTTTATTGAGTGCCTCAAGCTTTAAATAACAGTAAGTAAAATTACAATAGAATTAGCACAAATATTCCAAATTATTATCAGGTAGTCTCATGTCTTAGTCGGCTGAATTCAGTTAGACTGGAAGCCACCTGGGAACATAGTTGGGAAAAGCCTAGACAGATGAGATGAGTATCAATTATCGATTGTGATTGCACCTAATAATGTAGGTAGGTGCTTACTTAACTTGCTTAACTTCTTCTTTGATCTAGTGGTCGTGGTAAAGTCAAGGTCAAAGTATTTTTCTTAAAGTTATGAATTTGGTGGAAACTGAAGATTATACTTATGTGCAACACTATTTTCCACCGCACTAATAGCATTTTCATTTTGTTTTTTTTTTGTTATAACCTTTTCTTCCAAATATTCCTTAATCGAATAGTAAGTAAGTATAAGGTTTCGATTCCCAGGTCGGTATAAGTGTTATTGGGTTTTAGCTTGCTCAGTAGTGGTCCGGGGTTTGGATTTGTCTCCGGTTGGTAACAATAGGCTTACTTCCTAATATATCAGTATCTTTGTACTATAAATTGGTACCTTCGGAGAATATAAAGGTGATCTTATGTTTTTGCAATCTGCAAAATATTTTGTCTATCTTCAACATCAATATCATCAGTGACTGTTTTCACTTATTCCCTCTCTTCTCTAACGTTGTCACGGAGAGATTTATCACAGAATAGTCCTGCAGATTGCACTCAGTGCGTTTACTACTTAATTGCGAAAGTTTTTGTTGTATTGAAAGTCTGATGATTGAAATGTCATGTTGTTGAAATACCGAAATCGATAGCTGAGATGGTGTTAACGGCTAAATGTCTGAATGTCTATTGATTCATTAGTTAGATCGTGAAAGTCGCAACATAAGGTTACCTTTTGTAAGAAACCATTTTCGGATTAAACCCTAATACGATTCATGATTGAGAGATCCCAAATAAAATTCACCATGAATGAATTTGGAATCCTTACCATGAATCGTATAGAGCTTCGTACGAATATGATTATAAAGGAACCTATATGGTACGACTTTGAATGTTAGTCTTATTATTATAAGTCCATCCACTAATTGAATCTATTTACTCATTGAAAAGAAAATCTTAAACAATTTTGTTTACCCCCAAACGCTTAAAATTGGGCTATTATAATGTAAAGGCTTGATTGTACTACCATCAAAAAAATATTTTTATACTTGCCGCTTTAGGACGGCATGGTTGGTGCGGTGGCTGAGCGACTAGTATGCGTTTCGGGTCTCGGGTTCGATTATCGTATCGTACGGAATAAAAACTTGTAAGTACGAACTACAAGTAATTACCCCGGGTCTGGTTGGTTGTGTGTGCAAGTTTAGAGATTGGTAAACGCATCCAAGATACAAGAAAATTCTTAGTGGGTAAAGTTTTTTTCAAAGATAGAAGTAGCTTTTCTATCAAGGGACTACCTATTTGCTGCTGTTTTTTTTTACTTTCTGACTCAATTGCCAGAATTTGCCCGCCAAGTTTAGTGATGCGGACATTCCTCGTTACGTTAATAGACATACGTCGTTAAAAACGTCTATTTTTGTACACAACACACGTGGCCAATTGTATCTACGTATGTTTTCTTCACAGAGCGCCAACTTTTGTCTGCCAATTTATCAGAAATTTTTCCTCATTAATCATTCCATTACCTATTGTAGGTATTTATTTATGTTTTATAAGTTATGGTGACAGGGTATTAGGTGTTAAATAAAAGAAATGTTTCAGAATAAGCTTTATATTTAAAAGTGTTTTAATAGTTAGTTGAAAATCATCAGATCAGACATAGTTGACAATTCATGCAATTTTGAAAGTGTTTGCAAAACAATATTAATTGATGATACAATTTTGAATTTCGTATCGTATAAAACTACTGCATACATTGAAATATTTAGTTAGGCCTACTTAACTACCTAGCGGCAGTCATAGGCGTAAGGAACTTTGATAAGCAAACGAAACGAACACATCGATCGATCGCTCCTTGATGCCCTCATCAAAAAATCTCATCGAGATATGCCTTAATTTTAGAATTTTATGATACATCTTACTTTTATATCACTATTATCGAATTCAGTTTCACTGATAGATAATTACTATTAACAAAGCTGGTCCAAATACAGTCACAAGATAACATCGTAATAAAATCAAGCGAAATCATAACAAAATTGTTTGTTATAACAAGGGCGAGCCCCGTTCTGTACGTAAATAAATTATCATTGTAATATTACATCGATGACTACAATACAACACTGCTTACAATTATCAATATCGACACTTTGCACTACGTGTACATTAATTTATAGGTACTCTTATTACAACTACAGTACAAATATTATAACAAACGTCTCATACTCCATCGTATTTAATTCAATGTTTTAAATTTTTTACCAATTGCCAAATGAAGCTGCGGCTGAATTTCAATTACATTACCGACCAAACTTTTTCGATTTCTGATCAAATTTTGAACCAAAACGAATATAATGTGTTGGTAAACAATAGATACAATTATGTCAGAAGTTATTATTACAATAAGGACTCTCACAAACAATAGGTAAAACTGAATGCAATTTCCCTTTCAGCTTAAATAAATTAATCCACGTTACTTACAAATAACGAATCACAGATGCCCCTCGCGAACTGCCACAAACTAACCTCTAGTGACCACCGGGGCGATGTTTCAAATAATACTTATCAAACCCCAGGGTGTGCTTAAACTAAACGCAGTCTTAAAATCCATACAACGTACTTTCATATTATGTACAAGACCTACAACTTATACATATATTAGACAACCTGATCTTAATGAGATGACGACTAACAAACATGCAACAGTTAAGGAAAGCGAATCCAATGACATCTAAATAAAACTATTGCATAGTGTCGGTGTAACTTCAAACGTTAGGTTCTCAGCGTCCGAAGGACCTTAGGCAATTAGTCAGCACATTGATCAAATGTCTACTCATCTCTTCGAGTTCACTATCGGAAACATATCACAGATAGTGTGTCGCCGCGCTCGGGCCGGGGCCGCCGGGCGCTCCGCCGGGCGGCCGTCACAGGTAGGGCACGCACGCTCCGCAGCGCGAGTGGCGCTCGGGGGACTCGGCGCGCGCCCTGCACACAAGCACGCGTTAGCTCACGAAGTCCTCTCCTCGCGTTTGGAGTCCGAGCGGCCGAGGGCTCGCTTCAACTTCTCCACCAACCTGCTGTGGAACTTGTCCTCGCGCGCGCCGCTGTTGGGGCTAGCCGAACCCTTGCTGGGGCTGTCGGCGGCGGTGCGCAGCGAGGCGCGCGAGGGCGGCGCGCGGCAGTACGACAGCGAGCGCATGGCGGGCACGCTGCGGTGCGGGCTCAGCGTGTGCGCGCGCGGCGACAGCGCCGGGCCCTCCGAGCGCGACTCCGACACCTTGCGGACGCGTCCGCCCAGGCCCGCCTTCTCCGCTGACTCGGACACCCGCCGAGTCCGCTGTGTGTTGTACAGGTCCCAATCTTTCTTCACTACAGGCATCATGAACGCCATCTCGACGGCGGTGACGGTGATTCTTGGGCTTTAACGTTTTTGGTGAAATATCGTCTTCGACGCGATGAAAACTGAGTCCGATCGTGAAAAATTGCACTATTAAACAATGTTGATCTTCACTTAATTTTTGAATTTCACTATTTATGGTTTTAGTAAAATATGAATTAATTTCAAAATTTTCCAAGGAAATCGGCAGTAGATTGCAGGAAATCCCGGCTTTCACTTCAATGTCACGCACTAATTAGGATAGGATGTTCACCCTAGGACGAATTGCGGTAGAATGAAGTATTCGTGAAAACACAGTCTGATTATAAGGAAAATATTGGCGCCACCGTCGCGACGGATAACAAACGAAACCTATCTCTACCACTGAGTCTTGTTATCTGATTACTATAGTAATCGAAGCGAGAAACATAGTTATGAATAACAGAAAAATATGAATCGGCTGTAGATCAATATATTCTACGTAATTATTGATTACCGAAAAATACAATAGTTATCAAAAATAATGAATGACAAATAGTAAATAAACCATAAGTTCTTCTACTCGCCAATAGATGGCGGTAAATTATAGTTTAGCTACTCTACAAGAGATGGCGCATTTGAGTTTGTTTATTTCTAACAACGCCATCTTGGTTCAAATAACGGTAAACTAAGATAACCCTTCAGAAGCAGCAGCTCAGGCTGTTCTCAATGTGCGGATATATCACGATGTATTATTTTACAAGCTATTTAATAATTCTTACGGCGTCGCTCGGTGACCCAATAAACTGGGAAATAATAGCGACTTAACGCCTCCAAGGATTACTATATTCTAAAACCAAATATAAGGCATGTCCGGGTCGGCAGTTTGAACGCAGGAATACATTACGACCCTTTCGAGTATTTAATTAGGGGAAAAATTCCAATCTAAGAGTCAACATTCATTAAAAAATATATTTACTTTATTATAATATAACATAAGATGATCATTGTATTTATAATCATTAAGTTATTTACATAACCCAGAGTTAACAAAAGTTAGGGACTAAACATTATCTTTAGAAACCAATTAACATTTATTTGACATAAAACAATAATTATAATTATCACATGATTATTAGGTGGGAGAAGTTAACAGGTCAATAGTTTTAATACTTTTGATCGCTACTATCTGTAATATTATTTTCTAAGTCTGAATCTTGCTGGCTGATCATGCAAACAGGTCCTTTGGAGTCTGCCAGCTATCAGACCATAGTCGCAACTGTGTTTTCGCTATCAAGTTACTATGTAAGCTTATTTAGAACTAAAAAGTATTATGTATGAGTATTTATTTTATTTGTAAATGACATAATAGTAAGACTTTGGCAGTAAAAGTAACTGGCGACCAAAATTATATTTTAAACAATAAACTGTCATGGATTAGGCTTGCAAAACGCTAACAAATTTTCTTTATCTAATAAAGCATAATATGATTGTGCCTATATATTTCAGCATTTATCAAAATAACAATTCAAATAAATCCTGGTTAATTACCTAGTGCAAAAGCAATATAAGTTAAGAGATAATAACGTTTCTTTAACACATTTGATTATTAACAGAGAACAACACGACAACAAGTACACAGTTAATATTTAAGTATGTATTTGTAAATGACATTTACAAGTAAATGTGACTGGCGACCAAAATTTAATTAAAAACAATAAAATGTCATGGATTGAGCCCGTTGATCGTTCAATATAACAAATAACTTTATCTAATAAAACATAATACCTACAGAAGCGAATCGAAGGTAAGCATGGCTTAGAGCCCCGATAGATCATCGGAGTTCTTCCCCGTCAAATCTTAAACTGAACTTGATGAACAGTTTCACTTTTCTTTGCCAAAACCTTCTCGAAGCGACGTCAATACCCTCCCAAACGCTGATCCTGGATCCACTGCTGCCATAATATAATTTGTGCTTAAATATTTCAGCCACTATTAGAACAACAATGCATCACATACCTTTCCTAGTTCAAAAAGCAATATAATTGAGATTCTAACTCTCACAATTAAGTTTCTTTAACTCATTAAAGAATCAACAGAGAACAAGTTACCTTTCTATGTTCTTTCAAACGTTTTTACGCTATACTAACACACTGAGAACTAATGTACAGACGCCAGCACATCAAGTTACTCCAATGTGTCAAATTTTCCCAATTGAATATGAACCTTATTCTGTTTAACATAAAGTTGAAAAACGATCAAAGAAATTTGACACATTGGGGTAACTTGATGAGCCGGTGTCTGTACATTTTACCTAAATAATGTACCCCTTACCTTGTATAACAACAATTACAATTCTAGATAGGTACCTACTTACTAGTACGTATCTAAACTGCTTTACAGTTTGGCAGAATTATTGTTTTTTTTTATATTAGGAGGTCACTTTGAGTAAAGCTTTTTTTTTGCTATCGAGATGCATTATTAATTTTGAGCTTATTAACGTAACAAGTTATCCAAAGTTACAATAAAGATTGAAGGCAGACGCCAGACTACCTGCACAATATATTCTTCACCAAAAAATAACGCAGAACTTCTCATATTTACACGTCTACCATCTCAAAATGCCTTAAGTTTGTAATTAAAACCGCTTCAAAATAAATTCTGTTGCCCTATTGGCTTTTGTACTCTATTACAACCATTCAGAACTAACAATAAATGCCAATGGCCTCGATTCTCTTGTTCCAAAACTAAACTAAATTAAGAAAATTGACATCTCTTATTAACTTACAGCATTAGAAAAGGACAGAAAGTGACAGTGACAGATAAGAACCAAGTTAGAGATGTCAAATTGTATATGTATATGTATTTACCACATTTTGCAGCAAATAAAAATTATTATTATTATTATTATAATTAGTTTTTTCTTTGAACTTTTAACTCAAATTGACACCTCGATAGTTGTCTGTCTTTCTCTTATTGGATAAAAGAGGAAAAGATAAAAATAGCCTAATTTAAGTTTAGAACAAGAACGGAATTGGCAGTAATATTCAATAATGTTAAGTTTAACTCATTTCAGAAGCGTAATTACATATTGCGTCACTGATCGCAGTTCTCATTACTCATCAATCAAAGCGGATCTAAACTACGCAGAATTGATAAGGAACTCGACAATTCTAGATTCGGACTGTCTTTACACTTCCGTGACCACTAATTCTCACGTGGTCGACTGAACAGTCGAGTTATGATCATCCTTCGACTTCTCCGGGTCATAGTACCCATTCAAGTTGACCATAGTCAAGAGTTCCACCAAATGTCTCTGGTATCCACATTCCATTAGCTTTGTCACCACTTTGTGTAAGTATTTAGCGAGTTTCTCGAACAAATGAAATAGTTCCTCCAACTGAGGGAAGCTTGAGTGTGTGAACGATCCTTCGGGCTCCTTTTGCTGCCATTCGCTAGAAGGGGGTAGAAAAGAATAGACTTATTAAACACTAAAGGTGTTATTAATAAACGCGGAGTAAATTTAGTACTAGTTTGATCTCTGAATTTACCATACATTTATAAGGGGGTAACAGACTTCACTCGGTTTTACCCGCAAAGTTGCCGTGGAAACACAGGGATAAAAAGTAGCCTATCTCATCCGAGGATAGTGTAGCTTCCCAACGGTGAAAGATTTTTTCAAATCGGTCCAGTAATTTCGGAGCTTATTCAATGCAAACAAACAAACAATCAAATCTTTCCTCTTTATAATATTAGAATAGAATGATAGATATACTTAACTGTTTGAGACTTTGACATCACATTTTGTAGCAACAAACTAAAATAGAATTTCGAAAGGAAGTCAAAGAAATCTTTAGAGCATTTCAGTATTAACAATAATATTCGTTTAGTCTGTAAATCATTTGCTGCGGTAATTGATATTGCACGTGGGAGTCTAACATCAATTAAACATAACATATAATAACGTCACGCCTTCAATCCCCGAAGGGTTAAGCAGAGGTGTACCATGTAATAAGGGGCGAGTCTATTGCCATCAATCAGGCACAAATCCAGACTCTGGGCTGCTACTAAGAAATTCCAGTTGGAAACACTCAATAGCACTATGCCCGACCCGGGGATCGAAACCGGGACCTCATGCTCAGTAGTAACGCTTGCGAACACTAGGCCAACGAGGCAGTCAAAACACAATGAACACATCAATTAAACTTTTTTAGAATTCAATTACGATAACTGAGGCAGACCAAATTGAAGCATGTGCGTCGATTTGATCGCCCTCATTGGAGATAGGACCTCAGTTTTAAAGGAGTAAGAGGAAGTTTTACACCATGTAGACAGGCACAAGTTAAAAAGAAAACAAAAATACTTACCCTGCTTTTAACACCCGACTGAACTTCAGTATCACAGTGAAAATATCATTCAAAAGTTTCATCACGGGCGTAGATCTGTTGTTTAAGAGACATCTGAACAACACCTTCTTTATATAAACCACATGGCACTCATAAAGATCATCCAACGTTCGAGCTTTCTTCAAGTCGTTCTCGAACTCCGTCCAAGAAGTGAGGATGCAAGTCGTGACTATGTAGTTGTCGAGGGCACGAATCATCGAAGCCATTATATGGCGATATATTTGCACTGATATGTATTGTGATGATCTCAGCAGTTTCCGGGAATGCTGTCTTGATAGTTTTGCTGATAATTTCAAAGACTGCAAAGCACAACATACGTTTAGAACATATTTTTTTGCCGCATGGATGATGAAGGTCCAAATAGGTTCCCCTATAAGGGGGATGGAAGTTGCGGATGACCAAAATAGTCATAAATGGCGTGATCGGAAAAACAGACACCACGCAAAATGGAAAAAAATGACGCCAAAAAGTAACCTGATAAAGAATCTTTTAATATAATACTAGTTGCTAACAACGTGTTCGTCTGCGTGAAAAGTAACTATTTATCCAAAGCGGACACATTTTTTTTACAAAAAGTATCCTATGTATCTACGAAATGGTCTTTCTTTGCGCAAATATTCATCCAAATCTGTTCAACTGTATACGCGTGATTGAGTAACAAACATCCAAACGTCTAAATATCTTCACAAACGTTCTCATTTATATTAGTAGGAAGGAGTACGTAAGCAATGATATTATAAGTAAAAAGGTGTAGATGGGTTATAAGCGCTCAGCAAGCGACACGTTAAAATGTGGCTAACTAGCCACACTTGACCTCAGCGTCGCGCCGTCAACGGACGCGTGCGTCCGTTAGCGTGCCGTTTTTGAAGATTGAATGCTGTTTAGGTAACTTATCTACACCTTTTTACTTATAAAATCATTGTACGTAAGTATAATACTCACTTCAAAATCTTCTCCCAAAACCCAAAATATTCGTCTCATTTTGATTAAAAACTGGAACACTTTGGCGTACCGAAGTAGAGCCTCTTGCGATAGTATGATATTGAGTGGCCAACTGACGGTGTAAGTTAGGGATAAGCATTGTAACACGTCTGGGGAACTGTGTTGGAAACTTAAAGGAGATTCGGTGATTGTAAATGATAGGTTTTCCGAAAACTTGTGCACATCTGTAATTGAGAAATCACAAATCATTAAGGACAGGTAGAATAGGTATAATAGAATATCAATAGAAGGCAAGTACAAATATGAAATGACATATTTTTGACAGATCGAAACATGTGATTATTATGCGAACGCTCTTGAATGAAAAAACGGGAATTGCCCCTCAGATACGAAGAATATGAATTCGACTTCGGTTTGACGAGAATATACATACATACAATACGTACATACAAACATACATAAACTCAAGCATTTTTCCCGTAGGGCCAACCCCTATGGGAAAAATGCTTGACTATATCTGATAATAGCATAGAGTGACAAAATAAACAATACTCACGTGAAATAGACGACCCAAGAGCTTTATCCAAAATATTATGCAAAGTAGCGAAGTTCAACAACTCTTGAGGATTCAATGTCTTCACTAACTTTGTAAACAAATTATCACAAATACTCCTAGAAAATTCTCCGTCCATCAGAAAGAAATAATCCTTTAAACTCCTCAAATGTTCGTACATATCCTGATTTACTAAGAAGTATGTTAAAATAGAATTGTTCACCACTTCTAATTGGTATGTTAAGGGTAACATTACAGATCTTTGTAGGCAAGCTGTTAGTGTAGCAATGTTGTCACAAGTAATCTTATTCTGGTCTTCATCCACAGAAGTCAAATGTGTCGCAAATATATTTTTATAAGGTCTTTTCTTCACTTCCTCCATTATAATTGAAGGGTGTGTATAACAAGAGCTTTCGCGCATTTCTATATCCATTTTACTTGTAAAGTGGTCCTTGGAGAAACTTTTCAGTTCTTTCATTCCAAACGGATCGAAATCTTTCAAATTGTATGACCCATCTAATACATTGAAATATGAATATTTTGATTTAACACATCTCACTGGAGAGTCTGAGGTTGATGATGGGGAATTATCTGGCGTGTCAACAGTTTGAATGTCGCTCGTCATTTCTGATTCAACGTTTTCTTCATCGACTATTAATGGAAAATTGAAGCCGTCAGAACTTAGAAATTCTTTGCCTTTAGACTTCAAATGTGAATCCTTACTAACATCACTTCTAGGTGTAAATATTTCGGAAGTCATCGCGCTTTCGAGAGGTATATCGGCCGTAGTCGGTGTTTCTAAGTCAAGCTAAAATAAAAATAAATTTGATTTAAATCGTGAAAAAATATGAAACCGATAAATTAAACGACATCTTTACTGATGAAACTTACCCTTGGGAAATATTCTCCAGGAGTGACGGACCCTGCATTGGGTGTCACTCCAAGTCTAAACGTTGACGAAGCAGGTTCTCCATACGGCTTCAAATTCAAAGTTAGCGTAGACCTTTTGGTGTTATCCCTTTTAGGACTCACTGAGCTCATATCAAAATCCGCTTGCATCTTTTCCTTATTCCTAACTGCCGCTTCCTGGGCCTCATTCGCAGGTTCCCTTCTAACGTAAACTTCTGCAGGTAGGTTATATTCCACCCCCAAGACTTTTTGCTTGTTTATCAAAGCCTCCTTTTGTGCAACAGTTTTAGGCTCTGATGGTTTAACGACTGGTTGCACGATATCAAATTCTGTACCCAACACTTTCAACTTATTAAGTTTAGCTTCTACGAATGGGGACCAATCTTGCATATTATTTTCTTCGTCAATCGATGCTACTTGTAACAGTGGTGGCTCTTTCAATGGATTGTTCTCTTTATCAGTTTGTCCAAATTTGTGGGACATGACCTTTTGCTTATTTAACAAGGCGTCTTTTCTACTTTGTTGATATTGTAAATTATCGTAGCCATCATCTAGTTTGCTGCCTATTTCGCAAGAAGATTGAGTGTGTAGTGTACGAGAGTTGCCGTCCGCTTCAGTTTGAACGATGTTGCCTTGAGCATCTAGTTTAATGTTATTATCGCAGTGTTCATCATCAATATTCTTAGAAACGCCAAAGAAGCTTTTGGCAACATTACACAGGGCGCTAAGAACTGCCCCGGAGGATTGTGTCTTCGTCACATTATTGTCGTTCTCTGAACGATCTGCGGATTCTTCGGAGATTACTAGTTCCGTAGTAACTGAGTCTGTGTTGACAGTATTTTCGTCTACATTATCTTCTTTATTACCTAATTCTTCTTCTACTGATCTCAACATATCGCTCTGTATAGACATTGCCATCACTTCTTCATTCTTCTGGTGTTCCAGTTCCAATTTCTCTCTCTTTAAATTCCTCTCTTCAGTGGACAACAGCTGCATCCTACTCTGGTCTAACTGTAAACGTTTTATTTTCCATTCTGTGTGCATTTTGCTCTTCTCCACTTCCATATTGAGCTTCGAGTAATACTCCATTATTTTGTTCCTATAATTTGAAAAGTTAATTTTAGATGATTTATATCAAAATAAAAATTAGTTTTTTTTTTTAATTTAGGTTGAAACTTAACACTTTTAGATGTCAAAAATGACATTAGATAGTCCCCCAAAAAGCCTGCCCTGCACCTGTTTCTATTATTTTTGCTGGAAGGAAGAAGTGCCGCAATAAACTCCCCAGTATAAGTTATCGGTGTTTATACAATACTAGCACTTCGCTCGCGATTTCGTCCGGGTGCATTACGTACTTTAACATCCTTTCCACCCCTAAACCCCAGCCCTAGCCCTCCCTTTCAGTTTTGGAAGTAAAATATAGCCTATGACACTCACAAATAAAGTGGCTTTGGATTGGCAAAGAATGTTCGATATCGGTTCTTTAGATTCCGAGATTACCCCTCTACAATGCCCCAAACTAACAAAATTGACATTACATTTTATAACATTATTATTAGTATAGATTAGCATAGAAAATACATAGTGATAGTGTGTGTGAGTGTGAGTGTGTTGATAGCGTTATTGACTTTTTCCATCTAGAATTTCTCAGCAGCAGCCCAGAGTCTGGATTTGTGCCCGTTTGTTGGCAATAGGCTCGCCCCCTATTGCATGGGACTTTAACATAACTGGCGAAATGTGGGTGACGTTTTGTTGTAGCATAGATACTTAATGCTTAAAAATATGACTTACAAGGAGAAGACTGGACCAAATTTGCAAATTCAAACAACAGTTTCAATATTAAGATAAAAATAACATATATTATTATTATAACTTACTTTTCATCATCCCTGAGTTTGGAGTCGACTTCTTCCGTAGCCTTTTCGGCGGCATGTTCTAACTCAAAGCGCTTTCGTTCTCGTTGTTTCGCTTTACACTTAGCTGCTTTAGCCTCCGCCATAGCAGCTTCTAGGACTCTAAGCGAGTGCTGCTTCTCGGCTATTATCAACTGTGCTAGTCTTTTGCGTTCGGCTGAAAGAGGAAGTATTTTATTTTAGCCAAATCTTGATGTACACACGGCTACACATCAAGCTACATATTTGCAGTTTACGCTGACCGTACGGAAATCCTATACAATGCGTGATCAGCTTTTACTGGAAATGTAAAGCTTGATGTGTGGCCATGTGTACAAATTATAATATAAAAATAAATAAATGAGGCTTAGTGAAATAAATAAACGAATGGATACCGTCTAATTAAATATTTATCCTTTTTAAAAATGTAGGTAGACGTAGTTGTAAAAAAAATTAGATAGACGTAGTTGTTAATTAATGTTATAACAATTTAGAGGTTGTTGCTTGTTGCAGTTGTCCCAACTTAGTATGCTTAATTTATTAAGATTTCCATTTCTAATTAACATCTGAGTAGTAGGTTATGATAAATTGGATAGAGTGTGATGGGGTGACGCATACATGTGGATAACAACCCCAACAAAACAATAGATATTATCATCATCATCATCATTTCAGCCATAGGAAGTCCACTGCTGGACATAGGCCTCCCTTAGGAGAACCTTTCGACCCCATCGGTCATCAGTCCTCCGTGCTATGTGCCCTGCCCACTGCCACTTCAACCTGCTAATCCGCTGGGCTATGTCGGTAACCTTGGTTCTTCTACCGACCTCCTCATTTCTGATTCGATTTCGCAGAGAGACAATAACATGAATAGATATTATGGGATTGTTAAATGAGATAAGGTTTCCAAAATTCTATTTGTTAAGATCTCGTTCATCTCTCGCAATACTTTAAGGGCAAATTTTATACAAAACAGAACATGATCAGATTGCAGTTTATATGTGCTGCCACCTCGGGCCCATATACCCGAGTCCACAAGTCAGACACCCCTGAACCCATTTAGGGCCATGTTATCTGACCCAGTATCACCTAGATTAGGGCTATCGTACTTACCGACAATCTTCTCCATAGTTTCAGCTTGCTTCAAGGACGCCATTTCAGTGAAAGCTTTTCTTTCTGCCTCTCTCTTCAGCAGTATCTGATCGAAGGTCACCAGCTCTCCGCTGACGAACAGACATCTTGTTCGATACACGTCCAGGACTTGTTGCTGACTCTCTAGCTCTTGGAAACTGGCACAGCACTTTACTGATGGGTGATCCGAGGATATTAGGAGTACTAGGGGATCCTAAGGATTGAATTATAATGGTTAATATCAATAAAGTTAAGGTAGCAGAAAAGTCGATGATTTTTTTTTATTTTAGAGATTTGCGTTTGTTATTGACTAATGAGTCTGTTTACATATCGAGCCTCAATTGCAAAACGAACACGAAGAACACGTGAGTTGCACGCTACTACAGGTCACTAACCACACGATAAGAAGAAGAATAAATGCTTCATACTCACAGTCGGGTTACACAATTTCAACAACCTCAAAGACTTTCCACACAGCAGTATAAACTTAGCCAAAGCCTTCAAAAACTCCGGAATGGCCACACTTTGCGTTATATGAAAACCTTTGTCCCAGTATCTTTTAGAACGATTGTCGACATACTGATTGTCTTTACGTATGAAGAACTCGTTGAACCGATCGTCCAGTTCTCCTTCAAATATAAATCTTTCGATGAACCTATACGAAAAAAAAAAGTTAGGTAATATAGATATGATAATTATGATAACAAAACACTTTCTAAACTTTAATCTTTAATAACATTAATATAGTTCTCTAAACTTTATTTTGGATAGCGATTTCATAAAAGAGAGGGCAAAAATAGAAAATCTGGACCCGACACTAAATCTATTTAGCATTGAGCGCTCTCATAAGTTCAGCAAAATGCTCAAGTAGATTTTATAATAATATGATATTTATAATAAAATTAATTATAATAATTATACATACTGAGTGTAAAAAGACCGATCAAATAGCCGATAACTACACATTCTTTACAAATAATTAAGTATTTTTAACCAAAAAATATTGCAAGGAAAATACTTTTTGTTCCTTGTTTAAAAAAGAGATGCTTTTTACGCAATGAAAAGCGTGACAACGCAACGCACCGCACCTTTCGATCCAGATGTGCGTACGGCCGGTCGCGACCACTCGCGACCACTCGCGCTTAGTCGTTGACCCGACAGCCCGCTTATGTTTATTACCCCAGCACGCGTAGCATGATCACCGAAGAAACGGTCTTTGTCGTGTCTCGGAAGAAAAGAAATTAAGTGTTCATGCTACGCAGGCAGGTGTATTGAAAGAAATTTGACAGATTGAGGTTCCTGTCTATATAATCTGTCACTTTGCCGATTCGTTTGTAGACAAAGGCCGTTTCTTCGGTGTTCAATGTGTTCATGCTACGCATGCAGGTATGTTCTAGAAGAAAAAAACTATTCCAGTGATGGATAGAATAGTAGTTTTCGTTTACGTTAAGGGTCGTTTTACACCCTGTAATTATATCAATGCTGTGTAGTGATGGGCAATGATAATAATCCGGTTAATATCATTTGGCTAATAATCGATTAAAACTCAGTTAATAGCCATTAATAGCCATTATGGATGATAACCCTGCTGTTAATGTTATTTTAGTGATTGAAATATCCCTTCATGGTTTTCAGGTTTAGACCTCATTTTAGACTTCATTTTCATCATCTTTCTTTGTAGTAAATAAATTTTGCATATCTTTATACTTTACTTATAATAAATCTGTAGAAGTAAGAATTCTGTACATTGAAAATATCAAAAAACTAAATGGCATGTTACTAGACCGACACCGAACCCAAAAATGTGATTAAAAAAAAAATTGTCGGTCTGTCTGTATGTTCACGTATCACGCAAAAACTACCGGTTTGATTACGATGAAACTTGGTATACTTACTTGGTAAAAAGTAACTTTTTATCCCGGAAAAGTATATACAATAAAAAAAAACAAACTAAATTTTGCGGTTCGATCCTTAGACCCGACTACTGTACCAACCGCAAATAATAAGTGTGTCGTAGGTTACGTTACCCGCAGTGGAGTTCACCAAAGGGCACTGCACACGGCTAAGATACATCATCTGCCTAGCCTTTTCCCAACTATGTTGGGGTCGGCTTCCAGTTTAACCGGATGCAGCTGAATACCAGTGTTTTTACATGGAGCGACTGCCTGTCTGACCTCCACAACCCAGTAACTGGGTAACATGATACCCCTTGGTTAAACTGGTTGTCAGACTTTCGGGCTTCTGACTACAAGTAACGACTGTCAAAGATCTACAAATGACGGAATACATATCTACACGGCTAAGATACATACTATAATATTTTATCTGAAGATACAATATATAAATAAATAAAATAAAATGCCTTTCATTGCTTGCATAGGTAAAATTACAAAACAGACTTCATAAGAAGATTAATTGATTGATGATTTTATAGATAACTTACTTATACCTTATTTTGTAATAACAATAAATATTAACAAGAATTTAAATTGATATTGACATTTTTTGATTTAAATAATATCTTGAGAGATCTATATCATAGTTTTAAAATAACTAAAAATCTTCGTAGTGTCCATTGAATTTTATGGCGACCGATATTGTATCTTAAGATAAAATATTATAGTATCTCAGCCGTGTGCAGCGCCCCTTAGTGAACTCCACTGCGGGTGACGTAATCTACGACAAACTTATTATTTTCGGTTGGTACAGTAATCGGGCCTAGGGATCGAACCGCAAAATTAAGTATGTTTTTTTATTTTTTACTTTTCCGGTATAAAAAATACCCAGTGTGGTGCCCAAGATATTAAAGAATAATTATACCAAGTTCTTTGCATGATGCCTGAACATATAGACAGACAGACAGACAAAAAAATTTAATTACCTTTTTGGGTTCGGTGTCGGTCTAGTAACACCCCCTGTCATTTATTTTTTTGATATTTTCAATGTGCAGAATTTTTACTTTTACAGATTTATTATAAGTAAGTATAGATAATTATGTCATATTTTTTTTATACATATTTATTATAATTATTATTTATTAATTTCGCTGTAGTGCAGTTCATGCATCTCTTTCAGGCACAAATAAATATTAGCGCCAGAAAGAGATTGCTCGAAAACGGGGGTTCGGGGACGCACATGTTACCTACTAACCGCTCGGGTATTTTCCATTGTTTATAATTTACCTACGTCGTCGTATTCACAGAAAAGACCTAATAAGAACTTACTTTTTGTACTTTACATTTTTACGTATCGGTTAAAATTTATTTGTATTTGTAGGGACATAAGTGTCTGTACTTATGTACCTACAAATACGCCTATACTATACTCCAATGTGTCAAATTTCTTTGATCGTTTTTCAACTTTATGTTAAACAAAATAAGGTTTATATTCAATTGGGAAAATTTGACACATTGGAGTAACTTGATGTGCTGGCGTCTGTACACTTACATATTTAGCTCACTTTGTTAAATTACAAAGCGATTTGTCAATAGTAATTGTGGTTTTATAGTTTTGGGTCTCTAAATTAACAAAACTGAATTTCCCAAAACACTTTTTCACATACAAAAAGTGAAAATAAATAAAAAGAATTACAATACATTTAATCACACTACGTACACGCATCCAATTTATGTTCACACCCACAGATTTTACACTAAACAAAAAAAAACCTTTTACTTTTTTAACAATACATTAATAGCAGGGTTATTAGCCATTGCGTGGCTATTAATGGATACTTATGGATTATAATCGCTAATAACTCAAAGCATCCGGCTATTTACCCATCTCTAATGCTGTGGCGGTTAGAGATCGTTAATTTATCCAGACATAAGTAACCCAGAAAAGTTAAAATTGTTTTGTGATTTCAGTTTTTCGTTTATTTTATTATTATTTTATTTCAATGTTAATTTATTCAAATATTAAACATAATTAGAACTTACTTGAAGTAAACTATGCAGATAGAATATAGCGAGTTGAACATAGTGAATGTAGTCTGTCTGTGAGTAATTAGCGATATTTCGTTAAACAAGTACGACATGAGTTCTGCACCGTGAGGAATCGATGATTTCGGATCTGAAAGTAATATAGTCGAGTAAAATTATCACATTTATTTACAGTATATTAAAAACAAATAAAGTACTAAATAATTCCTCTACAATTATTTTGTCGATTTAAATAAAAGGTAATTGATTGATGGCACTCTATTTCGTCGATCGACATTTTCTATTTCATTTTTACTGCATTTTCAATTTTAAAAGATACACGAGCAATAGACCAAATCTTAAAAAAAAATCTTAGAATAAACTTATCGACGGCAAATGTCAGAGTTCACATGGCTGATAGAATTTGATTTGAATTGATAGTTGAAAGGTAAAATTTGCTCTGGCTGTAATTTAGCAATGCATCCGCAGGATAGACCGGTTACGCAACCGTCAACTTTCTAGGTTGACTTCCGAGATGCCATTATTAAAAAAAAGTTAGAAGTATATAAAATAAAAGCCAATAGTGACTTCCAACAACTGTTGTAAGATTTTAGAAAAATAAAAGATACCAATTTATATTACCCGCATCTATAAGTTTATAAATAGAAGCAATTGTTTCTATCTCATATTTAAGCGGCTCCATGTGTTGTAGTATTTGTAACAGAGTCGGCATTCTATTCAAATCCTCTTCGTCGCTTTTGCACGATTCTTCGTAAATACCTGTGGCATCCAAGCGAAACTTTAATAGATATCGCCTTATCACTTCTCTTGATGCCTGAAAAATAAGCATTCACAGTATAGATTTGTTGGTTTGTTACGATTTAACTCAAAAACTAGTCAACCAATTTTAAAAATTATCATTATTATATTATTTGGCTATAATTTGTTTTCAAAACTTAGAAGAGTGGAGGGGATGTTAAAGTTGAAAGTGCTAGAATGTATTATGTAATTATAGATTTCGTATTTTCGAATTCAATTTCTTAACATAAAGTTAAACTTAACGCTTACTGTTGCTACCCGAAGTTATAGTGTTAGTTATTAACTAATTAGGATTATTGATTTTTCGATTTTTCACTTAGACGTACATTATAGCGAAACAAATAGAAAGAAACGTCAAAATGCACTTCTTAGATTGCCACAACTTTATAATTATATGTGTAACTCTAACGGTTTTTACAGCGCACACCAGAATAGCTAGCAGATGGCAGGATTTTTTCCTACTTACACTTACTAACACATATCGTTATATTTTGGACAATTCATACTATATCTTTATATATTATAGCCTACGTGTTATCTTAGCTCTTAATTCTTGTTAAGTTTCATTAAAATCCATTCAGTAGTTTTTGAGTGAAAGAGTAACAAACATTGAGTAACATACAAAATTGTAGGATTTTTAATTTGGAATTCCATACACGTACCTCATAAACAAGCCCATGATTTTGAAAATGATCCTCCAACGTGTCATTAAATGCGAACTTGTACAGTCTTCTATAATAAGTGCCGACTAGCAGTAACTCCGACACGTATCCTCTGATATGTTCTTGAGATATGCACTCCAGTATTAAACCCTCTTTCATGTAGAAACTGTTTGTTTCTTGACTGAAAGGGAAGGAGCTTGTTTCTACGCCAACTGGTATATTAAAAAAAAGATAAGTTTATTTCTCTGTAAATAAACTTTAACCACTACTCGTTTGTATAGCATTCTAGAGAGTAAGTTGTCGCAAGCAAGATCATTCGTAGAAATCAGAATTTGATTCCAAGGCAAGCAAAGAGTCGTCAGGAATTTCTTAGCATCGACCCATACGTCGCCTCCTAAAGGAACAGGGTGTAAAGTTCATAATCTACCATATAGAAGGTAGGATACACCGACTAGACTGGTGTTGCTTCTAGTGGGCTACAACTGCTCGACGTTCGTTCGCGGGATCTTGTATTATATAGGGTCACTGGTAATTAGTGACCGATACTTAAACACGTGATGGTTCTCATGAAAACGAATAACATTCCCGAAGAAACTTTTTTTTATACTCATTAAATTTCTTTTATCACAATAACACAAAAGCTGTTAGAAATTCGCGCGCGCGACTTTGATCGATCAGGTGGGGAGCGAGTGACGCTACTAATACTAGTACCTACAATTTGCCCTTCCCGAGGTCAGACTATCAGCTGATAGATCGTGGAGATTCGTGCCTACTGTGATCGATCTCAAACATCGTTTTGGTTGTTTATTGTGTTATAACTTTAAGTGTTAAAAAAAAGTTTCTTTGGGAAAGTTTATTGAAATCATGAATACAATAACGTGTTTAGGTATCGGTCACTAATTACCAGTCACCCTATATACGTTCAACCTAGCGGATAACTTTAACATCGCGATGTAGGAAGTTAGTCGCTAGTTCGTTTATGGCGAGATAGATGTCGTCTTACAACGGGTGAAAAGAGTGTGTGCTTAACACTTCTGTCGCATGTCTGTGTTCTTGCAACTATATGTATAATACTCACTAATTAAATACATGATATGCCTGATAAACTGCTTTTCTGATATGACATTTAGATCCGACATAGTGTTTTCATATTTCCGCCGCCATAGACAATGTTCTCTTGATGATGATGCCAGCAGTTGCCTCTCATTGATTGGGGGCAACTTTGCTGAAAAATACTCAAATAAGTAAATTAATAATATACATTACTAGATGAGTGTAGAGTTTTTGATTCAAAGTTGATATACCTAATAAACAATATCTTATAGAAATGTGAAGAATCTTCGAGAATCTTTAAACAAAACACAACTACATCTATGTTTGGTACTATTACCTACATAAGTTAGTTGTAATTTTCATACAATCATAATATTAAACAATATTAGTATATAGGGTGACTGGTAATTAATGACCGATACTTAAACACGTGATTGTACTCATGAATACGAATAACTTTCACAAAGTAACTTTTTTTATATTCATTGTTAGCTTTCAATTAATTAAATGAAAGCAATTACGCGTAATTGAATTCAATTACGTCAATACTCAGACCAATAAAAAAGTATAGACAGAGCATTGCGCTCCTAAAAGTGTGGCACGTAATATGAAGACGATTCGCAATATGAAGACGGCCGCTCGGTAGTCTGCCGCTAGCAAGCGAGAGCGCGTGACGTTGTTTTGTTTTAATCATAACTACGAAATTATGCCGCCCCGCATCATAAACTGCTGCAAGAACAATTCCTGTTTCCAAAATAAAGCTTGTGGAATTATTTTTTACAAGAAAGTAACGTTTGTTTAAATAAAATCGTAAAAATATCAGAAATAATTTCTCGGAACACGCCATTGTGTCGGTGTTGCAAGTTAAGAACATTATTTTTTCCCAAAAAATAAGGAAAATCGTAATGTTTTACGGACACTTCACAGCATTTTTTTTTATAATTTTACTATTGGACACAGTCAAATATAATCAAATAATAGTATGTTTGATACGATATTTTTAGGTTCCCAGCTCATGAAACCTGGAAAGAAAAGTGAATTAAAACTACACGGGACAACAGAAATAATAACAAGTGGCTCCCTTCAAAATTTAGTAGGATCATGACCAACGAAGTATGGAAATCCGCCGCAAGTTGAAACAAAATAAGTCTTTTTTTATTATAGACTACGCTTTATATACTATTATATAAAAGTATTCATTTTAACATAAATACCCGAGTTTTAAAGCAAACAAATATGGAGATAATCTACAAATTATGTCTATGCTACTCGCAACTCGTACATAAATATAAGGTTCCATCATGTTGCGAAACAAGAAACTTTACTCAAAAGATATGACTCAAAACGTAAGACATATTATAAAAAGATGATTCAACATAAGGGGCATTAATAATTTCACTTATTCAGAAAATTAATTATTGTAATTAAACAACAATATCTTTCATTTCATACAATCAAGATAAACACTATACTACATACATAATAATAAAACTTAACAAAAGTATCTCTCGCACTTGGGAGTCGCAGCGCAACGCTTGCAACATTTTTCTCTAGCACACATGCGCAAATCTGCGATGTCATACACCAAGTTACGCACACAACGCCAAAAGTAGTCCTCACTTCTTTAGTCGCGATTGTTCACGACGGCTCCGTCTATACTTTTTTATTGGTCTGAGCGTCAATACTGTACAACGGGAGCGGTGGAGGTGGCGGGGGAGCGTGTGACGCTACTACTACTAGTAGATTTTGCCCTGCCCAAGGTCAGACTTTCAGCTGATAGATCGTGCCGATTCGTGTCTACTGTGATCGATCACAGGCGCGCGCGCGGGAATTTCAAACAGCGTTTTTGTTATTTTAATGTGTTATATGTTATTGTGTATAAAAAAAAGTTTCTTTGGGAAAGTTTATTGAAATCATGAATACAATCACGTGTTTAAGTATCAGTCACTAATTACCAGTCACCCTTTAACATTCAGTCATCTCTGAATTGTGTATTTAAGTTGGATAGAATAATCTTTTCATTGACCTACATTGACCTGTAACCTTCTCGCTAAAAGCTGGTCTGTAAATTCCAGTTAAAGGTTGTCTGGTCACAAATAACCTTTAACTGGAATTTACAGAGCAGGAGAAATAAATTATGAATGTAGGTAGTTTGTGATTGTAAACATAGTATTATCACTCACCAACAATCTCCCATATATCATCAGGTATGTCCTTGTCTATGTGAATGGCCAGCTCCCATATGTCAATTGAAACATCACCAGATTTAGCTCTGAACACTTCTTTGACATCAGACTTCAAGCTTGAACTGGCCAGTGATACCTGGAAATCAATTACTAGTCTTAAAATAAATAAATGATTCACATGGCAAACCTTATGTGGTCGTTTTGGCAACATTTTACATGAAATGTTTTGGTGGGATTTCAGTTCTTTTTGTAAGTTACTAGGTGTTGTGACATCTCTAATTAGTAAGTTAGTAGTATGCACCTCACTAGATATTATCTATGTATCCGCTTCCTAACGAGCGTCACTTCATTGTCTGTCCCCGTCTGTGAAGCTGCTACTACTTACAAGACTGTGTAATATACTGTGTGTCGAATATACGAAATAAACCTCAACGGTGTCTTATTCAACAAGCCTACAAACATAACATGGTGTCAGAAGTCGTCAAGTCAGAAGTGTATCCCTGTTATTAGTTCATGTTATCAGAAGCATAACATGGTGTCAGAAGTGTTTGTTGTCCATGTTATCAGAAGCATAACATGGTGTCAGAAGTCATCGGAGAAAATTAAAATTAAAGTCGTGAAGAAATGCCGAACCAAAGTACGAGTGCCGACGGCAGCCATGATGGTGAGAGTCTACGAACGCAACTCAAGCAACTCCACATCTCTTCAGATCCAGCAAATAACAATGCGGAGGCATGGAGAAGATGGTCACAGCAGATGGATTTATATTTATTAGCCACAGGTCTGGACAAATCCAGCGAAAAGCGGAAAATTGCCATATTACTGCACTCCATTGGAGAACGTGGTCTAAACATATTTAATACATTTAACCAAAAAATTGATGGGAGCACATTCGACGAGGTCAAGTCCAAATTTGACAAATTTTTCGAGCCAAGAAGAAATGTGACAATGTGCAGATACATATTTTTCACGCGAAAGCAGGAGAAATCCGAAAGCATCCAAGATTTCATTACCGATCTTGAGATGAAAAGCAAAGAATGTGAGTTTGGCACGCTCAGGGAGTCGCTAATTAAAGATATTTTCATAGCAAATTTAAACATGGATTTGTCACATGTACGACAAAGATTGCTGCAAGAGCATGACCTCACATACCAAAGGATGCAAGAGATAGCGAGCACAATAATAGTCGCGCAGCAGGACGCTGATAAAATCGTCAAAGAGAGCAGTGAAAACGTCATGCATCTCAGTCGGAGGAGCCGTGGTCGAGGAGACGGTCGGCAGCGAGCTTCCAGTCAAAAGTCAGCAGTCAGCAGTCGAAAGTCAGCATCAGCTTCGAGAAGCGACAACAGCAACTCGAAGACTTGTGGTCGCTGCGGGCAGTCTCATCGATACAAGTGCCCAGCTCAAGGCGTTCAATGCAGGTCATGTAAATCTTTTGGTCATTTTGCTAAATATTGTCTTAAGAATAAAAAAGTCAGTCAGTTAAAATCATGTACATCAGATACTAGTAGTCAGGAATTTTTTGTAGGTATGTTGAGCAGTCAATGCAAGTCTAGTCAAAGTCATAAAAGACAGTCAGGTAGTTATGTGGATCATACTACAAGTCAATATCAGTCAAGTAAAAGCAATAGAAGTCAGTCAAATAAGTGTGTGGATCAAACATATAGTCAACATAAGTCGAGTCTAAGTCAATCAAGTCGAAGTCATTTAAATAATTATGTGGATAAACAAACTAATTTATCACACAGTCAGACTCAGACATACAGTCGGAACACACACCGTCAGTCAGTCATATCTGAGAGATCCAAGTCAACGTCTAAATGTCAATATCCCCAATCATATTATCTCTGTGATGAAAGTAGTGATACTGAGAGATGCAATCAAAACAGTCAACATCTCAATGATGAACACAGTCACATCACATCTGAGAGATTAATTGTCAAGTCAAATAGTCATAATAATAAAAGTCAGAGTCCATATTTACATCTGAAAGATGAAATTGGTCTCAAGTCAGAGGGATTACTAAGTAAAACACAGTCAAAACACAAAATAGTCAAACACAAAACAAACAAAACACAGTATATTCAACATGAAATCAGCAGTCAGCATACACAGGCACACAAGGGATCATTAGTCAGTCACTCAGATATCAGTCACAATCAACACTCAAATAACAGTCATGTCAATACTTTGGAAAGTAATTCAAAGAAGTCTTGGGAAATTAATTTTTCAATAAAAGGTAAACAAATAAGATGCATCATAAAGTATGCACAGACGATCGAACTTGGTTCGGAACGGACCACGAACATGGTCCGCTTCGAACCAAATTCAATCGTGTGGCGCACGGTCCGCCGGACATTATTATTATTAATATCGGTACGGCTGGTTCGGAGCGCTCGCACATCGAACGCGGTGCGTTCCGAACCGAACCGATCGTGTGGACGGCGCTTCGGACCAAATGTCGGTCCAGTCGCTATTGAGCCACCGTACGCGCAACATCAAGATCAAGATCAAACAATTCAATAAATGCTTCGGAACTCATTCGAAGATATATACGAAAATCTTTATCATCGAGATCTTTAATGAGATATATGTTAATATTGCAAAAGACACCGAAAGTAGAAGAATGCTGTAGAAATGCGTTCCTTGCGAAGTATGTGTGGTCTAACAATGAATGACAGATTGAGGAATGATGTGATAAAGCAACGTTGTGGTTTAAAAGAGGATGTAGTAACAAAAATTGAAAAGAGTAGATGGTTTGGTCACGTTGAAAGGATGGATGAAAGGCGACTAACGAACGGTATTTACAAGGCAGATGTATGTGGGAACGCCGGGAGGGGACGCCCTAGAAGGACATACATAGACCTTATTGGTGAGGTTCTTCAGAAAGGTCAGGTGCGTAGTACTCGCAACCGGCGTGTGTGTATGACAATATAAATGAATGTAAACGAAGCAAAAGAAGTATGTAAGAACCTTAGCATATGGCGCTCTGTAGTTTCTGCCTACCCCCATGGGAAAAAGGCGTGAGTTTATGTATGTATGTTTGTATGTATGTATGTGTATGTATACATAAATTGTTGTCTGTTTCTGAGATAAAATATTGCCCATTCTTTTCTTCTTTTTCGTTCATTATGTAATGGCGATGTAGCAACGATAGTTGCCGCAACTAATGCTATTTTGGCCTGTTTTGATAGAATAGGCGGCATGTCGAGGAGACGTGTTCACGCAATGCTAGCACATAACCGACTGGACGGTTCGGAGTCTGGTGCGCTTGTCTGTTGTGTAGACCGCACCGTACGGTTCGTGGTCCGGTCCGAACCAAGTTCGATCGTCTGTGAATACTTTTAGATTCAGGTGCAGATGTCAACATTATGTCAAAGCAAACATTTAATTATCTCAAACGTCAAGACAGTACGTCACAAACGTCATCTGTCAAAAGTCAAGACAATGTGTCGCAACTGTCACTTGTCAAATGTCAAGTAAATGTCACAGGGTTTGGTGGAAAATCCATCCCAATCTTGGGTAAAGTCAATTTAAATTGTAATTTGAGTTTAAATAATAATAAAGTCAGAGAAACAATAATGTTTATAGTAGCAAATCTAGATTGTCCAAATGTACTTGGTCTACCAACTTGTGAAAGGTTAGGTATAATAAAACGTGTCTTTGCAGTGTCAAAACAAAATTTTAGTAAACAAATTCTTACACAATATAATGATGTCTTTCAGGGTCTCGGGTGTCTACCTCCGGTCTGTCATCCGAAGCTCAAGCCTGATGAAGTACCATGCATGGATCCACAAAGAAAAGGAAGTGAAGAGTTGGATCGCATGGAGGCTATGCAAGTTATTGTGAAGGTTTCAAAACCAACAGAGTGTATTAACTCAGTCGTCAAAACTGTTAAAAGTACAGGTCAGTCAGTCTTGTCAGTCGATTCATCCAAGTCAGCTTTAGGTGCAGTCATTCAACAAAAAAGCACACCTATTGCACAAACAAATTATAACTTGTCATCTCCAGCACAATTGCTAATGTCTAGAAATTTAAGAGATAACATTCCAATGTCAATTAAAAAATTAAAGCCAAAAGTGGTAACATTTAAAAATTATAAAGAAACAGTCAGGAAAGATAATGTAAACAAGTCTAGGTATTATGATAAAAACACAAAGTCATTGTCAGTGTTACATTATAATGACCATGTCTACTTCAAAAGAAATTTGGAAAGTAACTGGGAAATAGGTATCATCAAACAAAGAATGATGAACAATAGGTCATATGTTGTTGTAGATGTCAACGGTGTTAAGTATAGGAGAGATAGAATACAATTATATAAGTCAAGGTTCAAATAACCTAGCAAACCCTCCTATGCGGTCCACCTCGTCACAGGGGAGAGAGGAAGGTGACAGACAGGAGTCTAGACCTCAAGAATCCTCTTCTCAAAAATCAAGCACAACAACTAGGTCAGGACGCATTGTGAAACCTACAAGAAGGTTAATAGAAGAAATAGATTAAGTTATAGTATAATACAATATTGTCTAGTCTTAATATAACTGTAACAGTGTCTTTTGGAATGTTTGTCAGATGTTACATTTGAACTCAACAAGGGGGATGTTGTGACATCTCTAATTAGTAAGTTAGTAGTATGCACCTCACTAGATATTATCTATGTATCCGCTTCCTAACGAGCGTCACTTCATTGTCTGTCCCCGTCTGTGAAGCTGCTACTACTTACAAGACTGTGTAATATACTGTGTGTCGAATATACGAAATAAACCTCAACGGTGTCTTATTCAACAAGCCTACAAACATAACACTAGGCAGTCTTTTAGTATATTTTTTTTAGCGTGTATTTCTTGCACACTAGTAGTGCCGGTTCTCTGGGGAGCTGGCTCCGGTTGCTGGGTAGTTTGTTCCGCCACTTGTTCTTCCCAGCAAAAACACTAGGAAGTGGCGAAGGGTGGGGCGTTTTAGGGATACTGTCTTTGCCTTTTTTCTTTGATGGTTTACCGATTACCATAAGCGATTAATCAGGGCGATATTTCGCTCTTAAGCGGTTATATTATCTCATACAAACTTCCCTACCCCTATTTTAGGGGATGGGGGGCGAAAGTTATTAGTTAATGAATTTTTTTGTTGGTTGTATACTAAACTTACATTACATACCAAATTTCAGCTCTCTTGCACTTCAGGAAGTACTCAAACATTTTGATGATAATCAGTGTGTCAGTGTGTCAGAGACGAAATCGGTGTGTCTTAGATATCAATAAAATCTAAAGTATTAGAGCTATTCAATTGAGACTTTGTATGTATAATTAGTCTATTAATGACATCATATTATCCTGAGAATATGAACTCCCTGGTACATCGGAAACCAACTCTATGAGGGTTCAAAAAAACGACGAAACAATTCGAGAAAAGGTAGGTAGTGCCCTTGCGCTTCGCTTGGCTCGTCTTGGCGGGGGCACTCCCGTGCCCCCAGATAAATACATAAAAATGCTAAGTAATTACTAAATGTCTTTCAACTCTCTCTTATTACCTTAACATTTCCATTAGTCTGTGATCCAGGTATTTGCAGATCTCGAGGAGCTGTCAATCTTGGGTATTTTAGCATACCACCTTCAGAGTATGGAGACATGTGTGTAGATGTCATTGAGGCCAGTGACATTGGACTCAGAAACGATTTTAACTCCATTTGTGCAGCATTTTGCGAATTGTTTGAATTAGGTGGAAGATCTGTTGAATGAATGAGTTTTATTATTTATATTTAGGAATACTAACTAAGAAATCTTTGTGAATATTTAAAGGCAAGAACGATAAAACAGATCCGTTTTAAATGTAACCATTATTCGAGACTAGTTGCGCCCGTGACATTGTCCTCATGAAATTCTTAGGTTTTTATTTTTGCACAGGCTACTTGTAACCTAAGTTACTCTTTATAACACCAGCTATTTGACAATGAAAGTCCTGTCAAAATTCATTCACCACAAACAAACAGACAGGCAAAAAAAATTTAAATAGTATTTTTAGTATAAAAACCATTATTATACTTTCATATGAAGCTGTTACTTTGACAACACAAACAGACACTTCAATTTTATTTATTTGTAAAGATGATAGATAATATGTTTTGTAATAAATATTAAACAACTTACATGCCCCAGAATCAAAACTCTCCACTGTGTACTCAGTATATGTTTGTGACTTAGGACTTTCCAACATTGCCCCATGATTCTTCAAGGAGAATGGCAGCTCAAATACATGAGAAGGGTAGTAGGAGTAGGGCTGTGGGGAACCAAACGCCTCCGGTTTAGGCTTAGGAAGCATCTCATCTAGGAGGCCAAATGAAAATGGTTTCTGAAAGAGTTAAAATGTCATAATAATACCAGCTGCCTTGGCAAACGATGTTCCACCTTTCTTAAAAAAAAATAATAGTATGCGATTCTCAGACCTACTAAATATGGATATAAAATTTCATAAAATTGCTCAAGCCATTTCGGAGGAGTAACATTGTGACACGAGAATTTTATACTGGTGTTTTTAGTCATCTGACAAATTTTCACAGGATGTTCTACCCATGAATATGAACAACTTTTACAATGGGACCAACTCGGAAAATACGAAAAAAAAACGGCTGTTGCATACAAAAGTTTGATACCTACTCAACCAAAATGTATGAAATAGCCGATTTTTTCATTTATGGGTAGAACACCCTGTGAATTTTTTTTTTTGTTTTTTGACTTTTATGATGATTATAATATTAGACTCATTAAAGGAAAGAATAGAAATAAATAAAAATCCTGCATCTTTAATAAATGCTACAGGACTGTTTTATCTAATACTAGCATACGTCATGCGGTTTCACATGCATAGTTCCCGTTCCCGTGGGAATACAGGGATATAAGAGAGAGCAGCTGGGCCACCCCCAGTGGTGGTGGCCCCGACTTACAAATTCAAATTCAAATTCATTTATTCATTTTGTGAACACAGAGTATAATATTATGATGTTGTATAAAAAAAAAAATGTTGGCCCATACAGTGTTCCACAAAATGGCATACAAAATAGTGTCGTGCATCTAATGTTATTATTAAGTAAGTGTTATTATTAATCATAGGGAGCGTTCAAGTATTACGTAACGCAATTTGGGGGGGCGGGGGGGTCTCGTAAAACGTTACGATGCGTTACACGGGCGGGAGGGGGTCCTTCTTACAACACGTTACGTAACATTATTTCTTTTTTTATATAAAAAAATAAACAAAATACGCAGGTGTTGCGAATTAAAAATCTCTTGTTTTATTATAAGGCAATTAAAACTATACGAAGGATAAAAACTATAACAACTTTTTGCGACTTCAGGGTAAAAATGATGACTTGAGTGTTACGTAACCTTTAGAGAGGGGGGTGGGGGGGTACAGAAAAACGTTACGGAGCGTTACAGTGGGGGGAGGGGGGGTCAAAAATCTTCAAAAATTGCGTTACGTAATACTTGAACGCTCCCAATTACCAAAAAAAATAAATAATTAAAATAGAACAAGTTGTCATAATATTGCTAGGATAATACAATGTCAGCCAAATTAAAATTAATGTACAAGTGTCAATTAGGAACAGTAAGTCATGGGTTCGAACCCAGGCAGGCGCATTACTTTGTGTAATTTATTTCATCACCACTGCTCTCAAAAAACGGCGAAGGAAAACATCGTGAGGAAACCGGCATGTCCTAGAACCAAAAATATGTGACATCTACCAATTCCTGCGTGGTAGATTATAGCCCACACGCAAAATACGCGCTTTGACGTGGAGTTGCGGATACCAGCCCGGTATCTTTACTTAATCTTTTTTTTTACAGGGATAAAAAGTAGCCTTTGTCACCCCGGGATAGTGTAGCTTCGTAATGGTGAAGAATTTTACAAAATAGTCCAGTAGCTTCAGAGCCTATTCAATGCAAACAACCAAACAATCAAACTTTTCCTCGTTATTATATTAGTATAGAAAACCGGTTCAGTCTAATAAATAAAAGTTTCAAGACAATCGTACCTGAAATATTTCAGCTGTCAAATCTTCTTTGACCGTGTTGCTAAGTCCATTGAGGAATCTTAATACATTGTAAACAACTTCTTTATTATCACCGAAATCTGTTTGGCGAATTGTACTGATTATTTTCTTTAATTCCACTGATCTTTTGTACTCGGCCACATTCCTCGCATTTTGTTGATACACGAAGTAATATGATAACAAGTCGACGACAGGCTCTCCTTTTGACGATGAGAAGTCATTAGAAGATTTTTTTAGTATTATCTCGTAAGCGTGAGATCTCATTTTAGTCATGAGTCGCTTTTGTGATACCCTATTCTTATTGCAATACTTAGCTGCTGTCTTGGTGCACAAATCGGTAAGGAGATCGTAAACGCCCGCATCTTCTAAATTCGTTTCAGACATGGCTTTAGGTTCCTTTAAAAGTTCACAAAATCCAACCTTTTAGAATGTGGTTTTTCGGTAAACTCATATTAATAAAAATATATTATAAATTGTTTAGGACTCAACAAAATGTAAATAATGTGAATAATAGCCAATTATCAGCGACGGGCGACCGCAAAGATAGCTGATTTTTTTTTTAATTTTACTGTCAAATGTCATTGTCAATGTCAAAATTGACGTTAGCGGTTGACACTATGACTGTGACATTGATCGAACCATAGATCGTATATTTTATAAACGCAGTGTCTTGTGCCAAGTGTCTTCACTTCACAACTAAAAAACAAGAATTGTATGTACATACAACGTCATCATTGATAGCGCATTTGCGATTCACTTTGAAAATGGTTCTCACGCACGTGGTCCTACCCCTGAATAAGAAAAGTACACACTTATTCTGTTAATTTAGTCAGAAGTTGAACAGGTTTTTTGTCAAGATAGTAAATAGTTTTATTGCTAGCTCTCTATGGTTTAACAGACTAAAATACTGTATTACTCTATTATCCCATAGCATATAACATAGACAAAAGAGGAAGAGTTAGAAATAATTTCATGTTTTACTCAAACATAACCTAATTTTGTCAAGCAAGTTTATTTTGATTACGAAAATTCAGGATTAATATATTAAGAGAATTAAAAAGTAAACATGAATCAAGCCGAAGTGTCTAAACTAGTATCCAAGCTTCGCATAAAGGTTTTACCAAAACATCGTAACCTAAATAATCCGAAGGGGCCTGAAGGAAGAATAGATAAATTACGTAAAACAGTCACCGGTTTAATTAAATTCGAAAGGCTCGAGTTAAATTATAACAGAGCTGATGAAGCACGCCAATATACTGAAAGAGTAAGCATAAAAAAACAAGAACTTTTGTTGTATAAATTAATCAATAGGACTGTTACTGTTCTACAGTTATTTAATAATAAATTATGTGTACTATTGTGTTTTAGCTTATATCTGAAGCCATACGCCATGGAGACTGTCACAAACCAACAATGGATACAGCTGACTTTTGGCTCCTCGAAAAAGAACTAATACACAAACTATTCAAAGTTTTAGTGCCAAGATATGAGAACACAAATTTATCTTATACAAAAATGTACAATGCACCAAAACCTCAATACGGTCGGGAAATTGAAAAAGTTGTATTAGAACTTAGGGGTAACCCATTCCCTGATCTGTTAAAATCGAACACAAACAATAGGCTGTTGATTCAAAATGTATTGCTTGATGCAGCGAAGAATGATTACAGGCAATCGAAGGTCAATGAGATATCCAAAAATATTGGTAAAAACAACAAAGTTTCTGATGATAAAATTAGTAAAGACAAAGAAGCCCCTGAGAAACCAAATGAAAGCTAAATTGTTCAAAATTATTGTTAAATTACCTGCTAATTTAAGTTAAAAATAATGTAGAAAAGTGTACTTTAAAATGTAAAACACACACTGTATTTTTTTTTTTTTTTTGTAGTATTGGGGTTGTAATGAACCAGTAATTAATTTACAACCCATCACTTAACATCTGCATGATGTTGTGGAAAATCTGGACAAGTACAGACGCCAGCACATCATGAAAAAAAATCTGAAAAGTAGAACTTTATAAGGACTTTCTAGGAAAATTATTTTGAACTTGGATGGAAACAGTTTTTGTACAAAAAAGACAAAAAGTTGTACTTACTTACAAAATAATTTTTGGACTAAGTTTGTAGTAGGTATAATCGTATGAGTATGCAAGCATTTTTTTTAACTTCGTTTACATATTCCACGAAATCCTACACTGAGCGTGGCCAAACACGCTCTTGGCCGGTTTTTTTGCTTGTTTACGGAAATCCGTAAGTGTGAACCAGCCGTATTTAAATGCGGCCCTATAACCGCGCTTTCACACACAAACAAACGTAAACAATACATACATACATACACAACGCGTACGCTGTAATCAATTCGTAGGCAATAAATACTACCCCAATCACGATGCGGGAACTCTCCCGCGCAAGCTCCAAGCCACGCCCCCGCGGCCCCGGAGGCCCGCGGCGGGCCCGGATCTAACAACAGTGTGTTTGAAGTCGCCGTAGTGAACGTGCACTTTGCGAATTCCGCTCTCGGTACATCGTTGAGTCGTAGGTACGACGTGTAACATGACGGAGAACTATTCCAATGTCGAGTTGGTAGAGATGGTCCGCCTGTATGCCATCAGTGGAGACAGCCTTCGTGGAGCCATCCGGATGTTCACAGAAATGTTTCCCGATCGGGAACCCCCATCACAGACCGTCATGCTGGCTGCTACGCAAAGACTGCGGGATCATCGGCAGTTTGACGTTCCCCGGCATGCTCAAGCTCGCGGCAGCGTAGGCCTGCCTGTCGCCTTGCAGGAAGAGATCCTGGAGTACTTCCAGCGAGACCCACGGGCAAGCACGAGGGAGGCTGGTCAACACTTTGGAGTGCACCACACCACAGTGTTTCGCCTACTGAAGCGTGAACTGCAACACCCGTTCCGCTACCGCAAGGCACAACACATTCATCCAGGTGATAATGCCTTGCGAATTAGATTTTGTCGCTGGTTGCTGGAACATCAAGTCGCCAACATCCTGTGGACGGACGAGTGTTTATTTACTCGAGTTGGTGTCTACAATGTTCATAACGAACATTGGTGGGCTCACCGCGACCATAACCCGCACGTAACCAAACGGCATGGGTTCACAGTGCGGTTTGAACTGAATGTGTGGGCTGGCATAATAGGGGAACACGTGCTTGGACCCTACTTCATCGATGGGTACCTCAACAGTGCCACATATCTAGACCTGTTGCGTCACGTCGTCGAGGAGATGTTAGAGGATGTTCCCCTGGCACTCCATCACAACTTGTACTACCAGCAGGACGGCGCTCCCCCTCACCATGATCGGCAAGTACGCGAGTACTTAAACGAAAGTTTTGGTGACCACTGGATCGGTCGCGGAGGACCTGTGGCCTGGCCTCCGCGTTCTCCGGACCTGACGCCTCTAGACTTTTATTTGTGGGGAGACGTTAAAAGGTTAGTTTACACGGAGGAAGTGACAAGTGTAACAGAATTACGTGAAAGGATTATTAGTGCTTTCGACACTCTAAAAACGAATGTGTTAGTGTTACGTAAGTTGAAAGAAAACCAGCTGCGTCGTGCTCAATTGTGCGAAGATTGTGATGGTGGGCACTTTGAACAATATCTCCGTGTAACTTAAGTAGTTAGGTAATATATTTATTTGTACATTTTGTAAATACGTTGTTAGCATAATCAATTTTATTATTGTAAATAAGTTGATTTCAAATTTTTAACTCCCTATACGCCAATAATGCATAAGCGTCGAAAGTATCACCGCGTACCTACCTACTTACACTTAACTAGCACGTCTTTCCATTTCCATCAACGTAGAAATCATTTTTAGATTTAGTAGATCGGTACACCAACTAAGGTAGGTACCTACCTATTATTGGCGGTCCTAAGCCCGTTAAGTAGGAAGAAAAATTTCAAATCAACCAATTTAATCCACAAATAAAACAAAATCACTACGAAAACTAGAGGTTGAAGGATAAAGCAAAACTAACATTTTATTTATCATCTGATAACAGGTCAGTGAACTTTTCTTTGACGCACTAGTATTACTGTCATTTTTGAGCATCACTGCAATACGGAAATCTTACTGATTTCCGTATTGCAGTGATGCTCAAAAATGAGTTAGCAATGACAATAATGTAGGCGATTAACGAAATAACATTAGGTTAAATTATTGCTACCGGTCATTGCCTTGTCGCGCCGCCGCCGCAAGCGCTAGCATCTCAGACCAATAACCTTTTTTATTGTTCGTAGAGACGTCGACACTCACGCACACAGCTGCATTGTCGCTGTGTGCAAAGTCGGGTGATTCTGTTTTATTTGTATTGAATTATGGGTTTAATTCTGAAATACTGTTAAATTTCAACATTAAAAAAAGCAGCGCTTGTTAGTTATTGCCCGCTACCGTACTTTCAATTGATTATTTACGTATTTTATGACAACCTCTTGAAATTTGACTAGGATGCAAAACAACACCTATATAGTCAGAAGAATGAAGTAATTTACTTAACTATGGTTGGGTCTAGGTAATTAGTTACTTCTGCTGGCTTATTCAGAACCATTCGACTAGATTCCGTACCGAATCGAACGTTTAAGATGTCGAAGATGTCATCCAAACGCAATTCACAAATCCGAAACCGATTTTTTTGACAGTACAAATTCGATAGGAAGACTCAAATCTTTCCGACAGCTGTTTGCTATCGGGAGCCATACCGAACAAAATTTAAACGATTTATTTTTCATAAATCCAGGTTATATTCAGAGAAATATAAACACTTTAAACCTTTAAAACACTGCAGTTTTAAGTAAATGAAGTTTTATTATTGTATTGACCGTATTTTATTGATACTTTCGCATTTACATAAATTCAAAGTGTAATTATGTAGTTATATACGTATAGCTGTACGTGTTATTGTTTGACAATGAGCAAATAGCAAGATTTGTGTATTGATATCAAATACTTACAGTCATTTAGCCTTTTTTAAGCAAAGTTATAAAAAAAGAAATCCCTAGTTTTATTTCAAATAAAAACTTTTTCCGCATTGCCATACTGGCAATGCGGAAAAAGTTTAAAAAGTAAAAAAGTGGAAACAGCCGTCTGTCAAACTTGTTTACAAAGCAAGTTTATCTATACATAATAATAACATTGTAGAAAAGTGGTGTCTGTACAATGGAAATATATGTATAAAAAAAAGTAGCAGGGGTTGTTATTATATTGGTGCCGAACCCGAAATTGTATTTTTTTTTTTGTCTGTTTGTCGGTATGTTTGTGCACGCTAATATCAGAAACGGCTTATTCGATTTAGATGCGGTTTTCACTAATATATTGTTGTAAGCTTCACTTAACATTTAGTGTTTATTTCATGTTGATCGGTTCATAAATAAAAAAGTTATGTCAATTTAAAGAATCACGGCAAACATTTGTTAAGGTATTCTATCAGAGTACGTACACGCCTCGCGCCTGCGGGTCCGTGGCTATATAAAGCGCGCTGAGAGCCGCGCCGCTGCCATTGGCTGGAGGTCTTAGTTTTTTAAGTCATCTCCACAGGAATGCCCGGTTAAGCTGTACACGTCCTCTTCTACGACACGACAGCGAGATGCCCCTCAAATAAAAAAAAAAAAAAAACGCGCCGTTGCCATAAGGATTCAGTTATTCGTAGCGAACGCACGTATCCTGGAGAGTATTATCATCTATGTATGGAAACGCAACGGAAATACCAACTTGCGAAAATTCCTGGCTTTGCGAAAGAGCTATTTTCACGCCACGAAACGTCCAAGCAGCAACAATAAACGCTGAAATTTTGATCTATGTTCCGGAGGATTATGTTGAGTAAATCTCCATCCAACAGAGTCATGGAAGAAGGAGAATCTACAAGCTACCCAGTAGAATTTTTAGAATCCCTCAATGCTCCTGGACTACGAGAAAATAAAATAAAATTAAAAGTAGGCGTACCCATAATGCTTCTTAGAAATTTATGGCACCAGGTTAAAAGTGACCAATTTACAACGAAATCTGACAGAAGCAGAGATTTTAACAGGGTGGGGAAAAGGTGAAAGTGTTTTCATTCCTCGGATTCCTCTCATTCCAAACAATAGGGTATATGCATGTATTTTTTTTATATTTTTAATTCACTGTTTACAACGTTTTAACATACTTAGTAAAAAAATATAAACATATTTAAAAATAGAGTGAAGAAGATTAAAAAAATATTTAAAATACAGAATAAATTTGAGCTGTTTAAACGCCGCCATTTTCGGGCGCTATTTCGATTACGTTATTTACTATGATCCTATCACTATTACTTTGGGTGTTTTCGTTCTTCTAACCATTTCACCATGAAAAACGCTCAAAAACCAGTTTACCAGTATTGCTTTTACCCAAAAGCAATAAACATTATCAGATTGTGCTTTTACAAAACCATTTTAGGTCACTTTTCTTAAATGTTTTATAACCACACTATGAAGCTAAAATTACACTTGAACGTTAAATTAGTTCACAACACACACGGCAATCATTATGTTTTTCAATAAAAAGTCCATTCCAATACTTAATGTCATACTTACACATTGTATGTTTTGTAGGCGTTGAGTTATTGTCGTAGTATTTGACGTCAAGTTTCGTTATAACCCGTGGTGATGCGTTTCACAAATTTGAATATCCCGCGCTTAATTCGCACTTTTATTTTTAATTTTAAATAATTATGACGCTATTAAAAAGTGAAATAATGATTTAGTTCATATTTTCTGCCATTAAAGATTCGGAATAAAAATATTTGAACCATATTTAAATTACATGCATATTCCCTATTTTCCATTTAGTTTTAAACGAGTCCAGTTTCCAGTCAGCCTATGTTTTTCGATAACAATTATTAAAACCCAAGGTCAGACGCTGAAAGTTATGGGTGTAGATCTAAGTATCAGCTGTTTCTCGCACGTTCAGTTGTACGTGGCTCTGTCACGGGTTAGCAATCCAAGGAGCCTGTATGCTTTCATCCCCGATGGCCATACGTCAAATATCATGTCCAGAGAAGCATTACTGTAAAGTAAATTATTAGCTACCCAAACGACGGTATATGTAATTCAAAATATGCTGCCAGAAAAGTCACTATTCCACGTGGACGAAGTCGCGGGCACAGCTAGTTCGAAATAAAGTTTGTTTGACTAATAATCAAATCATTTTGTACCGTTTGCTGTCTATTAAGTTACTACTTACTAGCTGTATATTCTATAATTAAACGGATCGAAACATTCAAATAAACCAATTTTATTTACTACTTTAAATTTTCTACCACGCTGATCTTTTTACTACCATTTTGTAGCGTTCCCCATAAATACAATGATCAATCGTATAGAAAAAAACGGAAACCAATCGAACGGTTTAGAATAAGGCAGCAGCTGCCTTATTCTAAACCGTTCGATTGGTTTCCGTGTCGGTAAGGAACCGTTTTCGACAATCTCATTTCCGAGCCGAAGAACTGCCAAAACGCTATTCACAGATCCGAACGGATACGTTTTTTTTCTATACGTACGATTGATCATTGTATTTATGGGGAACGCTACAAAATGGTAGTAAAAAGATCAGCGTGGTAGAAAATTTAAAGTAGTAAATAAAATTGGTTTATTTGAATGTTTCGATCCGTTTAATTAAGGAAACGGTACAAAATGATTTTATTATTAATCAAACAAACTTTATTTCAAATAAACTTGCTTTGTAAACAGCCGTCTGTCAAATTGGCATTGCCAGTTTGACAGACTTTTTTACTTTTTAAACTTTTTTTACTTTTTAAACATTGCCAGTCTGGCAATGCGGAAAAAGTTTTTATTTGAAATAAAACTATGGATTATTTTTTTTATTATAACTTTGCTTAAAAAAGGCTAAATGACTGTAAGTATTTGATACCAATACACAAATCTTGCTATTTGCTCATTGTCAAACAATTACATATACGAATAAAGTAATTCAAAGTGTAATTATGTAGTTCTACATAATTACACTTTGAATAAAAGTAAATGCTAAAGTATCAATGAAATACGGTCAATACAATGATAAAACTTCATTTACTTAAAAGTGCAGTGTTTTAAAGGTTTACAGTGTTTATATTTCTCTGAAATAACCTGGATTTATGAAAATTTAATCGTTTAAATTTTGCTATAGCAAACAGCTGTCGGAAAGATTTGAGTTTTCTTATCGAATTTGGCTTGTCAAAAAAAATCGGTTTCGGATTTGTGAATTGCGTTTGGATGACATCTTCGACATCTTAGCCGTTCGATTCGGTGCGGAATGTAGTCGAATGGTTGTGAATAAGCCAGCTGATCTGTGAATAGCGTTTTGACAAGGTTTTGACAGTTCTTCGGCTCGGAAATGAGATTGCCGAATACGGTTCCTTACCGACACGGAAACCAATCGAACGGTTTAGAATTTGGCTGAGTACTACATTTTTCAGCTCAACAAACTACTCTACACACGCTGAATTTAACTGAAAAAGTGTTGTTATTAGTCCTTTGCTTAGACAAGTAGATCTTTTTCACATGCATGTCGTATTATATTATAAGTCAATAATTTATGCACCCAATGTTAACACTGTCCTTTTTAACAGTATAGAATTTCAATAACATAGGAGGCCAGCTTATCAGAACAGGAGGTAGTCTGAGACAGGGGGGTAGGGGTTGGAGGGTGACATTTCTTTCATTACCTACAACTCTTATGATCAGTCTGGGGAACAGGTATTTTTGAATTAAATTAACGTTGTACTTTTATCTATACTAATATCATAAAGAGGTAGTTGTTTGTAAGTTTGTATGTAGGGGGTAATCTTCGGAACTAATGATCCAATTTTAATCAATATTGCACTGGTGGAAATCTACACTATTCCCGGATGACAAAGGCTACTTTTTATCTCTGTAATACCACGGGAACAGGAACTACGCGGGTGAAACCGCGTGACGTCTGTTAGTTTATTTATAAATTGCTCGATCATCATGCATTGAAATGGATCCTTATTTCCATTGGATAAGTATTAAATTCATTTGGCAAATTCAAAATTCTCAGCCTATACACCAGACTCCGCCACTCTGCACTAGGCTTTGGACTAGATAGAATCATCATGTCGTTTCTAATTTATTGTATCAAGTTGTGACCCTTTTACTCAGTAGCTACTTACCTACCTATTTAATTAATTATTATATAATTTAATTTCCGTTCTCCCCCCCCCCCCCTCCCTCCTTTCGGCTGCGTTTCCGACAACACTGGCCAGCAGCTATTTTCATTACTACAAACTTAATGCTTCCAACTACCATTAGTTAGTTCTATTGAATTATTAGAAGCTAGCTCTCTCTCAAACATATTATTCTTGGTGGTCTAGCAGTAGCAAGTGTTCTCACCAGCCGCAACAGCACCGCCAGCACAGCATGTTGACCCAGGAAGATGGGATGGCGCAAGAGTATCGACACAAGTAGCCTAGCCTTTAGTCCCATACTAAAGGCCCAGTCTAAAAACCTACAGTCGTCCGACGAAGCCGTCTAGACAGGGAAATTGTTCGGGTTGTGAGGGGCGAGTCGCGGCACGCCGAACGCAAGCTTGAAGTGTAGGTAAATCGTACCTACATTAAATGATGTATGTACCTACCTACCTACTTAAAATATAAAAAAGTAAGTACTATTGTTTGAGTAGGTGTAGGTACCGATCACAGTCCAACATCGTACAAAGTTGAAAAAAGACACGTTTCTGGGGGCCTCCTTTAATTATTTTTTTTACTTTTAATAATACTTTAACTTTGTTAAAGTAACATTTTTAGTAACATTTTTTTGCACATACTCTACAAGATTTAAAAAACTTACTATCTTATAGACTACATCATACTACACTACGTCATTGTACAGTGGTCATGAGATACAGCGCTGTCACAGACAGACAGACAGACAGACGGACGGACGTACTGCGGTCTGCGACTTAAAGTTTAAATGAACTGGAACTCCTGTTGGCAACCTTGGGTTGAGGCCTACTTGTGACTATTTAAATTTTCATTCAACTTCAACTTTTGTTTGAGGAAGAAACACAATTTAACCAAGTTCATGTAAAATATAAAATGCTGTAAGTACTGTGTGAAATGTGTGAATGTGACAATCAAAGACATTAAATCTCTTTGGTGACAATATTATTGACAAGACGTCATCAATCTTAGTCAAACGCATTATGTACCTTTAACTTTAGACATCTGTCATTTGTCTTTGATAGCTTCTTTACATTACCGCTGTTTTTCAGAATGAAGTTGTTATCAATGTTATCATATCGTGGTCATAAAAAATAACAAACGTGAAGTAGTTACCAAGTGGTTACACAGACGTAAGTAAGTACAAATTCTTCAAGATTGTGTCCGTATCGGTCGTGTACATATTTAAATTGCTTTTAAGATCACAATAACTTATTTGCAACAAGCAGGCTGCATATTGTGGAAAACTACCAACAAAATGTCAAAAATTGTAGTAATCGGATCATGCAGTGTTGATTTTACCACGTATGTACGAATAATTATGTGGTACCTAATCGATTAATATTACTTTCAAAATTTAATTTTTGAGTTTTTTTTTGGAAGCTGATATACCAGATTATATAATTGCTAGAAAACAGCTAGATTATGAAATACTAAATTGTTCAGATTAGTAAGGTCATTTACTACATACCTAATCGCCAATTTAAAAAGGTTTTTTTTTGTAAAATAGATATGCACCAAGGCTGCCTAATCCTGGAGAAACACTAATTGGGACAAAGTTTACAACAAGCTATGGAGGAAAGGGGGCTAATCAGTGTGTGGCTGCTGCAAAACTGGGGGGAAATACCTCCATGATTTGTAGAGTAAGTAGTGTGGCTAATAAGTATTAACAAACAAACTACAAAAATATGCCTCTATAGAGATTCTGGTAGGTACTTACCATGTTTTTAATTAATTGAGCAGTTTTCTGTTAAATGTCATCATCACGCTGGTATGTGTTCATCTAATAGTGATTCATACTTGGCAGCATATAATAATACTATGAAACTCCAAATGTTTGTAAAAATGAGTTTTTGTCTACTTATTGATTAATATTGTAAAAGCGGTTTGTAATATCTTTGTGGTGTGATGCAACTCTCTCGTAACCTCTTTCTAAACTGTCCTCAATGGTGGCTCAATCATCTAACTTCCACACAGCCAGCAATCATTGTAGGTAGGTACATGTGTCTCTTGTCTATAAACATAGAATCTCTGTATAATTAATGAATTATTCCTGTATCTAGGTAAATATTTGTTTGTTTTGGTTAGTCAGAGGTGTACTTACAGTAGGTACACCCACATTTCGCCACTTATCTTTAAGTTCCATCTCAGAGAGTTTCAATCAATAGAGAAAGAGCCTATTGCCATCAAACAGGCACAAATCCAGACTCAACTGTTACTATCAAAGTCCAAAGGTAAAACCCAATAACACTGTACCCAACTTAGGACTCATACCCAGCAGCTCATACTTGGCAGTAGCACTTCCAACCACTAGACCAATGAAGCTGTAATTTGTACCTAAGTATGAATACTTACTTCTTAAGTCATCTGAGATAGTAATCCGTTCTTATTAATTTTACCTTTAGCTGGGAAATGATCAATGGGGTGATAAGTACAGGGATAATTTGGAACAAGTGGGAGTAGACACCACTCATGTCAAATTAACACCAAATGTCACAACGGGCATCGCTCAAATATCAGTTGCTGAAAATGGAGAAAACCAAATAGTGATAGTACCGGGAGCTAACGGTCAACTAAGTAAGGATGATGTGAAAAACTCTGCAAAACTGATAATGAACGCTGATATACTAATTGGTCAGTTGGAGACACCTTTTGAAACTACATTGGAAGCTTTCAAATTAAACAAAGGAGTAAGTTTTACAGATGTAACAATATTAATTAATTAACATTTTAGAGAAACTGTTGTGTTATCATTTGTTTTGTTTTTTTTGCTTAGATTAAACTCCTAAATGCAGCGCCGGCCAGAACAGGAATAGATGAAATTTTACCTTATTGTTCAATACTTTGTGTAAATGAACCTGAAGCATCTTTACTAACTGATTTTGATGTCAATGTTAAGTATGTTACTGCAAGATGCAAATCTATTACCTACTTACATAACTTATTTTTAAGGCAATATTCGTCTAAATTATTTATTTCTTGACAGAAATGCAGTGACTGCACTAAAGAAGTTACTTGAAATGGGTTGTGAATCAGTTATCATTACATTGGGACCTGAAGGGGCTGTTTATTTGTCTAAAAGTGATCAGCAAGCAGTTCATGTTTTATGTGAACATGTCAGACCTGTGGATACGACTGTATGGCTTATTCCTATTCATTATTTATTTTTCTGATACTACCATGTAGGTACAGTTAGCAACGAAAGTCGATTTACAGTCCTGTTTCTCAATTCATAATAAATTACATATAGTAGGTAGTTTGGTAGCTACAGTTTACTAAAAAAAACGTTTAGGTATTGGCAATTGGTTGAAACCTCCACATTAAACTAATAATAAAATTAAAATGAAAGCATCAAGACCTATGAAATGTCCATTTCATAGTTATTAATGCTTTTATTTTAATTTTAATGAAAAAAGGGCATGTGCATAAAAGGCGCATTTCCACGGCCATGCTAAACGGGTAAAAAAACCGTACTTACCTAAGTTTTAATTAATCGTCTTTCGTTGCTAATTGTCTCAATTAAACTTTTATTTAGGCTATTTTCTTCTTTTCTCTCTTAATTTATTAAACCCCAAGAGGACACCGGTGTCCGCGCCGTCATTGTCTTTTTATTGTATGTAATTGACACAATTGAAAGGTTAAACAATACCTAAGAAAAAGACGGACAAATAAAAGAGCTGACAATTTCAGGCAAACTTAATTTTATATATTATCTGACTTCAGTCGACCAAAAACATGGCGAAGTTCAAGGGAAAATTTTATTCGACATCTCTAACTCAGTTCTTAACTGTCAACGTCTTCTGTCGCTTTCCTTTTTAGCTAGAGCTGTAAGTCAATTGATACGAGATGTCAATTCTCTTTCGTTATGTTTATTAGGTACTAGGGAATAGGTAGAACTGATTATTGTCATAGTTCGCCCTCGCTCGTCATCTGTGATATTTTTTTATAATCGTCCAAGACTCAGTTAATAATTATCAACCAATTCCATTTACAGGGAGCTGGTGATGCGTTTGTTGGTGCTTTGGCCACGTACTTAGTCACATATAGCGATCAACCTATGCATCAAATCATTGGAGCTGCCTGTCATGTGGCTACTCTTTCTGTTACCAAGGAAGGTACCCAAACAAGCTACCCATCTAAGTTCGATGCCTTTAAAAAGGAATATAAATATATCGAGCTGTAATCAAGAAAAGTTTATCTTTAGGAACACAAATAAAACAAGCCTTTATAATTCTACATTTCGAATATTATATTGAATGAACATAAACTAAAGCTAATAAAACATTGGTGTTTATTGTTAGTAATAGTGAATACTTAATTAAATAAAATTTACTTATTCTACATGGTACCTACCAACTTATGTTTTATTTCTATTAAAGACAATTTAAAAAACCCCCAGATTCATCGATGGTTTGCCTTGTTAAAACCTAAAACTATGCTTTTAATTTTACACCTAGTTGGAATTTTGCTCAATCGGCCTACTTTATTAAAAAAATTAACATGGGTGCACCTAGTTAGTTATTGCCGAAATATTTGAACTCTTCTCCGTTGAAGGCAAACCATCAAGGTGCGTTCGAAGTTGTCGGACTAACATATAAATGTGATAAGCAGACTTCTTCTAGATATATTTATTTAAGTTTTACATTAAATACAGAATATAATTATAGGCACAATATTCATTATGCCTTATGAAATCATGACCGCTGCGAACATAAACTAGGGGTAGAATTAACAAAAAAAACCATGCGTAACATATCAATGTTACGTAAGGCTGGTTTTCCTATCACGCTGACCGTCGGTCGGCGGCGCGTAAGTTGTCAGGCAGGTTCATCATATTACCTACTGTCCCGCTTTAGTACGGCAGAGCACAGCTCAGCGCTGACCGGACGGTGGCGGCGTAATTCAAAAACGCTTCATACGAATACCTACATATTATTATTATCCAATCAGCGCGCAGCTTCTTTGATCAGCGTCACCAAAGAACCAGCCTTACTATGGACAACTTCTACATAATATTAATCATCTACATACTAAACCACAGCTTAATTTAATAAACTGTTTTTCGGCTTAACATATTTATTTTACACCAGATCACTATTGTACAAATAGTTAAAAAATACCTAAGTATATATTATGACTTCTGAAGCGATAATCGACTTTCGTTGGTGACCTTACGAATTTCATTAGGTACATTTTAGAAAAAAATGACAGCTCGGTAAGCTTGTAACGGACCTGACAGACGTCAAAAACCTGTCAATTATAGAAGAATTCGCAGTAGTTCTCTATTTTAGCATGTTCTATGCCAATTTTATGTCGCTCATTGCATTCACAGGGTTGCTGTTGCGATCAGGGTCTCTCCGCAAGCCTACGTCTTAGGTGCAAAACAGCGAAATGAGTACTCATTTGTCTGCTCACGCACATTTTATTTATGTCCTGATGATGAAATATACATAACTGTTTTTATCCTAATAAAACTTGATTCGCTTTTTGTTAATGTACGAATAAAGTATTTGGGTACTTATTTGTTTTCAAATCATTCAATGATTACCGAATTCATTTTAATACATTCTTATCTCTTGCTCTAAACTAAACTGAAAAACGGTCAAAGGCTGTTGGTTAAAAAAAGTAAAAGGAAATTCCTAAACCTCGGGACGTCACTACGCACACTTTGCAAAGAATACACAGAACTATGCTCGCGCGCCTCAACTTATGTTCAATCATAGAGCACCGAAGTGCTTCGGCGGTGTGGACATGTTGTGCTCTGTGAGCTCAATCAGTCAATCTGTAAATTCATTTTTTTATACCACGCACAGAAATCTACTTCAAAACCAATTTTTAGCAAGAAATCATTTTGTAGATAAAATATTTTAGGATGTGAACACACAAGTGCTATACATTAAAATTCTATCATCATGAGCGTGGCGGGCCCGTTATGAGCTTAATTTACTCGTTCTTGAGGCAAAAAATTGTCAACCATAAACTTTAGGCTTGAAATAATTAGAAACTAAGAATAGTAGGTAATAGTAAGTCACCAAACCATCAAATTTTGCAATACACGATCACAATTATTTTCCTGTAGGTACCTACACATTAACATCAACTTAGATATTTTCCATTTTGATCGTGTTTTTCGTTTTCCCGAAAGTCAGTAGGTAGGTATTACTTACTTTTATGTAGGGGTGCGATATTTACCTCTGTAGGTAATGAGCAATGTTAATTGGAAGCCACTAACATGATTTATGTCACACCTTAACTTAAAAAAAAAGAAAACTAACAAAAAATTGAGCGAGCGAAGCGAGCTCGAATTGTTTATCACTTCCCCTTATACAAGATTGGGGAAGGATGCCTCTACGATCTTGGCTCTCTAGGCGACCATCCGGTTTGGCTAGGGCTTCACAATTTTTGAAAATCTCATTTACTATTTTTGGGGAAATCTTAGAAGAATCTTAGCGAGCGAAGCGAGCTTGAACATATTTAGCACCCTTCCTCATAGAACATGATATGATATGTTACACGTAGGGTTAATTCAAGTAAATCTGAAAGTGCCTCAATGATGAAAAGCGTACGAAAGAGTTTCAGCAAGCGAAGCGAGCTCGAGATTTTTAAGCACTCCAGCTCAGATAGATTTAGAGAAGGGTGCCATTAACGACTTGGTACCTTAAGTGTCGGTTCCTGGTGCCCAGTTATCCTAAAGCCGACACTTGCTAAAAGAACATTTGGCTTTCATATTATCGACCAATTTTTCACAAATCAAGATTTCACATTTATTTTAAATATTATTTTATTCGGAAGTTATAAAAATGAGTTTAAGCGAGCGTAGCGAACTCGAAATTTTTAGGCACTTGGTTCAGACAAGTTTTGGGAACCTGGATACCTTTACGGATATGGCGTTTTGAGTGACGGTCCAGGTCGCCTAGAACTCCAAAAGTTAGCACTTTTCTCTAATCAGGCCTCTACAATAATTTACACGTGTAATTTAAATTAATCAATTGCTATGGAAGGAGAAGGCCCCGAGCGAGCGAAGCGAGCTCGAAAATGTTTAGCACTCCACGTCAGATATAGGTACTACTTTTTTAGAATGCTGTCTCTTGAAGGTCTGGGTGATGGTCCCGGTTGACCAATATCCCTAATATTGGCATTACTGGCACTGGCTCTAAGCATTAACACCCGTAGTTTTGTTTCATATGAAAACCCCATGTGTATCATAAAAAAATTGGTTTGATATATATTTTTGGAGACGTAAATTGCAGCAGCAACCGAAACGAATCTGAGCGAGCGTAGCGACCTTGATTTTTTAGCACTTCTTAGATAACAATGGGCTATTTGACAAAATTTTAGTTTTTAGTCCCTCGTCTAGAATAGGTACAAGAAAATATTCGACACGTTTTTTTTTTCTTTTTCAAATTGATGAAAAACTGCTTAGATTAAGCGCATTTAAGTTTAGGAGAGGGGGCTCGAAACGTCATTATCTAGTATAAACTGTACTGGCTAGTGACGTCAAGCGAGATTTGAATCGATGTATTGCCGTTATTTTTTGATTACCTACTTACGTGAAAAAAGAAAAAATATGTGTCTAATATTTTCTTGTAATCTAGATGAGGGCCTAAAAAGTAAAATTTTGTCAAATAGTTCATTGGGAAAGATTGCCTCTACGCTGAGATTCGTCTGGGTACGCCCATGCTTTTCACGGACATTATTAATCTCATTAGAAGGCTGTTTGGAGAAACCTGTAATAAACTTGCCAAATCTAAAAATTAAGTTTTTCAGAATATATTTATATTTTTATCTTACATATGTCTGGTAGATAATCACGCACATACCCTTAATCCACTTGACCTGGACCCTCAAGTCCCTGACCCTTTTCAATCGTTAATAATATAATTCTGCTTTTTTGATTACTAGAAGTCTGGCAACCCAACGTAAATATAACAAGGGAAATAATTTAACGCAGTGAAGTTTGCAATAGTTGAATTTAGAATTCTAACATTTAGTAAAAAAGGTGCAGCTGCATAATCAGAAAAAAATAAATTCATGGTAGATTAATTTTGAGAACTTTATTGTAATGTATCATGCATCAGTATGTTACTGATTTTCAATATTAATGTAAATATTTACATTTTGTAAAAAAATAACAAAGGGCCCAATGATATTATGGTCTGTTACATGGTTTTCAAAAGTTCGTATTAAATGTAAACCCTTTGACTTTCTACCTAATATTTTATCTTTGGACACAGCACTACATCAATGAAGTTTCTTGATCCAGTTGCCAACATAAAAAAATTGCATTATAATATTTTACCCACAATAAATAATTATTATAATATGGAGAGTTATAAAACAGTGGAGTGTTTACCAATATTAGAAACAGTACTAACATTCTTAGAATGGGAAGTCTTAAATTTAAGAACAAACTAACCAACATAGTACATTACATACCAACAATCCTCATCTTCAAGCAGGGAAATTCCGGTGACAGAAGCAGTTTTTAGAAACAATAGTATCTTGAATAATTGGAACATCGCCAATCTATTGTCAAGTCCGAATACGTCAGATGTTTGAAGTTTCCTAAATGTTGCCTAACTCAACGCTTAATAAAATCGAAACAAGATTTAAATGCAACAGAAAACACTTTTGACGTTAGGTAGGTAGTTTAAGAATTGATTAACGACGTAACTAAATAGCTCGTTACATTTACTGGTGACGGTGAACGGCGAATGGGAGAGTATGAAACACATTGTATGATTTGGAGTAAATAAAAAAGGTAACGAAATGATAAAATTTTGCCTTCGTCTGAGTCTGAGCTGCACCCTCGGAATTCCATAAAAGTCATAAATATATCGCTAGATTAGCCTAAACAATGAAAATGGAGCAATATTTTTGATTAATTTCAAGCACTTTGAGTACGCATCCTCGCAGAACTCCTGTGGAAACGCAGCCTTAGGGACTTCTTACACTTATTCAGCTCCATTCATCTTTTGTTCATAGAAAACACCAGTTTAAAACTAGTGTCATTCAAAAGCTGAATGGAGCTGAATAATTAAGTGAGCAGTCCCTTAGAGTACATTTCCGCTGTAGCGGAGCGGGCGGAACGGAACGTTGACGCGCAGAAATCAACCAATCACAATGGTTGAATTCTTCCTCGCGTCACTCGTCTCGTTTGTGGTAGGACGATTCCTGCACGACCTCGCTCCGCTCTACCAAATTCCGCTTCAGTGGTAATGCACCCTAATACTGCTCTACAGTGACTGACAGTGGGCAGAGAAACCGCGGCGGAACGGGTAACAATGATGTGCGCCGCCGCGGCGCCGCTGCCATTCCGGATCTATGAAAAAGCATTGCTACCAGCGACGGCGCCGCTCTACTGCCTGCTGGCATCCAGCTTAATACTTACCGATTTAAATGTTTAACCACAAGTCAGAAATATCACATGAACTACGAAACTGATAAGTTGATAACTGATATGAATATGTACTGTCAAAGTCAAAATGTAAGCCAAGCAATGGACAAGTACTTGACTGTAATTCTTGTACTCAGAAATTAAGCGCAGTTACTGTTTCTTTTTCAGTACCTCCTATTTCTCAACCTATGTCTTAGGAGCCTGTCTGTTTCATTGCAACTAAAATTTTAATAAGTAAATTGAAATTATATTTTATAATACATAACAATACATATTTCTATATGTAACTATAACCCTAACACTTAATTGAGACTATGCATAAGGACTGTGTGGTGTAGGCAGGGCGTAGGGATGGGATGAGAGAGCTCTGCCATTGACCTGCTTATGGGCGTTAACACTCCTCCTGCACCATACAACTACATCAGACACCATCCCAATTAAATGGTAGGCTTATAATGCTCAATAAACATTAATATTTCAGTCATTAACACAATGTTACTTTAGCAAAAAAGTTGATTTATGATCATTTACAGAACATAATATCCTGTCATTATATGGCTGAGCCTTAAAACGCTAGTTTCACAGAGCATCACTTACCAGATACTTCCTTTTCAAAACTTCAACAGTTTGAAAGCATTTTATACCTTCACTTTCACTCTTAATTTTGCTGTGTCAGACTTAAAGACTGTTAGTATAATTACATGAGTTAGATTTGGTAAAAAAGATACCAACTAATAGCTCCTTCCCTTTTTTTATCTGCATGAACATTTATCTTATAGAGAGTTAATGAACTTATAGTTTTTGAGTTTATTTTAAGTACCTAAATCAATGGCTAGGTAGAAAGTTTAGAACTACCTTACTTAATCAAGAAGTATTACTGATTCCTAGTACTTTTTTCAGTATTTATATACTCATGATTGAAACAGTGCCCAACAGCCTTTTAGTCTTTGTATGACAGTATTAGTCTAAGAGGCACAAAATTTTAAAATGTTGAAATGACTCAACTGTTTATGGATTTGTGTTAGTATTACAATTTATATTTACATAATAATATATAATTGTATTCGTTTGAATAACTCATTGCAATACATATAGGCTATCTAATTCACTCTCATTTACAATTTGCAAAAGCACTTGTAAGTCTTCTAAACTTGTAATAAATTTGGGTGCACCTAAAAATTCTACAGATTTCGCTTCTATTTCAATACAATATTTTAAATTCTTTGGACATGTCACAGATTTTAAACATATACCTTCTTTAGTCTTTTTAAATACGACATGTGTGATGCCATCTTTCAAAGCTAAAAAGTTTATGTCTTTACTTTTTGTGTTGTCGTTAGACTCACTATTTTCATTATCAACATTAGATTCCATTACCTTTATATCAGTTTCCTTGATCTCTGTATCAATGTCTGAATTTAAATTTTCTTTTAATCCATCATTTGCTTGATCTTGTTCTGTGATATCATCTGGACTAGGATCAATATGCTTAGCTGGTATGTGTTCTTCAAGACCTTTTTGTAAAGCTTCATCAAGTATAGAAGGACTGTGGGGATTTTCAACCTCACCAGGTATCTCAGTTTTGGGCAAAACATCTTCACTGTCATTAACAGGTTCTTCATTACTAGTTAATGTTTCTTGAATGGTACTCAGATGATTGACGTCTTCAATTAAATTACCCATGCTGGTGTTGTCAACTTCCATGGGCGCTGGTGCTTCTATTTCCTCAGTTGTGTTTGTCTTTCCAAGGAGCATAGCTTCAACATCACTAGACTCTAAATTAGATTTAAATTCAAGGGAACTACTTTGGTCATTTGATTTGCATTCACTACTGTTGTCATTTAGAATGTCCATTATTGATGGGAAATCATCTACTTTGTTTTCGGCTACATCTTGCTTTTCATCCAATTTGACAATTGGTTTCTCATTGTACATTAGATCTTCCAACTCAGCAGCTATGCGATCATACACCTGGTCATCCTTCGGTTCATCTTTCTTAGGAAAATAATCAATACACCACTCTTTGGAAGGAAGTATACTATCATCAATTTCAGGCAATAAATCAGTTAATGAAATTTTGAAGTTGATTTCATTATTGTTATTATTATTTTCCAAGGGATCCTCAAACACAATACCATATTGTTTCAAGTTAGTGTTACTTTTTAGTTTCTGGTTGTCAGAGTTTGTGTTTTTAACAGGTTTTTTTAGCCTGTTATTTTCTTTTAATATATTTTTTGGAGCAGCAGAAGATCCAGTTTTAATCGCATTTTTTGTTTTCTGTAGGTCTTTGTATGGTCGTTCACTGTAGGTGTTTTTATGAATAAGTACCATACCATTCTCATTGCTTTTTATCCTTGCATTTGAGATAGGCGAGGTTATGTCTGTGTTTAGTTTCGTTTTGGGAGTTGTACTGCTTTCATATTGGATTTTAACTTTGGTAAATTTACCCAGTATCTTGGCAAAGTCCATGCGAGTAACAACAACTGCACACTCGCGACATTTTCCTTCTTTATATAAGCGTTCTAGGTTTTTGGGAAGCTTTAAAGCTTTCACTCTTCGGCTTCCACGTAGCTTAGTTGGAATCATTTCGATTATAGTATAACCTTTTGCACTGTTGTCTTATTAATCGAGTAATGTCCTATCAAAATTGATATTGGATGTAGTCACATTTCCCGCGCAGACGACTGTACCTTAAATACTTTACTTTTGGAGTCACAATTAGGTCCCTTACATTGCATAACTAAAAGGCAGTTACATTGAAAACTATTTATCAAAATATGAAACTGTATTTGTTTATAAAACCAAAAAATTGTAACAGACGACACACACCACAATCAAATCCAACGCGAAAATGGCGTCGCTCTAGTGATGTGCCTCCGGTTTTCGATTAGCCTGTCACTCAACTTGGAGTGGTAGTTCATATCGATATTTTACCGCAACTATTTTACAGTAGAAAATATTTTAAAGGTAGCATTGACATGAAAATTAATAATAGTTATTTGTTTTTAGATCAGAAATACCTCTAAGCCTCCTGTTGTAGTGTTTGTGCCAGCCCGATACTTTTTAAGGCCAGTGGTCTCTTGAAGCAAGACCACTTTGACCACTGTCGAAATATTGCAATTTTGTTGGGTACTGATTACAAAAAAATAAGGTTTTGAAAAAACTGTGTGGCTCACAGCCGTGCGGGTATCAAAGATCAAACAAGTTCAAGGGAATTTACAACTTTTCATTTTTGCAACTCTTAATATCTACTTATGAAATCAACGCTACGAAGACTTATAAATATAGGCCTAGTCAAGAAAAATATTAAACGTGGTTTAGGGTCTTAAGCCATCGTCTTAACTAGGGGTTAACACGATGGCTTAAGACACCAAACCACGTAACATCTGAGTGTTATTCAAATTAAACCTATTTCCAAATCATCCGAGGAGGCTTGTTAGGCGTTAAGCAAAATAAATCGTCGTGTGCATTTTTAGTGTATAATTCGCTTATTAAATTTAAAATACTTTTAGAGCGAGATACTGCACAATTTAGAAAATTATTCATACTAGATTCGTCGACATTTAAAACACCTTGTTTTGCTGATCTTACCCAAATTACTCGAAAAGATAGCTATGACGTCACAACAAGACGCACAGTCGATCCTATTCTCATTTGAAACGCATAGTACACCTAGGTAATAAGAATATTTTTGTTCTGTGTCAGTATTGAACCCGCAGCATAGTTGGCGAAGCTGAGCAGCAAATCACTGCGCCAAGCGTGCCGTAAAATGTCTAAAATTAAAGAAATGAAACTAAAGCATATTTGCTACAAGTAATGTTTATTTTTCTATTTTCCTGATTTTAATAAAGACTTATATCCATACAGACGCCAGTACATCAATCTATTTTAGTTTAACATAATTAATTTGTAAATGAATTAAAAAAATATATAAATAGATAAACAATACAAGACAGTAGGTGTTATTTCATGAACTGCTTTATGCTAGAACAAATTAATTCGACCATCTAAATTTTATTGCAAATTATAAGCGGAATGAACTTCAAGGAAATTATAAAATATAATATTATATTACTTATATTATAATATATTAAGGCTGTAAAAGTTTAGGTACAAATTTGTAGAGTGCACTAACTTGTGGGAAAAAACAGCTTGGCAAAAAAGTGTAGAAACGGAACTAAATTTTTGACTGTTGGCAACAATTCCAAAATAATGACATCTCATAATAAACAAAGTTCACGATTTCGTAAAATTTTAATTTCGACTACCAAACGTTGATTAATAACCGTAAAAAGTGAAGAATAATGAATAAAACCATTCGGAGTGCTAGCAGGGAGGTTATTTATAAGGTGTACAGGCGATGTCTGGCGGAACATAAGGCCCAAACAATTCTTTCTGAACTTCACAATGTTAACCAAAGAAACGCTGATAAGACAGGTATGTAAGAGTTTGTTTTGTTGATTTTGGTTGAATCAAGTGGTAATTGATGAATACAAAGCTATATTAATTCGCTTGCATAAGGAATAACTAGAAATTTGAAACAATAAATGTCTTGCACATAGGTTATGTTTACATTTTTTCTGCATTACTCTGGTATAGCGCGCTGAGATAAATTGATACTTTGGTGACTTGACTTTTAACTGAATGAAAATTAAATTTCTACGTAAATTATACTTTAAGTGGGATATCAAGGGAGATAATTATTTGTTCTAGCGTTTGCATTAGAAATGTTAAAGAAATTGTCGTGCCATAGTCTAAATCTATTATTTAATTCAGGGAAATCTGTTATCGTTCTAAGCAAAATCGTGCTGGAAGGAGATAAACAAAGGGGTATTTTCTATATCTGGCTTATTAGCAGTATGTGATAAAAATGTTTTGCTTTTAATATTGTTAGGGATAAATGAAATATTTCGTCTTTACAGGAAGCAGCTGAACGTGCATTCCAAGCTATTACCGAGGAGGATTGGAAGAACTCCTGCTAACATGTAATAAAAATAGAAAAATTACTGGAAAAAAACCCATGAACAAGGAAATAGAGCGATTAGTAATAAATTTAGAAGATGATAGCAGGTTCACCTTTCAACCCGAACATGACTCAGATGAGTTTGCGGCCTACGTGTTCGGGGTGGAATATTTATAGGAAGATTTACTAGAATAAAATATAGCAATTATGTTATACAATGTAATGATTTCTTTTTTTTTCTCTCTCTTCGATTCCTAAACACTTTACCCAATTTGTTATTTTTAGGTAAGTAATCAGTTGCGTGACGAGAACACGTCCTTGTTCAATAATTAATTCATTACATCCCAAGAGGACACCGGTGTCCACACTGTCATTGTCTTTCTATTGTGTCTCTAATTGACACGATTAAAAGTGATTACTTACTGATTTAAAAAATAATACAAAATTAGATTAATTTGTCTAAAAAACAGCTAAGTATCAAGACTAGGTTAGTACGCTATGCGGTTGCCACGGGTTGCCATACGAAGAGCACAGTGGCGCCTCCATTATTTTCTACTCTTTTTTGCCAAGCTTGTACTATAAATTACGAATTATGTAAAAGGAGCTCATCATGTCGATCATTTGTTACAATTAGAAGACCAACACTTAGATTGTGAGAAAAGAGAAAGATGATTTAGTTTTGAGCAGCTTCTAAGGAGCCGCTGAGGTGCTTTTCTTAGCTAATTTGATTTTGGCCCACTAATTAATATTTGTTAGTCATGTTTGTAGTGACGAATACACCCCTTTTATTACCGTCTTACAAAAACTGAGAAGGTTTTCAATTCACCTGTATTTGTTTTATGTGATCAGCAAAAAAATAAGAAGACGACGGCGACTGCGACGCGCTGCGAAAGTGCGAACATCAAAAGTGAAGCTGCAAAACCGTGCTTGTGCAAGTAAAATACACAGTCACGCACACACTTGCTCATCGTTCTTATTACGTCGCGAGTCGAGTACCTGCTGACATTAAGTGCGAGGGTTGCCATGAAACGATTTATAATTTCCTTCCTCGATTAAACTAAAACAAGTTTGATTAATTCGTGATAAATATTTCTGTTATCTTTTATAATGTATTTAATACAATAATTGAGGTACCAACCATAATCTACATTATCTTACTTGTACTACTTGTAAAATATTAGCTTCCGCATAAAATATTTTTCTCCAAGTAGGTAGGGGAAAGTTCAACAATTGGCAACCCTTAGCGACACTTTTTTGTTTGAGAGAGTGAACTTCCCGTGTGATTTCATGTTTTTTTAACAGCCGGTTGATTCAGTAAAAGTCACGCCGTGAAAACTTGAGTGAAATGAACTGTCAATAACTAGCATTAGTATGGAATGAGAGCTCAATTCGCCCTCACTACGCTTAACATTTTCACGCGGTGATTTGACCAGAATCGCACTGTTGTTCAATAGTTTGGAGGTAATATCAAAATAAATAGAAAAATATCATATGCATGACTGAATGTTATATTAAAAAAAAAAGGATTTAAAAGTAGCCTATAGGTTAAGTGACCGATGCAATGACATGGAATTGCGTCGATCGCAGCTTCATTGGTCCTGGTGACGTGGTCTAGAGAGGTGATGAGTCCTGGGACTCGGTGTTGTTGTCCTTCTGCAAAACGGTCGTCTCGCAAAAGAAGTTTGCAGAAAGGGAGAGGGATATCACCTCCGTTACCTGGCCCGCAGCAGGTGTACAGGGCGTTGGTGGATTAACGATAACGCCCTCTTTCATCCCCTAAATTAGTTATGAGGCGACGTACTTAGTGATTTATGAGAAAATCAAATAAATAACTCTACTAAAAAAGTGTCGTCTCCCTTTTCACCCTCCTAAATAGGTTTTGGGTTTTTACGGCTGTAATTTTAACTTTACTAGATAATAAATTAAGTGATTTTTACTTCGAAAATTAAGGACTTTCATACACGTCTTCATCCTCGTTTTTAACCCGTCGAGGGTTGAATTTCGAAGAGAAATTCCTCACTCCTTATTTTCTCATGCAATTTTTTTGCTTTCTAGGTCCAAAGGTTTGGGCAGGGCGTTGATGAGTGTGTCAGTCAGTCAGGACTATTCTTTTTTTTATATTTATTTAGGTTAGGTTTATCGGTCATGTGTGTCCGCAACTCCACGACCAAGCGCGTATTTTGCGTACGGAAAGCAACAATAATAGGAATCTATTTAGATACAAATATGTTTATAAAAGAATGCATATACACGAAGAAAGAGTATGGCGAATTTCAAGGGAAAACTAATTTCATTTCTCAACTTATTAGGTGATACTCAGCCGTCACCGTCTGTCTCTCCCAATTTTTAAGTCTGCAAGATAATATGTCAATTCTTGAATTCTTTAGGTTCGTTTCAGAACTAGGGAATTGTTGTTATTTTGTTGTTAAATAATGATAACATTTTACTGCAGAGCATTTTAAATTTTGTAATTATTACTTATTTTACTCCCTGAATAGATGAACCGATATTATTGTTATTTTATTTTTTGCGTTATAGTGGGTTTCTGGATGGTTTAATGTAATCTGCCAAGTTCAGCAATGTAATCAGCAGTGCGATTCTGTTAAAATCACCCCGTAAAATGTAGGTGAAATGAAGGCGAATTGGCTTGTCATTAAATGATGAAATTTTCATACTAATGCTAGACTTTAACAGTTCAGCAGTCATAAAGTCAACAAATAATATTTTGTCAACTAAGGTGCTAAACACATAATAATGTAATATTTGGACATCGAATTAAGATACACTGATGATATAATATAATAATTTGAGGTTTGCTTAAATAATACCCATATAAAATTTTCGTGTCACAGTGTTTGTAACCCAACATCTCCGAAGCGTCTTGGCCGATTCTTGAGAAATTTTGTGTGTAGTTTCAGCAGGTCTAAGAATAGGTCGTTAACTATTTTTCTTTAAAAGGCGAGACGAAATTTGCCAGAGTAGCTAGTGATTTGTGTAACAGCAATGGCTCGATGCATGTGGCCGCTCGTTGTAGAGCTCTACATTGCTGTTAATTCACTAAAACTGTCTACCGCCTCAGACATTATGGTCTTAATGATATCATATATTGCGCTCTTGTCTCCTTTGGGGTGCCAGCTATTGTAAAATCCAACGGCTTGCCACGTGGAGATTAGACGGACAAAACATAATATCCTGGAAGTTGGATTGGCTTTTGGTATGAGATACCTACAACATGTGTCAACACACCACTCTGGCGCAACCTCATCTTCCTATTTCGGCAGGATGCGCCGGTGCAGCTAAATATAACAATTGGAATATCGGCCATGGCGTCCGAACGCCCATTAAGTTTTTTGGGTCATCACTAAGTGATGAGTTGACTCTTCACGTGATCACATGATTGGCCTTTATTTAGGCTAGAGAATCAGCATTGCCATTTAACGAGGCAATGCCGGCCGCCTGACTTTTGGGCACTTTTCCCGTTGAAAGCGATGCGAATGATTTTTTTGAAGCCAAATTTATTCTTTCAGCATTAGTTGTTCTTATTGTATAAATATCAGAAAGTAATTATGTATTTGAATAAATAAATTAATCTTTAAATTGATAAAAACCACTATTTGAAAACCTATTAGGTTTTTAGAAAAATAATTTTATGTGAAATTTAGTCTCTATTGCAATACATGTAAGGATGTTCAAATGAACGAACCTATTCATTGTTATCTGTTAGTGCTTTATAGTAGTGTCATCTTTCAAACTCATTTCGTGTATGAAAAAAGGTTTATATTTTAAGCTTTTCATAGTAATCATCGATTAATCGACATCGAACATCACTAATGGAATATCCGACGCGCTACGGCGCATGTCATTTCAACGTCAAATACAGCCAGCGAAGACGAAGAAAAATCGATGAAACAAAATGGCTGCCGTGTTACCAAGCTAACGCTACGCTATGCGACGAACCATTGATTGAACGATTTCATTAATTGTTTTGTTCTCGTGATCGCCGTATGTCGACTTTACTTTCTGAATGAATTATTTTCACTTACTTGAGTGACGAACTATTAACAATTTGTCACTATGTCTTGGCCAATGCCCACGGGTGCATGGAGTACGGGGATGGCTATGGCTCCTGACATAAATATGGCCAGTATGAACACATATACGCCGGAGCAATGGGCAGCAATGCAGCAACAAAACTGGCAGCAGTGGACTCAGTGGCAACAGCAATATGCACAATGGCAGGGCCAGTATGGAGAAAAGGTTAGCAAGTTTGGTAATTGAGCACAATAACTTATTTTTCTCTGCTTCTGATACTGATAAGAACTATTTAATATATATTATCGTCAGAGAGCCGTCTTAAGCGAGGTAAAAGTGTGTAAACCTTAGTCCTTTTATTTTATAGTATGCAGAGCAAATGCAAGCTATTCAAGCTATGGGTGGAATGCCGCCGCTTCCACCGGCAACCGCCGCTCCACCTCCGGCGCCTCCGCCCCCAGACCAGCCGCCGCCGCCGCCGCATGAGAACAACGAGCCGCTCTATGGAAGTGCCCCTTCTAAACCTTCACCTGTTCCTGCCCCTACATCCAAGCAGCATCAAAATAACGTCTCTGGCAATCAGGCTAATGTAAATACACATTCACAAACAGGTAATAATCCAAAATGGTCCTATGTGAAAGAAGCAGCTCAACCAACTTTAGGAGTTCAAACTTCGGTTAATTCTGAGGCTCTAAAGAAACTAGCTGAAGAAGAGAGGCTCTTTGATATTCAATTCCAAAAATGGGAAGAGGAAATCGAAAAATGGAGAAGGGACAATGTGAATCATCCTGACAAACAGGCATACAAAGAATATGAAGAGAAATTTGAGGCATGTCGTGCACAGCTTATGGAACGTCGACAGCAGATGAAACAGAAAAGAGCTCGGCTTCTGACTGACACGTCTGTTCAGCCAGCCAAAACTAACATGGCCACTAATGTGACACCAGCTGGTCCGCCAAATTTAAAGAATTCTTCAAATAAGAACACGTTTGCTGGTCAACAGACACAGAACTATGTTACTAATTCTCAAAACTATTCAGATCATGGCAATGAGCAATATCAGCAAGAGCAATATAATATGCCTAAAACATCATCTTACAACAGAAATAATAATATAAAGAATTTTGAGTCTCAAGATACTTTTGAATCCTATCAGAATACAAGTGATAGTAATTATCAATCAAACACCAATTATCAATCTAATACCAATTATCAATCAAATACCAATTATCAAACAAATACCAATTTTTCTGCTTCTCCTGCAAATACTAGCTTTCTGCCTACTAGTGGTTCTAATAAAAGTATTCCTGGCTTAGATTTAGTGCCTGTGGTTGATAAACCACATGGTACTAATGCAAATCACGATGTTATAGATATTTCAGAAGACCAAGAAGGAATTTCATCCCATGCCAAGGGTCCAGATTATACAAAAATTTCTAAAGGAATTAATAATATTCTTGGCGATGCCAAAATCATGAACATTCTTTCTATGGTTGTTGGGAAAAATTCTCAAGACCCCTCAACAACTGCAACAAACATGAATGTTCCACCTCCAAGTGGGCCATATAATTATAATAATCAAAACAGTGCTCCTTACGGTCATGGGAATAGAAATCAGAATTATAATAATCAACAATATGATAACAGACAAAGTAATAATATGCCCTTCAACCGACAGGGACCAAATTATTCAGGGCAACAAAATCAAGAGGTAAACCTCAATTATCCACCTCCAAATAGAATGCATGAGGAAATGCCCCAAGAGCAGCATAATTATGACAGAAATATGGAGTATGGTGGTGGCAATGCCATGGGACCACCATATCATGATAATGGGCCAGCAAGGGGTGGTCCCCCTCCTATACGGACCAACATGCCTGCACCAAGGCCATTGATACGCCCTTTGATGCCAGAATTATCTGATCACCAAATGAGGAATGACTACCCTCGAGGCCCACCTGAGAGGAAGCCTTTGCTTGAGAGTGATATTAACCGTGTTCCAAATCAACCTGTACGACCCCAGTGGGTAGATGAACCAATGTTCACACCATCTCTAATAGTTGAGTATGAGCACAAACCTCTCAGATTAAAAGGTAATGAAACTGGCAAAGTGTTTACATTGAAGCTTCTATTTTTGTGCTAGCTTATTTCTATCTATTATACAGTAAATGTTAATCATTATGAACATTATAATATATTTTATTGTATTGTAGGAATATTGTGAAAATGATTTAGATGGACGAAGTTTTGTAAATAACAAATGTTTTTTTATTTTATTTTAGCTCGAGATTTTATTGAACCTGTTCATATGTTTGATTACAATCACAAATCAAAGGATGGTGAGGTCAAAAAGAAGGACTTTGAAAAAGAAGTAGATGACTTATTTGCCAGAAAACCTAGGAGATCCGAGAAAGATATTGATTATAGTAGAGAAAGGTATAGTCGTGACCATTACTCAAGAGATTTTGAAAGACGGGCACCAAGAGAAGATCTCCGAGATGATTTCCGGCCGAGAGTTCCACCAAGAGATAATTATGATGATAGAAGAAGACCAGACTTTAGATACGATGACAGAAGAAGAGATGAACGTGATGATGATCACCGAAGAAGAGATGACCGTGATGTTGACAGAAGAAGAGATGATTGTGATGATCGTGAAGATGACCGAAGAAGAGATGATAGAGACAAGTATAGCCGCCGTGAAGACCTTTATAGAGACCGCGAAAGAGATAATAGAGACCGCGACCTTGGTAGGGATGTTAGAAGAGACGATGTCCACAGTAGAAGTCGCGAAAGAGATTCTCGGAAAAGAGGACTGAGTAGAGAAAATGATGCAAGCAATAGTCAATATAGTAAAAAATCTAAGGATAAAAGTGATTCTCAAGCAAAACATGTTGTGATGATTGATGATTTATTAGAATCTCCTGGACGAAGTATGAGACCTGATAAAATAGTCATTATTCTGAGAGGTAAGTGTGAAAATTGTTTATCTCAACATAAGTAGCTAGTAGTAGGTATCGCCAATTGCAATTTGCAATCAGATTTGCTCGTAACCATTATAGTTTGAAGAAACAAAATGTTCAATCAACCTATCATGTCTTCATAGATACTTCAGGTATTAGCCTCCCTGTTTTTGCAAAGTAGTTGAGAAGTAAACAAAATTGAGTTTTCCTTGGGATGTAATTTAGTAGGTATGTTTTAAATACTTATTCGTGTTTACGTTCGTCATGATGGCCTAGAGGTTAAGGCGCCTACCTCTTATGCATTTGGAATGTGGTAGTGTTTTAAATCCAGACAAGTAGGTACTAAAATTACTTTTTCAACTCATTTGTACTTTCTAAGTTTATTTTAGACATCACTGACGTTGGTGATGAAAAACTTCGCGAGGAAACGTGGACTTATTGTTGCCTTGAGTTGAGTTAGTATTCTGCAGTGGGACAGTAACTGGCGGGTATTATTATTATTTATTACTATTAAACATTCAGTTTAAAGAGGATATGCATGTTTATCTGTAAATGGCTTCTATATTGCTGCTTCGTGGTATATGATGTCTGCAAGCAGTGCAGTTAATTATTCAGTATTATATATTTTTACGATCCTTATATTAAACAAAAATATCCTTGCTAAAGTTTGTATGGATGTTTGTTACTCTTTCACGCAAAAAAAAAAGAATTTAATTAAACTTTACAATAATATAGCACTACATTATTGTTTTCATTATTGATGTACCTACTATATTATTGTGTGTGAAGTATAGATATACTTCTATACTAATCTACACTAATATTATAAAGAGGAAAAAATTGTGTGTGTGTAAGATTGTGATCAATAAACTCAAAAACCACTGTGCCGATTTTAAAAATCTTTCACCATTGGAAAGCTACATTCACCCTGAGTACCTAAAGCGTGACGTCTGCTAGAAATTTATTAAAATATTGTGTGAATTGTCCAAAATATAACGATAAGTGTCAAGTAAGTAGGAAAAAACTCCTGAGTACTGATTCAGCGCAGACGAAGTCGTGGGCACCAGCTAGTTGCTCGCGACTTCGTCCGCGTGCATTTCGGACTTTAACATCCCCTCCACCACCTTTTAGTTTTAAAATTAAATTGAGCCTATGAGACTTAGTTGACATATGACATGATGACACATCAGTTGAAAAATTAATAGTAGGTATTAGCATAGTTGGGCACCCATAACATATGCAGTACTTAGTGGCCGCACACGGACCACAGTACGCTGCCACTGACGTATTTCCTGCAGTTTCCATACATTTTGTGTGGACTTGCTGCACATGGTTGACGCCGCCGGTAAGGAGACACTCCCATCTTCAGACGGCGGCGTTTGTGGCTAAGGCAGCATCTATGAGCTGAGAAAGGCGACATAACAAATTATAACAAAAAAATAACCAACAGCTAAAGAACTTTTAATTTCGGAAGTCCTTATGTAATATGATAAAAAGGAATAAAAAATACAATTAGGCAGGCAAACTGATAATAATTGCCTGCCTAATTATAGGTAAATTGATTCTAAAATTGTCATTAACAATTCTGTATTATTTTAGGTCCGCCTGGGAGTGGGAAGTCATACTTAGCTAAATTAATAAGAGACAGAGAAGCTGAATTTGGTGGTACTGTCAGAATTATGTCTATTGACGACTATTTTATGCAAGAGGGTGAAGTTGAAGAAAGAGATTCGTCTACAGGGAAGCTGGTGAGTTGTTGTACCATTTCGGTTTTTTATTCTTTTACAATTTCTTAACTAGTGCAAAAATAATCTTTATGCCATTTTCAGGTAAAGAAACCAACTCTAAAATATGAATATGACGAGAGTTTTGAAGAGTCATATACAAATTCTTTGAAAAGAGCATTCAAGAGAAGTTTGACCGATGGATATTTCACATTTTTGATTTATGATGCAGTGAACGACCAATTAAAGTGTTATGCAGATATATGGAATTTTTCAAGACAAAATGGTTTCCAAGTATGTAGCAATATTAAAATATAAAAAATATAACATTACATTCACATTTGGTTAACGCCATTTTGTATCTTTTTATAGGTGTACATTTGTACCACGGAACTTGACCCACAAATCTGTTATAAGAGAAATATTCATGAAAGAAAATTAGAGGATATTGAAGTAATTTGTACCCGATTCTTTCCTTCACCTTCACATCACATACAACTGGATGCTACTACATTACTGCAGAGTGCAGCCATTACTGAAGTCCACATGGAGGATGCCAACGATGAAGTTATAATGGAGGATGCACAGGAACCTGAGGTGAGGCCTCGTTATCGAGCTCCAACCGACTATGGTGTTTAATCCACCTGATGCAAGCATCCAGTCAAGCTGACGACACAACCAACCATTTTTTGTGTGTTCTATGTTATTCTAAAATTTTAGTATATATTTATTTCTATTTTTATTAGAATGGAATGTCCTTTTTTTTCATTTACATAGGGTAGGATTAATAAGTTTTATTTCAGCATTGTAACTAAAGTCGTAAGGTGCTGCTCCACCACAGGTCGAAAGCGTTTTTTCATCCAAGTGGGAGAAAATGGACGACGCCACGCGACTAGGTAGGCTATTGGTTTAAAATATTATGTTGATTTTTTTCGTTTTAAAAACTATTTATTAGGTATTTTTTGCTGCCTCTATCATCTGATGGAGTCGCTTGCAGGATGATCTGTATTAGCGATGGTTATTACCGTGAAGTTGAAAATGTTTGTATGTTGTTCCAGCTCGCCTCGACGGCACCAGCAAGCCTCTCCGGCCATCGCAGCTCTCCATGGAAGACTACCTACAACTAGACGACTGGACCCCAAATCAAGCAAAGCCAGGAAAGAAATCTGTAAGTAAACACATTCGATTGTTTCTTACCAATATTTCTATTTACCATTCCCTACTAAGCTAAATATGCTTGTGCTTAGAATGGGTTCATGACGATAGTGCGAAGGTTGGAGGACAAGATCTCAACTCCCTGGTCCACACCATGACTGGGCTGTTGCAGTGTATATTTTGCACTTTTATAGCGATATGGTTGTGGAAATGTGCCATGGCGTCTTACGTTCTATTACCGATTAAGCACGCAACATTATAAACACGAAAGAACCTACCTCGTATGTTATTATTTGATCAAGTGTTTCCCAGCTGCCAAAAGGTATGCGGCTTTCAAATTTAATACCATAATCGACATGAACTTTTTACTGTGTGTGATTCTTCAATCCATTTATAATTTTACTTGGATTGCGTATAATGGTTTTTATATTATTATATTTACGGCTTGGTAAAAATCGGTTCTATAACTCACGTGACTCGACTATTTTTAACAATTTTACAACCATATCCCTAATCAAAATTTGTTGGCAAATATTTGTTTCAACATTTTAAAACGTAAAACAGTTTTATCCTTTTTCTTCGTTGGTTTATAAATTGACAAAGAAAGAAAAAAAAAATTAAGTCCTTCAAAAAAGATGTTTGTTGTTTTTACAAATTGTTCTAAAATGTTTTTCCGTGATGATGAGTTTAATTGCGAAGGTGAGTTTCTTTTAACGTGTATGTCAACCGTTCGACGGAGAATTTTCATCATATAATAATTAAAACAGGTACGATGGGCGGACATTGAAGAAAGAAGACAACAAGAGAAGATGCGTGCCATTGGATTTGTTGTAGGCCAAACTGACTGGAATCGTATGACAGACCCGACAATGGGTTCTAGTGCACTCACTCAAACAAAATACATAGAACGAGTGAGACGCAATTAGATAAGAGCAATAATTTCAAAAGCTTCTTTTATTATAGTCCCTGTAGAAGTCTTATAATACGATTATTTTTTAGATCTAGAGAATATCTTAAATGATTGGAGTTGTTTCACAAAACGGATCCAAGAAATTCTTTAAACCTTGGTTCTAAACAAAGAAATACCTTGGTTTTAAATAAATAAATAGGTGTCTCACCTTAAATGCGTAGCAATAGGAATTCTCTCTACTTTGTATCAGAGGTGTGATTGCTTGTGCGCATTTATAAAACTGAACTTAATCAATTTCACCATGTCCGTGAGATGTTTATAACGAATTTCCTTCATGATTCTGAAAATTGTAATAGAAAATGCGTTACGTAATTGGGGCGCGGTTTTTCATCCTGTAATATAGTTTCCATCTCAAACTTCAGGCCATCGTACACCACATCGAGTAGACACCGAAGCACCAACGCATAGCATTAAAATGTTTAAATGCTTTACTTGGGTCCGACTGTCCGCTCCTTCGTTTTGAGCTTTAAATCTTGCTACACGTAAAGTAGGCTATAGCAAGTGGAAGTAGTAGATATTCATATAAAAAAGAAATATGCAAGTAATTTCAATCATTCTAGAGGATAAAAGAAACTATTATCTCTTTATATTTTAAATGCATTATTTCTTTTACAATTAACTTTTAATTGTTGCGCTTTTGTCTTGAAACGATGCGAACTCGAGAGGAGGCGTTTTTGAAAATCCATGTCAAAAATGACTTAAAATCCATGTCACAAATAATAATTATTTATCCCTATAGCAAACACCATGATATTACACAAAGTTATTCATGCGTGAGTGCGATTTTTTCTAGAATAAGCACAAATAATTTGTTTGAAATAAGGCTAATAAACAGGAGAAGCAAATACCTAATATAAAGCGAAGCTTTTTTTTGAACAACGAAGAAGTGGTAGGTATTTGATGATACCTGTCTTGGGTTACTCTTCCCGCATTGGATTGATTGAAAAAAATACAACTACATATTTGTATTTGTTACACAAATCGAGTTGCCCCAAACTGTCAAATTTTCCCAATTAAACACGAACCTTATTCTGTGTGTAATTAAGTTTAAAAACTATCAAAGAAATTAGTCACATTGGGGAAGCTTGATTGCTGGACTCTGTACATGACGCGTCGACTAGCGAACCGTTGAGTCGACCGCTTAATGCACGAGTTAACAACTTGTACACATTGATTTGAGGCGGTGTTGGCGTATTGTAGAGTTGATATGGTGTGCGGTGGCCATTATACTATTCTGCCAGTGATAGTAAAGAACTGTCAGTCAAAACATGCAGATTTTGAAAATTGGCGGTAGTCTTGTTTTAATGGTGACGTGATAATAACTCAAAATGAGTTTTTTTTTCTTATTTAAGAACGTGTGATTCCCTTCTATTTGTAGGTATTTTTATTAGCCTTCTAAAGTGATTATGTTGTAATGCTAAAAATTATGAGTTAATTATTTGTTTATTAATTGAAACCTAAATAGTTGCCTATATAATAGTGTTCGGGCAATAAGTTTCCTTGTATTTAATGGACACATTCAAGAAAGAGATTTATTTATTTTAATTTCAGTTTATTTCTAGAAACATACAAGTTAAATAATTACGGTACCTACGGAGGGAAAATTGTTTTTCATAAATATGTAAGGTGCTATTATTATATACCTTAAATTTTTATGGAAACCAATTCTACTCAAAGGAAATATACGTACAGACGCCAGCACATCAAGTTACCCCAATGTGTCAATTTTTCCAATTGAATATCAACCTTATTGTGTTTGACATAAAGTTGTAAAACGATCAAAGAAATTTGACACATTGGGGTAACTTGATGTGCTGGCGTCTGTACATTTGATTACACGACCATTATTATGTAAAATATTATAGTAGTAGTGTTGTTTTTTAAAGTCACCTAAACAATTGTTATGAATATTGGTCTATAAAATACCAACAAACTTTCCCTAACTTTTAATTATGTATTTTTTAGAGTTCAATTAATAACATTACATTACAAAAGTAAAAAAGATGTACATTTCAAAATAATACTTCATAATAAATGTTAAGTAAACAAGGCTGTGTATTATTCCACCAAATTTATATTAAGAAGTTTAGTTAATCTTCATCCATTGCACTATAAAACCCAGCGAAATTAGAACGGTTTGCGTAATTTTTCAAAACATATTTGTGCTTTGTTTCATCCGATTTTGTTACATGTGCGGTTTTAATCTTCATTAATTGATGTTTATTTGATGAACCGTCAATCTCGTATGGATTTTTTTCACCATACTTTTCGGTTATTTTATTTCGCTTGGTCGCATCCATTCGGTCTTTTTCGAGTATGTCGCTATCTTCTGTTATACCGGTTTTATCTATTTTGTTAAAAGCTGTTGATTTTGTGATTGCCTCATCGCCTTCTCTACCGGCCGTCATAATCATGACGGGAGGCGTGCTCATGTCTGTCATGTGATCTTTAATGCATTGCTGCAAAATGTGTAGAAAAAATAAAAACGCTAACAGCGTAAGCGCAGACATTGAAGCACCACTTTTATGACCGCCTCCGTAGTTGCTGAAATGAAAGAAAAAAAGTCTTACTTTTGTACTATTTTATAAATATTTTTAGCGGTATTTTTCACGATAAAAAAGAGCTTAAGTTGCGGTAACGACAATTATAATGATTACTACTAGCAGTTTGTAAAATACTGATTTATGACAATACCGTGATTAAGCTGGCCTGGCTAGATATTACCGAATACAAACCAAAAGGATTAATGCTCCACTCCGGAAACAAAAAAAATATTATTCAGTATTTTATTTTCTAAAAGCCATTACACCTAATATTTTGTTTCTAAAAATATTTTTTAAAGGTATCCATATCCATATTGGTTAATTTTTATATCCATAGGAAGCCAACGGATCCCTGTTACTAAGCCTCCGCTGTCTATCCGTCTGTCTATCAGCAGGCTGTAACCGTAATCTGTAGCGCTTTTAAATTTTTAGAGAGTGTAGGTACCTATGTTTGTGTTTCTATTAGAGAAATTTTATATACCTAATAATTATATAAGAAATTGATCATTATAGGTATATTATCGAAACTCTTTTTAAATAAAGAATGGACCTTGCACAGGAGTGCGATTTATGGACAAGGGCTTCACCAAATGTGGCATTTTGGACACCTGGACGACCCGCTGTGCACTCTCTCCTCTTTGGAAACAGTAAATTAGTTTTTTACATTTCATTTCGTACGGTCGCTCGTCTTTGTTTTACACAAGCTACTACAACGACGGACATATAACACTAGTTGACTTGCTTCTGGTGTAATCGTGACAGTCATTACATTAGCAAACTTATAGGGGGAGAACAGACTTCGTTAGACTGACTAAGTCTTATGACTTCGCCTAACCTTCTTATTCGTGTAGTTAGTGACTAAACTGATGTCTAGAGTTTTTGTGCTGCCTATTATGAGCCTCTGACTTTGTCACTCAGGCATCACTCAGTTTCTTCTCGATTTTTTTCCTTCACCGTTTTGGAGCAAGTGTAAATTATAAAATAAGTACGCGCGTATCCGAAAAGACAGGCGCCTTGGGTACGATTTTGAGACCGAGCTTGGCACTCACTGCTGTCCACCGATCACACCACTTGGCAATCACTGCTGCAAAAAATATTATGTCGAAGTCAGAAAACTTGGTCAGCCTTTTCGGGAGAGCCTATTTCAGCATAAGTAGAAAAAAAAACTTACTGCTTGGAAGTTGCAACGGACCCGTGTGAAGGGGCTGATGGATCGTATGCATAATAAACATGATGATCGTGGGCTGGAATCTCCGAGTATCTAAATCAGAAGAAATAGGTAAATATCCTACTAATAATCTTATGTAAGTTAGGTAAGTAAAACTGAAGTATTTAGCATTATTTAGCGTGTAAGCCCTCAGAGTACCTACTCGGCGTAGGAAAAAATTGCAAATCGTGTTTACGCGTCATAATATTTACCATCCGAGGTAGCCAAGCAAGTATATTTTCCACTCGGTTTTACTCATTACTATTATAAATCAATAACTAAAAGACAGGCATACTGCTGTTATGTATTGCTCCAAATTGTTTTCCACGTTAAAATTAAACTGACTTCTCGCGGCTATTTTTCATAATTTCGATTACTTTTTGCCATTTCGGAAATTGCCCTTACCTACATAAATGTTGGAAAACATAATCTGCCAACCAATTTCAGATATTTTCTTCGTATCCGGTAGTAATTATTTTTTGGTAGAAGCTCCAAGATATGAACGTTTTCTTACGCACTCATTTTTGTGTAATTTTTTCATATCTAAATTTTTACAAGTTATTAAAAAAACAATTAACTTGAAGTTTAATCTGGGATCCGTAAGTACGAAATATTTTATCGTACAGATTTCACAGGTTAGAGCTCTATTGAATGCCTACCTAATAATTACGTTTGGTAAGGTACTCACCTGTCTGTCAGTTGCTTCGTTCCCATTCCCACTTGGGAGAGAAGATTTTCCAACGTCATCTCACTGTCACGGAGTGTCAACGAATGTCAAGGTTTAACTGACAGTGGGATGTGCAAGCACCCATGGCCATGAGTGCATAACACGCTCTACTTCGCTATGCGTAGTTATGTGAAGTTATTATAGCGGTATTTTCATGTAGCTATTTTCTAGAAAACATTAGTTTCTATGTCGCGACTCCGTGAGATAATTGCATACTTTAATAACCTAGGTAAATGGGTAACCGCAAAAAAAATACAATAAATAAATATTAATCTTTATTATTTTACAATCACAAGCACACAAGGACGTCCTCAATCACACAGTCGCACAAAATATACATAAATACTAACTATTAGGTGATATAAATATTTATTTATATCACATATAACTTTTTACATCAGTCGTCAATTATCGAGAAACTGGCGGAATATTTCATCGTTTATACAATAAACAATGTGCCAATTACACAACATTTTACAATACTCATTTCTAAGGATTTCATGGAATGGACCGTATAACAATGTGGGACAATTTTACCGTTTACTCATTTACTTCTAAAATAAATTAATAAATAAATAATTTAATAAATTATTTAAACACTATACTTGACGCTGTTTTAATTAGTGCGATGGGATAAGTTTTGAGCACAATATGCCAACATATTTAATTGCGTCAGCTTAATACTATAATGTACCCACCGGAAATCAAAACAAAATCGTATTTTGACTATTTTTTGTAATACTTCCTCCGTATTACTGTGGAAACGGATATTAAAAAAAAATGCCAATCCCAAGAGGTAAAGCTTTGGAAACGTTATTTGTAAGATTTGTTATCACTAATTTTGAAGTCGCACTACAAGAGATTTTGGCGGATTTTTCTGTTGGCATTAAACTTCATTGCACTGAAGATACATCTGGCGACAGTCCACACCCGAACGTCCCCGACGACCTGCCTCGTAGAAGTCGTCAAATGTTCCTCCAGATTGTCTCTCCAAAACGAAACTTGCGGCGTAGCTGTAAAAAACGTTGTTGTAAAAAAGTATTGCGGTTGTTAGTTTAAACCAGTGCAATTAGTGGTATTTCCAAACAGGAGCAAATAGGGTAAATACTCATTCGTACGCTCTTTCACCCCTTTTGCCATAAACGGGCATCAAAATCAAAAGTCATTCATCGCTGTCTCTTCTCTTTAACTTAGTTAACAGCTGCGTTTTAAGATATTACCTACCCACTACCCTTAATCATCAGCGTAATATCTGTCCACTGCGAAATAGACATCTCTCATTGGACCCATTTCCGAATACATATTCTCATCAAGATCTACCAGCTATATTGCGTAGATCGTCACTAGCATGACTGCATCTACCGTCAGTGGGCCAACATGCAGCTTGCCTAGTCTTGGGGCTTTCCCATCTAACTTAGCTCTGATGGGTCAGTAACCGTATCCAGAAAACGATTTCAGAGAGACGTGAAGGATCCTTGTTTTTACAATATGAGGAATAGTTGAAGAGATAATTCTGAAAAGTTTCCAGCCTAGAAATTCACATAGAACTAAGAACTTAAGAGAGCAGCTGCACAGCTGCTTCTAAGTTCCTTTGGCCACCAATGTACATATACAAAATAATTATCCTGGCCAACCCGCAATATGTAAACTCGTTCATACCCTAAAGTTTTCAGTCGAAGAAATCTTTCACTAAAAGATATTAAAATAGATGCAAGAGCAGAAAGCATTACACCATGAAAAGTAAAATACTTGGGTGATGGTAATTGTGTGTCCTAATTAATTTGCTTTTATTCTTCTTCGAATATCTGAATATTTAGAAACTTAGCTACATCAGACGGATATGAAAATTTATAACAAGGCACTTACGTTCCAAATTGACAGAAAACACTCTTGGGACCGATGTCATCAGAACATTCCGTGTTAGCATCGCATACGTATTTCTGCAGACACTTGTCGTCATTTGTGCCAAAAGACCTCACATAGGTCTTGAACATAGCAATACCAGCAAGCGCTGCGTCACTGACTGAATCCTTGCGGCCCATTGATCGTGCAGCCAGTGACCTGTGAGAGAATGAGGTCTTCAAGGCGTCCAAAAGGTTTACGACGATGTTGATGAACTGTGAAAAGAAAGAATATCGTTCATGAACTGCTTATTAGGTAATATAAGACCTGTGAAAGAGCACATAATTTTTCGAGACTGAATCGTAAAATGATTTAACACCTTTGCATTTATAGTCACTAAAAATAATGGCATAAATGCATAAAAAAGGGAAAAGGAAGGATGGGTAGCGTACCTCTCCAGCCTGCTTTGCCATGGAGGCGACCTGGTCGGGATCTTTTGCACCGAGCACCGTCGACAGAACCGCAGCCAATATACCCTGAAGCAAGCGAGAAGCAACACCGTCTCCATAACCAAATTTTACTATTTACATTCTCAAGATAGGAAAGACCTCAAGGAAAATCTGAATATGATTTTTAATAAAATAGAGAAGTAGTAGTTATTAAAGTGATTTCTCTGAGGTGATCCCCGGACGTGAAGGAACTAGTTATTTGTAGTGAATTAAGGCTTCTATTGACTACTAGACAAATGATGCCTGCTACAGGTGAGGGTCAGCTTACTTGGTGCTTTTTTTTACATTACTGGAGTGATTCTAAATGTACTAAAATCTAAGTAAATATCAATAAGTATCTACAAAAAATATGTTAGTGGATCAGTATGGATAAATAAAATAATGATGTTTGTATTGTCTTTTGTACATTGATGATAACTTCAGAGCTGAAGCTTTTGCGGTGGACATGGATGTGATTTTCTCATTATCAGATATACATGATAGGAAGTTTAAAAAACTCCATTGGAAATTATAATAGCGAATGTACCTGCATGGGAGACGAGCCGTTGTCTACTTTGTCAATACCATCGCTTCCTCCTCCCCCAAGAATTGCAGTCAGGATTTTAAGACCCATAGAGAATAAGTTGGCCCAAGGTGAGGGCGATACTGAGTCGGTATCGATGCTGTCACTCTTGTTTGGTCCTGTTGTGGCAGGGTTGAAGATCATTTGCATAAGCATACCTGAAATAATGTAATTAATCAGATTTTAATTGGTAATTTAAACCTATCATCAAAGTAGGCTTTTTCATCACACAATTTGTGAAGTTGATATTTACTTACCAAGCATGTTCGACCATGAGAAGCCTCCGTCAGAGATAGAGTTTGTCTGTATTTCGTCAATGTCGTCTAAGGCGACTTTTTTCAAGGCGTTAGACTTCTCTGCGAACTTCCGTTCTTGGGCTTGCTCTTGCTGGGGCATCGGTAACGAGTTGCTGTAATATTGGGTATTTTGAGTCCGAACACTACTCGTCGCCTGGAAATGTGATTAAATAGTACGTAAGTAAAATGAGCGATCATAAAACAAACAAAAATTAGTCAATGGAAGTTTCTTTTGAAAATGGCGTAATACACGATGACGGTAAGTATTGAATGATGTTTAGTAGATATATAATATTACCTGTGATATAAGAGGGACATGTTGAGGATATGCCAGCGTATGGAGAATTGACGAAGAACTTATTAGCGCCAGCAGCGCCCATCCCGTCACTGTGTGATGCATCTGTAGACAAAGAAAATGTTTGTGAGTAAAGAAGCCTCCTAAGTTATTTTTGACACAGGTAGATAATACGTACCTAATTATTTTAAAATAAAACCTCTCTGAGAGTTAATTTAATTGTGCTCTCGCGCAATGGACGTTGATTAGAAAGTGTTCTGATGAGTGATTCGCGCGAATTGATTGCCTGCTTTTAGACTTGCTTAGAAAGTGGCCCCTAGCGTTATGGCTAGTATAGCCTTCTCTGTATTTTTACGAGGATGCCCTTGTCTGTATTTAGAGGACGCTGGTAATGTGTATTTTTTAAACATTCTACTTGTCAGTTCTAATTAAACAAATGCATCTAATTTAAAAGACCAGTTTTTAATTAGTTGACCGGCAGTAGCTTTAAGTGTCCATTTATGACAATGGCCAAAAAGACCTAAATAATATTGCCTTTAAATTTTAAAATTCGTTACCGTCTATCAAACAATAGCCCCCTTATTTATAACCGCGTGTTATCTACCAATTATGCCAAAAAAAAGTTAAGAAAAGAGTTAAATATTATATCTGGAGATTGACTTTCACTTTAGTTCGCATTTTTTAAAAGGTACCTACTTAGTTCATATCCAGTCGCCTACCTATTCGGTATATCGAGCGTCGGCAACCTTTTGATACCAGAAAGTTTTATAAAATTACGACATAGACCTGTAATTACCGGCATGAATGCCAGTTTTAGAAATCTTGCACAGTACAAATAAAAGCGACCTGTTCTGGCTTTGCGTAAAGATATTAGGGCTACATCACGGTCCACATAATCCGGCTTAGAAGTGTTACCCGCATGTCCGATAGCCCTCGAATGCAGGTGACCCGGTCTTTTCTAACTGTTCTTCGGATGTCACCTCTTACCATACTTAAGAAGGTGCTACATAAATAAATTGACGTGAATTTTAACAGTTCGCTATGCACGATATGCTATACGGTCTACTTTCTTCGGCAGCTATTAGCACTTGTGGCGGCTTCCGGCTCACTTGACAAAAATTACATCACGGCCCACGCGTGGCTAGGATGATCAAACGTGAATGGGTTTAAAATGCTTTTATAATATAGAAATGTTACGTTCTAAGTTGGTCGTCCATCAGTTTGAATAAACATGTTCATGTATCTACGTATAAATAGTGGTGGAACAGTGCTGCGCGGGCGCACCGGTCGCCGGTGACAGCGGGTCCGCCGAGATTCTCTCTGGAGAAATTTGTTGTCGCAAGACTTGCGCCGTCATCACTTATGTTTTATGTATGCTTTGTTGCCGCCATTTACTGGTAAACCACTACATGGTGATATTTATGTAATGACGACGTCCAGTTCATAGAATAGCTACCTATACGTATGTCGCATGGGTAGTTATTTTATGGGTTGTTCATCAAAAGCATAAAAACGGATGTATTCATAGTATTGTTTGGAAAGCTGCCTTCCTATTTTAGTATCGGGAAAAGTTTTGGTAAGTACTTTAAATTATAATTTATACACCGCAACTTATTGGTTTGTTATTTGTATTGGATCGATTTACGCGCAAGTTTGAAGGTGGCATGACCTCATGACCCAGTAACCTTGCGCTGGCGCAGGTGACTGAACTTGGGCGTTGCAACGCACGAGAAACTTAGCGTCACTTTCGTTCGTCGCGGATCTTCACGTCTAAGTCGACCTACATTTGCTTAGATAAATAGAAATGATTGATTATTCATGGTACCTACTTATCAAGCTAGCGAATTTCATACTTACCTATTTTTTTATTTTTTTTTTTTCATTAAAAGCGCCCTTACTTTCCGTGAATATTATTTTTCTGCTTTTTGTAACAACGTAACATTTAGAGGAATTTAACCGTGTGTTCGGTTTCGATCGGGGAGAATAATATTTCCTTACGTGATTTTTGTTTCAAATGCTGCTAGAAAACCGAATTTTCCCTTCAAAAATATACTGTAGCTACCTATAGGTATATTTTTATGCAGCATCAGGTATAATTATATTGTCTAGTAACGCAGAACGACTAGCATAAGGCGAGGCAAACATGGCGATAGGTGAAAGCAACGCAGTCCGGTCGCGTGTGTGCCACTGCCGTGCAAGGTTAACGTTTTTCTAATTTCGGAGCGAGGACTCAGACCTGCTATTACGTTGTGACCAACTCGCTCCTAACTTTCATCGGAAATTCACCGTGGAAAAAGAGAATCGCAAATTTCACTAGCCATTTGGCAATTTTCCTCTTGTGCGTGCCGCCAGCGGCGTTTGCATTTGTGCGATTTTCTTTTGAAACTACTTGGCAAGTAATGTGTGTTGGTGAATACGAACGAATGCAGCATGTTGAATTTAGTTCTGATATCTTGAATAATATCATCAAATACAAAAATAGAAGAAGGAAAGAAAGTTTCCATCGCGGAAAAATATTATCTACCTATCATCAGAAAACCTCTTATTCTTGTTTTCGTCTTTCACGTTTTTTTTTTGGCTTTTTTCGCCTGCTCAGTGACCGGTCCAGCGTGCAATCCGCTTTCTAAAACCATCCGTAAGTCCGTGCGTGTTCTGTACGCGGATATGAGCGTGGACTGAAAATTATTCAGTCGTAATAAACATACATCGTTGAAAATACGCGACTAACTGTATAACTACATGTAATTGTGTTATGTTACATGATTAGGTATTATTACTATATGAATATTTTAATAAGTTTTTTTCTTTTTATCACTTTTAGTTTTATTATTTAGTAAGACTTAAGCTTATTTGCTGTTTGCATTTATGTATGAACAATTTTGAGTGCGAAGGCTTGTTAACATGTGGTTGGTTAATTAATACGTACCTACCATAATCCATAAAGGATCCGAACTTTTATACCAAATCATTTCGCATTTGAAACAAGAAATAACCTACCTATCAATCGATTATTATCTAATTGAGCAATTATTACCACAAACACCAACCAATGTCCATTGTCCTCGTACTATATAAAAATATGTAGGTATGTCTGGACATAGGTATCTAAGGTGTTTTCGCGGCAGTTTTACCAAGACTAACATAACATTTACGATGATATAGATGCATCATTGATTCCCGCGATTGATTAGTTTATAGCTGTAATGATACGATGTTCCGCAAAGTGATCCGTAGGCGCGTTACACACACCGTTACCATGTTCTCGATGCGGATCAATCTTACGGTACACCTGATTCAAGATACATATGTCCAATTTGGGTCGGCACCTACTTCGACGTCTTCAATCGTGTCAATCACCGTTTTACATCACAATTATTATGTTCACATTGTCTGTCGGCAGGTAGGTACTTACTTGATTTCTAAACACACAATGGGAATGTATAAATAATTTTCGAACGACATGTGTTTTTATATTGTTTTCTAAGACAAGACAGGTAGTCTAATATTTTTTACTAGACTTTATTGTCGTGTCAACTCTACGCCTCAGCTGAGATAATTTATTATAAACAATGTTTGCTTGTTTTCCGAACGTTTCTGAAATTGGCGGGTACTTATTCGGAGCATCAAAGGTTCATTTCTTTTTGGCTCATCGAGAATTAAAACATAATAAATCCGCCGGTAGATTAGATAGAGGTGTACCTAATTACTTATACAGATAGGTAGGTATCTACCTACACCCATATTTTGCCACTTATGTTTAAGTCCCATAAAATTTTTTGGCAGAAGCCGCGCGGGGAGCGCGGCTTCTGCCAAAAAATTTGCCAAATTGCCAAATTTGCCAAAAATCGGGTACAAATTTTAATGTAGAGCTGCCATTGAATAATAATTCTTGTTCTATCCAATAACATTTTGTCCGACATCCGAATTGTACCCTAGAGCTCGAATTCAGCAATAATGCTTCCAACCACTAGACCAACGAGGCTTTTAGGCGGCACAAGACTTAAAAACCGATTTAAGAAAAAGAAAGGAATTTTTCCGTGCATTCGAAAGGGCCCACCGAAGCCCGCAGGCAAGGTGTCAGTAGGTATATAATTTTCGTTTTAAAAACATTTCGATTACCCAACCAACACCGCCGGTGAATGACGAGATTGCCTCTCACGTCCGCCGACACAACTTTCACTTAGTTTTTTTGAACATGAGTGGTTCGAACATTTCGTTAGTCTCGCCACAAGATGACGTCTACGAAGATTTACCATCGTGACTATGATATCATTCCTAGAATCTTTTCTTTTTTTTATAACTAGCGTTTAACTCGCCAACCCGCGGATGTCTGATCCAAGCAGAACCGTTAACGAGTAATGACGTTTACCTACTTTTAAGTAGAATTAAGCATTTTTAGATCGATTTTGAAGGTTCAAGCGCTGTACCGGAGTAAAGCGATAGCGAATAAAGTGATAGCGGTTAGGTACCTATACAAATTTTCATTAATACCAACGTGGAAATGTTATTAGCACGATGACATAAAGTTTATAATTTCTGGGAATACGTTGATTACATTCGAGTATCTACCTATACGTTGGAGCGAGAAACGCGGCGACGGGACGGGGCAGCCGGCACGCAAGCGGATTATTGGCCATTCCGATCGCAGCAGCTTTCCTCGCCACTTTCAACACGCGCCGGCGCACGTTTCAAAACTTTTAATTACTTAAGAACCTGTCACAAGTATCATAACACTCAAGCGTCAAGATCTCATCTTTTGTTTACAAACTTTTATGAGGAATATTTTTGATAATATTCCTTATAAAATAGTAGAAACCTTATCCATATAATTGCTTGAAATTATAGCTTAATGAATAAAGTCAGTTCATCTGATACAAAACTAACAAATGAAATCGGCTTACTTTTCTCGGCTGAACTTGAATATTTAATTAAGCAAAATAAATTGATTGATTCGCTCTATTTGAAGAATGGAGCAATTAAGCGAGCTACCGGATGAGATAAAATTGTTTATCATTTGTAACGCGAGTGCGATAGATCGTAAATCCAACATGTTACGAGCAAAAAATGCCGTTAGAGCGTTGGAAAATCTCTTGTAGAACAATATTTTCAATGCAAATAATGCCATTGTTGCGTCAAATTAGCTACTCGAGAGTGTTTTGTCTTTCTGTATTCTTTAGATTCCCCGCGACGAATTCAGGGTTAGAACGCATTATGCGAACATTTTCACATTTTAGAAAGCGAAGGTTCATATTTACATGACTAAAGCGGACAGTGAAAATAATGTGCCGTGTGGAAGCTCATAATAAGTGTGAAATGTTCGTGACTGATTAGTAGGCATTGTTCCGTCATTCGTTTTATGATAATTGATACGGACGGAATATATTTTTGTTTGTGTTCGTGCGTTTCATATTTATAAAAACCTGAGCCGTCTACAAAATAAATTGGTGGAAAGCTGCCATATCCGGTCTTTGAACAAGTCTTTACCTACCTACAATTTGGCGGTGAATTTTGACTAATTTAATTTGAACTTCGCTAGAGAAAACGTCTTTAGGGAAACCTTTTTATTTGAATATATCTATTGTTCCGAAACTTACTTTGAGTTGGTAATAAGAATTTTATTGGGACTTGGGACGACACACTAGCGGCTAATTAGCTGCTGCGTAATGTGTGTGTTCGGGATGAGTGTGTTTTCCGGGAGCCTTATAGTCTATGCTTAGGCAATTTTTCGTTCAAATGCTTTTTCTCGTGACATTTTTTTCTACAGCTTAATGATGGTAATGTCCTGGTTAACAAGTGTTGGCATTCAGTAGGTATGTCTTTAAGGCTTGACATGATAGCAGTAGAAACTATTCCGAAAGTATTGCGTCTCATTGTGGATTAAAATAGTTATGTTACAGGTAAATGGAAATTCGTAACTTATTTCCAAAAAAAAAACTTAAAAAAACAGTCTTAATTTTTCATTCACATAATAATTAATGAGTTAGGTACACACATAATATCGCAAAAAAAATACTAGTTAGGTAATAAGTTTATGATTAAACACAACTTCAATTGTCAATTGACAGCATTTAAATGCGTTTTTTTCTTAAATCATCGTACCTACATTCATTCTAAAACATTCATTCATGTAATTGTCCCCACCTATATTTTTCTCAGCGACGTATTCTTTGATTGGTATAATGCTGTAGGATTAGAAGATATAGTTACAATTTCATAAAAAACAACGGCACCTAAAAGTTCAATAAAGTTTATTCTAAAATTTTCTCAGTTGCACTGATTAATTGTAGTTAACATTTTGAAACTTCATTTTGATCACTGCTTCTTAAATTTTCGGGAGTATCTTAACACAAAATACCAATCAAATAATACCTGCTTCATTATATTTCTAGTATTCAATAACGCTTTTTATAAAAACATTACAGCAATTTTGATAAATAACAATTTGTTTATTCACAGCAAGATTAAAAAAAAAAACTTAAAAACACAATTTGAAAAGCTCTTTGTATAAACAAACGTATTGTATCACCAAAATCACTTGTGAATCATCTATTAAATCACGTGATCACTTGTAATCATCGGCGTCCTGTCCAACTTTCACACAATAATTCTAAACACCGAACACTTTAAATACTCCACTATATGTCCTAAGGGAACCTAACCTTTAAAAACCTTACCTTATCTCGAACTGGGGGTATATCACTAACACTGAATCACGTTATCTCCCACGAGGTAGCTAGGTATATCGTCACCGGTGAAAGTGCGTGTTGCCTGTGCGAGAGTTTAACTTGCAATGAGTGTTGCGCCTTGAACTTCACTATATATATATGATGACCCAGTTATGGTGGCAGCGGCTAACTGTGCTAGTCGGTCCGTCTGTCCGTGTGTCCAACCTGTTCCCATCCCGTTGCGTGCGCTGTTCCCGACTGGACCTTGTCAAGGACATGCGGTTACCGAGCCAACGAAAACTCTTTTGACTTTGAATAGTTCGGATTCCTATGCCATGCCACGAATAATTTAGTATTTCTAGTAGTAGAGTGTAGGTATTAAAGAAAGACTGGCATTAACAGAATGTTTATTTTGTTCCAGGTAATGTCTTGGATGACGCGGCAGCTCTTTACGGTCAGGTAAAAGAAAAATAAGGGTAAGTAAGACACCGTTTACATACAAATATCTGTAACAGGAAACTGGTAAGGATTTAGTTCTATCTATAGATACCTTGTGTATTTTTTTAGACTGTTGTTGGTATAACGGATTGGTGGTCAATTCTGCTAAAGTTCATTAGTTCGCTTGTGAATATGTCAGTCAAGAACGAAAAGAGGTCATTGAACTAGCATTGATACATTGGATATTTTTGTGTACTGGCCAGACTTAACCTCTAACTTAGTTCATAAAAACAGCAACGCGAAAAGATGAAATTTTCCTGCTTTCATACATACAGTTAGAGTTTTTGTCCAATCGTTAAATCCAACATGCGGTCTTCTAATGGGTTCAATAATTCCAACTGTTAAAACATACAACTAACATGCTTATGTAACTGCTAATATATTAATGTAACGTACAACAAATGCCATCTGTTCCTTGGCTGACCCTGTGGTCAAAGGTACATCATCGAACATACAGATGCCATGTTCTGTACATGATTCTGATACCCCCAGCATTGAATGTTTCCCTGATGTCATTTTTGCAACACTGTAGTTAACAATGATAAAAATCATCATTTCCTAACCCATTGAGAATTTTCCTTGCAAAATGATAGTAAAATCTCAATATTTTGAACAGAAATCAAAATTTTACTTAGGTACTTTAAATAATAAAAACATCAGGAAAATCTTGCAAACTAGGAAAAGACCAACGGACATTTTCATCGCTGAGGGGTTCAGGATCACGGGCTGAACTCATGGTGTTCGGATGTGCTATGAAGTCTCTTCCGTCTTGTATACGTTAAATCCTGGAGGATATAGATGGGTAGCTTTTGTGAGTTATTATTCAGGGTTCGAGCTATCTTTACCAACTTTTCGACGCTCATCAATCTCAAGTCTAACCATCATCGTCATCCAGAAATACAAATAACTATTACGATACTGATGTTGACCTACCTAAAATTATCCTTTAAAAGTATGGTCAACTAAACCACACAAGATAAGTCGCACAAGGCAAATACAGTTCAACCCCGCAGACGAGAAACAAATGAAAAAACGAAAAATCGACCATCACTCGATCGATGAGGTCATATGATGTAAACACACCCTTAGTAGGGTTTTAGTCTAAATACGGAATAATACGATAGTCTTATGTTACGTGTGTCACGTGTATTCTAAACAGCCGTTGGATGATATTAACGTACAGTAGCTAATCCATAACTAATTCCTCAAAACGAAACCTACAATAGCTTAAAGGTTATAAGAAATATCAATTTACGCTCTCTTTAGTACATTTTAATATAAACATCAGCTTATTCTAGCTATCTAATTCGCATATTCACATTATTCACCCCCTTTTCTCGATAGATGAAATTTTACCTATTAGCTGAATGAATGACTAAAGTAATCTATTCCTCAATCAATCACATCAAATTAGGTCCAATATCACAAATTATTTCCCATCCGATGGCTTTGTCTTATCAGTTACTTTTCCCAGTAAACTTGATGTGTCTCGTGGAAACTGAAGCGACGAACACCTCGATCCATTGGGCTACATTCTCTTGCTTCTCACGCTTGTCTTAAGTACATAATCACACTGCGATCACTTAATTACTTGGGCATAGTAAAGGCATATCTAATTTTATTTTCCTTCAATGGATTGTGTATAATTCATGTCTTTACGTATTCATTCATTTCATCGTTAGACGCTTAGCCATCAGTCTGCTTACTTTTATTTTTATGATTACATCAAGTCTGAATAAATATTTTCTTTATTTTAATTTTAAATAAGATTATCTTAAATCGTATTATAAAATATCCTTCTTAAAAATAAGCACATATTTTTAATCCTCGTTTGCAGGGGTATTTTCTCTAGCGTCCACATAGCCTTCCTGGTATAATACTGATAGACAGTTGACAGTCGACACAGTTGACACTTGTAGATATAATTCCTCCATGTGCAAAAACTCAGTGCAATTTGGTGTTTGCATGACGTGCTGCATTGTATATTTTAACTTGATATATGTTTTTTAGTAGGATTTTCATCACACGTTAAATAAATTTAGTTTTCTGTTTTCCGCCACTGTCTTATGTTATTTGGGATTGACATGAAACGTCTCTTCCTTAGTTCCATGTGAACGATCGTCCTATAATTAACTTTCTTTTTTTCTCCCTCTCCATCCATCAACTTTGATTTAGATTAACATTAATTACATTATTACCTACAATTGAATATGCACTGATATTAATATATTTCCAGGTACTTGTTCCTGCACCTTCCTGAAGTTAATAGTTATATAAGTTGTTTTTTAAAGGTGATTATGCGTGAGTAACCCCTGTTAACTATTGCATCAGATATCTTTCTTCTACATTGTATTTTCACTCATCATCTGCAAGCGCTTCGATTATCTTATTATATAGCAGTGGCGAAGTGTCCATACAACTCGATTCCTATCGGCTTCCCTTTGAAGGTTTGGAAGTGCAACTCCACCACTATATTGACTATTGGCAGCCGGACTCGAGTATTGCCAAATTTAAGGCATTTATACTAAAGGTATACTCGGTGGTACATCAAAAGAGACGACAAATAATGACACGAAAACTAAGTTTTATTTTGGTCGGCTTCCCCAAGTAAATTGACCCCTCGGTACTGATATATGGCATATTCATTTGTTTGATCTGTTTATTTGGTACCTATTTCTGCTTAATAGTAGAGCTCGCTGAATTAAAAAACACTTGAATTTTAATTAAACAAGTTCGTTCAATTTCTATTTGCTCGCCACGGTGCATTAGGTCTGAATCTATGGCGTTTCGTTTGTAGAATAGTAGGGCAAACAACTTGTGCTTGTAGGTTGTTATTGCTTGTGTGTGTTGTTTGTTTTGACTTTTTGATCAATAAATGATTCTTCAATATTTCGTGTTTTAATTATTTTATTATAGTTACATATTTCTCTTCTAGGCCCGTTCATTGGCCTTTGTTGACCACAGGTCCGTTAGGATAGATGATGAATTGCAATTTCTTTATGTAAGTATAAAAGATATAAATTAAATCACGATGGTAGAGAAGCTGTCTGAGCTAACCAAAACCAACCGTTATGCAGGCTAAAAAGGTTGGTGACCCGTGGGTGCAGTAACAAGTCAAAGTCTGTTCCTTTCTGGTTAGGCTAGTAAAATGTCGCCATATGTCAATTACCTAATATCAAGTTCCGAGTCTGACGTAGAAATTGATTTTCAGCAGACTAATCCAAGAAGAGGTTTTTTTTGCATCACTCAAAATTACATAATAAATGTATAACTGGTTACAGAACTAGCCAGTGGTTTAACATAAGCAGGACCCAGGAAAAATTTAGTTTATTTGTAGGTATAGTGTTAATCGACTTTGAGACAGTGTCTATTTTGAATAGTAGTTGTAAGTACTGTTGCAAGGCACGACTTTCGATTACCGGGTCGGTCAAAGGGTTATTGGGTTTAGTCTACCTGGGATTTCTCCGAAACAGTCGAGTGTCTAGATTTGTGTCCGGTTGATGACACTTGTCTCGCCCTCTTTATATAGGGCTTACTGGCGAAATGTGGGTCTTCTATATGTAGACCTGTTTTATGTCCTTCTGGAAATATAGGCGTGATGTAATGACTCAGTGACGTCGCCATTCAATAGGGTTTTGATCCTTTCAGTAATTGGAGATACGAGACAGAGATCCTGATCCTCGTAAGCTCGAAGACGCTTGGGCTGTAAACTTGCATTAAGTGTGATGCTAAACTTGGCACACTAGGTAGCATGAAAATTGAATAACCTATATTAGGTTTGCATAGGAGACTAACTACACGAAAAACAACCATTATCGAAGTACAGTTCTTCCTATCGTGTGGTTAGTGACTCACCTGGTGTCAGAGATTTAATGCCGCCCATGGACCTCTGACTTGGCATCACACACCCTCGAGAAATATATCTTAGACATGCGCGTTTCCTTCACCTTTTTTGAAGCAAGTGATAATTATACAATGCGCACATTTAAATCCGTAAAGCCAGAGGTGCGTGCCTTGGGGTTGGGTTCGAACTCGAGACCTGCTTTGTCCAGACGCCATCACATCAAGTTACCCCAATGTGTGTGTAATTGAATATGAACCTTATTCTGTTTGCATAAAGTTGAAAAACGATCAAAGAAATTTGACACATTGGGTTAACTTGACGTGCTGGCCTGGTCTGTACAAATACTGAATAGAGTTTTTAGAATTCTTGGGGTTATACTACCTGACGATCGGCCTACTTACTATATTTAGGCATATTCTTTTGTAGACTCAAGTTATTCGTGCATTAATTAATAAAGAACGAAAGTTGAATTGCATGGAAAAACAAGAATTCACTTTCGCTAGCTTCCTTACAGAAGAAAGAGGTCACCGAACTTAACGAGGCCTATAAAATTAAACTGTTTTATTATTGAAGGGTAAATACGACGCTTATAAACAGAAAAAGAAATTAAAGAATGAAAGTTGGAATACAAGGAAATATAAGAATTACTTTCGTTAAGTTCCTCGAAGACTTCTGACTCAATATCGGTCGCAGTATCGTTCATAACCGGAGGACTCTGGCGCCGGAGCAGTGACCCGCCTATGACTCATTTGATTGCATTTCACTTTCTTTTTCGGAAAACCCCACTTATCTCAACGAACATTCTACTCAAGTAAATCCTCAACAAGACTAAACCTCATCCTTCGTTGAGATTAATCCTCAATTGATGAATTAAAATAATAATTTAATCTCACGACTTAATCGTGGACTTTCTCGATGCATAGAAAGTGACCTCGGAGTAAGTAGAGGGTTAAATATGAAACGTAAACTGAGTACAATTTGTATAAATGTGATAACTATACGTAGGCCATCTTCATAATATTTTGAAGAGATTTTAGAGTTCACCTTTAACATTAGGATAGAGGTGATAACTGAAAGCTGAGTATTTTAAGTAGTGCATTTTTATGGTGTTTGGTGTTGACGGGATGATGGGTGAAAATTCGATGACCTATAAAGCTGTTTGTAGGTCTACAGAGGTAGGTAGGTATAGAGGCCAGCACATCGAGCTATCCCAATGTGCCAAATTTCTTTGATAGTTTTTCAATGAGAAAGCTTCGCAGTTTGGGTGTTTACATGAATTGACAGCCTACACAATATGACCTCCACAACGATAACCCCTTTGTTAAATTTGTTGTCAGACTGGGTTCCAACTACCTACTCGTAAAACTACTGTTAAACTTTGCGAATGCCAGTCAGGACCAATTGCCTGATGGGCATTCCGAGGCATGGAAAGGCCATAACCCACCCTCGGCTCGGCCTTGGATCGATCCAACAGAATTTAGCATTTTATGGACCACCGTCATCTCAACTAACGGTTACAATATTGATTCGAATTGTGAGTCGGAACTTACAATATTTCTTTGACACACTTGCGTTTCCAGCATATAGGACGGAAGAAACTCAATCGTTACGTTCATAGTAAAGAAGTGCTCGCAGATAGCTGCGTGTCCGGTAATATTTGTCAATTTGCATGTAGCTGCGACCATTCGACGGTAACTGTAAAGTTGGAATGTGAGCTCGACTTGCCTACCCACTTCTCTCCTCCACTGATCTAAATATGAGGAGCAGTTTCGATAATCATCGGTCTTGATTAAGGTTTGTGTAAATCTTGTTGACGCTGTCGACATTAGAGCTATAGATCTAGGTTTGATATCATTACAGGTATTAATCAGTGGGCCTAGCATAAACGCGCGCAGTAAACGTAACCCAAATCGCTGATTTTATCGTAAATGCAACACTATCCCAAAGCATTTCGTTTCTGGGAACACGCTCTATGGTATCCCGCGAAAATTAAATTACATCAAACGGTTGAATAACTATTACATACAATTATAAGGCTATTTGAATCATTAATTTGTTGTTTGTCTATGTTGTACATTTTAGAACATAGTAAATTATCATACATTTACGGCATGTGAAGTCAAGTCAGAGGTGGGGGCGGCATTAAAGCTAAGAAGAAAAATATGAATAAATTCTTAAACTGTAAATACACTTTGAAATTATTTTTCAGTTAGTAAAACAATCTTATTCGCACGTGCGTGCTAGGCCTGCAAGTGCATATCAATGAACCATAAAAGCCTTATTACAAGATTTCATTGGATGTTGCTTTAGCACTGCTGATAAGGTGATTATGGTCACGATCAAAGTGGGTAAACTAAACTGGATACCTTCTCTACTTACATATAAATTAAATCCTCGACTCCTCGGGCAATAAAATAACACGTACCTATCTAAGCTTAGTGTTGTTTTGTTGTTGAACTGAATGAAATAGAAAAACATTAATCGGCAACAGCTTGAAAACATGCACGGAAAATATACTAGGTATATCCGACTAATATTATAAACGCGAAAGATTGTGAGGATTAGGGCTTGCAATATCCGTTCGTTTTTACTATCCGGATAATACGGATTTTAAAAAATTGCTATCCGGATTATCCGGATATTTCGGATAATACGGATATTTTTTTGTTTTTATTATAAATTAAATTAATAAGCTTTTGTAACACGTTCTAATTAGTCTCTCAGGCAAAATGACAAGAAATATTAAACTATACCAATATTTCAAGTAACAATTACAAAATTGTTAACTTTCTAAAATTTTGCTTTAAAACACCGATATCGCACTATACAATCGAATGTACTTTTCTCATACTAACAATTCTAATTAAACATGAGATCTTACATTTATTACAAATCATAACATCGCAATCCAATCGACCTGTATAAAACATTATAATGTGAGTGCTTTTTGTATTTTTTCTATTTTTTTTTCTGTTATTACCGTGCTTGTTAGTAATCCTAAGATTTCTGTAACATACTTTGTTTCTACCTGTAATTGGCTATGCGTTGCTTATTTAGTTGTTAACCATCTATTACAGCTGTTGCGTACACTTGGATTGTGGAATGAGCTCCCTGCCGAGGTTTTCTCAGAGGGCTACAGTATGGGGTTCTTCAAAAGGGGAGTAGATAGGTTTTTAAAGGGTCGGCAACGCGCCCCTGGTATTGAAAGAAAGAAAGAAGAAAGATAATAATATATTTTTAAATGATGCTAATGTTTGATCTTGTCTCCCTGACACAGGCAAAGCATTCCATAACCGTATAGCCTCCACTGAGAACAATTTTCCGTAGAAATTAGTGGTATGCATGGGCCTAAAGATTCAAGTTTTTTGATGACCTCAGATATATCATGATGTGTGTCATGAAGAAACTTGAACATGTTTTGATTGATACGTTTTCAGTTGAAGAAGAGCAACCTTCTTTATATCGTGTATTGTCCGTAGAAGTTATGACTGTTTGATTTGGTTGTTGTGTGTTAAACGTGGATATAATTTTAATAATCGCTAGTCTCACAGATTCGTTGGAAGTTTTTTTGTTCTTAATAAAAATGTGAGAGGTTTTGTAAATGCCACTATAGCGATTGATTTTGAAACTCTGGTCCAGTCTTCTTTTACCGTGCGTGCCGTAAAATACAACACAATCTTGAAAATGCGTGCAGTATGGATGTGTGTCATTTGTTTGATTTAATAAATGAATTGATTGATTGATAAAGTTGGCCAGTGGTCATTAATTTTAATAATAATGTTTGTTAAAAGAAAACTCAGGCATAATATTTGTACAAGCTAAGTTAGGTCGGTCTAATTGGTGTGGAGTGTCCATCTGTAGCCAAGCAGAGCTAAGCAAAGCCTGTATTTTGGCTATGTATATAGAATGTTGGAATTAATTATAATCTCTGCCACTAAATTGACTCAATATTATGATGTGTATGACAGCATGTATGAATGTAAACGAAGCAAAAGAATTATGTCAGAATCGTAGCACATGGCACTCTGTACTTTCTCATTTCAACCTACCCTCATGAAAAAAGGCGTGCGTTTATGTATTTATGTATGATTTGGGAAGTAAAAAAACAAAAGCGAGAGTGATTAACTATATTGAAATAATAAATAACGTAGTAACAGTAATGCTCATTACAGATGACAGCTTTTTATTTAATATTTCAAAGTGAAATAGAACTATCCGTAATATCCGAAAAAACCGGATTGTCATGCAAGTAAAATCCGGATTTTAAAATCGGCGGATATCCGGATAATACGGATATCCGGATATCCGGATTGCAAGCCCTAGTGAGGATGGATGGACGGAAGGATGTTTGTTACTCTTTCACGTAAAAACTACTGAATGGATTTTAATTAAGTTTGGTATGGAGTTAGCTGACTCCCTGAATTAACACACAGGCTTTTTATCCCTGTATTCCCACGGGAACGTGACCTACGCGGGTGAAACCGCGGGACGTCTGCTAGTCTAATAATAATAATAATAAGAAAAGAGCAACTAAAAGCTAAATTGAAAGCGCACGGGAAATAGATAGTTTAGTCTAATAACAATAACAATAAAATATAATATGTTTAAAAGAAATGAAAACTGAAAAGTGCTTTGAGATTAGCATTCATAAGGTACCATACTCACCTAAAACGCAACATCATTATCGAAAATGTGATCCATTACAGCTTGATTTGGCTGGAAGACACTTGATTCACGAGAAAGCATAGCCATGATTAACCTTTTCCTAAGACATGAGTTATAGATGATCATTTTAGTGTTTATTCACCGTAGACGGAACTTGAGAACTGGGACACCATCATCTTGCCCCCATAGTGGTTTTATATGAACCGCAGAAGGCGGGCCCAGTACTAGATCCAACTCATCGCTGAGGTAGGTATGGGGTCAGGTGCTTGTAAAAGTTGCTATTTCGGTAACATGTCTTGTTAAGATAATATATGTTTGAATGAGCAGTATAATTGGACAATTGGACAACCATAGGGCTTAAGTACCGTAGTAATAAGTTATGGTTTGTGATGCCCATTTTCAGTAACTTGGTGGCATGCCCCGGCAAAACTTCGTTTCGCCTTAGAATCAATTTTTTAGTCTTATTTAGTTGTTATCTGTTTACATCTTATTCACAGACCTACTGAATATAGGTACACAAAATTTTATATATGCATCTAGTTATATAAATAAAAACTATCATAAACTAAGAAATGTCTAAATAATTGTAAATGTAATGTCTAGTCTAGTCTCTAGTCAAAAATAGGTAAGTACCTAAACGTTTGAGTCATTATTAAAGTAGGTATATTAATTATTGTCGTCGGGAAGACTGAGACCTAAGTCACGGAACTATCTAGTCAACTCAACTGTCAAGTTAAGTTCTAGATAGAATACAAAATGCTCGTGGCGTGAATGAAAACAATTGACTATCGCATACCAACGCGCACTATAATTATATTTGAACAACACTAATCTCACTGCTGAATTAATTAGGCTCGTAATTAGTAAATTCACGGATAGGATTTAAGTTTAATTTATTTGTAACAGTTTCGCCCTACGTAGCATACCTACCTAAAGATTTTACTAAAGTAATAAGAATATTCATAAATTAGAATGGATAAGATGTTAAAAAGTTACTTAAAAAGTGTTAACAGTTAGTGTAAAGTTCGTAAACGAAGGTATTTGTAAACGTTGGTTGACATGGGTGATAATTTTGAATACTGGTCAAGTAAGTGGAAAGTTTGCTTTTCTTCCAAGTTTGCAGGCTGACCTCGAACTTACCAGTTATTCTCGTTAAATATCAGTTCATGGTGCAGTGAGAATTACTTCGAGACTCTTCTAATATAATGTGTAAAGAGAATGCTACCAGTCGCAAAATCTGAACGAGTAATATCTAAAACTTGTGTCAATCAATTTCACTTCCTAGCTCAGACACCTTATAATTTCAAACTAATTGGATACCTACATGGAGAATAGAGAGTTACCTAAAATAAAAACTATTACCTTTCATTGTAATTGACAAAATTACACGTCGTTGTTTAGAAAGATAAACAGACTAGCTGTGTCCGCGTTTTGGTTCGCGTAGAATTTGATGGGTTTTATTTTTTTGCAAATTTCTCTTAATTTTTCTATAAAACATGCCTACTCCACTACTCTACTTCTCTTCTTCTACTTAAATATTCTTGACTCTTTAGAATATCAGCTATCAGACAGTGGAAATCTCGTAGAGATCAGGCCAGACGTTGTGAAGATTATCCCAGCAGACAAACAGACACAACACGACTACTTATATTTTGGTTTGGTGGATAGACATACTTTCTTATGCATTTAGTAAAAAGCTGTTATTTTGACACTTCAAAAAGACACTTAATTTTTATGTATTTTATGTAAGTAACAATGTAGGTAAGTGTATAGAAAACTCGCAGATATGTATCTGGCATAAACGAATTTGCAACAGATAGGTGCGAATCCAAATAAAGATACGTTCAAGGTAAACAAATAACCCGATGTGTAAACATAGCGCTCAGTGGGCCAGTAGGACATCAGCGAAATGGTAGCTTTCGTTCTTACTACCAATGACTGACTATTATCAAGGCAAGGCAGCGTGACCTAGAAGGACACGCCGCATTCCGACCATGTTAGTGGCCGAGTGCGTGCCACCGTGACTGTCGATAATCATTTTGTTTAGGCTAAACACTTAGGTACAGGTTGTTTTACACACTATCTATTTTATCTGTCAATAGTCATTCCTCCTTATTTATTGTAGGAATTATTTTATTCATTTGTAGATACAGATATGTAGCCGCGAGCTAGGGGCGCGGCAACTTATATTGACATCTCTAACTGACTTACAGCTTTAGAAAAGTACAAAGACTAACGGTGACGGATAAGCACTAAGTGAGATAGAGATTTCAAATTAGTGTTTACTTTGAACTTCGCCATGTTATAGGATGTTCTTGATGTTTTCTGTAGACATATCATAGAAATCGATACTGAAAATAACATGACAACATCTGATTCTTCTACCTCAGAACTTAAGCATTTAGATACGTTTTTTCTATAATTATCTGATTATTATGCATCAAAACATCGCGGGACTCATCAACAAGGCAGATCAACTAACAATACATCTGCAAGATCTAGCCGAACAAAAAAACAGTATAGACATAATTTGCGTCACGGAACACTTTATGGAGCAAGGACAAGAGGACCTTCTTTCATTATCTAATTATAAACTAGCCAGTTACTATACAAGAAGTACGAAAAGAGGGGGAGCCTGTATTTTGGTAAAATTTGGTCTCCAATACAAAGAACTTACGAATGTCAGTAAAATGTCAACTGAAGGTGTAGTCGAAGTATGTGCAATTGAACTGATACCACATAATACAATCATTATTTGTATCTATAGAGTACCAAGGTTAAACAACTTGGAGGTTTTCTACTCAAAATTAAACATTATATTATCAAAATACTGCTATGACTCGAATAAAAATGTTATTCTATGTGGTGATTTTAACATTGATGTTTTAAAACAAGATAAATTATCTCTTGAATTTACTAGTTTTCTATTGAAGTTCAATTTATATTTGCAAATAAATCAACCAACTAGATTACAAAGCAATACGTGCATTTTATAATTTTGCTCATAATATTTCACGAAAATGTACTCATAGTGTCCTTGATCTACATATGTCGGACCACACCGCACAAACTTTAAAGATTCCTGTAAAAAAGACATGTTTAATGAATAGTTGGGTTATAAAAGAGCGTGACTATAGTAATGAAAACTTGGCGAAATTCAAAGACTGTCTCAAATCAATCTCTTTTTCTGATGTCTATCTAACTAACGACCCTAACGTAGCATACAACAACTTTTTAGAACTACTCCAATTGTTTTATAACTTATGTTTTCCGATTATGTACAAAAAAAGAAAATTAACAAAGAAACCTAATTGGCTAACACCTGGTATAAGACGGTGTAGCCAAATAAAAAGGCAGTTGCTCTGGCACCATAAAAAGACTCCATCTAAAATAAACGTGATGAAACTTAAAAATTATTTAAATAGACTTAAGAAAATTATAAAACTGACACAACTAGCAAAAAATAATTATAAAATAGAGACAGCATTTAATAAATCTAAAATGACATGGAAAATTATAAATGAAAATAGGAGCAACTTTCCACCAGAGTATATAAAAGAAATAAATTATGACGGAGCTACATTAACTTCACCCAAAGATATAGCAAATACTTTTAACGACTACTTCATAAGCCAAGCAGAAAAACTTGCAACTGCTTTGACACAACTGACGACTGACAATGCAATTAATTTCTCCGTACAGTCAATGTTCTTAGCCCCTATAGTACCAGGTGAAGTAAAAACAATTATAAATAATTAAAAAAATAAAAATAGTGTAGGATATGACAACATCTCAACAAAGGTCCTAAAGTGCGTCTCAGAAATAATATCACATCCTCTTAGCTACATAATTAATTTAAGTATTGTGTCTGGAACCTACCCGGATAAGCTTAAGCCCACTGTCATAAAACCTATATTTAAAAAAGACGATAAGAAAGATGTAAAAAATTACAGACCAATAGCTCTTATTCCGGTAATATCCAAGATATTTGAAAAATGGATCTATAAGTCCATAGACAGATACCTCAACAAACATAGCATACTTGTAAAGGAACAAAAAGGATTTAGGAAAGATCATTCAATAAATATGGCATTATATGACTTTCTTAATGTTATCATAACTAACATGAATGATCGAGTTCCAATTTCAGCAATATACATGGATATGACTAAGGCTTTTGATTTGGTCAACCATGATATACTGCTGAGCAAGTTAAACGCGTATGGGATAAGGGGAAATGTTTTAGCACTCATTAAATCGTATCTAACAAATAGAACACAACGTACAGAAATAAGTCGTTTTTATGAAACTAATAAAACCGTTAAATTACTAAAATACATATATAAAGATCGAATAATATCTTATGGCGTGCCCCAAGGCAGCGTCCTAGGGCCTTTATTATTTCTTATATATATTAATGACTTCCCTCAGAATATACCCTATCCTATGACATTGTTTGCTGACGACAGTACTATCATTGTTAGACTTAGCGAGAATAATAAACATTTTGAAGCTGACGTTATTGACGCATTACGGAAAGCCGTTATATGGTTGGAACAAAACAATTTAATAATAAATTTAAAGAAAACAAAAATCATGAATTTTCGTCAAAGAGTAGCTAATTCGGAACTCAATATAAGCTTTAATAATGAAGCAATTGAAGAAGTTACAAATACGAAATTTTTAGGCTTAACAATTGCCAATCAACTTAATTGGAAACAACACACTTCAATATTAATTTTAAAAAATAGTAAATTTGCTTTTGCTTTATATAAATTAAAGAAAGTAGTTAATCAAGCAGCAGCAGTCACTGCTTACTATGGATATGTTGATTCTATGCTACGCTACGGAGTCATGTTTTGGGGTTACTCAAGCAATAGAGACATGGTGTTCAAATCTCAAAAGAGATGCATTAGAGCTATTACAGGCATAAACGTAACTGATAGCTGCAAACCTTATTTTATATTGTTAAAAATACTGACTTTACCTTGCCTGTACATATTTGAGACTGCTTTATTTGTTAAAAAGAACATGCATCTATTCAGAAAAGCGTCAAAGCATCGCTATAAAATTATTAGACCACAAAATAGACATGAATTATGCGTTCCACCATCAAAAACCGCCTTGATGCACAAAAGCATACTTTGCATGGCCCCAAAAATATTTAATAAATTACCTAATAACATTAAGGACATAATAAATATTACTCAATTTAAGAACAAACTAAGACAATTACTATTGGAAAAATGCTATTACACTATTGACGAATTCCTTATTGATAAATTGTAAGTTATTGACATTTACATTGATACTTATTTAATCTTGACATTGATATTTATTTAATCTTGACATTGTATTATCGTTATTTTCGTTAATTACATAAGTGTCTGCAATTGTTAATGTTTTTTTTATTATTATTATTATTTATATTATAATCTGTGAGAGTGTACACCTTTAAGGTAGATTACTTAAGGAACATTTTTTTAGTAAATAAGATCTCATGTACCATTAATCACACTAATAAATGAATTTGAATTTGAATTTGAAATTTGAATTTGAATTTGAATTTGAATTTGAATAAGCTGAACGCTGTGAGCTGAATATCTGATATAAGTATATAGGTAGCTGTTGAGCTCCTATGTTGCCGTAGTTACTAAAAAATGTCTACCAGTTGTAGGTAATACCGTTGATTTTGATTACCCTTCCTACTACTCCAGCATTGAGCTGTTAGAAGGGAAAAAATAAATAGCTCGTGTTACTGTCGTAAAATTACCTACTTTAAAAGAAAACCAATTTTATTTCTAAACTAATTTATGGTTTCTATAAAGAAACCATAAATTAGTTTAGAAATAAAACATGAACATATTTTTTTAATTCTAAAATAAAAAAAAAGGAAAATCAGCGCAATTTCAGGGGGGCAGCCTACTGATATTTCTGCATTTATCAACTGCATCTGGAATGAATGTAGGTACCTAATACTCGCTAACTTTATTCAGAATCAAACAAGATTTGATTTCTTTTCACACAACGCCATTTAGTTCCAATTTAAGTTTGACAGCTTGTGTTATGGGTACTAAACAGCTGATAAACATACTTATATATTTCTAAATACATGATCACACACGATCGTGCTCATCACACAAACATTTGTCCTGGGTGGGAATCGAACCCACTACCTCCGGCATAGCAGTCAGGGTCACTAACTACTAGACCAACAGGCCAGTCAATCGTCGTCGTCAGTAATACTTTGTCCGATCTGGTTTCGAGCCAGCTCCTCGTGCTCAGCAGTAGCGCTTGCAACCATTGGACCAAGGAGGCAGTTTATTACGTATTAACCAAACATGTACCTAAAGCTTTATATTTCACTCAATACTTAATGTCTAGCGTACAAAGTTTTCATCGCAATGAATCACATCACATCACATAATAGTAAGTAGGTATGCGTCTTCAATAAAGACATTTTCAATACTTACATGATATTTTCACTCACGTCACCAACAATGGCTTGGCTTTGATACAAATCACAAGTTGGCAATGTCACAGTCATAGAAAGTGAAGACTGCCCCAATGTGAAGCAGAACGGATCGCTTGTACCAAACAACAATGGGTTACATTAGATACTATTGTGGAGTATGGACCGCCCCTAATTATAATAGGTATGGCGCCTTCATCACCGCTTATGCGTAATGGAGCGTTTTTGATGAAGACTTTTCCCACGCACTGTGTTTGGCATCCAGTGGGAAAATATTTTCATAAGTTCAATGTGTTTATTTAGAACTAGCAGATGTCACGCGGTTTCACCTGTGCAGTTCCCGTTCTCGTAGGAATACAGAGATAAAAAGTAGCCTATGTCATCCAGGGACAGTGTTGCTTCCCAACGGTGAAAGAATTTATCAAATCGGTCCAGGAGTTTCGGAGCCTATTCAATGCAAACAAACAAACAAATCTTTCTCTTTATAATATTACTTGACTTAATGTCCTATGTCCCCTAGGTGGGGCAGAGGGCGTCCACAGATGTCTTCCATCGCGATTGGTCTTGAGCTTCACGCTTCATCTGGCTCCACGTCAACCCGATGCTCGCCGCTTCTGCCAAAACGGTGCGACGCCAGGTTTGTCGGGGACGGCCACGCTTCCTTTTTCCTAGGGGATTCCAGTCCAACGCTTGTTTAGGTATGTGGTCGGGGTCCCTTCGGAGCGTGTGGCCAATCCATCTCCACTTGCAACGCTTGATCTTGTCGTCGATCGGGCTCTCGTGGCATCTCTCCAGCAGTTCAACGTTGGAGATGGTCTCGGGCCAGTAAATACCGAGAATGCGTCGAAGACAGCGGTTGACGAAAACTTGGATTTGGCGTGAGATGTCCCTTGAGACCTTCCACGATTCGCACCCGTAAAGCACGGACTTCACATTGGACCCGAAAATCTTAAGTTTAATCCTTTGGGTCAGTTGCCGCGACTGCCAGACAGGTTTCAGCTGCGCGAAGGATTAAACTTAAGATTTTCGGGTCCATAATATTAGGTAGTATAGATAAGATTTCGTAATTCTTCAACTCCTTTTTCTTTTCTTATACCGGTCGATTCAATAGTAAAAATACTGACTTAAAACTTGTGTGAATGTAACTGTGACAGCTCAATTCAAGCCACCATGGGGTGAATTTTTACAGAGTAGCATTGCTGTTTGCTAATTAATTTCGATGCGGGACCCAAGACAGGATTGCCCCAAAATAAAACGATTTCATAAACCAAGTGTCCGACTGCCTCGTTAGTAGTTGCAAGCGTCACTGCTGAGCAGGAGGTCCTAGATTCTATTCTCAGGTCGGACAAAGTTTATTGGGTTTTTTTAATCTGGAATAACAAATAAATAAACATTCCACAAATTTTACACAACGTCATCTAGACCCAAACTAAACAGAGCTTGTGCTATGAGTACTAGACAACAGATAATCATACTTAAATATTTCTAAATACATACATAATATGGATAAATTACACCCAGACACAACAAATGATCGTGCTCATCACACAAACATTTGTCTTGGGTGGAAATCCAACCCACGGCCTCCGGCATAGCAGTCAGGGCCACTAACCATTAGATAAACAGGCCAATCAAATAGGCTGGCGCACTATTGGGTATGCAGATGACAGCACTGTTGTCGAGAGCTACATGTCTGACGCACGGGCTAGTGGGTCACAGATCCAGTCTCTCCGAGAAGCTATGGTCGAGCGCTTGAACTTGTCCTTGAAGGCAGTCGCCGAGTGGGGTGATGCCAATTTGGTCAAGTTCAATGCTGCGAAAACCCAGGCGTGTCTGTTTTCGGCTCCATCTTTCCGAGGTGTAACCGTGCCGATAACCGACCATCTTGATCTTCTTGGTGTAACGTTGTCATCCTCTCTCAATTTTAGCTCTTACATCGAGGCAAAGGCTCAAATAGCTGCAAAAAAGTTAGGTATCTTAGCAAAGGTGAGACGTTACTTCACGCTGGAACAGCTGCTCAACCTCTATCAAGCGCAAGTTCGGTCGTGTATGGAGTACTGCTCTCATCTTTGAGACGGATCCGCCAAATACCAGCTTGATGCGCTTGAGTCTATTGAGAAACGAGCCAAGAAGATCATCGGCAATGATGCACTCGTTGAGTCAAAACTTCAAAGTCTTGAGCATCGACGCCGAGTTGCTAGCCTGTCGGTTTTCTATCGGTTATATTTCGGAGAGTGTGCATCGGAATTGCACGATTTAATTCCACCAAGCCCTTTCCATCATCGGACCACCAGAAGTACAGCACTGCGCCACCGGTACATGGTAGATATCCCAACCATACGTAAACTAAACTCCTAAACTCTATGGAAACACATTCATTGTGCGAACAGCCAAAGAGTGGAATTCCCTGCCGGTGTCGGTGTTTCCTGATAGCTACAACCTAGGGGTCTTCAAGTCAAGAGTGAGCAGGTTGCTTCTAGGCAAGCGTGCTTCATCGTCGACCACATCATCGCTTACCATCAGGTGAGATAGTGGTCAAACGCGTGCCTATCAGTAATAATAATAATAATAAAAAAAACTATTACATGGAACTAGAACATAACTGGTGAAATGTGAGTGAGAAATAGGATGAAAAGAGCATCACCGCACAATCTGTTACTAAAATCTCCCAATTGAACATGAACCTAATTCTGTTAGAACTAAAGTTGAAAAACTATCACAGTAATTTGACACATTGGGGTAGCTTGATGTGCTGGCATCTGTACAGTGTAATTGCTCTGGTGCCCCAACTTTAAAACCTCATTATTTTATTTTATGATATTCAAAAGAAAGTGAAGTTTCCAATTCGGTAGTTAAAGTCAAGTTGGCCTGCTTAAATCCTGATCCCAAATGAGACAGCAGTTTTTTATCAATCTTGGATTAGATGACAAGTGGGGCAGTAAACAAAAAAACTGCATTCAAAAGCGTGCGTGGATCAAGTCTTCGTTTTTTTATGTCATCCATGTTTTAAAAGTAAATTGCTATCGTTTAGAGTCGATATGTGGCTACGAATATCTATGGTGGCTAGCTAATATTCCTGTATAAATGCTTGTACTACTCGTATATTCAAGATTTACATAGATTTTATTTATTTATTTATTTATTTAATACTTCAAGCACACAAATGTACATAGGCGGACTTAATGCCTAGATTAGATTTTCAATTCTTTTGAAACGTGTTTTCTAAAATGCCTACTAGGTTGACAGATTTTCATTTGTTATGTTTATTTTTATGATTTTTGGGGTTCCGTGCCGATATGGAATCCGAATGGTGCTACTTCTTTTGTCTATCACTGCTACTTTTTACTTAACAAGTAAACGATGGAAACTAATTTTAATATTGTAAGTTTTCTTGCCATAGGACCCGAAATAGTGGGTGGAAATTTCAAAGTGGTCAAAGGCCAAAATTCTATTATCTGAAAGGGATCAGTTTGATCAATACAATTAAATTATTGATATAAATTAAATTCATAAACTATGCCTCGATGTTTAATGTAAGTAATTTTCCAAATAGGTTAGTCTAGGCTACATCATTACTGTTACAATAAATTTAAAAAAAAACCGGTAAAGGCACTTAATATATTTTTTTTACAAAATTAAAAAAGAGTAGAGAGGACGTTCAAATACAAAATGGTTTCAAACCAAATCATTTTACAGGTGTATTTCAATAAAAATGTCAATTGTACAAACCATGTCCCGCCAATAGGCATACAAAATAACAAATGGTCAAGAAATATTCACATCAAACTATAAGATCATGTTAATAAAATAGGAAAAATGACATGAAAATATAAGAGAAACAAAAAATGCACGCGGACGAAGTCGTGAGCGAAGTGCTCGGTATAAAACTAGTCATTTAAACTAGGAAAATCCTGTATCATAAAGGATAGTGGTTAGGCGCTTATTATCGAAGTGGATCAAGGTTCAGACAATAGTCATTTGTTAAGTCTAAGGCCTTTCCTTGAAATAGGCCATCTAAAACACAGTGCCTAAACAGTCATAGCCTTAAACACACCCATGTAGATAGAACTGACGATAACATCTGTTTGTTATTGATAGTAATTTTAAAATATGAAGGAATAAAGTCGTACATATTTCGTATCTATTCTGTAAAAAAAAATGATCGGAAATCCGTATCAAAATACAGATATTTTGATACGGATTTCAGCACAAGTTGGTGAATTTATTTCGGAAGTTTTGTTTTGACGAATTTGTCGTATTAACCCAACTATAAAACCTTGTGTAAAACTTTATCAATACGTTATTTTTAATTGTGATTTTAAATTACTTATTTAATTAAAATTAACCACTGTGGCAATGTAAATGTATATACATTTTATCTTTGTTAGCCTTATTTTAAAATATAATAGAGTTTTATTGTCTTTAATATACTTATTTTATTGTATTTCTTAGTATGGTAGCCAAAGCCGATGTCAACTGTTCTGCAAGTGTGTATAAAAAAAAACAACTGTAGGCACTAATAAAAGTCTTCGATTGATACATTTAAACTCAATGTAGACCTTGATGCAGTAGTATGCGATTAAAACAGACAAAATACGAAAGTACGTCATAAATATTATAATTGTTAGAACATTTAATATAAATTATTCCACATCCAGATACACAGAGCTTTAGGGAAACAGCTCACAATTTTATAGTATAGACAACATAATGTAGACATCTCGATACTTTGACGTGTCGTGTCGTGTGACCACAGAGTACACATTAAATATTCTGTCAGCACACCAGTAGAAAGTACATAAACCTAATTGTTCTAATTGTTATAAAGTTGAAAAACTATAAAAGGAATTTGACACATTGGGGTAGCTTGATGTGTTGGCGTCTGTACATTGAATATACTGTCATCACACCAGTAGTAGGTAGTTAACTAAAGGTAAACAATCTTCACAAGTCTTTTTACATCAACGCTTATTATTTAAATACAACTACTGTTTAAACAAATTGTTTAATTGATCATGATATCTTTTTTGTTGTAGGTATCTAAATTTGTTTTCAGCTGCATTTTATTTTTAAACTGTGTTATTAACTAAAAATACATAAGTATCAAAATTGTTTACCTTTTCTTAACTACCTAATCGGATGGAGTACAGCGTGAAGCATGGGCAGGTCGCTATTTAAAAACAAAAATAATTAGATATTCAGACACTTAGATACGCATATTCCTAAAAGTAAATATAAATAAGTAGATACTTATTAAGTTACATAACGTAGGTGTGTTTCAGCTTTACAGTTTTAAAAGAGATAATTATTACGTAACTTGGTTCTAGGTATTAAACACTTCACTGTTTATACACACATCAAAAGTGTCTAGGGATCAACATATATTTTAGCAATAACTTTTCTCCTGATTGATATTAATTAAAATTTTCTTTAAGGATTCATCAAATAAAGTGTTTTCGTTTCTCACAGTAACGATAAACCAAGTCACCTTTGCATTAATAAAGAAATTTGCCGTTTTCCTAATAAAGGGATTTTTTACATTTGAACCACTAACATTAAAGTTCGAAAAAAAGACTGAAATAACAGTTTTCTTTAAAATTTTATTGGGTAACTTAAACAATTAATAATCCGTGTTTCTACCGCGAACACTAACAACACAAGAACATCGGTTTGGCATACTCAAAATGAGTTCATCCAAATCACGCTGTGGAATGGCCGCCCATGTTCGTTGCAACAACAAAAAAGGTCTTCTTGCGACTGGATACCCTCCATATTCGGCAGAGCTCTTCTCTGTAGCATATCCCATGCATGCTCAATCGGGTTCAAGTCTGGCGACAGAGCAGGCCAGGGCAGGACATTGATGTTAGCTGCGGCGAGAGTCTGTCTTACAACTCGTGAGGCTTCATCACTCTTCAGGGAACTTAATTAGCGACCAAACAGTCAGAAACCGCTTGCATGAAGTGAACCTTCATTCCCGAAGACCGCTACGGGTACCACCTATAGCAATGCACAATCGTAGGATTCGATATCAATGGGCTCTTGAACACAGAAATTGGGCAGAAGAACAATGGCGTTTCGTGTGCTTTTCTGATGAGTCTCGTTTTGGTATGAGACCGGATACAAGACGTATACGACACTGGAGAACCCCTGGACGCCAACAGCGATTAAAATCCTGCCAGGAAGTCCATCCTTATAGTGGTGGAACCATCATGGTATGGGCGGGTATTTGGATCGGCGGAAGAACTGAGTTGATTTGGATCAGAGGCAACCTCAACGCTCAAATTTATGCTGAGACGATTGTATTAGACGTCATCGTTCCTATACAAGTGCAAATCGGTCCCTTATTTCAGTTAATGCATGATAATGCACGACCGCACACCGCAAGAGTTGTAAGACAGACTCTCGCCGCAGCTAACATCAATGTCCTGCCCTGGCCTGCTCAGTCGCCAGACTTGAACCCGATTGAGCATGCATGGGATATGCTACAGAGAAGAGCTCTGCCGAATATGGAGGGTATCCGGTCGCAAAAAGACCTTTTTTTTGTTGTTGCAACGAACATGGGCGGCCATTCCACAGCGTGATTTGGATGAACTCATTTTGAGTATGCCAAACCGATGTTCTTGTGTTGTTAGTGTTCGCGGTAGAAACACGGATTATTAATTGTTTAAGTTACCCAATAAAATTTTAAAGAACACTGTTATTTCAGTCTTTTTTTCGAACTTTAATGTTAGTGGTTCAAATGTCAAAAATCCCTTTATTAGGAAAATGGCAAATTTCTTTATAAATGCAAAGGTGACTTGGTTTATCGTTACTGTGACAAACGAAAACACTTTATTTGATGAATCCTTAAAGAAAATTTTAATTAATATCAATCAGGAGAAAAGTTATTGCATAAATATATGTTGATCCCTAGACACTTTTGATGTGTGTATTAACCAAGTAACTAGTAAGTAAGTTGTAAACAAAACTTTTACTATAAGTAATAGGACCTATTAAAGGTGTCATTGATTAATTAACGAAGTAAAAAGGTCTTTATTTAATACCGTAGACGATTATTTCTTAGCTCGTTCTCTCTTCATCAATCAAAGTTGTATGGAAGCCGCTTCTCCCATGGTTTACGAAGTGTGCTCGTTGATTCAAAACAAATTAAATTGTAATAAGTTAAAAGTTTGTGAGAAAAAGGCGTCTCATACTGACACGATAACCTATAGCTAAAATCAATCATAAAGACTTTTACATGGTGGATTCATTAAAAAGAAACACAATGTGAACTTTAATAATGTCGAAAGTGTGTTTGTCCCAAATAATCAATAGCTTCTAATATCCACCAAATAACTACTATGTTTGGTCAGATGTTAAATCAAACCTCTTCTTCATATGTAGAGCAGCAGTTCCGTCAATTATATAGAAACGCGTAAACAACTACTTCACTAATTTTAGTTAACTAACATTAAGTTAAATTGAAACAATTACACTTGGTATAGTTTCCCTCCGTCGCAGGTGAACGTCTGTGGTCTCATACTTTTTGTCTTCAACGTAATTTGGGCGCTTTTTACCGACGCTTGCGCCTCGGTCCCCACCGGCTCACTTTCTCTGGCGACTCGCTTTGACAAACCATAAAATATATTTGTACAAGTTAATATCTACTAGTGAGAAATGATTGACCCCGATAACTGCATCGCGATGAGTTCCGTAGCCTTAATGCATCGGAAACTAATTCTATTTACATATTTGAATATTTTGAATCGATTATGTTACCTACTCACATAGAACATCTACCTGTTTTTTTTAGACAAACTGGTTTTGTTTATACCTACAAAAATAAATTAGAAATTATTTACGTTTGTTAAACAGAAGCAACAATGACTGTGCTCTTTTTCAAATTCAGCTTAAGGGGTCATTAAATTGTTGCCAATTGACAATAAACAGTCACCTAAAAAGTATCTGTTGAGTAGGAACAACATGAATAAAAACAATAAATTAGTCGTGCATTATGATAGAAACAGACACACGTTTTTCCTCGCTTTCTACTGCATCGGAAAACAGGAAAACACACGGAAATACGCGGAGAGAATTGCTTTATGGCATTTTATATAAATGTAAGCCATTTAAATGCGCTTTTATCTATGTCTTGATGGCTTGAACATATTCATTTATTTGAAACTTGAACTGAATTAAATCGTCGATAAATTGAAATTAATATGTCCGCTGTGAAATACGAGTAATGCGAGTGTGTTATTGTATTTATTGTAGTTCCAATACGATAAATAAGTGTGTTGTCTTTTCATGAAGGTAGGAAAGTACTGAAATAGAATGGAAAGAGTGGAGGGGCACAACTCAGTGGTGGGGGTGGGGGTCATAGCATGTAGTTCTTTCTTAGGTATAAAATAAAACATCTGAATGATCATTATTGACTTAAAAACCGATACAGTTTCGCATTGATCGATGCCAATGTTTTTGTTGGAGTTTTGTGGGAAGAGGTGTCTTACCCACAATACAATGTCTATGTCATTTCTATTGTATTTTGCAGGCAAGACACATCAATGCCTACAATAGGTTACAATAGTGTTAGGTCTCACTCCTTCTAAACTTTCTTTCATGTAGGTAAGTAACGACTTAATGTTACGTAAGGCCGCTCACTGGCGGTCATCGATCTCCTAGATATTATCTAATTGTGACGCAATCATTATTATGAAACGGTTAATTTAAATATTGACATTCGCCGATTGGTTCGCACGATGTTTGGACGCTGCACGCGTTTAATGTTTGTGGCAGCGTGTGAATTTTTAAAGTGTAATTGCTTTTTTTTATGTGTTAACTGGATAGAAGTGTCTGGTTTCCTGCCTAGCTTGTAGTTCGAGGTTGAACTAAGAAGCTGTTGAGTGCAAGGGTTTTGTCATTATAGTTTTTTTTATAAGTATAGGAAACCAGAGGACCTGTATTTTTAACCGTTCAATCGTGTCAATTAAGAGACAATAGAAAGACAATGACAGCGTGGACACCGGTGTACTCTTGGGGTTTAATTAATAGAACGTCACATTCTTAACGAATACATTTATTTTCGCTACATTTTTGTTTAGTTTTTGACATTGTCTTGAATGTAAAATTGTTATTAGATTTTGACGTTTATTATGATGGACCTTAACTTAAAATTATATATATCGTCAGTTAGAGATGGTTAAATGTCAGTGTAAAATTTTAATTGTGATCAACACACGCAAAAATAAGTCTTTTCCAGAAGTCCTAGCACATGGTAGGATCCGATAAAGTTTAATTTCATGCAAGTTGTTTTATTCTACCAATGTTATGACATAGTAGGTACACAAACTTAACAATTTCAATATAACCCACGAAGTACAAACTAATAACTACCTCTAAAATATGACTTCAAAAAACTTATACGCATCGCTGCCCATTGGAAGTGTGCCCAAAAGACTGGCGGCATTGTCACGTTGTATCATGGGATGCATGCTAATCTTTGGACTAAGGTAAAAGCCAACCCTTGGGTCACGCGAAGTGACAACTAAGCGTCTTGAATGATCTTTGTACAAGCTATGAGCACTCGTACCCCACGATCCGAGAGTTTCAACCCCAAACGGCATGAAAATATAATTCCCAACGAGATTATCTGATAAAAAAGTCAACTTTTTGGGAACATTTTCTTTTGACATCGTATTCAATAACAAGAACAGTCCACTTTAAATTGTTTTCAATAATGTTTCACCAACAAAAATAAACTTGAACGGTACGGCCAAATACGCAATGGAAAAATTATCTATTCGTTTGAAAGTTCCTAATTACCCAGTGTTTAGAAAAATGTTTATAAAAAGAGGAATAAAATTAATTATGTACCCATTGTGTAGTCCACATAATACTCATTAAATTATAAAGCGTTCAATTAAAATATTAAAAGTGTAACAGTGCGTTGAAGTCTTTTGTATGAGGAATTGAGTGGGTACGATTAATGTGATAAAACACAATATTTCTATATTGAGAACGACGTTTCGATCCTTCTCATTACTACATACAGACGCCAGCACATCAAGTTACCCCAATGTGTCAAATTTCTTTCATCGTTTTTAAACTTTATGTCAAACTTTATAAGGGTCTTATTCAATTGGGAAAATTTGACAGATTGGGGTAACTTGATGTGCTGGCGTCTGTACATACATACATAAACTCACGCCTTTTTCACATGGGGGTAGGCAGTAACTACAGAGCTCATTTGCTACGATTCTTACGTACCTACTTCTTTTGCTTCGTTTTCATTCATAAATGTTGTCATACATACACGCGTACGTAAGTTCTCATCACTGTATGCCTTTTTACAGAGTATAGCTCTATACTAATATTTCAAAGAGACCCACTGTGAGATAGACCAAGAGGACGAACCTCTTAGTCATATAATGTGGCTTCCTATTATTTCAAGAATTTTCTAAATCAGTTCTGTAGATCCAGAGATTTAACTCCTAAAACGTCACAAACTCACAAACTTTACTTCTTTATAATTATACAAAATATTATTTCAAGCAATTGAAAACCTATTCTATTATCTTCTGTACAGACGCCAGCACAAGTTACCCCAATGCGTCTAATTTTCCCAATTGAATATGAACCTTTTTCTGTTTGCCATAAAGTTGAAAAACGATCAAAGAAATTTGTCACATTCAAACCTCTTTAACTGTTTAAGTATCTAGCAGTTATTATGTTGTAGCTAAACTGTATTTTTAATGTTGGTAATGTGCGAATGTTTTAATTTAAGGAAACAGGAAGTGTAATGTAACAGATGGGCAGCGAGTACGAATGGTTGCGTCTACGCATCCACGCAATATTGCCATCTTTTGATACCGGATGTTATTAGTGTTAAGGTGATGCAAGTAGTGGGTTTTGCTTAGATTATACCTAGTCATTATTATTATTATGATTTATACTTCTTTTTACAAAGTAATTTTTTGATAAGATTTTAAGAATCTTGCTTGGTCAGCAGGGCTAATAAATAAAATAAATAAATAAATGTAAATAAATATTACACAACGCCATTTAGTCCCAAGTGAAGCTTGAGAGCTTGTGTTATGGGTACTAAACAGCTGATAAACATACTTATATATTTCTAAAAACATACAGATTATAGATAAATTACACCCAGACACAGAACAAATGATCGTGCTCATTACACAAACATTTGTCCTGGGTGGGAATCGAACCCACGACCTCCGGCATAGCAGTCAGGGTCACTAACTACTAGACCAACAGGCCAGACGAACGGCGTATCTCCGTTGACAGTTCATATACGCTGCATATTAATATTCTATCTCGGTTGCTATCTTGATCCCGATCTTTGTCTGTAACCAATCAACGACCGAATTTGCCTATCCGAGTCTTAAAGATGTCCAATCAGAAGCAGCCGTCAAAAACAAAGGAACGGGATTTGGATTGAGATAGAATATTAATATCGGGCGATAGTGATGATCACTGGCCAAAGTGTTCAACGATCGACTGTCAAACAGCTGGTTTCGTATATCTGTGTGTATCTAGGATAACGTCATGCTCACTCGCAGAGGTGTAACAAAGCGCACAGTACCCCGTCTGATAGTCACAGTAACTTGAAGTGCACTTAAATTGCAATACATACCAATTTTTTTTTAATTCCCAGTTGTAATCAAAGTTCGATATGCAGCTGGACGCCAGTTGCAAAAGCCTTGCAGGTTAGGTTATCCTGCACTGTTGCTGCTGTGTGGTTAGCTCTGAAGGTTGATTCTCGTAAACAAGTTTAATTGTAGATGTTCCACACATTCGCACGAAGCGCTTTGCCTGTTCCTTCATTATGCGCACAGCCAAGGAGTGGAATTCCCTGCCTGCATCAGTGTTTCCGAGTTCATATGATCCCAATCTGTTTAAGTCGCGAGTTAATAGGCTTTTTTTGGGTAAGCTCGTTCCATCGTCGACCTCATCTCTGACCGCAGGACAAGATTGAGGTCAAGAGTAGACCCATTATAAATATAAAAAAAAAACTAATTTGATTCCCAATTTTAGCGACAGTCAATGTCAAAAAGTAGGAACATGAGGCGCAGACTAAGACTGAGATTAGAATGCGACCTTTCTTAAAAATATTCGAATTGCCCCTCTGTTTAATAAAGCTAGTCTTATTAAGAAGAAAATGCCATTTGGAAAAAAGAAGGAAAGAACAAAAAAAAATTAAATTGCTGCAGATGCTGAGGACCTCAAGCGGCGCAAATACTGTATAATACTTTCAATACCTCATTGAAAGTTACAGTTTTTAGCCGTTTGGGGTCGAAACGCTCGGGTCATGGGGTCCGACTGCACGCAGCCTGTTCAGGGAGATTTCTCGCCGGCTGGTCGACACATCGCGTGATCAGAGGGCTGGCTTATTCTTTGGCAAAGAATTAGCATTGCCGTCCAACGTGGCAATGCTGCCAGTCTTCTGGGCACGTTTCCATATGACTACTTTGACGCCTGAGCGTTCCGATTTTGTTTTTCCTAGGGGCTCTTGTTTTTTTTTTGTTGCTATTCTATTTGTAGTTAGTTTCAAGTGTAAAAAGGGGTGAACAGAAACTCCAAGGGCGAATAGAGATAAAACTTTGAGGAGTATTTTCACGCTAATATTGTTTGACACTAACAAGGTGTCCAAACTATTTATCTCAATTATTTAAAAGCATTACAGTCCTCCTATGTAACAAACAACTGTTAACTTACGTGAGTATCCTCTTCAAAGTTTTGTTTCTAATCAGCCTTGAGTTTCTATCCACCATTTTATGCTATTGTTTTTTCAAAAATATTCCACGTTTAAATCAATCGCTCGTGGAAAATTAACCAATTACGTAAGATATTTAACAATACTAGCACGTGCGTATTACGTCACGCAGGTGCACAAGGATTTAGTTTTATTTATACTATACTATAACTATACAATAAAACTATTCTAAATTAACTGGTTACATACATACTTAAAAATAAACAAACAAAAGAACAGTAAACCAATTATAGGGCATCAAAAAACTCATCCGCATCGCTATCAACGGGAAAAGTGCCCAGAAGACTAGCCGCATTGCCACGTTGTATGGCAATGCTGATTCTCTGACCGAAATAAAGGCCAGCCCTCTGGTCACGTGAAGAGTCGACCAAACGCTTGGCGATGTCCCTGAAAACTAGATGGGCATTCGGACCCCATGGCCCGAGTGTTTCAACCCCAAACGGTTCAAATATATAACTTCCAATAAGGTTGTTATATTTTCGCCGTTTGAGGTTTTCAGCACCTGCGGCAGCCGCACCAGCACAACCCGCCGTACTAGGAAGATGGGATGGCGCAAGGGTATCGACACATGTTGCATCCCACACCAAAGGCCTACCCAACTTCCAAGGCATTATGGTTACACCGTCTGGTCTCTTCCCATCGTCGCGTGCTAAGCCGTATTATTGAAATATACTTAGTTAATTTATGTGTACATATTTAATTTATTTTAATTAGCTTTATTGTATTTTTGTTGTTGTTATTATTTTTTATTTTTTTCTCTGAAATATCACATTGTTTTATTTATAACTTATCTACTGCCGAGATTCGTGTTAGTGCAGGAATTGGGCAGTGGGGTCAAAGACCCGCGTTCACTTTCTCTCGATGACCGCTGCCTTGCGAGTTGTGGATATCATGTAGTCATAGTCATGGATTTAATGCTTAAGTGTTATTCATTAAGGCTTTTGACGTTGGGCAATCCTTGGTGCCTATCTCACATTCCGTAGATCATAGAAGGAAATGCTTTTTTGGTGTAGAGTAGGTAGGTAGTGTTTTTCTTAACTTCTTGGGGTCCTGCTGTAGCCTCGTAAAGAATGCCCCCGTTTATTTTAAATTATAAAATGAAAAAAAAAAGATAACATTTTGGCTAGTTAGCCACATTTTAACGTGTCACTTGCTGAGCGCGTATAACCTATAGATCTATACCTTTTTACTTATAATATAATTGCATAACACAGTAGAAATAAAAAAAAACCTATGAGCGAATGAATACTAGTTTATTTATGTATGATATGAGTCATTAATGCGACGAGGCACTGGTGTAGACGTGTTGTTTGTTAGAATAGTGTATTTTCAAAGTAGGTACCTATGTCATGCACTGGTTACTAAAGCATTATAATGCATGAGGGTAAGAATGTCATCAACAGTAGGGCCATTGCCACCCAGGACAAATGTTTGTGTGATGAGCACGATCATTTGTTCTGTGTCTGGGTGTAATTTATCTATACTAATATTATAAAGAGGAAAAGTTTGATTGTTTGTTTGTTTTGCATTGAATAGGCTCCGAACCTACTGGACCGATTTGAAAAATTCTTTCACCGTTGGAAAGCTACACTATCCCCGGGTAACATAGTCTACTTTTTATCCCCGTAACCCGACGGGAACGGGAACTACGCGGGTGAAACCGCGTGACGTCTGCTAGTCTATAATATGTATGTATTTAGAAATATTATATAAGTATGTTTATCACCCATAACACAAGCTCTTAAGCTTAACTTGGGACTAAATGGCGTTGTGTGAAAAAGTTGTGGAATATTTATTTTATTTATTTATTTATTGCGTATCTCCATTAACAGGTCATAGTGATGATCATTGAGCAAAGTGTTCAACGATTAACTGTCAAACGGATAGTTTCGAATTGACTGACACCAGGGGCTCGAGTCTGCAATTGCAATCGTGCATGTGTCAATGACCGATAATTGATCGAATATTTGACAACTTTGACAGTTTTTGTATAGGAAATGTGTCATAAGTTTGACGTAATACGTCAAAAATCGATCATTGACCGTCATTGAGACACGATTGCAATAGCAGAATCGACCCCCTGTGTGTATCACGTCATGATGTGTGTCTAGGATCACGTCATGCACACTTGCAGCGATGTGATGAAGCGCACTGTACCCCGTCTGATAGTCAACTTGAAGTCCACTCAAAGTGCAATACTAAGTACTTTTTTGTAAATTCTCAGTTGTCATTAAAGTTTGATGCGCAACTGGATGCCAGTTTAGTCAATAAAAGTAAAGATAGCCTTGCTGATCGTCTTCTGTCAATACATTTGGCTGAATTGCAAATGAGCAACGTGGTGGCGTAGTTTCCAATATGTTTTATCACCGTTGTTTCAGCTTGTAATTTGCAGCTTAGAATAATTTTATTAGCCTGAATTTGGCTAGCATGAATTTTGTGATGTTGTATACCTATGTAGTAGGTACAGAAGCCAGTACATCAAGTTTCCCCATCCGTCTAATTTCTTTGTTAGTTTTTAAACTTTGAATTGTATTTTATTTTTAAGATTTTAATGTTATTTTCAATTTGGAAAATTTATCATTTTAGAATATGTACTCACCTGAAATGTCAAGGCTGTAATATTTATGAAGATGTTTTTATTAACTCATTGAGTACTAATAATGTGATTCTAAATAACCGTATCTACAATAATTTTCTTTTCTTTATTTATTAACTACAAAAATAGTACCTACCTAATTAAATAAATTAAAGATCTAACTGTATGCAAATAGTGGGGCTTAACATTTTAACCGTCTAAGTTTATATCAGCCACCGTCCCCCATCGCTCGGCTTTTAATTCATGGAAATGAGGTATTTCATGGTAAAATGTATCAAATTGGACAATAAAGTACTACTTAGGCGGAATAGACACGAGAACGTGTCGCTTACGTCGGAATTCACTGAGATCTAGAATGGTTTCTGAACCTCCAAATCAAATATGTACTAATATTTAGCTGCGTGTGTTTTTATGGGTAGAGAAGTCACTATTCTAGTTGAGAAAATGAAGTTAAAATGAAAAGATTCGGCACTGAGTTAAATATCTCGTTGGTCTAGCGATTGCATGCGCTACTGCTGAGTGGGTTACCCGGTTCCATTCTTGGGTAGGGTAAAAATTGTTGGTTTTACCAGCAGGAATTTGTAAGTGGCAACCCGGTCACTGAGTTTGTAATGGCGATAGCCTCGCCCCCTATCATATGGGACTTAAACAATAGCTGGCGAAATGTAGGTGTATTATAGGTACCTCTGCCTAACCCTCCGGACAATACAGCCGTGAAATAAAAAAATAAGCCGTAAATTGCACACTTAGTGACCTTTACCTACCAATCCCCACTCACGCACCATTCAATCGTGTCAGTTAAAGACACAATAGAAAGACAATGACAGCGCGAACGCCGGCTTTCGCTTAGGGTTTAATGAATTAAATGGTAATTGGTATCTTAAAAGTTTATCTACCTTAACACCTTCTTTATTCTATTTAGCATTTGGCTAATAACTATAGCCGCACTTGCCAAGATCTTTAGTCCACGTTCAATAACAAGCCACCATTAGCATCGAACGTATAATATGAGCGTGCTTTCTCTGACTTTGTTATCTGTTTGTCCCATTTGTAGGACGGATATAGAAATAGTTTGGAGCTGTGGGTACTGTGGCTAGTATTGTTTCTTACATAGATACTGTGTGTACCTCCTTTGTTACTAATTGTTTAGTTATTATTTAAGATTGTCTGCATCTGAAGCTGGTGCTGTCGTTCTGTTGCTCAATTTAACTTTAAGCGGTCCACCAATTTGATAGTCGTGTTTGTCGTTAACGATTACTTTAAACACACCAATATTGGACAAGAATTTAGATCTATCCAATGACCTTTCCTCTTTCTTACTCTCGGTCCGTTAATTAGTGTCTTTAATTAAAGTAATTGTTAAAGTCGCACAGTTGTCCCTATTCAAAACTCGTTTTGTGTATTTTTTTGTTGGGCATGCTGCGTTGCTTGTCCTTGAAACATCAAAGTAGATTTTCTTTCTGTCTAATACTATATTATCAAATTTAATTAAAAAGTCAAGTAAGTGTGCTACAATAATATTGATCTTTGTCCTCCGCGACACGCTCATATTGTTATTATATAGTAAAGTAAATATCTCATGTAGATATCTAAAATCGTCAATGACGACTATACAAAAATGTAGACTAACACCATTTGAGAAGTTTGATGCGTCTGCACACTCTGTTCTGCTTTAAATCCTGTTTGTATTTCGTAATTACAGAAACTAGACTGCTTAGTCGTTCGTAACGTAGGTGGACCAGATTTATTCTTTTAACTAGTTAAGCACCGTGTCATGTTGTCTAGAAGAGCGTCCAAAACTCACTCCAAAATGGTATCTACGCCACGCAGTCTGTTGCTGCAGACATATTACATAATTAATACCAAAATATAGCACATGTAGAACTGAATATCTTGTTATAATGGCCATCGACCTTCCATTGCATAATATTTGCTCGAAAGTGCTGGCAATGCCTAGAGATTCTTGTCACGTCAGTTTGTATAGCAAATAAAATGAATATATGAAAGCACCCATAGCTTAAGCAGAGTGATATAACAGCTACTTAAGTTACTAGTAGGTACCTACTTTGTTTTGGAATTAAATGCGTTGGTAGAATCGTTTGAAAGTGTATGTAAGTACCTGCATCCTTGTTGTATCAGTATGTCATTTACATTGAGAATGCAGTAAAATATACGAACACTGTCTTATCTGTCGGTTATGATACTTATGATAATTCTTAAAGTCATGATTTGCTCAATGATTTGTAAAAGTTTTAGTTAAGAAATATTTAATACAAACATCGTGAAAAATTTAAACTTAATTCAAATTAAAGCAACTAACTACATCAACAATCTAGAAACAAACAAATTAGCACTGCGTCTGCACAGCGATTTCATTCATTCAGATTACAATCTTTGTGTTGTTGCTCACAGATGTCGTTACGTGCGTTAATTTCTTCCGCTGTCGGCAGATGGCGGTACATGATCGCCGAACCGTGAAGCTCTTTAGAAAATCTTTCATCTTTTGTCTTTTCTTCATTACCAAACACAGTTTTCTGCATTTTAGATATGAATGGAGTAACTTTGCAAACCAAAAGTCGAATACAACTTGTTTCTTCCTCCGTACCTTGTTCTTGAATTAGTTCGTCAATTGTCCCTGGAAGGGATTCGTTTTTAGCTGCTGCAATGAGATCCTGAAGGTTTCTCGAGTTTTTGTTAAGAATCCATGTTGTCGGGTCCTCGGATCGGTAGGGTTTTGATGGCCTTCCAGGTCCGGATAGGAACGTAGATATCTGTAAACCATGAAAAGCTATTATAAGAATTAACAAACACCGACATATACCTACATATGTCTTTATATCCTAATTAGCTGTCTAAGTTATGATTTGTAAGTCTTATCGTGTACAACAAAAAGTACTCTACTCTAGTAAGTTGGTACATACTTCGGTTCCCAATAGCTATATTAACAGTCAGATTAGTTTCCGCATATCCTTACTTAATGTTCACACGGTGCTAAAGTTACCGCTACGGCTCCATCAATAAGGAAGGTAGTGTTACTTACCATTTGCGCTACAAATACTAAGGCGTTGACAGCAACGGCACTTATTTGGTTCGGCTGCAGTCCAAAAAGACGAACTATTTGTCGTAAAGGTGTTAGGGGACTCTGCGTTTCATTGACGTCATAATCCGGGCCTTTGTCGTGGGTATACGATTCGCCTTCACCGTATGTAGACGATTCCTCGTTGTGAAGATCATTTTGAGGCCATCTTCTATTTGAAGTCTGAGGCTTGTTCGCTGTTTGGAAGGCTCTGACTACGAACTCTGCTACTTTTAATGCCACTGATTCGGACCCTGTAAGTTACAAACTAAGTTTATCTTACTTTATCTAAGACGTTTCGAATGCCAGAAATGCGAGTCCTAAAGTGATTGTCTTAAAAGTCATTTGGGTTTCATATCTAATCGTTGGGTGCCATATTTGTCGTAATGACCAATGACTATGGTGTCTGCCTTTCATGCACGAGATTGTGGCTTAAAATCGGAACAGGTATCTACTAATGTGACTTATATTAATATAAGTATGGAATCGCCAATCTACCTTGAGCAAGCGTGGTAATCTATGCTCATGCCTTCTCTGTATAAGAAGAGGTGTTATTTATCTAATCGTTAGCTATTTAGCCAGAGCATATGCCATTGAAGTGCCGTACTAATATTTTTCTAGTAAATGAAGATGCATGTGCATACTCGGTCTAATTCACGTCTAATGCTAAATAACGGTAAATAAAATATTGCTACTAGTATTGTTCTCACATACCGAGTAGATTCTGAGCGAATTTCATCCCGCTGCTTAATCGGTCCATCAATCCATCATTTCTGTGTTGTTCACTAGCGCACACGACATGGAAAGTAACGAGTAACACGCAAAGGACACGTGGCGCCATCTCGAAGTCTCGTGCTGAACTACATAGAGATGCGGCGCGGGAGGTGGTTCCATGGTTCGGTTCTTACTGTAATGGGTGCGCAAACGCAATTGTCGTACTAGAGCATAACATTTTCTAATAATTTTGTCTCCAAGAATGTAAAGGGTGTTTGCAAGACAACTGGTTTTAGTATTTGGTGTAGATTACACTTTTTTGTAAATCTAAAAACTACATTTAGTCAATCTTTGGGAGGAAGTGACGAAAAGTTGAATTACTAAAGTAAAACCTGTTCGATAGTTTTCAATAGATGGCACTGCTCGTTCAGATAAAGGATTATGTAGAATGTTCTAACTTTATTTACTTAATTCTGACCTTAGTCAAATTGCTCCCTAAATCTTAGTGTTTTGTTTTAGTTCCTGAATTTCCATGATTTTTTTTTATAGTAGAGTCGTAACATCTTATAATACATACATGACTTCGTTGTTAGTAGGTGCAGAGGCTAGTACATACCTAAGCTACCGCAATATGTCAAATTCGCCTTCAAGCCATCTCAAAATTTGACATTTTGAGATGGCTTGAAGTGCTGGCGTCTGTACATAAATCTCATCTTCATCTCACACGACATGAGTCGGTTCGGTTCAATGTGTAATATCAGAATGAGGTCCTGAATTCTAGGCAAGTCTCTTTTCGTTTGATAATTGACTAACCCGGTGGGTGTCAGAGCATTATGACGCCATGTTCTTGTGACTTGGCCTCACACGCCGTTGAGATATATCTTGACTCAATTCAGTTTCAATATCTGATGTTAGAGCTAGATCCTAAATTCTAGTCAAGTCTCTTTTTTTCTTTCCGTGGTTAGTGACAAACCCGGTGGGTGTCAGAGCTTTATGCCGCCTATGTTCTTTTGACTTGGCTTCACATTCCGTCGTCAAGTCAATATCGGCAGCACCTGAAAACGATTTAGTTATTTCCAAGAAAGCAACACGCATATAGTGCTTACTTATTAAGTAGAGTAGACTTTGTCTTGGAAATATCAGGTGAACCCGAACTAGACAGTTATTGACTGTGGTTAAATCTATCTAGTTACCGTATACAGACTATTGTAACTTGTGGTTTATAGATATTTATTAATTTATTTATGGATTTAAGACAATATCAATAACAATAGTCAAAGTCAAAGTTTTTTTGCTTATAAATATGGTTATTAAAGTTATTGTAAGAACCTTAGTTAGTGTACAAGTAGCTTAACAAATTCAATCTTAACAAAATAATGCATTTAATTTAAATTATTATGATTATTAACAGCCTCTGTTTTCCCACTACAGGTGGGATGCCTTTGAACGGATTAACTAAAATAAGTAACAGTATGCTAATCTGACAGCCAAAGACATCTAAAACCTCTTTGCTGGCATGTAATTTTACAAGTCTTGACGTCTAGAGCTTGTGTACTATAAAAGTACCGTGGAACAAAAGATACTTAATGTAATAAAATGTAATGAAATATAATATAATAAAATATTACAAAATATATGTACACACATAGCAGACAGAGCAATAATAATCACCCTGTATCTACATTTTGCGACGCGTTGACAGTACAGAGGACAATAGAAGCGGAAATGTAGGCTATAGCAGAGCACGTTGCTTTCATATTTGTTACAAAATAACAAATAGATACAAGATGTTAGTTGTTACTAAACTTAAATAAATAAATATTCCACAACTTTTCACACAACGCCATTTAGTCCCAAGTTAAGCTTGAGAGCTTGTGTTATGGGTAGGTACTAAACAGCTGATAAACATACTCTTATATTTCTAAATACATAGGTACATATTATAAATAAATTACACTCAGACACAGAACAAATGATCGTGCTCAACACACAAACATTTGTCCAATATTCAAAACTTAAATGTAGGTACAGACGCCAGCACGAGCACATCAAGCAACCCCAAACTCTAAAATTTTCCCAATTGAACATGTACCTTATTCTATTTGTATTAAAGTTGAAAAACTATCAAAGACGTTTAACATATTGGGGTAGCTTGGCACCTAACCTCACTAATGATTATAGAAACTTCTTCTCTTCTTCTTCTTTTTCTTTAGACTGGTTGGTTGGTTCAAATAAAATAATGGGAAAAGAACGAGTCATACTGTCTCTTCTCTCGACATACCTATTTTTAGGGTTCACTACCTCAAAAGGAAAAACGTAATCCTTATAGGATCACTTCATCTGTCACGAGTGTCAAGACCCCTTTTCTTAGCAGCAATGGAAGTATCGTATCAAGTAGAAATTAATATCTAAAACTGAATTCTTTAATCACTTGGAGCAGTATAACACAAACTTCTAAAGGCTGATTTTTAAACAGTTATTTGTTAACACTCGGTGAATTTCGTTCCGTCTTTTAAAAAAAAATGGTTTTGAAGACCTACTGAATATACACACAAAATTTTATAAGAATCGCTCAAGCAGTTTCGAAGAAGTTTGGTACGAGTAACAAACACTACGACACGAGAATTTTAAACATACAGTCATACTTTTAATAAGATGACAACAAATTGATCCAAAACAATAATAATTCCTACTTGTTCTATTTTATTGAGTCTAATATGCTCCTTATTTTTTGTGTTAGATAGAATTAGAATGACAACATATACAACGTGGCGCTACAATGGTGACATTAATTTAACACACGGGTAGGGCTAGTGGCCATTAACCACATAAATTATGATTGGTTAAAATAATTGGTAATTTGAACAAAAACATTTTTCAAACAAACTAAATAATAAAAAAGTGACTACAATTGGGATCACTCTGTGCAAAAATTCATTCATGAAATTACTTACCTAGATGCACGTTACTCGTTTACGTTTACTCAGAGCGGCAACGCGTCGCTTCGCGCGCTGGCAACCGCGCAACGCGCCTTGTACTCCTGCGATCCTTTGACGGCATTCTATCAAAGAATCCGTCCGACACAAAAGTACCTACTTACCTACAGCGGAGCTGTTTAGTCAAACACTTATCATATCACGCTCTCTTATTACTATGAGTTATTACCACTATCATCACTAATCACTAGGTACTTTTATTTAATTGTCTTTATTTTAAATTTTCTTATTTTCAATGAGTCCACCTTGTTGACGAATACAAAGGGCCGAACGGCGTTTCATATTTTCCCGCACATTTGAAAATAAATTGTCACTTACAGCCATTCCTCTCAATTCGGATGTGTACCTATTTGCCATCACAAATTCACAAATAATAACGTCCTTAATCGTAGAACACGTAGGTACTATGTAGATCGGAAAACTAACGAAAACAAAGCAAAGCGTCTTTATCGCAGTACTATAATCTATTTACTATTCTAATTACACAAAACTAAATAAATAAAATAATAAGTAAGCGTCTTTTTCGCGAAACATTCACAAAACAACGACGAAATTATGCGCACGACACGAGCGTAAAGATGTGTGTCAAGGTAACGGGTCCGGCTAGCACTAGATAAGAAAAGAGAAGGATTCGGGTGCGGCGGGCGGGGGTGGAAGGGAGAACGCGCGCGCCGACAAAAGGATTGAGGTATTGCTTATTCGTTTCAATTTCTTTGACGCGATGTTATGATCCGTGACCCCGGCAAAAGACCGCTGCACTATGATTATTTTTGTACAGGATGCTTATTTCTATATTTTTTTATTTTTTTAAATTAATTAGTAAATAATGACGTTTTATGGAAATAAAATTACTTCTTAAAACGAAACTGGGATAACGTATACGTGTGTTAAGTTAATGTCACCATTGTAGCGCCACGTTGTATACATATAACCTAACCTAACTTACCATACCTATTATATAGCTAACCTAACTACCTAACCTAACTACCTTACTGAAAGGCATTAATTTTGGAAGATACAAAATGCATAATTTTAAACTGAAGTACTGCGCTGCGTGACTCGTGTAGGTAGTAGTATTTCAAGAAGTAGTAGTAGGAGGTTATAATTTAACTTGATTGGTATGTCATCCATACATATAGACCAACTTGACAGGCCTGTTGCTTTATTGGTTAGTGGCCCTGCTGACTGCTATGCAAGGGGTCGTGGGTTCGATTCCCACCCAAGACAAATGTTTGTATGATAAGCACAATCATTTTTATCTGTCTGACCTCAATTAGGGTTGTGGGCAGGCCCACAGTGCAGCTCACAACCGCGCGATCCGACAACACCTATAAAGGTAAATATCTAAAAACCGTAGGTATAAGTAAGCATATGAAAAGGATTTATTAAAGCAAGTTAAAACTGATTTTAAATGATTATTTCCATGTTTTCGATTTAAGGTTAAAAATTTAAAATCAAAATCAAAAGTCTTTATTCAAACTAGGCTGAGAATCAGCACTTTTTGAACGTCAAAAAAATACATAAAGACAGTACCCCAAAAACGGCCCACCCTTCGCCACTTCCTCCCCAGCAACTCATCTGTCTGATTCGTTTGAAGAACTATACAAAGAACCTATACAATTAAAAACAATATACCTGCCAATTACCTACACACCTCAGACCAATATTGGTCCGAGTTACACACCTACCTACAAACTTATACTGAACCCTACACAAGTCCGACTCGCACATATCCTATTTTTTAATGTCGGCAGAATTTATAATATAAAATAGAATAGAAATATGTTTCAATCAAGTAGATACTTACTTAATTTCATTCTTTCTTAATTTCAAGTTTGATTTGTAAGGTTTTTGCTCATTTCGGAAAACTTATGCTGATATATTTTTCGTTTATTTGATCAGTCAACCTCCATCTACTTGTTATTTTAACGATTTTGTCAAAATGTTAGTAAACATTTTGTGCCTGATCTTGTAACACCGTTTTTTAGGTCGTATCTTAAAAAATAAAATAAAATTTAAATTGACAAAATAGTTTTCCGATAAATGTATTATGTGTTCTTCATATCTACTACGTATGCCAAAAGTAAGCTCATACAAGTTTCATTCAACCTCTCGTGATGTTTGATGTATGCTACAAATTGAGGACAAGAACTTAGATGGCCTACCCCGTTTTAAGATGAAAATGCACTGTTACATTTATCATGACCGCTAGACGATTGTCGCGCTTAACAGACCATAATGATCACACCGTCAACGTTATGCGCAACTTTATTTCAACACCTAACAGTGATTGAGTTGGTAGTCCTCTATAATGTTTATGCTTTTCTTCTTATATTCTACGTTCAAAATCTCGTCCGCTGACGTCACACCATCGGACGTGGAGTTCCTCAATGAGTTGCCATTGGATAAGCTTCTCAGACTTAAATCTTCACTTCAAGATCTCGTGACAGCTGAATACGAGAATGTCACGACTACCACACCATCTTACATACAAAGGTTTGGGGCGGAAGCAATGGCTATACAAGCACCACCCGCCAAAAGAGGTGACTACGAAGAAATTCTGTACAAGAAAGAGAGTTACAGCAAGATCAGCAACATTTTTTCGATGTCTGTCACTACTCTCGCGTTTTTGGCTTTTGGTGGATACCTGCTGTGTTTAATAGTTCAAGCGGTGAAAGCGAAACAGAGTTACAATGCAGCTATCCCTACAACACAGCCAACCACGTTCTTCGTGAGTGCTGGTATTAAGAAGAGACCTCAAAATCAATTCACGTCGTCCTATGGTAGAAGAAGAAGGGATAATAGATTTATAAGAAGTTTGAAGATGGTGGACCTGCCTCCGGAGCAGCTGTTTGAAGCGTTGTTGCAAGTCTGTGAGGGTTACGCGAAATGGAGTGAAAGGAGGGGCGATATTGGGGCTTTTTAAAACTATTTGTGAGTTTTTAGTGACTGTTTTTATTTCTCCAGAGTGGCGGATAAATAATCTAATTTATTGTATCTTGATCATCATTGCATAATTCTTTTCTGCGTTACTTTCTAGTGCGGGAAACCACCTGAGTAGTGGGTAAAAGTAAAGATGATGGTATAAATGAGTAGAGTTTTAAAGAATCTTCACTTTTTCAGGTATATTTAAGTTTTAAATTTTATTTATGTATTCCATCTTAATAAGAATCAGCACATAAAGACTATGAAGATATTATTATTTTTCACTAAAAAGCTGAGAGCTACAAAACGCTGTTTACATTAGAAGCAGGAAGCCAGATTGCCCAGCAATATACCTACAATCTGTAAACGTTTTCAAACTGTCAAATAATCACGCTAACACCTAATAATAGCTGCATCTTCGCTTTAAAGATTCTATTGTACATTCCTCTCAAGTGAAGATTCGCTCTTAAATTCTGTATCTGAAGAGTCTCTTACGCTTGTTATATTAGAGTTTAAATTTGATTGTAGCGTGTAAGATTTTTATGATATTTTAGCATGTAGCGAGTGTTGGGTTTTGTTTGTAAGAGCCGGTAATGAGGGGCTGCGTTCGGTCTGTCATCGCGATCGCTCTAGTGTTTACAGGCCGGTGCCCACATACACAGTTAGTGATGCGAAATAGCCGTGTAACGTGTCTTATAAAAATAAATTTTTAATTTATCTACCAGCTATAAAACTGTTTGTAATTTACAAGAACTCAGTTTCATACTCATTAAAATTGTTTAATTTTTTTTTCCTTTTAATTGTTTTAAATTACCTGTATTAATTACTGTCTGTAGATTGTAATTTCGCACTTATTTATTTCTACCATTATGCCTTTTTCTATTGAAGTTACGTTGCCAACGTCTAACTATAGTTAAATTATTATTAGATACCTACTTTTAACGTAGATTGGTGAAGATTTACGTAGATTCGGTTAAAATGAAGGCATATCCATTTCTGTCTCATTAACGCTAGTTAGCCATTTTGTGGGTTTAACTAAGGGTTTTTCTAACTATGCAACGTTAAACCAAGCTTATCTTAACATGGTGCATGCGGGCTGTTTCCCTATGGGCCTGAGATAAAGACCCTTACACACCACATGCCTGCCACCGAAGACGTGTAAACAAGCTCACTTCTGTATCTTAGATAATTATCTTTTAAATGTCGCTACTGCACTGCTAGCTCTACACATCGTTTTTATTGCAGAGTAATAAAAAATCTAATGATGTAAAATAGTAAGTAGTACAAGCCTTGTAATAAATTCGATATACTTTCGTGGATTAATTATGGATGTGTATTTGTTTGGTCGTCTATTTACTTATGTAAAGTTAATAAATAAAGAAATACGACGGATCCAATAATTGCCGTCGGGAGGGCTGCAAACATTTGACAAATTTAATACGTAACTATCTAACATTTCTTTATTTAATGAAACTTTATGCATCATAAAGTTAATGTACAAAAGCGGACTTGATCCCTAAGGCACTAACAGTCAACCAATGGTAGTGTCAAGATTATGTGGCAGGTGCACCGTTTTATGCGTGATAAATTAAGAATATTGAAAAAAAATATATCGTTACTCTTAAATTAAATTGGTACAATTCATAATTAGGTTAAAATATACATAAGTGAATACATGTGTGTGTCGGTATATATAATATATCTATGGTAGATGAGGAAAAAACTTTAACAACCTATCTGAATAGTTAGATTAAATAAAATGTGAGCAGAAAGTTAAAATGGCTGATTCCTGATCACTGTCGACCATACTTTCTAGGATATAGGTACATTGACATTTAATTTATTTAGAAGCATTTTTCGTGGTTGTTACTAACCATGTATGATGTACCTATCTATACTTATTTTACTTATTCCAAGGAGTAGGTTAGTACCTACATAAATGATAGATTAAGGAATGATCTAATAAATTTATTTAACACACACAATACTTTCACACACGCCATCTAGTCCCAAGCTAAGCAGAGCTTGTGTTATGGGTACTAAACAATTGATAAACATACTTGTTTATTTCTAAATACATACATATAAATTAAAGATAAATTACACACAGAACAAAAATTCGTGCTCATCACACAAACATTTATCCTGGGTGGGAATCATACCCACGACCTCCGGCATCATAACAGTTAAGGCCACTAATTTCTAGACCAACAGACCAGTCAAAAAATTATACGTTGAAATAAAACAACGCTTTGTCATAAAAAGAAGATGTTGTGACAAAAAATACCCAAAGGTATACCTAGTCCAGAGGCCAGCACATCAACCTACCCCAATGTCACATTCCTCTGCTACTTTTTCAACTTTATTACAAAGTTCTTATTTAATTAGAAAAAAAAATGTCCGTTTTGGGATAGCTTGATGTGCTGGCGTCATCAAATACTTAGATGGAAAGCATATCTTTTTTATTCTTTATTTTATTGAGGCTTTTGTCCACAATGGCAAGTCAGCCTCATCATAACTTAAATTATTCTAAACTAAATCTAACAATACAATTTACAATATTAAAAACTAAATAAATCACTCAAGAGGTTTGCTACCTCAGAAGAAGGCTGCGTTAACATTTTTACATATGAACCAATATCATATTTAAATGAAAAACCACTAACAAAAGGAATGTAAAGGTGGGTGTAAGTGGAAACGCTGAGAGAGTAGGTACTTCTACCCGAGAAGTACATACTGACCTTATTGGCGCTGTTCGTCTGAAAGGTCAGGTGCGTAGTACTACAATAAATAATATAATAATACCAGCCTCTCACTGTCCCACTGCAGGGCAAAGATCTCTTCTCGTACAGAAAAGGCATGAGCTTTGATCACCACGGTTGCTGCTCAACTATAAGTCCAGGTTTACCCACGATGTTTTCCTTCCACAATCTCAATGATGTCTTAGATGAACTTAGAAAGTACCTACATAATTATGAATTGGAATAGTCACATTGGTACTTTGCCCGGATTCGAACCACAACCTCGAGCATGGGATGGCGCCTTAACCTCCGGGCCATTACGACTTCGTAATCTACTTACCTATACCTCCACACATGTTTATTTTCCAAAACATGTCTTATTCTGTGGAGATAATAAATGTCATTAATCAGTCAATCTGCTTCGGCCTCAGGCGTGATTGAGCAACTCCTGTCCGGTCCGAGTAACCGACTTGTATTTAATCTTATTATAACAATAAATAGAACTAGGCATACTTTGTAAAGCTAGCACCTAGTGGCTGGTGAACGTGAGTCATTTCTCATGTAGGTGCGCAGTGTGCGTACAAAGGAATGAGCGTTCGCAGAATTCATCATTTAAAAATATCCTAATTTGTTATGTGTTCCAGATACAGGAACTTCAGGAAAGCCTTGATTCTTCTAAAGATACTTACCTTGTGAAAATAGCAGAATAAGTATTTATCTAAAAGTATCTTCATAAATTCGGCTTTTTTTGCATACCTAAGTGTTGCTGAATGTAAAGAAATCAATATCTAATCTTTGTTTCTTTCTCCTAATACATAAAATTCTAGTGTCACTGTGTTTGCAACAAAACTCCTCCGAAACAGCTTGACCGAATCTTTTGAAATTTTCAGTAGGTATGGGTATTGAGTAGGTCTAAGAATAGGACGTATGTTATAAAAACTAAATAAACTTATTCTAAGGCAGACCGAGGTTTGCCGGGGCAGCTAGTATTAGTCCAAAATTTCCCAATAGCTTTGAGTAAATTTATCTTCCCTGTATAAGAAAAGACCATTTGCCCGGAACAGGCCGGTATACAAAGTGGAAGGGTCTTTGGCGCACAACCTGATACCATGGGTTTTAAGTAAAAGAACATCAGAAAAAAAATTGTTAAAATTTCAACGCTGGTTCGGTCTGAATCATGAAATAAAATAAAATAGAAATACTATTATATTGTATTTTATGATTCAGACCGATTTATAACATTAATAGCAGATATCTTAAAAACAACTAAATTAAACTAAATAGTTCAACAGTGTTCTGCTTCTGTCATTGTCAAGACAATTAATTGAAACATTACAAGTCACAGACTAGATTACAATTTCGAACACGACACTAATCACTCAATATAGTGTTACTTAACATAATATCAATGTATTTTATTCATAATGCAAATCATAAAATTAATACCTACTCAAAAGAATCTACACAATACAAAATCATGTTTACTAAATCGATTGTAAATCGAATAGTTTAACATTTTATTTTAACAGCGCGATTTATTCGTGCTAATATGACTCGAATAATCGAGTGTGTTTAGGTCAAAGGTTTACGATTGAGGACCCTCTTAACTAAATTGAATTCGACTCGGAATCGCATCGTAAAAGAACTCATCGTAAGACTTTACAATCGATTCGAATGTTATGGGACATTCGACAAAGAGCTGTAAAATAAAATATAAGAAGGCAACTGCACCTCGCGCTATGTGTTGCAGGTAATGTCATCAAACTAAATAGCACAGTAGGCCCACCCTCGAACGGGTCCCTATAAGTAGCCATACACTCACTCAAGAAGTATCAATTATACTAGGTCCTCACGTGATTTGAAATGACCAGTCCGACTTTCGGTATGGTGACGATAGTCTATTAGCAACCGCCTCAAAAAAGACCAAAATACTCATTCAAATTATTTTACTTACATATTCAAATATGTTTGTCTTAAATAATGAGAATTTTAGTTAACGCGATACGATGTCACTGAGGTTGCAAAACTTAGTCGTTCATCACTTACAAGTAGGTACAGAGGTGCTCAGCATTTTTAAAACCTTAGTTCTCTGGTATCTTATCATTTCAATCTTCTTATTTGGCCGCGAAGCTAGGCGGGGTCGACTTTTCCAATCAAGTCTAAGTCCCATCTCCTTTTTAGACCTTCATTATCTATAGATGTGGTTCAAGGTGTTCCTTTTAACATCTTCTTTGTAGCCATGGAAGGGCACTTTTTCACGACATGTTCAAAGTCCATTACCGACTCAGTCTGGACTCTCCCGCTTTATCCGCAAATTCTGAAACCTTGAAGTTACATCCTAATATGTTCGTTACGCACCTTTTGAGTGTTACTCCTACCTTTTGAAGCAAATGCGTATCTGTTTTAATAATTGATTCGAGTGCAGTTGACCGGACTATGTAAAAAAGGTTTGATGCGATCACAGGACGTTTTCCTCTATGGTGGTAAACTATCCTGGATGTGGGGAGACTCTATTAAGAGGTCTATGTTTAGAAGACGTTTAGCGACTGATATGGCGATAGCTATTGCAACTGGGGGTCTATTTCAGATACCTACAGTCTATAACATTATTCCTATTTCAAATATTTTTAGAATTAGTTTCGAGTTCGGTAGCAAATCTTTTACGCAGACAGTCTTTTAGTGATATGTGGGCTCTTAGCCATAAATATGCAATAGTATTAATACAGTTCTATCATAAAATTGTTACGGGAACGACGCGCCTTAAGGACGCATTTCGTAATCTATTGGCTATTACATAAAAGCCAGTTAACGACAACGTTTATGTTATCTGCCGCCCACCATAGGTCCAGGAATGTGTCACCAATCAATAATACTTAACTTGATGTTGGCGGTACCTTTGATTTGCGTTTATTGTTAATTGTCAGCTAATCTCATGACGAATAACACCAGATTAGAAAATTTCCCAGACAGCTATAGGTTTTTAGGTACAGAAGCCAGTTCTTCAAGCTTTTCACTCGTGATGCAGTTTTATACTAGTGTAGCGGAATGCCATTTGATTTTCAAATATAGAAAAAAGTAAATCTGTTATGTTACTTATTTCTCCTTCTTTTGTCAAAGTATTTTCCAAGAGTGTGGTCTCACACACGACCCAATAACTTCTACTAAGGGTATTTTATGATTGTTTTTTGTGCCTACTAACATATAGTTTATAAGTTCCAATTGTTACTAACCATAATGGATCATTGCTGTCTGAAATCAAATAAATTATTATTATTATTATATAGCTATTGGGCGAATCAGTCCAAAGACAACCAAACTATTTTTTCAAAATCTATGAGTACTGTTTCTCGTTCTCCAACTGTTGACCAACCTAAATTTTATTGTCATAATTATTTACTTTTTATAAATTTTATCATTTTTGTCAATCCTGTGTTTATTATTATTTTATCCTGTATGGTTGTCTCTTGTTCATGATTAAAGAAATAATGATATTTTAAGCTACCCCAAACTCGCAAATATTCCTAATTAAACATGAACCTTATTCTGTTTGTAATAAAGTTGAAAAACAATCAAATAAATTTGGCACATTGGAGTAGCTTGATGTGCTGGTCTCTGGACGATAAAAAGCGTATAGGGTACCTACTCCTACTTATTCTTCATTCAGGGTGGTGTATTAGGACCAAGGTTTTTTTGAGTTGAACAAAACTGACTCGTTGGTCTAGTAGTTGCAAGCGCTACTGCTGAGCATGAGGTCCCGGGTTCGATTCCCAGGTCGGGCAAAGTGTTATTGAGTTTTTCTATCTGGAATTTCTTAGTAGCAGCCCGGAGTCTGGATTTGTGCCCGTATGATGGCAATTGGCTCGCCCCCTATTACATGGGACTCAAACATAACTGGCGAAATGTGGGTGTACTACCAGGTACACCTCTGCCTAGCCCTTCGGGGATTACAGGCGTGACGTTATGAATGTATGTATCCTGGGTTTGATTCCCGGTTATTGGGTTTTTCCTTCTGGAATTTCTGAGAAGCTTTACATAACTAGTTTAGGTTAGATCACAAGAGAACCTACTTATCCCAAGGAACGGTTAAAATTAGGGATTTCAAAATTCTATTTTACGGGCAATTTTTAATTCCGAGTAACGCAGGTATGTTTATATGTTACTAATAGCTAGAATCATCCATCTGCTGGGCAAAAGCTTCTCCAATGTTTTGCAGAAATAAGTAATAAAGATACTCAGGGACAATTTTGACCAACTGAAAAGCTAAATGAATAGATTTTTTCTTTAACTTTAAGCCAGTCTTACTTTTTTTAAGTTGTGCTACAATGGTAAAAAAAAAATAATTGCTGCAACTATACCACAAATTTCAACAGCACACGCAATACCGTAGCCACATATTATATCACTTAAATCGAAGCTACACACATGCAAATAAACATCTGGAAATACGTAATAACATGCTCCTATCTCATCTACATCATATTAAGAAATTATACAGATTAGCAATTACTTCGAACAACACTCATTAAGATAACTCAGTTACTTTAAAATCATTCATTACCACACATTGGAGTCACACGCGCTGATAAGTAAGATTTATTGAGTGGTTGAACCAGCAACTAGTTTCATAAGCACTGGTCCTATAAGTACTGTTCCTATAGGTACTGGTCCTATAAGTATTGGTCCTTATAGTATAGATCGTAACATCGTGGCTAGGCGCAGTCGTAAGTAATCGATAACGATATTGCTTAGACGTCGTATAATCGCCATGAAAACTAGAAACGATATATCTAACAAGTATCTATGTAAATGGGAGTTGGATAGGTTTCTACGGTTATAAGGGAATTAAAAACATTGTTCGGTTTATGTTAAGTGTTCTTTTTTATCTTGGGAGTCCTGTAGTGGGTCGCGGAATTTCTTTGACTGAGTAACCGCGGCCCTGAAACGCAAAAGGCACAGGCACACGGATGGTTTTTAGTCAGTAAGAGTCTGACACTCCCTTCTGCTTCACCCAGAGCGGAAGGAGTAATTTGATGATTTCCCATCATTAAAAAAGGTGTACTGTAGTAGTATATTTATTTGCCTATTATTTAAACTGTCATCAGTGTCATGTGAGCTAAATCATGAGTGCTCTGTATTAAATATCTCTTATTTTTTTGTTTGGCTCTACGTTATTTATTTTCTTACTAGATTTTTTTTATATCATTAGCTACCTAGGTTCTCTTGGTGCTTACAAACCGCATTCATTCGGATTCAGATTTATTTATTTATTTGCCAACAATATAGGTACGTGTATAAGATGGTATATGTATGTGAATTTTCGCTACATTCTACTCTACCTTACAACATGCAAATATATAAAAATAATTACACTTGAATCAAAATTATTAACTAAACAGGTCACTCTAGTTTACCTCATTATAATTAACAGACGTAGTCAAGGAAAACGAAAAAAAAGATACTTACCTACTATAAAATAAATACAATAAATTGCCCTGTTTGAAAAGATGAATTTCAAACATTGCAATTATTATATAAATTTACGAAGATACGAAAAATTATGTCAAATTATTATATTTGAAATACATTTATAATAAATTGACATGATTTTTTCGTATCCTTTTAGGTACCTACCATAATTATGATTCTTCGACGTATTGCATGCAGTTGCAAAAATTACCAAAAGGAATATTTAGAAATAATGAATATGACTTCAACCGCCTTATTTATAAACGTAGTGTAAAATTATGTGAAATCTGCAAGTAAAGCACTGGATAAATCTTTACACCGCATTTGTTATTTAATAGCAAAAGTTTTATGATTAACGTCTAAGCCATGGAAAGATAAACACTAATTTAGCTTGCATTCAATCTTGTAAATCATACAAAAATCATACACGTAATTTTCAAATCAACATCTTAAACGGTTCACTAATTAGATAATGTATGCATAAACAAGGATTTCGAAGCATCATATCCAGTCTTTTTATAGATATGCAAATATATACTAAAACAACCTCATATAATACGCCAATCGGACTATGAATTATTATTATGAACGCAGGCCCAACAAATTATCATTCAAAATGGCACGATGTTCATACAGTGAACACATACTGGCACAGATAGTCACTAGTTGCAACACTCATGTATGGCCACATGCCCACTTAGGCATTACATTAAGAAACTAACAATAAATATCTCAGGCAACAAAATACATCGCGCACTCTGTTGACAAATCCTGCAATAAAATATAAGCATTTACAATAAAATTAATTATTATTTACACGGTGCGGTGGGCGCGAGAATTGCAGATGGAATGCAGTGGATAAGCCGCTGAATATTTTTGGAATATGAACGATGTTCATAATTATGTTTATTCGTGTCAAATCATTCCATATTGTACTCGATAAATCCTGGTATTCCTCGTAAAATGCTCGAAATATGTAAGTTTATCGATTGTTACACTAATCACTATAATGTATTAGCTGCACACAAACTCGATGCAATGGACCTTGATCTGAATATTAATAGGAATGAAGAACTTATAGTTTACAGCGTATCAATTCGTCAGGAGATTTACGGTAACATTAATGTGATCATAAATTAAATGAGAAAATACAATTCTACAATTGTATTTTCTCATTTAATTTATTGTATTTTCTCGTTTAAATATCATTCACACATCACACAAACCACAAATGCCTTGCCCTCTAATTTAGCTAGTCGACGTTAAATAGCAAATCACTTGTGGTTTTATTTTAAAATAAAACAATTAGGTATCAATTGAAAGTATCTAGAGGGAGTGTGCCTTTATAAAGCATTTGCTATTGGTCCCTGCTGTCATTTTTATCTTTGACAGATTTTACGAGTAGTGGCTATCTTTTTACTGACTAACAGGCAAAGTCCAGATGCACACCGAACTATGACAGTTCTGAGAATTTACAATACGGTGACAATCAGACGGGATACCGTGCGCTTAGTGACATACATCCATTGATGTATCCTACCTTGTTGGTTATAGGCATGGTGGGATACAATAAACTGGAAACAAGGAGGGACATAGCTCTTGCTAAGTTGCTATCTATATTTTTAAATTATTGCGTGGCAAGACTTCAAACCCGGGTATATTAAAAGAAATAAACCTGTGAGTGCCCGACAATTATGTACTACGAAGGCGACGGTCACGTCTATTGGCGGTTTCCAGTAGTAAGACCAATCTACTGAGTAAAGCCCCTATAATGCGTACCTTGCGTATACTTAATGACGTAGCAGACGGCATAGATCTTTTTACTTGTTCTCTAGGTGAGTTCACAAAAACCACAATGTACAGAATATGTTATCATACTTAAATAATAAAATTGTAATTATAGCCACACTATTGAATTAGGACATTCCTGTAATGATAGTGATGATGAGTAAATAAATAAATCTCTGCGACTGCACATGACGTCATCCTAGATAGATACACACTGATGATAGTCAATACGAAACTAGCTGTTTGACAGTTAATCGTTGAACACTTTGCCCAGTGATCGTCACTATGAACTGTCAACGGAGATACGCAATAGTCCTGCTAGAATGGTAAATGTCATATCGAATTTCAAATAGGTAAGTTTGAACTTGCGTCTTTATTTGTGTTACTCTTTCTAGAGCTCGATTGAAATACTAAAAAAATCTATTAACGTCAGTTTTGCTAACCTCCCATTTTTATTTTATCAAGAGTACGCTATTTTTCCTAATATAAAGCTTGAAAACTCCATATTCACGTTGAGGTCAGTCACTGAACCACATCCACATTAAGCTTACCAGCAGTTCCGCCATGCTGGAGGTCCGGGGACCCCGCGGCGCCTTGCTTTATCGCACGCTGCGCCCGCGCCGGACACCTCACGTCCCCCTCCTTACCGTGTAGGGTCACCATCTCATACAGAACGCCAGTACACGCCTACGATGGGATATTGAGAAAGTGGTGATGCCGTTTTTGGGAATGCTTTATTGGTCTTGTTACGAGCTTTTGTCCAAATTGTGTCTATGAAAATGTTGTAAAGTTTACAGAGATACAGACAGGAAAGCTGTTAGTATCTTGGAATTATTCGAATTGAGCGCAATTTACGAGCGAGATTTTTTTTTGTTATTCCATTAGTAAATGAATATAACTGTATGAACCTACATTTATCTGTCATTTATTTCAATAAACTTATCTGAGTTTATTAAATGAAAGTGAAAAATAACCTTACACTTTTCTTCCTTTAAATTAATCCAACCCTAAATACTTTTCATGTTCAAAAACAATATAACAACATGTAACATCATAAACAATAACCCTTTTAAAATGTAATTCATCTAGTTAATAAGCAATTAAAATTCAAAAACAGACGTTACAAGGGTATCGATCATGTCCCATTGAGCTTTTACTAAATTATTTTTATGTTGGTCGCTTCCTGAGAAATTGACACGAGATACGGGAACACTTACACACGCAATTATACAGTGAAACAACTTATGACACTGTCACAACACCACTAATTGTCAATTTAGTTTGCATAGTAAGTATTATGGTACTGTAACTGTTGGTATGATAAATGTGGTAGCTATACTAAGAAAATAGGTTGCGTTACACACGCACTAGCTGGATATAGGGAAAGGTTATTTTAAATGACAACAATTCATTAGAACGAAATAACTTCCGAGACTCTTAAAGTAGGAATGGCGTTTTATGTGCATTAATACCTTTGACAACATTCACTTATTTGTGCTTCGGAAATTGCAAATTAAACTGCAATGATACACGGCTATAAATTAATTACTAACTGCCAATGCTATTCAAATTAAAATAAGAATTAGATATAACTTTTTTAACGTCAAAAATTACAATAAACAGTTCCCCAAAACGCACGCACTTCACTTTCCAGTATTTTGCTAGAAAGAAGATTTGGCGCAACAGACTCAAGCACAATTTAATTAAAAAAAACTATGCTGCCGTGGTATAACTAAAATGCCGTTATCCAACATCTGGTCGATTTTCAACTTTTGATGCTACATTAATGAGAAAAAAAAAATCTATCGATCTGTGTTTGCGAATTTTCAATATCTTGAATAGTTTTGGAAATAATTATTTTAAAAATGCCGTTAAGTACATATTTCTCACGTGTGAAATAAGCAAAAACAACATTAAGTAACTTTGTGAGTCTGAAAATGACTTTAGCAGATAACGGCATTATAGTTATACCACGGCAGTATGAACAAAAAGTAAAAAAAACATGTCTCCACTTTCGAATGAACGCGTCCAACTACTAATATTCCATTCATCTTCAGCAAGCAACATGGGAGCATTTTCTCATTAATTAATTAAATACACAGTACGAAATTGAGTGCACCGTACAACCGCTACCTTGGTGCTTTACGAGCTTCCCGCGGCAATCATAATTCGTCTCTGGGCCTCCGCCGGCCTCGCAGGCGTCTCTACAGACTTTTATTGTGATTTACACCCCAACAACCTTTGTTACTCCTTGTGCACCTTTTTTGCAACGTGCACGATCTGAATTTACGCGGGTAAATGCCGATTCCGCGGATTGTGATCGCTGACCGGTTACGTAAACGAGGATTGGAAAGACTGAGCTATTTTGGATTTAGGGAGTTAGCATATGAAAGCTCAACATGTAAGCTTGTTCGCCATCTAGGTAAAAAGCTTGTCTACTAAACAAGCCTTTAATCAGATTGAGCTATGCAATTAAAGTGTTCCGGAACTCTAAAATTCTTGAACATTTGACAACTATAAGTAGGTACTATGTAGGACAGTAATAGGTACGAAAAGCCCTGTGGAACTATCTAATCCGAAACTATAAGAATAAATGTATGTTAACCAACATCACGCCTGTATTCTCCGAAGGTTTAGGTAGGAGTGTGACTACTTATAGTAGTTACCTATCTCCACATTTCTCCAGCCATGTCACATATGTGAAAGAAGGTAATCCCTATTACCTTCAACCGGGCACAAACCCATATGGGCGCTAATTAAATATTTTTGAAGGCAAAATGCAATACCAGAGAATAAAATTTACGACACTCAGTTAGCACCTCTGAAAATAATAATACTTTGACCAAAAAAAATGTGCGCTATTGAAATTCAGGTTAGTTATGGAGTTTAAAGAAAATACATTCTTAAATAAATACCTACCCAAAAGATAGTAAAGGTTCTCTCATTTAATAATATAATATGAATCCATTCTAAAACATTCGATCATTTCGATCGTAAAATCAATGTCCCTGAGAACTGGGAAAAACTATACCGATCATTTGAGATCATCAAAATTAGTTAATAGGAATCGAAGACCTCAATAAAATTAATAACTATAAAATTAATACCAACTTTAAAATTAAAATTAACAAAAAAATCCAAGATGGATGTTGAAATTTGAAATCTCTATTCGTATGCTATGGTATGCTTAGCATAGCAATAAAAATACAATTTCCTTTTCCCACTTAGTTAATGCGATATCTATTCAAACGTCTATTTTTAATATTTTATTGATTGGAGTTAATGATTTTGTGCATTGATTATTATAAAAAATTCATTGAATACATATATATTGAGCTAATTTTCATTATTAATGGGCGATTAATATCGAATTTCATATAGAATATAGTATTAAAATGCGATTATGCAAATATTATTAGTTCTTAATAAACAGTTTATACATTTGATGGGCGCGCCACACGAGAGCGTCCGCTAGCGGCCCGAGCCGCCGAACCGCGCCGCGGCCGGAGCCCGCCCGCTCCTAATTACAATAAATACAACAACACATTAGAATCGATCACATCGGAAAGTTATTCGTGTTATTTATCGGAACTAATAAAAGTGATGTACGGTTATCGGCTTTTATATATTTTTAGGGTTCTACCGTTATCTTTTTCGAAAAAGAACCTCGGATATATAACAAAGTATAATATTATCATCGTCAGAAAACACAACAACATATTGTGGAACAAAGTTGTCTTATTCAACAAATATCAATATTACTAACTAGCTATTGCCCGCGGCTTCGCCCGCGTGGATTTCGGACTTCCGTCCCTATGTTTTCCCTTTAAGGGTTGAATTTCCAAAAATCGTTTTTTAGTGGATACTTACTCTTCACTAAGAACACCCCTTCAAGTTCCATTTCTCTAATACCAGAGGTTTGGGCTGTGCGTTGATTTAGAAACGTAATAATTTTAGCATAATACTTCCGGATAGACTACTTTTAAAGTTGATCCTTCCGGTATGTATGCATAAAGATTTCTGGAACTACTGACCCGGGAAAGAGCGACGTACAACTGACCATGTGTAAAACAACTGAGACTTAGATCAACCTGCCTAGGCGTATTGATTACAACCGTACCATGTTTGGTTAAAATCCCTATAATAGTTTTTGAACTATGCGTGCACATAGAGACAGACAGATAGACAAAACATTTACTGATTGCATTTTTGGCATCAGTATCGATAAACAATCATCCTCCAATATTAATTTTGAATTATGTTCAATGTACAGAATTGACTTCTGTACAGTTTTATTATAATTATTATTTATTATCTTAGTTAGTCATTCAATTTAGAATTTAGTGACTTTGTTTGCCATCGACACGCTAAGAAGAAGAAGATTATCTTAGTAGTGTGTGATAGTCCATTGAATTTTATGGCGAACTATATTGTATCTTAAGATAAAACATTATAGTATCTTAGCCGTGTGCAGCGCCCCTTGGTGAACTCCACTGCGGGTGACGTAACCCACGACAAACTTACTATTTGCGGTTGGTGCAGTTGGGGTTAGGGATCGAACCGCAAAATTAAGTTTGTTTTTTATTGTATATACTTTTTCGGGATAAAAAGTACCCAGTGTTATGCCCAGGATATTATAGAATAAGTATACCAAGTTTCAGCGTAATCGAACCGGTAGTTTTTGCGTGATACCTGAACATACAGACATACAGACAGACATACAGACAAAAAAAAATTTAATCATATTTTTGGGTTCGGTTTCGGCCTAGTAACACCCTCCGCTATTTTTATTATATTTTCAATGTACAGAAATTTTACTTCTACAGATTTTTTATTATAAGTATAGATTTCTCCAGAGGCGGGCTGCTTATTTTCAGGGGCAGATTCTTCCGTACGGCGTACTCGCTCGAGCGGCTCTTGTCTGTGATTAGGGCTTCCATTACGTAATTACGTAATTACGCAATTACGTAATTACGAACTCTTTTTAAAGTATTTTCAATTCCGTAACTGAAGATGTCAATTCCGTACTTACGTAATTATTGGTATCATAAATGAATAAAAATAGTCAACCAATAAAAAAGCATTAAGATACGTACCATATTAAAGTTATAATGTAGATACACTATACGATATAAGTACAGACGCCAGCACGTCAAGTTACCCCAATGTGTCAAATTTCTTTGATCGTTTTTCAACTTTATGTCAAACAGAATTCAGAAATTACTTTAAAAATATGAAATTCAGAGGTTCATATTCAATTGGGAAAATTTGACACATTGGGGTAACTTGATGTGCTGGCGTCTGTACACCGAAACATACAAACGGGGGATTCTCCGCAGTTTATTTTATCGTTCATCAAATCTTGCCAAAAACAGTTTTAAGAGGTACAGAATTGAGTTCACATTTATCAACTCGGCGAGTCGGTGGGGCCGGGGAGTCCCTGGCGAAAAGTCCCTGCGACCACTGGGAACTACTATGCTCTTCACTTTCTTAATTAAAATGATAGTGTAGTTTCCGGTTGTTCAGTTCGCATCGCTAGACTCTGGACACAGTTGACACTTGATTACTAAATTGAAAGTTAGTGGTTAATGTGCGCAAATATTAACAATAGGGCATATGTATATATAGTGTAATTTTAATTTGGTTCGAAATTTATTTTTTCCCAATCTTTAATGGCAGAAAATATTAACTAAATCATTATTTTACTTTTTAATAGCGTCATAATTATTTAAAATAATAAATAAAAGTGCGAATTAAGCGCGGGAAATTTAAATTTGTGAAACGCATCACCATCGGTTATAACGAAACGTGACGTCAAATACTACGACAACAAGACAAGTTACGCCTACAAAACAGTATTGGAATGGACTTTTTATTGGAAAACATAATTATTGCCGTGTGTGTTGTGAATTAATTTAATGTTCAACTGTAATTTTAGCTTCATAGTGAAGTTATTAAACATTTAAGAAAATCACTGAAAGTGGTTTTGTAAAAGCACAATCTGAAGTGTTTTTGCATTTGGGTAGGCAAGGAGTACCCGTAAACTGGTTTTTGAGCTTTTTTCATGGTGAAATGGTCAGAAGAACGAAAACACCCAAAGTAATAGTAATGGAATAATAGTAAATGACGTAATCGAAATGGCGCGCGAATATGGCAGCGTTTAAACAGCTCAAATTTATTCTGTATTTTAAATATTTTTTTAAGCTTCATTAATGCATTTTAAAACATTTTTATATTTTTTACTATGTTAAAACGTTGTAAACAGTGAATTAAAAATATAAAAAAAATACATGCTTACCCTATTTGTACCTAGCAATTGTATCTTTTTCGTGGGTGACTTTATATGTGTGGAATCTCTTAAAAGATGTACTTGTACTTAAACCAAAGGCTTGATCAGTCTTTTAGTACCTATTAAAAGGGAATAAAAAACCCCCTGGAGCATGAACAATTCAAACAAAATAATTAGTAAATCGAGCATTATCAGCCGGATATTTTTGTAATAAACTATAAGAAGTTACCCGAGTGACAAAACTTTAAATGCTTTGTTATTTAAGAGATCACATTTTCAAGAAGAAAGATTATATTCGGGACGAAAAAATATGGTTTGACTTTCACATATCTGATAAGTTCCTGAATATTTTTTTTTTTGTTTAAATATTGTGTTTATTTTGATAATTCCTTGAATATAAGATTGTAAATGACAATTGTAAAAATTATAGATACTCTATCTACAATATTTACCAAAAACATAGTCGATAAAAAAAAAATAGGAAAAATTCCGTAATTACGTAATTACGGAATTGGAGAAAAAAGTTGCGTAATTAGTTACGTAATTGACATTTCCGTAATTTTGGAAGCCCTATCTGTGATGTCTGCCGGGACAGTTGAGATTTCCTTATAAGCATGCTCTCAACAAACTACGCACAGACTTGAAAACAATTATCACGTACAACGAAATTACAATATTTTCGATTCTGAGGTATTTATCAACAACAACGTCAACAACAACCATACGAACGAAACAACCGAACCGAAACCAATAAGCAACTGACATGTAATATTATAATTCTAACTCTTACGACAACGGAAAGACTTAACACCGCGATTCAGAAAAATTACGTAATTACAGAACGCCATCTATGGGCAAATAGGTAAAACGTCTGCACAATGAAAGTTATGCTAGGGGCATTTTGCGTTTTAGTAATTTTATATTATCTCCGAAACTGTATGACCAATTGATATACTGTAAACGGCAAATCTTATCTGTATGATGTTCTTGTGATACTGAAATAATGTATTGTCATAAGAATTAATATTTTGTTGCTCAAATAATCAACCAAACGTAAGTATGCCGAAAAACATTTTTTTTAATGCAATAAATGAAGTATAAAAGATAAAATATAAAAGATAGAGATATGGTATTGCGGACTTTTTTGTAGAAATAATTAAGACGATCCAGGTAGCCATACATTGTTTTTAATTTTAAGCAACTGTTTAGGCAGCGCACGCAAATAATTCGGTTTTATGAGGTATTTTTTTCCGACTTGCTAGACAAAAGTTGTGATAGCTCGGTTAATATACATGTTATAGAAACAATTTATAGCCTATAGCACTCAGGAATAATGTAGCTTTCTGCCAGTTAAAAAATTTTTGGAATTGGATAATGAGTTCCAGAGATTACCCCCTACATACAAATTTACAAACTTACAAACTTACAAATTTTACCTCTTTATAATATTAGTATAGATATGGGCTTTAGATAAATGGTCGTGTTAAGCTTGTTTTGAAATTTATTAAAACATAGGACATTATTTTTTCTAATATCCTTAATCTAGCTAATAAAATATTCACTGACAAATAAATGCCACCTGTGGGCTGTGTGCTAAATATTAAATTATCTTCTGCATAAATCTCAAAAGCAAATTATGCAAAAAAGTATGATTTTATCAAGGAATAAAACTTTGTCTCCAAACGTGAATATCAAGGCAAAAAATATCTCTTATCTTATTAGAAAAAAGTTAAATCTAAAATCAATAAAACAAAACTTAAAATACTGAACCAATTAGCTTGGAATAATGTTTTGTCAGGTTGTTTTATTACAAGCAGGAACAGATATTTAAGGCGGTTGTTATGGGATCCGTGGCGAGACTCACACGACGCGGTATTATTTATTGCATTTATTGGGCGCGAGCTTATGCGTCGATATAAAGCATTTCCCCGGGCGACATCCAAGTACGCCGGCGACTAACGTGGGCCTCTATTCTCGTGTTCATGGTGATATTTGAAGGTACCAAAGTGATTTCAGATATCTACTAAAGGTACATAGAGTTTTCACTTTAACACAAGTTTCACTCACTGACTGAGTTCCAGGATGACGCAAAATTATTAATTACTGTCATACTCTCTTCTAAGTATTGCATCCTTCAGAAGAGTGGCAACACTCATCTGGAGGATGCAATACTTTTAAAGATCAACTTGGCTTATTTGGCCTACTTCTTTTCTTCTAGGTATTGTATTCTGGACAAGGTAAAAAAAAAGGTACTGCTAAAATCACATGAACAGCATTTAAACAATATTTTAGCGTGTTACGGATGGTATATTTGCTTTTATTGATAAAAACTAGAATAAATTATCAAAAAACTTCGGTAGGTAATTCGCAGCAGGAATCCAAAGACTTAGGTAGTTAGTTGATTTCTGATTACAAAGTATCTGGACACTTAAAATTCTATTAATATTTGATCACGTTTGAAAACAGGTCTCCAAGGCATTTGAATGACACTGTAAAATTCCTAGATACCATCTAAGTATCTAGTAAAAATGTAGATGCAGTCTTTATATAGGTACCTACGTCGTAGGCCTGGAGTATTAGCATTTTAAGTTACGGCCGCTAAATCATAAAGTAAGCAACTGGCTTAATATACGGTTTCTTAATCACCACAGATAAAGTTCTTACTTAGCTCCAATACAACAATCTTGATCCGTAAATCCTGTACATGAGAATAGCCCCCCGCGATCTGAGTCTCGTTCGGCAGACTTATGAGGATAATTCAAGTCAACAATACACTTTATTAACAGTTAGTTATGCGCTCCGTGATGATATCGCGCCTACAATTAAATATTAATATGTGTTCGAAAGGTCGTGGGCGATTCGACGAGATTTATCAGCTGTTTAATGTCCCCCCTACTTGATAACAATATGTGTCATAGGTGAGACTCGATTTATGGGTGGTTTTTGATGAACTGCTTTTTGGCTTAGTCGGATTAATAACGACTTGTGACTGCTTAAGCGAGATTTCGTTAAATCTTGAGAGGTCTCTCTCAAAGTTATGATATTTACACGTAAAAGTCTGCTCATATATTAACGGCATAAAAAATGGGTTAGATTTAGAGTTTTTTAACACGGATGGTTGAATGGGTGAAAGGTCTGATTGACACAGAACAGGGATGAGATAATAGTACTTGGGGATGATCAATATTGATTAATAATGTTATGAATGTAATGCACCGCATGAAAAAATCCTTCAAGCTAGGTAAGTAAAAGCATAATTCGATGTTGTGACATTTTGAATAGAATTTCCTAATTGGATAGGCCATATTCTGTGGGATGGTAGATAATACAGCCTACGTAACATCAAACACGGAGACAGAGTTATGTTCAATTTATATCTCTTCAAACAATACTGTCTGGCTTTTGAATTTATGCTTAAATATACAAGCTACAGCTGAACCCAACGGCTAGATTTTACAACAGACAGATTGGATTTAAATACACGTTAATATAAAAGATGAAAGACGTGTATTACGTTGAACATTGATGTTCATTCATTATTTTCAAAAAAGTCTGTGAAAAATTTGTGTCTGACTGCATTTTCTAGGTCAATTATTAAAGTACACGAAGCAAGTATCGTTTCTCATGCAGAATGAAGTACGCCAATCATAACAATATAGTATTCAGTGCTAAGAGAAAGCTTGCGTGCAAGGAAGGTGCCTATATCGTAAGGTCGAATGAAAAAACGGAATTGATAGCCTCCTCCCGTACGTAAATATGTCGACGAGCGCTCTCGTAAAGTGTAAGGGGATATTTTTAACGGCGTCGATATTTAATATTTATTGCGACACAGACACCCAATATGAAACAGCGATTTGTATAAATAATTATCTCATATCAATATTTTTAATAATCTCAGGACATTCTACTATATCTTGACGGAATATACTTACGTAATATTTAATGTGCGTTTAATAATTTTCTTACAGCATTGATGTCGTATTCGTATATTTGGCTCCACTTGGAATTGCAAACGCCTTGAATTTTTAGGAGATACTTTGATGATTATTTTAAAAACTTCTACTCTCTAAACCAGAATATACAATTTTTCTCCATGTAAAGAGCAAGTGACTCAGAAATAGATATTAGCCACAGTATTCATGTATTTACTTAATGAGTACGGTAGCCGTTCAGCGTAAAACCATAAACTTGTGTTGTCACGGATCGTGTGTTCAACTTGCTAAAAAGAACACGACTTCTCGGCAATTATAATAAAGATGTAAATTAATAGTAAAATACCAATAATAAATGATAATTGTATCATAATTTACGGTAGAAGGATTAGTTAAGTAGGTAGGTAGGCATCTTTTACAAACAGATTCCGTGGTGATCTTTTAGGGAAGCACTGAGACTGATGTAGGTAAGTGTAGTTAGAAAAGTCTTTCGATGACTTCTGCTGAAATAAAATGTCAAGTCTACAAAGTTGAAAATAGGTAGGTAAAGATAATAATGAAGTTTCAGTACATCTCTACTTGAAATTACTAGGACAAATAAATGAAAAAGTAAATCTGAGCAAAGTAATACTGGTGACTACTACGTACCCATCGAGTAACATGCTACTGAAGTAAGCGTTGCGCCTCCCCACGCCTCAATATTTATAATACTAAGTAAACATGGACACTTGTATATTTATTCAGAAGAGGATCATAAAAGTCATTACCACGATAATCAAGCAACCCGATAATATAACAATCACAAATCTATAAATAAGGCTACAATGAACGGGCATCGCTCCCCGGAGGATGCTGTGTTTGTTGACTCACTTATTTCGATTTCGATGGCCTAATTGTACAAGGATCCGACGTAACTCGGTAGGCATTACACATTAATGTCGTTTTTACTATCTCACAAACAAGAGCAGACTTAATAAATCTCCTCAAGATGTGATTTCCGGAAAGTGATCGAATTAGAATGGCGATCGTATAAGGAAGTCGTTCGGAACACCCGTCACTACTATTCCCATTTGATTCCAGGACTATCATGTTTTTTAATTCAAGTTACGATCAACACACGAGGCGCCACTATTAAAGTTGATTTAGTATCCACTTTATTTGTACTTAGTGAAGGAAGTTTAGTTTGTACAGATGATTAATATTATTGAAACTGTTCAAGACCTACAGAACTTCATAGGGTTTTAAATTACATGAAATCGTGATTAAAGTTGCGGGGGATCGCTTTGTTACTGTTAAACTATAACCGTTGCGTAACTAATTATTAACACGTGTTTATTATTTTACCATACTCGCCTACTGAGATTACCAAATTACAGTATCTTGGTTATGCCCAGAGTCATAAACTAATGGCATATGAACATTTGTAAGCTAACATATGAATTTAATTTGAACTTAATAAGCTCTGCCGGTTGATGCAGTCAAAGTCAACCCGTGAAAACTTGAGTGATGTCAACAATTCGCCTTCACTTCACCTTTATTTTAACAGGGTGATATTCACAGAATAACACTGCAGAGTGCTGTCATTTTGCACATATTACCTCCTCAGTTAGCAGATTAATCTGATTTTACGTCCACACCTACCTTTTTTTCTATTTGGTACTAATTCTGTAATCGTCGTCTTCTTTATCCAATTTGTGTTTTATTAACGTCTTTCTTTTAAATTTCACATAGTCTTGCTTTCACCGCAAAACACCATTGCGTCTACTGTAGATGCAGAGTAAATATTTGCTAAATAATATTAAAATGTTATACGGGCGTAGCATCCTGAAAGATTGGTGTAAACTGTTAAGTTATTAGTTCCAGATCTCGACATAATGGAGCAGATTGTAATTTATTGCTTAAATATAAAAATCTGTCTGAATGTGCGTGTTTCCCTTTAGTTCGAAAACTGCAAACGTTTTTGCATGGAAGTTAACAGAAATTTACAAATTATCGGATATCATAAAATATAAGTATCATGATTGGTAAATAAACCGTAGCTATGATTTAAAGCTCCCGCAGCCGTTCAGATAATTTCACATGTGTGCTAAGCAATACGTTCTCGAGCCAATCTTTTGATCCTATTGGCGTTGCGTTTGCCAACCAACGCGACTGACACCAATCTTGTTTGACTCTAAACTTATATTACTGATTTATGGTCAGATGATGTCGACCATAAAGTCCTTGCAGCTGTAATGCGACTGACCTTTTGGTGTACTTAGCGTTTTATAGAATAGCTATATTATTTTCTACTGTTAAAATGATTTCAATATTTGTTTCTACCTTTCCAGTTAAGCCATTAATTTGTTCGTAGCTGGCTTCTGAGTAACGATAGCAACCAGTTTAAAATCAAATAAGACAGTGCCTGATGAACGAATTTGTATTTTAGGAGGTAACTTCTAAATGTTATGGTCCGATCGCGGAAAAATTTCAGAATGGGTTTCCAAACTCCAAGAGTCATTGACGATGGGAATATATTAAATAAAACTGTCGATTACAACGTCCACATCTGGCGGAGCTGGCTATAATTAGTAGCTAGGTATAGCTACTTACATGCGTAATAATTTCGTTGGCCACAGATCATTGATACTTATCGAGTAAACAATGTGCGCTCGCGCAGCGTGCCGATGCTCTGTAATGATGGGATCTATATCTGTTGCCGCGGATGTAGCACAGGTGTGCTCTGACAAGCAAAATAAACTCAACCGTAATCGATTTGAGCGTTTTAGAGCTAACAGTTGTTCTTATATCGATTGATTCTGTATTATGTTTAGGTAAGTGGGTATACCTAATCGAGTGTGGTCGAAATATTCAGTTTTATTCTTGGATCTGTTTTGTGTACTGCAACCCACATGCTGATATGGACATCATGTACATATGGTAGGTTGAAATCTTGAGGATTTATCTATCAAAATTGTTGAGGATTAACTCATTTAAATTTTGGCTCTTTCATAAACTTAGTATTTAGGTTTTGTTAGTCTAGATACCTACTTTAAGTTGTAAAACAATCTATAAATATTTCTATTAAATTTTATTTAATTTTATTATTTATTGAATTATATCGACAAGCCATCTTCAATATATAATTTCCATGTCATCCATTTCCATATATAATCATCCTATAATATGTGGCATGGTTGGCGCAGCGCAGTAGCGGAGTGAGCGATTGGTCCACGACACTGAGAAATACACAGAGTGGGGTAACGTTTTTTTTTAAAAGAGAAAAGAAAACAAGAAATGTTTAAAAAAATGTCATCTCTTCGGCTCTCTTACACTACAATGAATTAAGGATAGTGTTGGGACTTCTGGAGTGCGTTGGGAATGTTTGCAGATGCGGCATTCTGCACCCACCCTTGGCAGCACGGCTTCGTAGGATTCAGCCGTGAACATGCCGATTTGTTGCTCCAGAGGGTCCATTGCAGCTCAATCATTCTCCGGACGTCATTGCAGGTAGGATTTATGGCCCGATTGTAAACTATTTGTCTAATTAACTAACATAGTTTTAAGTTAAATATTATATACTTACCAACGCGACGCGTACGTATCGACTTGCCTGAAAACTATTCACAAAAAAAAAAACAACCGACTTCAATAAAAAACACTAACAGGTGTAAAATAACTCTAGTTTCGGAAGTCTGTGGCTTTAATCTCCCTTACTTATTACCGCAGATGCATTCTCGTGTAATTAGAAAAGCAACGTAGTAGAGAGATTATTACGGTTTCTGGAAAACTTGACAATATTTAATTTTGTAAGAATAAGAAATGCATCAAATAACGAAAGTTGGAAACAACCTAGAATTATGGGGCTCCCTTAAATTGTATGTGTAATGTCATTGTGGTCACAAATGCTTATAACTTATGTAGGAACCAGCCTAATAGAATACGTCTAGCATTCCAAAATAAAATTGATAGTAGAAGATATCTCAATGGCTTGTACCACATGGTGCAGCTGGCTGCATGGCCTGTGGCCAAAGACATTCAATACCTATAGACCGGACATCACAAACAAAATTTTCGTCCAAAAAAGTGTGCCCTGCCGGACACAAGTCTGTGAGTTTTTTTTAGTACGCTACGCTGCCGCTCCAATATTCATATATTATTCTAGATGGCGTTACTGAGACATGGGATCAAAGTTTTTCTATGACATTTCCTTGACATGTCCGCTCTATAGTCTTTTAAATCTCTTTGCCTGTGGCTGAACTAATTACCACTGCAACTCCAACTATCTCTGCTTTCTAGATGGCTCATGATACCTAAGTAGTGTAATATACTACAACGTAAAATGGCTTATTGAAGAGACTGCTATAAACGTAGGTACCTAATTTGAGCAAAAATCGTAGACACCCCTAAGCTGGACCTCTGGTGCAAGTATGACTAAAGCCTCTATGTTTATCTCTGTCCAGAGTATTTAAGTTTTATAAGAAAGTTATGAGAGTTAGGTACCTATATGTTACTATCAAAAAAGTTAGTCGATAAAGTTCATATTCAATGGGGAAAAATTGTCAGTGGCGTCTGTCTGTACAGTACATGTTGCTGGACTAAAGTCTGTTTTTTAATCCCAGAGACTAAATTGACACATGCAAATGTCACACTTACAAATAATGTTGCCAGCTCTTTTGTTTGGTGTTGTACCTACGATACCGGTTTGTTGAATCGTAACTTTTTATATTTATTTGACGATTTAAAAAAAATGAGAGACGCTGTCAGTGTTGTTCCCGTACACGATGAAACGGATATAAACCCTTTTCTTATAAAACGGCAGCACTTTTTAAAAGTATGACAATAATTGGAACCTGACACCACTTCTGTTGTTACTGGAACGTATTACAATTCTAAAAATATGTATATGTGATAATACGGTATATAGGTTAGTAGTTAGTTATTTTTATAATTCATAGATGTGCATTTTCTTCATAAAAGTTGTATCGTATAGTTCGTTTTGACTAATTCAAGTTCCAACAAAACCCTCAAAATCTTGAGCAGAGTTGAGTAAGACAATTAAAAAAAAATACGGTGTGAAGTAGGTATTACAAAAAGTTGTGTTCATTGATGATCATCAATTTCATGCTGTTGGTACAGAAACAATCACGCAGCGCCAATTACGACTAGAATTAAACGAGTCCGCACTACTGCTTCTCAATCTCAGGAATCGTGGAACAACGAGAAATGCGTTTAGCTATCGACCGGGATGGTCATTCTTTGTCTCGCGCATTTAAAACGGTTACACAGAGGTTGAGTCTTCAGAATTTCCGCTCTGAGACTGCTCGTTCACTTGAGAGCAGTCAGGAGCGTGGGATACGACTTGCGCGTGACCTAGAGCGTGATTCTTTATCTCGCGCTTCCAAAACGGATACAGAGAGAGAGCAGATATTAAGTCGTTAGCTTTTCCGCACTGAGACTGCTCGGTCCCTCGAGAATAGTCAGAAGCGCGAAACACGCCAAGCAAGCGATCGCGAGCGCATTGATTTTGAAAGATCCAAAATACATAATTTTAAACTGAAATACTGCGCTGCGTGTCTCTATTGCTCTATGCATGCAATACTAGAGTAGGTAGAAGTATTTGATGTAGTAGTAATAATTTAACTCGATTGGTATAATATTCATACATAAAGTACAAGGTACTTTGATTGGTTGATCGAGTGGATCCGCGTTACGTCGCGGTCGTCTGTTCGCGATAGACTCAAACATGACTACGCTGGCATGGCTACGATGCTGTTTTCACCTATAGATAGAGTTTCTCTCAAGAAAGTTATAAGTATATAATTTGTCAAGATTTTGTATACATTGGCAAAATATAATAGTATTTATTGGAGGTAAAAAATAAGCCTTCTGGGAGCTGGGTGCGATAACCAACATCCATGAGGGCAAAGCAGCGGGCATCAGCTAGTTATAAATAAAAAACCGATACTACTTGATTTTACTAACGGCAATTTACGGTAGTGGCACATCACTATTTAAGAATTGCAAAAAACTGGCCACACATGTAATGTCATTTTAGTCTCCGTGATTAAAAAACAGACTGTAGATTAATACAATTTAACGAGGCGCCTTTTTTTGAAATGTTGTCATTATGTCAAGTCTTATTATCTGCAATAGATTAGGAGGAGTGGCTATTGAGAATTTTTATATTATTTAGCAAAATGAATTACTTACAATAAAAAGTTTTTTACAAAAAAAAAACAACCGACTTCTTAAAAAAACACTTACAGGTGAAAAATAACTCCCGTTTCGGAAGTCTGTGGCTTTGGTGGTTTTGTTTCGTTCATTATTGGCCACCGAGTTCCGAAACTGGAGTTATTTTTCACCAGTTAGTGTTTTTTAAGAAGTCGGTTGTTTTTTTTGTAAAAAAACTTTTTATTTTGCAATTTTTAGTTTCTTCGTATGTAAAGAAGGTCTTTTAAAACTTCAAAGACTCAATGAAATTTGTTGACAATTGCTAAAGAAGTTCTTTCTAAACATTAATTCGTACATCTCTGCCGGTCCCCTTTTAAAATAGAAGGGCGTAATGTTATGTTATGGAAATACAAAAACTTTGCATGGACATCTGACTATAGCAATCACGAATAATGTGCTGTTATACGTTGAAGAGTTCCGTCGCATGTCTTCTTCATCAGTTTTCTTCACAAAATGATACTTTCTAAATATAATGCTTGATTTGTTACTAAAAATGTAAAATCGGTACGTGTGTACTTATGTTTTTTGAGGAGTTCCCTCAAGTCCTTGAGGATCCCTCGTCGGATATGAGTTTTGATACAAATGGGACCAATCTGCTAGTACCTATACCCTATCGAATAAAAAAATGATTTTGAAAATCGGTCCATAATTGACGGAGTACTGAGGTAACAAACCCTAAAAAAAAAAATATACAACCGAATTGAGAACCTCCTTGTTTTGAAGTCGGTTAAAAAACCGGACAAGTGCGAGTCTAACTCACTCACCGACGGTTATTATTACCGTACGTAGGATAATTATAAATAGTTAAAGGAATAGAATCGAATTTATCTAAAATTTACTAACATATCGTTTTACTGACTTCGGAGACAAAGAGAGAAACTTTATTTTAATATGTTTTTCATTATAAATAAGACAAAAATCGACGGAAAAAATAAATAAAATAAATTTTGGAATGTGCTCATCGAGCCATTTCATATGATAGGTACCCCATTTTAAATATCAATTATCGGCCTCCAATAAAAAAATTCTCCCCTACTTTAAATATGAAATATAGTTTTGAGACTTTTTCTTATACTTGTAGTTTATAACGATGCTACTTGCCAAATTTCATAGTTCTAGGTCAACGGGAAGTACCCTGTGGATTTTGATCCCCATGAGAGTAACGAAATATGTGTTTTTTGCTGATTTTTTTCATATTTTCATGGCCGTAAACCTGAGTATACGGTTTTAATTTCAACTTGATACCTCCACGCATTTCCGAAATGAAGGGTCTGGAGAGACAGACAGAGAGACAGACGGACAACAAATTGGTCTTATAAGGGTTTCCTAATAAAATAATATCAACTGCTTCTTTAAATCGTTCTACCCTGTGTGATCGGGCGTTGGCCGCTGTAGATTACACACACAACATGGGTCTCTGCATTATGAATGCAATTAAACTACCTATATCAAATGTAAAAACTCGAAGTCCCAGCTGATGTCGGACCCGCGGTATAGCAGCGACCGCAGGATCTCCACGGTCAAGACGAGGCAGGACCCCGTGACGTTGATCTTCAAGTATCCCGTCAGAAGGTTCATCTCACCCGCCTTTATTCTTGTACAATTCCTTCGTGACATAAGTAGCAATAGCACATTCAGCTACACAACGGAACTAAATCAAAGAGTAGTTCTTTGCCGTCAAAATCTCACTGTCCGTAAAACTATCACTGCGTGAACGATGAATATCATTAATCTATTGGTTTATTGTCGTTTTCAGATAATTGTTAATAATTTAATAAATTGAAAAATCGGAGTAAAAGTTTATATCTGACTGATCGGGCGCCATATTAGTCACATGCATGTTGGTTACATGTATGTAAGAAAAGAGATGTCTCTAGCAAATAGTATATTTCAAGGAATAGATAGTAAGGTAAATATGTTTATCTTTAAAATAAGTCAGCTGTTACCGCCATCGAAAGTTCAACTTATATTATACTAGTTTTTGCCTGCAAACGTAGATTTTGTCAATCACTCTGCAACACTTTCTTTTGTATTATATATATAGGTTTATGGTAAACTTATACATAAGTATAAGTTTACCATAAACCTATGTCCTTCATAATCTAAATGTCGCGAGTGCAGCGTGCGCGGAATATATAAACACATCCTTTGCTCTGACGTTTTCAAAACCGCCGAAAGGGCAATATTTAATTGTTGAAACAGTGTCCATAGGATTTATTTTGTTCGAACTATCTGAAACCACATTGTTTAGAGGTTTCAAGAACATGGGATTCATTCATCTATTCGGTCGAGCCTGTTATTGATTTGTGACGCAAATCACCGTGATTGCAAACAAGCAGCGTTAAAAGATAGCATTGTCAGGTTGAGCAGCAGAAATAATCTCGCATAAAATCACTATGTCATGTATGCCTGTTTAATAAGACAAAGGCATAATTTTCTAATTAAACAGGCATCACACAGTGAATGAAGATGTTCCAATCCTTACTTGCTTGGCCATGCTGCACAACCACTTTTAAGGTAAGGAAAACTGTGTATAATAGTGCCGTTTTGATACCAAGAAATATAATTAATTATTTGATGTTGATTAATAGGTTGTTTCTAGCTAGATAGATATTAATTAGGGAAATATTTATTGGTTTTTATTCATTTGTAGTAGGTACATAATCTAAGTTTAATAATATCCCAATAAACTGACGAATGACGCAAGTTTCTTAGCCATAAAATTTAATCTAAAGTGCAAAGTCATATAAAACACATTAAAGAAGCATTTTATTGTAAACAAGTGCAGTTGTTGGTACCATCACGTTCGGTCAATGCTGGCTCACTCCATAACGCGGCCGTAACGCCCAATAACTGGCGACCAATCGAAACGCTCCATTAGAACCGGCACGCCCCCGGCTTGCGCTTGCGCCGATAACAGAGGCGCGACGCTTGTCAGTTTTTCAGTTGCTTTCATAACAGAAGGTCTTCCTGTTGGTTCGTTTGTGAAATTAAGTAACAATGACTTCGTTGAATGGTGATATTAATTCTGTGAGTAAATTAAAGTTTAGTGTGGACAGTATTTTAGGTAACAATGATAGTCATCGATCGAATGTGGCGGGGACGGAAATGGTTCGGAGTCAGGAGCCGCCGTGTGCGGGGTGCGTGGCGGCGCTGTACCGCTGCTGCAGGGACGAACCACCCCTGCTGCAGCTACCACTGCCTCTTCCATACACACATTTACATCCAGCGTTAAGGCCTACTACTGGTGAGTTCGATATTTTTTTTACGAGAAAAAACATTTTGTTTTGTCATGATCTTTCGATGTTGTTTGTGGATTGGAAATTCTGTGCAGTAAGATTTATTTTTATTGTTAGAGTTTCTCGATTATTTATCTACGGTATCTTATAAACGAGGGTACCTTTACATACCTGGACAAAGGATAAAAAATGGGAAGGTTATATCAAAAATAAACACCTATAAGTACATTCTTGTTAATTTTAAAGGTTGTGCTAGACGATATTGTTGTCCTTATTTTTTTAGCTTATACACTTTTATAATAAAATTTCTAGCCGCATTCAAGAACTAAGCCAGTACAGTACAGTGAAATCATTTATAAAGCGACAATTATGTAACAAGGCTTAATATACTGTTAAAGATTATCTTGAGGATAAAAAGGCTTGGGAATGAGCTGCTCCTACTTCAATTAAAAAATTAAGACATTTCTAACATTAAGTTTTGTTAAAAATGTTTTGTTTCATTATTATAATGTTTTAATTTTTTTATGCATTATTTATACTTAAATAACATTGAATGTTAATGACATGTACTTTTACCTGTAGAGTAAAATATTATTTTTTATTGTTGTAATTTATGTAAGGACCATGTGGTTCTTTTTTTTGTAAGTATCTCGTTTTTAAATTTGTAAGTTCTTTTTATTTTACATTTTGTCTGGCAGTTTGAGTACTTCATGGGACCAACCCAAATGTTCTTTCTTTGGTATTAATCGTCAGCCGTGGAGCTCCTCAAGTTCCGAGTTGAGCTCACGATTAGGTACTGACAAATGCTTGCACTGACCAATCTGGTCCCCTCAAATCTGTGTGGTTCTTTCCTCAAAATACCATTTCAGACACTAATCTTCATGGTTCTTATAAGATCTGACCAAGATGATGTCTGGACTTTAAAAGAGACTGACCTCTGAGTTTCTTTCGGTGTTTCTTCTCAAAGTAGTCAGATAGTGAAACGCCGACCTCACCTAGATAAAATATGGCGTGTAAAAGTGATTCGCATGAACCTATTTACAGGAATAAATATAATTATATCATTTTTTAAAGTTAACCATTTAATAACACCTAAAAAACATACATTTCTGAGTTAACAAACAGGATACCGAATCGGTTCTCTTGAAAACGTATGAGATCGTCTCATGCTGAAATTATTAGCATAAGCTACTTATTGTTTGTACTGTTTTAATGATACACATACTCAATGATACCGAAATTAATATTGGGAATTGTTTCGTAGTAGTTCCCATTTTATTTACTCCTTAATCAATGTGCCTGTGTACACAAACATACCTATTAAATACTTATCTAAGATCATTGTTGTAAGTTATATTATTTCGTAATGCAAAAACATCTCGTTTATGTCTTTTACTCTGCATAAACGCTTGAACTAAAAATTTGAATGAAAATATATTAAAATAACCGTTTTAATCAACGAACTTTGTATAGGATTATATTGCTTTAATTTATGAACGTACAACCATCAATTATAAGATCCGAAATTAACTTTTTATTACTAAAAAAAATCTCTGAAGAATCTAAATTATACATTAAAGAGGCCAAGAGGGCGATAAATAGTAGTAGTAGTAGTATTTAAAATACAAGTGATCTGCAATAATACGAGTTGAGGAAGAGGGAGAGAGCGAGTTGAGTTCTTGTTGTTATAAATACGAGTGGAGAAAGAGGGAAAGAGCGAGTTGAGTTGTTGTTGTTATAAATACGAGTTGAGAAAGAGGGAAAGAGCGAGTTAAGTTGTTGTTGTTAATGTTGTACAACATGCTAAAACTTTTTATGGTGTACAATATTTTAAAACAATAAATATAAGCTTCAATCAAAGAATGACCTTAAAAACTTAAACTACAAAAAAAAATCTCCGTGTTTCAATGTTTTTATTGTCATGGCACTAATAATTGTGCTATGTGTCTGGAATATTGATTGCACCTAGAGCTAACCTTTTTTACCATTACGTAGGTTAAACGCCTTGCAGGGTCTTCCTACCTTTAGCTATGAGCTGTAAAAGTATCTACCTAGTTACTTAGATTTTATGGGGTTCTTTTTAGGCCTACCTACATAACACAAGGGGCTTGAGTTTGCTATTGCAATCATGTCTCAATGACTGGTCATTGATCGAATATTTGACAACTTTGACAGTTTTTGTATGGAAAATGTGTCAAAAGTTTGACGTTATACGTCAAAAATCGATCATTGACCGGTCATTGAGACACGTTTGCAATAGCAGACTCGACCCCCTGATATAAGCTGTCAACAAATCTTGAAAAGACGTGTATGGTGCTGGTTAAAACTATTTTTTAAGCCTTTAAATTTATTAGTCCATAAGGTTGCGATAATTATACTGAAGGGAAAGAAATATTAATCATTATGTTTCTACATAATTATATTATGTTATTGTTGTTGTTGTTGTTTATTATGTTTCTTTTCCTATATTGCTTTCTAGCAATATTAGAATAGATTAGAATGAAATACTCTTTATTGTACCTACACCATAAAAACTTACAAATTGTAACTTTAAGGGCTACATACAGTGATACAATGGGCGGCCTTATGGTTAAAAGCGATCTCTTACAGACAACCTTTGGATGGACTTGATAGTGGAGGAGAAAGATGAGAAGGCAGTTTGTGGTGTACTATTTACTTAAATATATACCATACCATACATGACTATTTGAATAGACATATAAAAAATATAATAAAATATTGTTAAAATATTAAAATAATATACTTGTATTATTTTTGTTTATAAATTGTTGTTTGTTGCAATATTCAAATATTGTTTTTAATAAATGGCTGTCGAATAGTTAGTGTCTTACAATGATGCGATAAATAAGCCTACTGAATAATTTACAATAAGTACAGCTTGGCAAAAAAGTGTAGAAATGGAAATTAAATTTTTGTCTGTTGGCAACATTTCCAAAATAATGACATCTCATAATAAACAAAGTTCACGATTTCGTAAAACTTTAATTTCGACCACCAAACGTTGATTAATAAAGGTAAAAAGTGAAGAATAATTAATAAAACCATTCGGAGTGCTGGCAGGGAGGTCATTTATAAGGTGTACAGGCGATATCTGGCGGAACATGAGGCCCAAACTATTCTTTCTGAATTTCACAATGTTTACCAAAGAACCGCTGATAAGACAGGTAAGTGAGAGTTTGTTTTGTTGATATTAGTTGAATCAAGTGATAATGATGAATACAAAGCTATATTAATTTGCTTGCTTAAGGAATAACTAGAAATTTGAAACAAAATATGTCGAGCACATAGGTTATGTTTACATTTTTTCTGCATTACTCTGGTAAAGCGCGCTGAGATAAATTGATACTTTGGTGACTTGACTTTTAGCTGAATGAAAATTCAATTTCTACGTAAATTATACTTTATGCGATATCAAGGGAGAGAATTATTTGTTCTAGCGTTTGCATTAGAAATGTAAAAGAAACTGTCGTACCATAGTCTAAATCTATTATTTAATTCAGGGAAATCGTTCTAAGCAAAATCGTGCTGGATGGAGATAAACAAAAGGGTATTTTCTACATCCGGCTTATTAACAGTATGTGATAAAAATGTTTTAATTTTAATATTGTTAGGGATAAATGAAATATTTCGTCTTTACAGGAAGCATCTAAACGTGCATTCCAAGCTATTACCGAGGAGGATTAAAAGAACTCGTGCTAACATGACTGTAATAAAAACAGAAAAGGATTACTGGAGAAAAAAATAACTATGAACGAAGAAATAGAGTGATTAGTAATAAATCTAGAAGATGATAGCAGCATCACCTCTGAACCTGAACATGACTCAGATGAGTTTGCGCCCTACGTGTTCGGGGTAGAATATTTAAAGGAAGATTTACTAGAATAAAATATAAAAATGATGTTATACAATGTAATGTTTTCTTTTTTTATAATTCCTCTGCAATGTTGTGAACTCAGGAGTACCTATTTACCCAATCTGTTATTTTTAGGTAAGTAATCAGTTGCGTGTCAAGAACATGTCCTTGTTCAATTACTTACTGATTTAAAAAAATAATACGTAATTAGATTAATTTGTCTAAAAAACAGCTAAGTATCAAGATTAGGTTGATACGCAGTTGCCACGGGTTGCCATACGAAGAGCACAGTGGCGCCTCCATTATTTTCTTCTCTTTTTTGCCAAGTTGTACCTCTGTAATTAGCTACTATACTCATGAAACTAGGATCATTTTTCCTCGTAAGATAATAGGACAGATATATTATTTAGGTATAAACAGTACCTAGTGCGAATGTGCGCAATTTTTTTATTGCCGTTTAAGATCAACTACTGGGTTGCACTTTCTTATTTTTACAGTGCACATTGGTTTTCTTTTATAAAATTGATGAACTTGAAGTTTTTTGAGGCTCGTTAACACTGTTAGGATCACATTTTTTTAATAACCAGCGTTTAAACTTTTTTAAACTTTGAACTTAATTCTAACATAGCATCTAACGATCTAATCCATCCTGGAGTAGGTAGGTACAGAGGCCAGCACACCAAGCTACCCCAATGTGTCAAATTTATTTTATAGTTTTTCAACTTTATGACAAATAGGATAAGGTTCATGTTCGATTGGGAGAATTTGACAGTTTAGGGGTAGCTTGATGTGCTGGCGCCTGTACCTATTCATGACTGTTCATCAGCCTATTGTGATGATTGATGTGATAATTATTATTGTCCAATGGACCACTCTAAGTAATGTTATTAGAAAAAACATCAATGGTATCCTTGACTAAAATTACTGACGCATAAACGTAGGTATGGTCCGAAGTTATAGAATCCATTTTTGCAATTTTGTTACGGGTCCCGATAATAATATAAAATAGGTATACAATGTTTACAATTATATCACGCTTATAATCACCGAAGGGCTAGGCAGAAGTGTAGCTGGTAGTACTAACACCCAAATTTCGCCGGTAATGTTTAAGTCCCATGTAATTGGGGGCGAGCCTATTGTCATCAATCGGGCACAAATCCAGACTCCGGGCTGCATCTGAGAAATTCCAGATGGAAAAACTCAATTACACTTTGCCCGACCCGGGAATCGAACCTGGGACCTCATGTTCCTCATGTTTATATTGCCTCTTTAAAACATTTCCCTTCATTTCCAGTATATCGTCTCCCCCTTCCGTCATCATCGCCCCCACAGCAGTCATCAGCTCCGCGGTGTGACGTCACGTCAAGTGGCAAGAGGAAGCGGTCGTGGTCCCGCGCAGTGTTCAGCAACCTACAGAGGAAGGGACTCGAGCGACGGTTCCAAATTCAAAAGTACATCACGAAGCCAGACAGGCGGCAGTTGGCGGCAACATTAGGACTTACTGATGCTCAGGTATGGAGGTTTTGCTTGGGCAGTTTTCCTCTACTTAATTTTAATTGAGCTGCAAGCTTTAGATTAGGCACGTAAGTATAATATATAAATGCTATGCTAATTATATGTTCAGGTGCTACAACGGAACTTGTTTTTGAAAATAGCGCCCTATTTCGATGTTATCATAGTTACGGAAACAGCGATATCAAAAAAAAGATCCAACGGCGGGACAACAAATTAATGAACTTTGAAAAAGGAATGTCATAATGTCCATCAAATTCATTTGGAATTTTTTATTAAATAAAGAACTAGCAAAAATGGGCAATTTTTATGTGATCGGCGAGCATCTTAGGAAGCCTTTGTGGCATCGTTAAGAGTAGATGCATAGTGTTAATACTCATAGTTATCATACCAGACCGTAGGTCTGTTTCTTCAGTTATTATAGCTAAGTACAATCGTTCCACTTAGTACTGATGTAAAAGGACAGGCTTGCACATCGATAGTGTAGGTACCCTGAACTAGCGAACTTACCCATGATCCTAGTATCAGCCGAAAGGGCCATGGAACGCTGCCGGCTCGGCATTGAATGAAAAATACCATCAGGTTTTCCCATATATACCAACATAATGCTTGATTTCTCCTATCATCGCTTGCATGCAGATCGCCTAAAATTGAGGCACTCAATAAATGAATTTGTTTTTTATCTCCGAGTCCGTACCTACGTTTTTTTTTGTGGTGGAAAATCATCATGGATGTCCCGCGCCCCGAGGAGGGCGGAGGGGTCTGTCAGACTGTTACTGACTGAAAACCACCCCGTGTCCCGTCTTGCACATACGACGGGAATCACGGGAACAGAAGATACTTCCGCGACCCCCGAATGGTGCCAGCCCCCGCTAAGTCAGCGAGGGGAGTGAAGTGTTAAACTACCCTCGCGACGTCTAAGAGAGGCGCGCTCGGAACACAACGCGCCGCCGCGCCGCTACCTCGGGTCCATAATATGTACGTGGCACGTGGGGGGCGGCGGACGTCCCCGAGTCCGTCGCTTCTGAACCCATTTGGGGGGCTGGAAGAGTGCGTTGTCCGCCCTCCACTTGCGCCCAGTGTGTCTGCTGCGTGCCCGGTGAGTAGAATAAATTTCCCTCTCCCTTTCTGCAGCCTCCTTGAGCGAAACGACTGTTTCGCAAAGAAGGACACCACCTCCGAGTCCGTACCTGCCTTAAGGTGGAGGTGCCAGGGTAGACCGCGAAATTTATTTTTTCTTGTTTTTTTTAATTTGCCGTTAAGTGTCAGGTTGTCCCGGTAACTTCCCATGTTGTCCCCAAATAAATTTCATCTAAATCGGTTAAGTGGTTTGGTTTAGAAAATAACTGGAAAAGAAGTTGTCATTTGTAGATCTTTGACAGTCGTCACTTGAAGTCCGAAAGTCTGACAACCAGTTTAACCAAGGGGTATCACTGCTAGCACTGCTATTTAGCTGCGTCCGGTTTAACTGGAAGCAGACCCCAACATAGTTAGGAAAAGGCTAGGCAGATGAAGATACCTAAAACACACACCAACAAATACACTAAAAGGTGTAGGTACCTAAATAATGAATAAAAAAAAAACCACTAAAGCTACTGACTTCCGAATAGATTACCGGACGGAACGGAGACGGTACCTATAAGCGATTGGGGTGAAATAACGTTTATTTGTGCAAATCCATGTTGCCATTTTTCTCCAAAACTACTTGTCCGTTTTTTTTTAGTACTTAATTGCTAAAACCAGATAGTAGATAGGTACCTTCCAGTGTGTGTGTGGTAGCGCCACGGGGCCCTAGCACTCCGCAGCGTCAAGCTTTCGATGTCATAAGAAAACATCTGTATTCAATAATGGTTACCTATACGACAGCGCCCGCCGCAGGCGGTGCGGCGCCGGCGACGCCGCTTGTGGCATGGTGTGAAAGTGTTTAAAAATGTCTAAGTTAATTAACAGTGGTTCTTAAACCGTTATCTGTACCTACCTTCCAATATTAAAGAGACGCATTTGTTTGTTGATATGTGGGGAGTAGATAATCTCCGAAACTCCTCACCCAGTTCCAAAAAATCTTTCTCTGATAAAAACCTGCGCAATTGACTGTCCTGTTGACCAACAGGACAGTCAATTGCGACCACTAACCACTAGACCTAGTGGTTATAGTGGTCCTGACTGCTATACCGGAGGTCGTGAGTTCGATTCCCACCCACGACAAATGTTTGTGTGATGAGCACGCTTATGTTTTCTGTGTCTGGGTGTAATTTACCTATAATATGATCGTAGCATATGGCGCTCTGTAGTTTCTGCCTACCCCCATGGGTAAAGGCGTGAGTTTATGTATGTATGTATAAGTATGTTTATCAGCTGTCTAGTACATACACATAGCACAAGCACTGCTTAGTTTGGGACTAGATGGCGTTGTGAAAATTCAGGAATAAAGATATGTAAGGGTTCTTTTACGCTATAGAAGCTAATAAAGAATATTTTTGTTAACAGGTCAAGGTGTGGTTTCAAAACCGTCGCATGAAATGGCGGCACACCAAAGAAGGGCGCGGCGGCATAGCAAGCACTACAGGCTTACCGGGACGGGACCCAGATTCAACCCACGAAGACAACGAAGATATTGACGTCGACACGCTCAGTGATTAATCGCAACACTATGAACTGACGTGTTTCAATTGAAAACATGTTGTGAATCAGTTTCAAGAGATTTTCTTCTTTGTGCCTCTTTTTGCCGCGAAGCAGCAAGGCTGGTTCGGATTGGACGGTGTGAGTGCCTGTCAAATGACAGGCAGATGCGAGGCGATTCAAATGTTTTTCTTGAAGTTCACCGTCACCTATTGCAAGGCTATTGGTAAATAATTGTGGTCAAAAGCCTGATCAAGTCGGCGTGACTCTTTAAAAAAAATGTTAGCTTTACATTTTATGCAATTTAACCCAATCTGGTGGTTGAGTTAAGCAAGACGTCGATTGGAATGGGTGAAACCACCCTTTGGCTAAATGTCCCATATAAATTTGCCAGGGTTACTCTGTATAGTAAATAGATACAAAACAATATAAGGGTGTTTGAAACGAGTTTTATTCATCACAGATAAAAGGCACATGATTGAAGTGTGTACAATACTTACCTACTCAAAAAGCGTCCTTAGAATGTTTGCCGATTTTATACAATTATTTTTAATCTTTATGTGCACATTAGACAGTTCTATTTTATTTTTGTATCAGATATTTTAATAGACTTAAATAATTTATTGTAAAAGTTTGTGAACAGTGAATCATATTATTTTTATAAGAGTCAATAAAATGTTATTGTAGTAAATCACTTTGATTTAATAACAAGTTTTAGAATTAATATTGGTGCATAACAAATGGCAATTTCGTTTTCTGCTACTTTAGTAGGAGACGGAAAGGGAACATGTTTCGTCGTCGATAAAGAAAAAACATACCTAGGTAATAAGTGCATTTGCTTAAGTGCAGTTTGTGATAAACTTTAGTTTCTCAGTTCGAATACTTGTGTGAAGTGCATCTTGTCAACTTAGAATGGAGGATTTTAGCTACTTAAATAAAATAACACTATAGTGCAATACATCATTTTATTACATTAAACTTAATTTACAAATATGAACGAGCTGCTACACAACAAGGATAGTTATTAAAATATCAATGTACAATAACAATCGATAGGTGAAGAGGACAGTGCACGAAAAAAATATTAAAGTAGTTTTACAGTAACAACTAAAAAGGAATCCATCAAAAAAGTAAATTAAAAAAGCCTATAAAATAACGCCTACAAAACTGTGTAGTTAATGCAAAGTATTTGCCGTAAATACAGGACTTTTTAATTTGGGTGTAAGAAAACTTCATTGACACAAAGGTATGCTAAATCCTATGAATTTAGGTTCTACGATATGTCCAACGTAAAATTCTACATAAAACATCCTACACACCTAACATTTGAATAACTACATACAGTATACCTATTTTGGCATTAACACATTTTGAACCCTATCTAATAATCTACAAGTTTCACTTTGTTCCTAGCGTAGGTCTCTGGAGCGTCTTTATCATATTCTTGTGAGGGACTACTGTGTTCTGTGTGCCTATACCCATGGCCCCTGTACCCACCTCTATGCCCATATGGCCTCCTCCTGCCGGAAGGATGGCCGTCCTCTTTCCACCTGCCGTCATAACCCTGACTTTCGTACCGGTTATAGTTGTCATATCGAGGTGGGGGCCCCTGTTCGCGGTTTGGATACTTATCGTATCTATTTGAGTAATATGGAGGTCTTTCCTCTTCGTTCCTCCTGTCTTCCTTGGGCTCTGGTTCTTGATACCGTCGCCTCTCTGTGTAGTGTGAGTTTTCTCCGTATTCGGATGCTCTTGGTCTCTGCGACGTGGATGTGGACTCTCTGTTGACTTCCCACACTGGTATCCGCGGCGGAGGTGGCGTCACACTTCGCGATTTACTTTTCTCCTCACGATTCTTCTCGTTCGGCTGCGATTCTCTGCGAAGTAAAAAATCGATATAGAAAAATAAAAAACAACTCATTCGCAATAACAAAAAGTGATACCTAAATTTCATTGTATAACAATAAACACGTTTCAATACCTTGAAGACGACCGACTGTGAGTTCTATCCGAATCTTCTTCGCTAGATCTTTTATTCTGTTGGTGTCGCATTTCTCGTTGTCTGTAACAAATGCGAGTATTTGAACAACTTTGAATTCATTCATCAGAAAATATTGCCATCATAAAAAAATGGGGACAATGCGATTTTTTCGGATACAATAACATATTCATAAATTCATAAACGAGCAGGTGTTTTGTTCTATAAACATTGCGTAAATCTTCATACAAATTGTCTTTTTGAAAAAAAGGGCGAGATCTTAAAAGATGGAATCATTGTGTATAAGGGGGTGAATGTTAACAGAACAGCTAACAGGGGAAAGAATGAAACTAGGACAGAATGGGAGATCAGATTATGTTCACAATGATACGGGGGACACAGACTTGCGTCTAAGTTTGATGGCTAGCTCCCTCATTTCTTCATCGCGACGTGCTTGGCGTCGACTCTCGCGTTCTAGACGCTCGGCTTCAGCTCGCTTGTCTGCGCGAACTATAAATGTTAAATTAATTTAATGATTACTTAACAATCATGATTTATTTACAGTATCACTAGCTGACCAAGTCAAGCTATGGATGAGGTAGCTAACATTAACAGGGTAAAAATTAATTTGCAAAAAGTATATACCTATAGAGGCCAATAATCAAGATAAAAACTACTTTATATCTTGAGTTTGACCAAATTACACAAAATAAGCTAAATTTATAAAAAATGAGTTCATCTTTAACGAAAACCATGCTGTGAGAGTTAATACAAGAATATAGTTAATACTTAAATACGCGCGTTCTAAAAGGTTAACATAAATTCATTTTCGAATTCTTAGCTCATATATAAAACTCACGCTGCCTTGATAATTGTGCCTGCATTTTCCTCTTCAGTTTTTCCTTCAGTGAGAGCGTCTCACGCGAAGCACCCTGCAAAGTTCATCATGTTAATATGATAGACAACTTTGGGAGAACCAACTCCTTTCTGAGAAAGATTCTCGAAAGTTTTTACAGGACCGTACCTTTCCTATGATAGGTGTAAGAACTAAGGGTATGCTTTAATAACTATGTAGAAGGTCGTCTGTTCTGGCCGATGAATGAAACAGTGTGATAGTTCGTAGTGCTTCAGCTTGTAAGAAATACCTTGCCTCAAACAAAAAACCCTTGTCTGCAAATACACTTTTTCTCTATTCCGATTTATTTGGTATTACGTCTTACGCCCTTTGTCTTCATAAACCTGCGCGCATTACAGGTACACCTGAACTTTACGTACTTGTTATGATCTGTACTGTACATAACTTAACATTCAATAATCATCACAACTTATGTATTACTGTTATTCCAGAATAACACAAGACATCATTTCTTCTTGAAATAATTAAACTTATATTATTTGATGATTTCTTAAAAGAAAACCATAGAAATACACATCGAAGAGATCTATACAGAATGAAACATTGAAGTACAAAGTGAAATAATAAAATCAAGAAAGTTCTGCACAACAAAAATGAGAAATGGTAACAATCCATCGAATGTTAACGCTATTTAGACACGGCGGGTAAGAAACAGGTTGACATTCAAGCAACAATCATCTCAAAGAAATCGAAAAACACAATGCCATGGATTCAAATAAACATACAACCGGGAATTTAGCAGGTTTCGTCACAAACTGTCATGTAGTCATTTAGTTTCGCATCACAGATAGTAAAAAGCGAAATAATCTGCTGTTGAACAAACTACTGGCCAGTAATGTCGTAAGGTGCTAAAATGAAAGCGGAACAAATGTTTATAAGCAAATGATTCTTACTGACTTTGGAGCTGGATCCAGTTAATCGTAACTGATTCTGGTTTGTATTGGATTTATTGCCCACCGCCATTCTGGAATACGGAACAAATTGCTTGTGTTAGAGTTGTGGCGCAACTTTGGGAGTTCTAAGAATAAGACTGCGACAATCAGAGTTGATTCCCTCGTGGAAATTGGGTTTGTTTAATTTTATTCGGCAATTACTATCTTCTCCTATCTATTGATTAAAACCTAGACTTAACATTACTTAGTTGTGAGTGTTTGTAGAGCAAATAATGATTATGTTATGTTAGGTTGGCACTAAAACCTAAAGTCCTGATAAATGAAAGAAAATGTCACATTGAATGGGTTTTCTGTGATGATTTTAATGATAATGATTGTAATATGATAAATGATTAATTTACATTAAAGATAAATATTCATCTCAAATCTTACTCGACACTTCAAATCACAACTCATTGATATCAAGTCATTACGTAACCCATTATCCAAGAAAATATTGATTTTACGAAAACGTAATGGAGTAAGGTTTATGGATTTTGTAGACATGTTTCATAAAAAACAGAGAAAGGTTAAAACTCACTTTTTCGCGTCGTCGTCAGATTCGCTGGAGTCTGAGTCTACGGACAGTTCACTCGAGGACTGGTCCTCCTTGCGCCGCCCGTAGTACCGCGGCACGGTCGTCTTGCCCGCATTCTTATCACTACTGTAACACAACACCACATTACTTAGTCTCGACATCGTTTATTTAGTTGAAATACCACTATCAAGACTAACGACTGCTCCATTTCATCTGACTCACCTCAAGATTCAATAAAATCAACTTCAAAACGAGCTTACCTTTCAAATGACATCGACCTGGAGTTATTACGCTTGGCATAGCCACTAGCATGACTGGAAAATACAAAGACAATTTAGTTTCAACCTAAATACGAGTAAACTATTGAAGCGACATTAATCGATCGAAAATACAAACTTTGCAGGGCTTCGAGAATATCTGTTTCTACGACTACGTGACAGGGACCTCGACCGGGACCGTCTGTAGGGGCTGTAGGACCTCGAACGAGACCGAGAGGACACGGACCGGGATTTTGATGAACGAGATTTTGAATGTGACTTCCTCCATGAACGTGACCTCGATCGTGACTTTGATCGGGACCGGGAGCGCGAGAATGATCTTGATCTTGAGTTGGGACCTCTTGGACCTATTTGCCGGGTGCGTCGATTGGTTGGTGTTGTTGGCCTACAAACATTTCATAAATTAATGTAACGTATCGCGTATACTCAAAAGTAAGTGGATTTTCTTTATTCGTACCGTTTACGAGGTTTGCGAGCCACATCGGCGTATAACATTTTCAGGTTCTGTTTCACTTTATCTGCATAGAGCGGCTTGGCCGCCGTGGCTGTGAACAATTAGAATATCTTAACGGATCGGATCGCATGTCATAAATTAAGCTACGTTTGTTGAAGTTGGTGCATCGTTAGGTGACCATTAACAACATATCAATATCCCTTCGTGTCACAGAAAGCACGTTAAGCCGTTGGTCCCGACTGTCATTTGTAGATCCTTGAGTAGTACTCAGCCAGTTTAGTACAATCATAATCATCTGTCTAGCCATGTTTCAACTGTCTGACCTTTTTCCTCCCCAGTAACTGGTTAACATCGTCCGATATCTAACTATTCTTAACTTATTTTTTGTGAAAAAAAAAGTTCCAATCACTGTAGATCCTCATGTCTAATGGATATTTAGAACATAAAAAAACACAACTCACGTTGTTTCTCTTCTTCTTCGCCACCGAAAGACGTGATGAACTGTATATTCTCGCCAGTTTCAGGCGACGGGCTCCTACTTGCCGATCGACTCGGCGACCGAGCCGGCATTGACGACGGAGCGGCGTAGCTCGGAGGGCTTACAACCCTTGTCGCTAATTTCTTATCGCTACAAACAAAGGATCATTACTCCATAACACGCCGGTTGGCAACACAATATCAAGGAGACGACCTTACTTGCTTGCCTCAATAGTACAACTTCTTGCGTCAGCATGAAATTGGAATTTTTGCTTTAATATCATACCATCATTATTATATTATATAAGTCTAATGATATCAATTGACAGTTATTGGTAACTAATGGTATTGTTACCAATAACTGCTACGTAAATAATGGTATAGTTAAGATTTAGACTAAGTTATGTTTAAACAACTTATTGATATTAGCTTTTAGATTCATGAATATTAGGTTGCGATTTTTACTAAGCTAATAATATTGAAATAACTTATAAATATTGGCCTTTAGATTCATGAATATTGTCGAGGACTTTTTACGATTTAGCGTCATTTATTTAAACAAAATAAAAATAATATATTCGTTATAAAGTTGCCAGTTCCCAAGGAACTTTGCACACGGGGCAACTTTAGTTGAGGCAACTATCAACTTTGCACTCAAACTCAAATAGCTATGTGTGCGCAATTCCATTTGATAATATGTAAAAAGCTAGCTGCCAGTTGCTGCAATAGTTGCAGCGATACAAAATAAACTTTTAAATGGTTATCCATAGTCAGAACTGGCTCAGCCAGGGAACAGGGAGGGAGTGAATTCGCTCGATGCCTTGCAATTGCCGATTAGCGAAACCAGCAATTTGACACAAGTAGGTAGTACAAAATTTTACAGTTGCGTTTTGAATTGACGTAACTAACGTCAATTTAAAATTGATTGTGTCATCGAGTGCAGCAACTGAAAACTGTTGACGTCTGCTGAATCATCGAATCTTGCAACTAGTGTTGCTATGTCTGCAGAGACAAAGACACTGCACAGTTTCATTATGTTATTATGTAAATGTAAAAAACTAGTTGAGAGTTGCCTATTGCTGGAATATGGAGATCAAAGTTGCTTATTGCCTAAAGACAGACAGTTTCAACATTCTACTTACAGTAAAGTTAGTTACTTGCTATCTGTACAGTAAAAAAAACTATCCATCTATTGCTCATTAAAATTAACTACATAACCTTTATACAAATGTTCCAATAAAATTACAAGGAATACTACATACATAGCGTCAACATTATTCAAGTTTACTTACCGATGCGCACGCCTCTCTCTCCTACTCTTTCTCCCAGAAAACATAGCCTTTTCCTTTTCTTCCCTTAGCAGCTGTTTTTGATGCTCAGCGTCATCAGCGTCGCCCGTCAGGAACGAGAACAGATCGCAGCCAGCCATGCCGAATTGAGGCCCCACCCCATTCAACTCGTGCGCCTGTGCTCCACAAAACGTACCATGAGCGAAGGTATTTGTTGGATTACGAGTACTTATTTAAGTAAAATCAAAAACAAAAACATGTTTGCTACATAAAAAAATTATTCACAGAAATATGTCACTGAAAATGTGCGTGAGTACATATATATATACAGATATATTCTATGTGTATTACTTCCATAAACAATACCTATTACACTTTACATGCACAAACATCGAACTAACAAAACATCTGTTCATGTAGGTCATGCAGTTTTCGTTGCATGAATGAATACGCGACATTTACTCTCTGCTCCTTTGCCAAATAGGTCACTTAGCGGAAAATATCAATTGGTTCAATGTACAAAACTGCAATATTGTTTTAGAGTGCACATAGATTTATTAGAAAAGTAAAGTTAGTACCAATGTACTTAAAGTTTTTATTTTTCTTATGAAGTTTACACTCATCAAATGTAACACTGGATATAATTGTAAACATTTAAACATTTATTTTAGAGACAGCACTCTGATGGCAAAAAGTTGCTATGAAAAGTGCATGCAGATAATTCTGAGATGCATTTTTACAACATATATGCAAATAGGAGACTATCAAGAAAAACATTAATTTAGTACAGACGCCAGCACATCAAGTTACCCCAATGTGTAAAAATTTTCATAATTGAATATGAACCTTATTCTGTTTGACATAAAGTTGAAGAACGATCAAAGAATTTTGACACATTGGGGTAACTTGATGTGCTGGTCTGTCTGTACACAAAGGATGTTATGCTAAACATAAAAGAATACCATAGTCAATCACTCTTCACCTTCAAACTTAACAAGAATAACATAATAATTTTTTAACCTTTCAATTGTGTCAATTAGAGACACAATAGAAAGACAATGACAGCACGGAGACCGATGTCCTCTTGGGTTTTAATGAATTAAAGTTGTCTTAAAATGGTTGGGTAGGTATACTATATTTATGTAGTACACGTCTGCCTTACCCATTGCAGAATAGAGACATGATTTTGTGTTATGTTGTCTTTAAATGTACAGAATTTGAATTGTAACAGTTGTTATGTAGCAATTACCAAGCTAAAAAATTGTCAATAGAATTGAACATAGTATTGTGATAGAAAAACTCACCTGTGAAGCCTCCATTTTGTTCACATCTATGCTCAAGTCCACATCAATGATTTCCAGGTCTGATTCTTCATCTGAATCTTTTGGTTCCACTTTTTTAGTATCTGGTCCTGTAATTTAATACTGCATGCCATAAGAATACCCAGTAAAGACCGTAGAGTATACTACCCCGTGACCAGACATAAGTAGCCGTCAAGCATCACAGCACAGTGAGGTATAACAGTAAAGCTGAATCTACCGTTAGAACCAGAGGGTTGTGCTCCAGGATCACTATAATTGTATCCTATAGCGGCACCAGTGCCCTTCTTTTCATGAAGTTTTCCCTTTTGATGTTCTTTTTCTTCTATGGTGACTCCGAATTGTTCTTCTATAGCCAGCTGTTGGAGGAACTTGTCTTCACCTAAAAGGAATTTCTAAATTAGTAAGTTGTCAACATTTTTATCATTTAATTGAGTTGACTATCAATGTATATTCTTATTCTAGGTGTGTTCATGGTAAATAAAGGCTTGAATTGTGGTATAGGGATCAACATCTACTGAAATGGTGTTTCAAATTAGTATGATGCACTTAAAAAATTGGACCCATACTTATTCCTAGAAAGACATTTTGTGCCAGAATTCTGTATCTCTCATAATTGCACTGTCTTTCTTCTGGACACAGCTCTTCTGGTGGAATCTCGGGGATCCTAACTTCCGGTATGTAATCCAAATGGGCTCGGACATCAAAACGGTCAATCATATTGTCAATGTCACCTTGCCACGGCATCCTGAGAAAATGAATGTACATATCAGTTGTTAATCAATATTAATTTGCTTTCATTTGATAATAATTCTTGTTATTTTTTTTTAGTTAATAACTTATGAACTCGAGATGACAGTAAGTTAAAAGTAGAGATAAATAGATACACAATACATTTTAATTCTGAAGCATTAGGTGAATATCAACTTGACTTTTAATATTTTCTTGAGTCTCACATTACAGCCATAATATTATAACAATGATGGTTTAGGAATGTTTATTAAATACTAACATGATAGCTGGACCTTCTCCTGCCGCAGCTACAGCCGGGTCCAAATGCACTCTGCATGGCCTTCCGTGAAGCTGTAAAAACTGAGTAGGCTCCGCTTTCTGTAAAGTCATAAATTACCATAATCTTGATAAGGCTTGCTTGGTATGTTTCCATTCATTTCAGGAAATAATAAATTTAGTTAACATTGTATTCATGAAATATAAATAAAAGACAAGTAACCAAACGATTGGCTCACAATCTTTTCATAAAAATCCTTGCGGCGCTCTGCCCTTCGACGATAATCAACAATCATTCCTCGGATCATCCGCTCTTGTTTCCGTGCTTCGTGCCACATTGTGATGTTTTATTATTGAACACATAAATATAAATAAAACAATCGTAAACAAATGCACTTATTTAAAATACGTAACATAATATGGGCGCGACCCACTTCGAAATCGTTTCAAATTCCCTGATTGATGGCCTGAATGAGTAATTTTTATCTTTCATACGCCATTTTGATATTTTAACTATCTATAGTGAAGTGAAAAAGAAGCGAGTACAGGTGTCTTCAGCAAAAGTTTAGTCGATTAATGGGCGGCAATGACTGCCAGAATCTTAATTAATATGTTGAGCATTATTTAAAACCTCTAAGATTATCACTAATGCGTAATATTTTGTTTTCTTGTTAAAAAAAGTTGCACCACTCATGTGATTTTTCCTATATAGGTAAAATCTCACTCACACAAACAACCAGTCCAGAAAAACTACCATTAAGCCATACACAATATTTGTTCCATATGGAAATCAAACCCGAGACACGCATCAGTGCTAATGTGATAATCAATGCGGCAGGCTACTAGACATTTGAATGAATCGAACCTTAGACACGCGGCACAGCAGCCAATCGCTCAGCCGCTGCCGTGCCGTCGCTTGTTTTGACTATCTACTAGTGTGCGAGTCATTTTAGATCATAACTATTTTTTTAACAGGAATGTGGCTAAATAGACAACCAACATCAAACATAGGTACTGAACTTAAAAGAAAACATATTTCTCGCTAGCAATGCTATCCATGGCCATTTATGTGTTGCTGCTAGATATTAACATTAAAATTAAAAAGAAGACTAAATTAAATAAGTTACAATAAAATTATTCAATTGTTTTAATTAACAGTGTACAAATACAGCTCATTGTAATCTTCAACATCAAAAAATATTTCATTTTCTAATTGATTTGGTTTACAAACACTTAACCAATTCATGAATTCTTCAAATATGTCTAAATTCACTAATGTGTCAGTCATGCTTTTATTGCATACTAAATAGCTTCCCTTCTTGATGTATTTTTTGAAGAAATGCCACATTTCTTTATGCTTTTCGGTGTCCACAAAAAACTCTAATATGTTGATTACTATGATGTCAGAGTTTGCAACAAGATCACTCCTCTCCAATACATCTGAATGGACTACTTTTATCCTGTTACTATCCATTGTGTACTGTTCAATAATCCCCTTTTGAACATCACAACATTCTTCATTCATTTCTATTCCTATGATTGTGCCTGCATTTGAGAAATAGTATGCCTGAAAATAAAATAAAATGTATTTGAAAACATTCTATACAACCTCAGACCAACATTTATTGGTCTGAGTATACAACATTCACATATTTTTTATTATAAAACTACAACTTACACCATAGAGAACTGCACCTAATCGAGAACCAACATCTAATATTTGTTTTTCTTCTAAATCACTTGGTAGTAAGACTTTAAATATGTACTGAAGTGCTTGTCGGGACATTGAGTGAGAAATGTATATCAATTCCTGAAAACATATAATTTTGGATTATAATTATTGCACCAAACAGGAGCAAGGATTCAAGAAAATAATATTTTAACTTCATTTGGCCTGTGGCTTCACTCACTTCTCATTCAGGGTAATTGTTAAATATCATATGACTGTCTTTAATAATTAGGTAATCAATGTTATAATATTTTCTCAAATCTAACTTTTCAGAGATGAGCAGTTATTGGTACATCATCATGGAAAAACAAACTATTCTGCAATATTATATTGGTGTAGATTTACCATGATCCATGAAATATTTAAATGTTAAGTTAATGGTGAAGCCATTTCATTCCGTGAGGGTTTTATTTCCTGTAAAAACATAATACCCACACTGTTTACAGACTAGGAATAATAAAAAAAGAAACGGATAGTATTACTTTTGTGTTCCGACTGTCACAGTTTGTGCAGTAATGCTTTTTTAATTTTCCCTTCTTGACAAGCTCATCTACTGCATCGTCATCGTAAAGGAATTCATCCACATGACAAGTGTTTGTATTACAGCAATCAGCTTGGTCCCCCGTTGTTGGTGGATTTATGGTTTCCGTAGGCATTTCTGCTTCAAAAGGCACAATCTTCTTTATGGAATTTCCAATTTTTATAAGCGTTTTCTCCGAACTTTTAAGCAATTTTATACGTTCTAAATCTGTAGGAATAAAACACAAATTTAGTAGTTTAAAATAAAGAAGATACAACATTACTATTCCAATAGGTTATTTATTTGTGCAGTGGTTTACACCAACCTTTTCTGTAAGAATGATTACATATCCATTGCTCGATGGTATCAATTTCAGACTCATCCATTTCAGAGAATAATTCCAACATACGGTGCTTCGCGTTTACTAAACAATCTTCAGACATGATTAAAGTTTGGTCTATCTTGAGGGCAATCTATGATAGTACTACTTGCTTTTCCGTTCCAAATATGTTGTGGAATATTTAATAGTACCTCTTAAAGTATTATTATATTCATAAAAAAGGTTGAATCAGTCTCAAAATATAAACAACAAACACGCTATCGACGGTTAAAGCATGGATCTCCTCGGACCTCGTTCGTCCTGCCTGCCGGTCGAACGTCTTTGACATTGACGGCGATTTGACGTATGGTATAATACTGACAAATTCCACAAATGACATTTTGTTTTTAACCGACTTTCTATAATTATCTATAATTATTGACTTCACCGCTGTCAATAGGGTCGTAACAAACAAAAGTCGTCTATTAAAAAATAATAATTTGTACACCGTAACTAAAAAATAACGATTAAAGACGACGACTGACGAAAATCATTAAATGAATTTTCAGGCGACTATAATACAAAGAAAAACTCTACTTGACTCGAATCTTCTACCTACCAACCAACTGTTAATTTAATGACTAATCTTTTGAGGGCATCACATCACTAACTAGTAACTTCCAGTTCCTTCCCCAAAATTTGACATTTGTCGCGCCGCGTTAGCCGAGTAGTGTATTATTGTTTTGTAAAATTCTGGTTTTGTAGTTCGCAACAGTTTATAAGTAAATATTGAATATGCTTTTCCTTATATTGCACTCAAGGTTGATTCCTAAATTCTTGTTTGTCCATTGAGTTTGTGTTCGTTTACAAAATAAATCTAGTTGTAGTTAACGCAGCTACGAATAGTTTTATTTTTTAAAAAGAATAACTTTATTGTTGTTAAAGTTTTGTATTATTACTTAGAACGTTAAAATGGATAGTTGCGTGTCTCAAAATAAAACCATTGGTTTGTGGATGTCGGACAAGAAAAGCCTGAAGTTAAATTGGAAAGAATTTATAAAGGCGTGTGCTTCTCATGGATACAATCTAGTCAGAGTGAGTAATACTTGCATTAAATTTAGTAATTTATTAGACCTTAGCAGTGGCGCAGTATTCTTTTTATTTATGTAAATTGGTAGCAGCAAGATGGACTAGCTGGAAGAATGCTTTTAATTTTATGATGACAAATAGGTACTTTGAGTCACAGAATCTGAGGTAGATGAATTCATTTTATGTTTAATTTATAGACAATTGTTAGGTGAAATTAAAGATACTTGAACTAAATGCCTCTAAATTGCCAAATTTTATTTAACTCAGTGAGAAGTTCTATAGACTATAAAATTCCAGAGTTCTTTTTGAAAAAAACTTCATTAACTTTTTTATAGTTGGACTTGGACAGATCTTTGGAAGAACAGGGACCAATCAATGTGTTCCTCCACAAACTAACAGACATCATTGCTGCAGCAGATCAGGGGGATCCAAAGGTAATTTGATATACTTTAAAATGTCTACAACTTTTTTAAATCACCCTTGTCTTAAGTAGTTGTCTTAATAGAAAGCAGGTCCAAACCACTGTAATACTCAAAAAAATTATCTCCAAAATGAAAATACTTACTGTAATATTTTTTTTAAAAATAGATCCAGCACATAAGTGCTGCATCTATTTTTAAAAAATCTAAAATCTGTCGAATCAAGTAAAAAAAATAAGCATGATGATATAATTGCTTAGTTTACTAATAAATCTTAGATCTCCTTGATGACCAAGGAGGCCATAAAACATGACTCATAGACAAGTTTTAAGTTGACTCTGATGAGCAATAGAGCTAATAACAGATCAACAAAACACCTCTATTAGTTTAGTTCTTTATTTAATTATGCATATTTGTTAACTTACACTAATCATGTTAACAATGCTATGTTTTCTTTGCTAGTGATGTCACTATAGTGTGCTTATAATATCTTATCACCTTTCTTACTAGAATTTACTTTTAGGTCCTTGTCCTTTATTGCTTGGTGTGAGTCACCAGTGTCCTTACTATGTCAGGGTCAATAAAAAACAACTAAACAATCGGTTTCCCTTGAATGACTAACACACAAAAACAAAAATAACCATACAATACCTAGAATTTTTTTTCCTGATTTGTTTTACATGATTGGGAACTTGGAATTCACAGTTTGATTTTTAATTTGATTTTAATGTGGCTCTCTTTATGATGACTGAGTTCAATTATAGTTAATGGTGAGGATCATTATAATGTGAAGTCAAAGAAATGGTTAATAATACAAAAGTACTTTCTTTACTGTGTTTTCTGAAGATATCATCTTTCATTACATTTGAAATAGCCTTCAGGTATATTTTATTACTACCTCATTACTATTGAATATATTTCAGGTCCTATACTAATAGTAATTGACTGTACCATAAATGTTTCATAGAGTAATGTTGTTTATTTAAATGTTATAAGTTTTTACCATTAATTGCTTTGTCAATCTTGTGTTATCAGGCATCAATAACCATAAGTAGAGTGGAGCAGTACTTGTCAAACCATCCAAATATAACAGTAATTGATCCATTGGACAATGTGCGGATTCTACTAAACAGGTATGTATATTTTGATTTAAAGTTAAATCCATAACTAAAATTATTCTTAATTATTTTGATTGGCCTGTAAGTTGGTCTAGTGGTCAGTGGTGCTAACTGCTGTACCGGAGGTTGTGGGTTTGATTCCCACCCAAGGTAAATGTTTTTGTGATAAGCACAAGCATTGTTCTGTATCTGGGTGTAATTTATCTAAAATTTCACCCGCGTAGTTTCCGTTCCCGTGGGAATACGGGGATAAAAAGTAGCCTATGTCCATCGGGAATAGTGTAGCTTTCCACCAGTACAATAATTTTGAAAATTGGATCATTAGTTCCGAAGATTACCCCCTACATACAAACTTACAAACTTACAAACTTACAAATTTTACCTCTTTATAATATTAGTATAGATTTGTACTCATAGTACAGACGCCAGCACATCAAGTTACCCCAATGTGTCAAATTTTCCCAATTGAATATTAACCTTATTCTGTTTGACATAAAGTTGAAAAACGATCAAAGAAATTTGACACATTGGCTTAACTTGATGTGCTGGCGTCTGTACAAGCTCTGCTTAGTTGGGGACTAGATGGCATTGTGTGAAAGTGGTGGAATATTTATTTACTATGGGTAGTCATTCTTCTTCTTATCGTGTGGTTAGTAACTAACCTGGTGTCATAGTTTTATTGCCGCCCATGGGCCTCTGACTTAGCATCACATGCCCTTGAGAAATATCTCTCAGGCATTCCGGTTTCCTCACGATGTTTTCCTTCACCGTTTTTGAAGCAAGTGATAATTATACAATGCGCACATGAATCCGAAAAGTCAGAGGTGCGTGCCTTGGGTTCGAACTCGAGACTTCTGAATTGGCAATCCGCCGGTCACACCACTAGGCTATCACTGCTATGGGTAGTCATTAACAATGTGGGAAATAAACCTAATGTAAATTGGGTATTTCTCATTTTTCCACTAGGTACCTATGTGCAACAAAATTACAAATACAATTAACTCTAATGTTATTTAAATGATGAATAGATACAATGTGATTCTTCACAAAGTTGCCTTATCATAATAGCAATTTCAGACAGACACAATCTGTAGATGTACATGAAAATCGTGATTGGAGTCATATACTTTTTAACAAACCAAAGTTTCTTCTATGTATTGTACCTATTTAACATTTTGACTTATTTGGGTTTAACATAACAACATAACATCGTGCCACATAGCATCATATTATATTCGGATCAGCTTTATCCTCTTGTACTACTAAGTAATCATTTTCTACACAGACCTTAATTGTGATGTTCTTTAGAAAGGTTAGATGCGTAGAAGGTACAGATGCCAGCACATCCAGTTATCCCAATATGTCAAATTTCGTTGATAGACTTTCAACTTTATTGCAAACTGAATAAGGCTCACTTTCAATTGGGAAAAATTGATAGTTTGTAAAAGCTTGATGTGCTGGCGTCTGCACAGCTACTCGCAGCCGGCGTGCGAGTATACAAACCTAAACGAGACCAAAGAAGTATGTGTGACTGTGGTTTCTGCCTAAAAAAAGACGTGACTTTATGTATATAAGTAATCATTTTCCTTATATATTTTCCAGATACTGTTACTACACAATATTAAAAGATGAGCCGTCACTACGCAAGCAAGGGATTCTAACACCATCATTCGCGGAGTTTACAACAACCAACATAGAAATGAACATAGAAATTATGAGACAGAGGGGTGTCAGGTTTCCTGTTATCTGCAAGCCAACCATAGCCCATGGGTCCAAGTCTGCGCATGACATGATCGTCATATTCAATGAGAAGGGATTATATGTATGCAAGCCGCCCTGTGTCGTCCAAAGCTTCGTCAATCACAATGCTGTACTGCACAAAGTATTTCTAATAGGAGATAGGTTAGTATCATAGCTAATAATCTAATATTCATAATATAGTTACCATCCTATCCTACTAATATTATAAACGCGAAAATTTGTGAGTATGGATAGATGGACGGATGGATAGATGTTTGTTAGGGCGCTTGTGCACTATACGGAATTTTACCGTCCGGCAGTCAGATTTACATCAACTTTCATTGAGAATTCATTGAAATTCATTGACAATTGTAAATAATCGGACTGTCGGACGGTAAAATTCCGTGTAGTGCACAAGCGCCCTTACTCTTCCACGTAAAAATTACTGAATCGATTTTGATAAAATTTGGTATGGAGTTAGCTGATACCCTGGATTAACACATAGGCTACTTTTTATCCCTGTATTGCCACGGGAACGGAAGCTACGCGGGTGAAACCGCAGAAAGTCTGCTAGTATTATTATACTATTATAGTATTATGACTATTCCGCTGGTCTAGTGGTCGCAAGCGCTACTGCTGAGCATGAAGTCCCGGGTTCGTTCCCCGGTAACATACATAGTTGGGAAAAGGCAGATAATGACTTATCATAATAATATCTTCTAATTGTGTATATTTTTTGATTAGTGCTTACAAAAAAAAAATGGCTGTATATACATATACCTGTTACTGAAAATATTTGCGTAATCAAAAGTAAAAAAACGAAATTCAATTTTTAAATATGCCACTATTTAGTTAAACTTAAATAACGAAATCAGCTGTTGGAGGCGGGGCATGCTTGAGCGAGATCACGTGAACGTGAGCGAGAGATTAATGAATACTACTATGTAATGTAAATAAACAAACGCTATTAAATTAACTGTTTATGAATATTATTTATTGATACTTTACAAATATAATGAGAAGACCGTCTAGAATAAGCACTTTAAGTATTAGTACTAATTAAAAATTAGTGGTGTATAAAATTCTCGTGTCACAGTGTTTGTAACAAAACTCCTCCAAAACAGCTTCACCGATTCTTATGAAATTTTGTGTGTATATTAAGTAGGTCTGAGTTTAGGACACAGCTGTCCTGGCAAATGTTATACCTTAGATTATGAAGATTATGGTGATTATGAATTCTAAGGCATAACATTTGCCAGGACAGCTAGTTAAATTATAATCAAATTTAGATTTGAAGCAAAAGATCGTAGTAGATGGCGGTTTTGGCTTTTTTCCACGGGGGAAACCCCATGGAAAAAATAATAAAATATTATAATCTTAGTAAAACTTTGAAATGAATCAAAAGATTTGACACTGATGTTTCAAAACTTCGACATTAAAAAATCAAGGTTGAATTTAAATACCTTGTCTTTGCAACATCCTTTTGAATGTCATCTTTATTAAATTTGATTACTTAGACCCAATTTATATTAATAAATACAAACCACACATTCAAACTGTGTGTTTAAATTAAATATAAACATACCATATTTATTGTACTTACAAATTAATTATGTATTATTGTATTTTTCCCCGACTGCCGCAGAAAGAGGGTAATGTGAAACGAGTTTGTATGTGTCTATTTCCTTAGCACGCTGTGTTTCCTAAACGGCTTGATGTATTTCAACAAAATGAGAATATTTTGTTTTGAGTGACATTGGCTTCATGAGTTTTGAGGAAAACCAAGACTGCTATTAAAATGTTGTCGTAATTAATTTTTGTGACATGTTTATTAAATAAGGGGTATTTATTATTAAAAAAAATATTTTACTAAATTGAAGAAATAAAAAAACTATGTAAGTATACAAAAAACCCGATTCCAAAACCACCTAAGAAGTTTCAAATAAGATCAACTTTCTAGCGGTTTCTGGCAGTTACCTAAAATAAATCTAAATAAATAAAATTAAATCGCCAAATTGTATGTTCGCGGATAAGATGTAAGTTGTAGTTGTGTTGGTTTTTGAATAGTTAAGATTCACAATTGAAGCCGGTAGGTGGCGCTGCTATCGAGTTGGAAGCCAACGTTGGCGAGCAAGAAAACTTGTTTTGGGTCCACTAAATGTAATGAATAAATGATTAAAAGATTTTATTTCTTACCACAAGTCAAAGAATACAAACAATATTTAACAAACAACAAATAGCTAACGATTTCTGGTTTTGGATCGCTGGTGCATGTCCAGTTCACCGGGTCCCCATCATCTAGAATCGGAGCTTCCATCTCAGATTTAATTTCAATTAATTATTGTGTTTTATTACAGGTATCACATTTGCGAGCGTCCAAGCCTGAAAAACTTCTATGCATCAGAAGATTTAGAACCTATTTACTATAGTACGGGAGAAGTTTGTAAGGCAGATAGTCAGTCTACACTCTCAATCCTCGACCCGCACGACAAAGCCGATATCAGAATGACCCTGAATGAGGACAAAATTAAAACTATCATAAGGATATTAAGAAAGAGGATTGGCCTACTCTTAGCTGGCTTCGATGTCGTCATAGACAATATAACTGGCGGACATGCAGTCATAGACATTAATGTCTATCCGAGTTATGATAACTTTCCGAATTTCTTTGAACATCTCTTAGCTTCGATCCAGGAGGCTGAGAGCAGGAATATGAACAAAGTATACACAAATGGAGATTGTAATGGCGCCTATGAAGAAGGATATCTAGGTCTTAAGATAAATGGTCTAATAAATGTTGGAATGGATCCAATAAAATTCGGTGTAACCGGCATGAATATTAATTGAAATGTCAATGTGTTGAACACTTATGTCTTGATATTATTGTTATTATGAATGATTGCTTCTATGAGTCATTGTTTTGTAAGGTATTGTTATCACTTGTTGTAATGTTATATTCGTTATTACTAAGATGATTATTTGAATTTTCAAACAATGTTTTTCTGTTCAAAATCAAAATTGCCAGAGGTTATTTTATTTCTCCTAAATATTTTTGAAAGATAAATACTGTCGTTTGTCAATCAATGCTCTGTCGAATCAATATGATTACTAGCATGTCTTAAATTTGGAAATTTTTAAACTAATAAAAAAAAACACGTAGTAGAAGATATGAATAATTTAAACATACAAAGAAGTATTTATAGCGTCAGGTAAACAAACTGATTTATTCGACAGACCATAAACACGCTCGTGTGTCTTTTATGTTGCGTCACATTATTTGTGATGTCTGTGGTAATATAAGTTGTGATCGGAAAAATATAGATGTCAGCACTGTATTGGAATAAGCAGAAACAAACGTTCGTCAAAGTGCTAGGAGTTAAGAAAAACTATATAAGTGACTATTTAGAGCTAAAAGTTTATGACTATATTTATACTCCATTTACTGTATACTTCGGAGTTTACGATTCTAACGTCTTCAATGTAAATAATATATTTGAACTGCCCAACTTATTATAATATAATATACATAACATGAATTTCAAATTTTAGTGCCTAAACAAACACACAAATGTAATCCCATTGTCTACTAAGTTTACATCACACTATATTTTAGTCTAAAGTAAAATTAAGTAAAGTTATAAATTTTATTTTTATTGTATATTCCATTATAATTGGCATTTTTGTTTGCATTCCATCATCAGTCGTAAATTAAGTGATCGGGATATTTTGTTTTATGCATTCGCGTAGCGTATGCAAAAGAGTTCACATCTACACAACTATTTTTAATTAGTACAAACAAAATGTGCTGTATCTGTTACTGATCATCTTTGCGTAATAGTAGTAAAAAAACGAAATTTATTTTTTAAATATGCCAATATTTAGTTTAACTTAAATAACGAAAACAGCTGTTGGAGGCGGGGCATGCTTGAGCGAGAGATGACGATTAATGAATACTACTTTATCAGGAATAGCCTGTACAATATTTCCAGAAATTGGGTGACTTTTTGGGATATAAACAAACTTTGCTGTTTACGAATATTATTTATTGATACTTTGCAAGTATAATGAGAAGACCGTCTAGACTAGAATAAGCCCTTTAAGTATTTGTACTAATTAAAAATTAGTGGTGTATATCTTCGCACGCAATATCTCGTCCCAGGTGTAGTCAAAGTCAAATCATTAATTTCAATTAGGCCGTTTTTGTTTTGTTGCAAATAAACCAAGTGGATTGCAACCCGTTTTAATTTGGTTTAGAATTACAGCCTCGTGGGTCGTACAGACGCCAGCACATCTAGCTACCCCAAACTGTAAAATTGAACTTGAACCTTATCTTGTTTGCAATAAAGTTGAAAAACTATCAAAGAAATTTTACACATTGGGCTAGCTTCATGGCTTGCATCTGAACATTGATTAAATATTAGTAAGGTAAGTAAGGTATGTAAATTTACATAACTTTTAACAGATTTAAAGTGGGTTGCGCTCAATAGACTTTGGAGGACTTTGTTTATTTGTAAAATCCATGATATTAAAAAAGTAGTTATCATTGCGTACATCGCTTTTGTGATAATGTCTTTTGGATCCATTGGTTCCATTGTGAACTAACTTTATTTAAATGATTTTTATATTTCATAAATCAGTTAATGTTTTAATGGAGACATAGTATTGAATACAATTAGTTAAATGTTTATCTACAGTATATTATTGTGTATTTGTATATGGTCCATACATATTGTGAACCAGAATATAGTTTATATATTTGCTTTACGATATATTATGTACCAACAGTACGGGCTTAAGACTGATATAGTCATTTAATTAATCAAATAGGTATTAAATCGCACAGACGCTTACAAACCGGAATTGAAAATAGATTAATCAAGTTAGTAGAAAGGGAAATAATACTACAACTAGCGTATATTGATACAACCGAGGGTAATTTTTTTACACCGCATTAACTATTTATTGCTAAATCTGAGTTAGTACGAGACGTTGTTGATCTGGCAGAGTCCCATTTGTCCTCTCTAGTCAGTTTTCAAAGGGAACAGTCGGCACAAATTGTCACCCTGGTGACAACTGGGAACACAATTCCCAGCTTTCTCCCCAGAGGACAGGGCAGAGTGGACTATTGGGAATAATTCATCTAGTCCTAAGCTAAGCAGAGCTTGTGTTATGGGTACTAGACAACTGATAAACATATTTATATATTTCTAAATACTAATTGTTAATAAATTACACCCAGACAAGGAACAAATGGTCATGCTCATCACACAAATATTTGTCTTGGGTGGGAACCGAACCCTGTACCGGAATAACGGAATTAGGTCAGTCATACAAAACACAACCAGATATGCGCCACGAATCAACAATCTCACGTTGCCACTTGTCATTTCCATCTACGACAGTGAATTAAACTAAGAGTGTTTTGCATTTAACTTCTTATTGTTATTTATTTCCGGATTTATACTGAACACTCATAGTATTCAAACGTAGTCAGAATAGGGCTGTTTTCCTATGATTTTGAAAGATGTTTTTTTAATCAATCTAGGCAAGAATTTTAATTGGTACAAATATGACAAGTTAGAATATTTCATTTTACTACTCACGCCTTAAGGTGGATGCGCCAGGATACCCCGCAATTTTTTTTGTGTTTTTTGCTATTTGCCTATCAGTGTCTCGTTGTATATTCATTCAAATATGATTCTCGACTGTAACAAATATGGTTTCTGTTCTTTTTTATAATAAAAAAAACCACCAATACCGCCCTTTAAGTTAATTTAATTCCATGAAATTCTTTTTTTATGAAATAATCTTTCAATGGGATGATATATGAACTTAAAAGGTTGTCTTGATGATTTTAATGATTATAATTCTGTCTGGGTTGACAGAATTATAATCATTACTGTCATAATACTATGTACGGTCGCAAAATAAATTTTGTTCAACATACAGTGTGACACTAAACGGAAAAAATTAATTCGGCGCACCACCCTGGAACATTCACCTTAAGCTTCTATTGTACGACGTATTATTTCTTTGTCTATATAGTCAAGTTAATAGAAATATGTATCTCGCATATTGTGTTAACTTCTGAACTTCGTGACTTCTTGTATAGATTTAGAGACAAATGTATAATCACAAGTAATTTGTTTTAGGTAAAAAAAAAACATTATATAACTTGACCACTTCTAGGAAATATTTGTGAACTCTGTGTGGCCCTATATTTATAGGTGCATGTCTGCAGTTTAAAAACACGCATTTTTCCTTTGGTTCAATTAAGAAATCTTCCTTTTATGTAGTCGCTTTAGTATTTAGTTATACTGTAGTTTTATTCCCGTAAAAGGAGAGATGGGTAAGAGATATATAATACCAGCTTGACTGTATCGACAAGCTACTGTGAGCTAATATCAGATGGAAAAACTCACCGACCAACCCTGGGATTTAACTCGAGACCTCAGCAGTAACGCTTGCGACCACAATCATACTGGTTAGGGTTTCTTTAATTTTGCTTTCTACATTAATATAAGTCGTTTTTAATAGAGCAGGAGTTAGTTTATAAATTGCTTCAGTAGACATGTACCTATATATTTGTAAATAGTATAAGCTTTATTGAATAAGAGAAAATTATCAATTGTGATTGTTACTGAATTAAATAGTTCCTGGTCTCGAAATGCTACCTTTTTTTTTAAAGAGGGTTTGGTATATGGATATGTAATAAATGTATTTGTATAGGAGAATAAATGTGACAGTTAAACGTGAGAGAATATTAACAAAACTGAGGAGGATTTCCATGATATTGTCAATTTTTCGACGATGACGAGATGTTGCGAAAATTTTCTCGACTCTGTGCCTACCATGAAATATGTATCATAAGATCTTTCAAGTTGCGTATTCTAGTGTTAACATGTTAGTAATTTCTCAATTGCTTAGATATTTTTGAATCTGGAAGCTACTACTCAAAATCAAAAATAAAAATCAAAAGTCATTTATTCAAAGTAGGCTGAGGATCAGCACTTTTTGAATGTCAAAAATTACATAAGACAGTCCCCCAAAACGCCCGCCCTTCGCCACTTCTTAGTGTTTTTGCTGGGAAGAAGTGGCGGAACAAACTCTGTCTGATATGTTAGAAGAACAGTTTAAACAGCATTGGTAATTGATAAACTTAATCATTTAAATTAAATAATTTGCTACATGCTAGCTAGCACACACCAATATACAAGACAGTAGTAATAAGAATAGTAAGTACCGACGTTGATAACTAAACTCATGCAAAAAATAAAATATATAACTAACTGAACAAATATAAGCCTTCAAGTAAAATGGGCGTGCACGCTTACATGTACAAAACTGGAATACATAACTAGGTCTACGACATTACATCAAAAATAAATAAAAACAATACAATAAAAAAAAATTATACACTAGGACCATCGAAGCTAAATAAAAAATCTGTTACTAAGTACTATGTTGTGATAATTGGTTTTATTAATTAAAATTAATGATTTCGAGAAATTAAATTGAAGTAACGTGAAAATCCTCTTCGAAGTTTTGTTTCTCTTTACTCTGTTTGACAGAACTAGTTTCGTTTTGCGCATTTTAGCAGCACTTTATTTTTATATGCAATAGCTATTTAATAATTAATTAAATTATAGAATTCACTTACGTATGTTTTATACTAAGTATGAATTTGAAGAGGTCCTGAATTTTATATTATCTATTTATGTGAGGTTTCAATCGGACGATGATAAGGCCAATGAACAAAGCGTTTCTAAAAATTTTAAATTGTTATTTACTTACTATTAAAATTAACTTCATACTCTGTAATTAGTATGCTAGATTTGTGGTTAAGTACTTTTTGAATTACACGATTAGTGAACAGACGCCAGCACATCAAGTTACCCCAATGTGTCAAATTTTCCCAATTGAATATGAACCTTATTCTTTCTGTTTAAAATTAAGTTGAAAAACGATCAAAGAAATTTGACACATTGGGGTAACTTGATGTGCTGGCGTCTGTACCATTCCATGAATCAAGTCCATCAAACATTCATATTTTGATGGAGATTGATTTATAAATTTACGTTGTGAATAGTTGTTTTAACATCCTCATTTTGTAGCACGGAATATATTAAGGCCTGTATTGATGGGAAAATGTTAAGCAACCTGCAATAAATAATCTAGAGGTTCAAGGTGAGTTTGAGGTCCAATCTGAGAAGCTACGAGTTGCGCAATAAGGAAAGTTTGATAGGTACAAATTTTGAGGTGATCAAATTAAGTATTTGTAAATGTTTTTGGCATGATTCTGAGACGAAGCCTGTGTGTTATTTAGTAAATTTGTACGCAATATAGGCCTTAATGTTTTCGTCTAATATTTTGCTATAGGTAGTAAGTATAGCACACCAATTAATCATTAGATCCGTAAAATGTGAAGCCTCTAATCTTTGATATTCTTATCAGTTGAATCATCTGAATAGAGATCTTATAGTCACTATGATGTGTTCTTTGTTTTGTTTGGGAAAACTTTCACGAATCTTTTTATAAGTATTTAGATCTTACCGTCTATTGCCATCTTCATAAAAGTTCGTACTTTTTTCCACAAATAGTATTGGTACGAGTATACATCCTTGGGGAATCCCTTAGCAGATTTCCAATTACTTTGAAGTAATATTATCTAAAATCACTGCAATCCTATTCCACCGTGGGACGTTTTAATAGTGTAAGCAATATTTAAAAGAGTGCCCCATCTTTAGTAGTTTGAAACCACAATCTCTTTTATGCTGATTATGTCAAAAGCTTAACTCAGGTCTACAAAATTTATATTCATAAGCAATATAACTCATAACTTCTGACATTGCTTTAGAATAATTCGTAATAATGTTGTCGATACCTATGCAAAAACGAAATACGTCACGGAAACTTCGTATTTAATCGATACCCATTTATAATGCAGACTAGCTTATGCCCGCGATTTCGTCTGCGTGGAAGCCAATTATAACATAAATAAAATGTTATATCGTGTGACACGAAAAAAAACAATTCGCAATAATGTAGCTTCTTTATTAGTGACATAGTTTTTAAATTCTCAACAGAACTTCAAGATTACCTCTTACAAAAAAGCAATATTACCAAATAAATTTAACTTGATAATATAATAAATAATGTTAGATTAAATATTTATCTAGTACCTACCTTCTAAGAAGGAAATGTGTACTGAGAAGGAACCAGTATCATAAGTTGTTCGCTTAGAGAGCAACGGGTCAGTGGCAAATACTTTGTTACGTTTATATTTGTTAATAAAAGGCGTAACCCGATCCCTAGCTTCTCTCCTACACAGTTTATGAAGTTGATTACTTAGTGAAAGTCGAAGTGCTTGACTATATATAGGTACCTAGGTTGTAACAACGAATGGGTATAATTAGGAGGTGAAAGTTTACTACTAAGCCTATTTCCCTTTTCTGTACCTACATCTGAACGAAACAAAGGAACATTTCAAGATTTATTAGCACACACACAGCTCTTTGTTACGACGAGTTCGAAATAGTCAGATCGTGGGCATATTATTTCTAATAAATAAGAATATCAAACGTTAAGAGGGCTATTGAATCCCAAGATCTTCCGATGTAATAAACAAACCATAATTTATAACACATAACCATAGCAATACGTAATATAAACACCTGATGCCAATATAAACGCTGTTTTAAATCAATTCTTAGTTAAAATCCCACGTAAGAGCACAATAACGGTCGTGTTCGGTTAACGTTACCATAAAGGCGGTAATTGTTAATTCGACACAGTTCTGTACATAAATCACATCTTGTTGCAGCTAGAGAGGCGAATCTGTACAATTTATTATACATTACCGTACGCAATCCCGGCCCGTGTACATAGGCCGCTTCGTCGCATTCAAAACACAGGAAGCGATTCTAGATCGCAAATTCAATGTCATTAGCGTCCGCTACGAAACATTTCAAACAACCAGATAGAGTAATATCCTATTTTGTTCAATTCTTACACATTTGGATATATACCAATTTAGTAGCAAACTTGTGAAATTTTCAATATTTATTCGTGTTTAATATTCTGAAGTCCTATTTCCGTTGGTTTATGTAAATAATGATCTTAGCTAGCTTACTGTCATGAATTTATCTTATAAAATAAATTCTTGACTGTTTATTCGTTATCTCTGTAAGTAAAATTATGTTTTGTTTAGCATAAAAATCTACTGCTTTCTATATTATTTTGCATGATATGCATAAGACAAGCATTATGAAAAAAAGAATTCGGACAAGATATGCATAAGTCGGACCATGTAACTCATTATTTTATGGTCACCGGCCGGTTGTGTCGGTACCGAAATGTTAAAAAGGTTGTTAGCGAAAAATTGGAGGCCTTGTAATTGCAGCGTTGTTTTGAATTGCGATTCAGTCAGCTGTCGGCACATGCGGACAAAGCACGCGCGACGTGCGCGCAGGCCGGTTCGCCTCAGCCGCACTTTTCGCGCGTATCTAAATAATTCCGGGCGAAATAAAAGTCTTACACTTCTTTGTTTTTCGACATAACATAATTATCGTGTGTGTTACTTTTAATTGTGTTTTTAAAATGTGCATTTGCTATAACAGTGAATAATATTTTTTTGTGAGTGTTGCGCGATTTTGATCTGCTCTTCAATCACTGTATTGTCCGTTATCGTATTGTGTTGCTAACTACCCGCCAATCTGTCAGTTAATCGACCTAGCTGATGCGTGTAACCGAAAGCACTAATTAACGAATCTGTGTCAAAGGTGTTGTTGTGTTGATAAAACGGAAGTGTTTGGACGTTAAAACGTGTTCCATCGGACGAAGGTAAGTCGGGCATCATGTTATTGATTGAACAAAATAAATACATATTTATGATTTTACAGAAAGACACGAGAAAACGAGTTGGTCACATAATACAATTATAAAACAAGTTATCTTTTACTTTTATACATTCCAACATCCGATAGCATAGAAAAAAGTTTAAAAAACTAAATTGCGTGCGAAAAATGATTGATAACGAAAACTTTTTACGTGTTGTAAATTTGTAATGCTCTAAGACTATTTTTTGGGCCCAACATTTATGTTAAAGGTTCAAAAAGGAAGTGAATTAGAAAGAAATAAGCAATTTAAAACATTTGAGAACAATGAAAAACGTGTGAACTGAAATAACTGTATTGAAAATATGCAAAATATGCAGAGCGTTAAGAAGAGCATTTTACTCCTTAGTCTACTTATTTTAAATTTTAAGTATTTAAGTTTTATGAAAAGTAAGTATACCTATCAAGCTGAAACACACAGTTTATTGAAGTAGTTACGTATTTTCGTACTTTATAATTTAGCCTTTTTAAATACTCTCTGTTGTTACTTAATTTTCTTTTGCTAATTAAATTTTTGGAAATTTGCTTAGTGCTTACGTTACATCAAAATAACAGAAACAATATCTACTGAATTTAGCAATTTTCTCAAAGGACGCCAGGGACTAGATACTAATTATCTTTTTAGTACTTACTGAAGGCCTTTCGTGCTGCGATAAGCACTGAGAAAATGTTTGGAATACAAAATAGAAATAATAAGACCGCTTAATGTTGCCAAGGGCGAATCTTAGATTATTTCTTGGAGTAGTGCATAGGCGCCGTTATTTTTAAGGGCGCATCTTCCACTCCCCAAAGCAAGCTAATTTTCACACCCACCTGAGATATGCTTGCTATTCGTTTGTCTATTCGTGCAGAATTAGAAGTTAATTTGCCGGTTCATTTAAGAAAATTAGGTAAAAGAATGCAAAAGTGAGCTCAATAATTTAGGACCCCGTCACTGCTATCAATTGTGCCTCCGGTGACACTAAGTTCTTGCAAATTTCAGACTGTTATAGGTTTAATATATGTTTGTAAGACACTCGTTGCGAGTCTGCGACCAATGATCGTGTTATCCGAAACCACGACCGTCTGTGATTTGGCGTTGTCTACGGTGTCCAGCAAGAGTCACCGGCAACTTGTAGAACAAATTCCAAATTGGTCCCGCCCGAGTTCCCGCGACCTTCGACTACGTATCGTTGCAGAATCGAATCGTCTCGTGGTAACTGTAAAACTAGTTTCGTTGTTCGTTTCTGTAATAGGATCGGACGCGTTCCGCACAGTTGGGACTTTTTCTATGCTTTTTCTAAAGCACTTGTGTACATACGTAGAAGAGGCGGATGACGCTTGAGTGTCGTTGAGAGCAGATTCAATCTACCTACCTTCCGCCCTCATTTTGTTTAACTTGTTTTGATTTCATTTATTGATAGGATCTTTAAGTGTAGGTACTATCCTAAGGAGCACCTATGAGTTAAGAAGGAATAGAACTGTAGACTAACAGACCTACATATTTATGTTTTTGGTATTCTCATTTTCTTTTTGGCCCCAGCTGTTTCCATGCTTTGTTCTAACAAGGGAAATACAATGTAAAATAATCTTTAGTAGTAATCTTCAAATAAAATATGTAATGGTCAAAGCAAATAAAACAAAAAAAGGTTAGCTATAGAGGCAGCTCCATGTTAAAAAAATATAAATTTGTAATATCATCCATGTTTTCTGATTCTAGGATAAATATTGATACCCACTTGAGCCGGGTACGTATTTATACAGAAAACACGCGAAAGACCAACGAACTGTGAAGTTATTTTGTAGGTGTACTTGTGCACATTATTCTGTCGTCGTTGCGGTGTCGGGTGCAATGAACCAATTTCATTTGGAATCGGCATCTACGTCGCATAAATCTGTCCCATTACGAATGCAACGCATAAGAATTTTCTAATAAGCAGCACGTTTGCAACTTCAGTTTCATGGTCAACACGTGTCACTTCGGGAACTTTAAATCGATTGTTTATTCTGGCTGGTAAGAAAGAAGTGAAACAATAAAACGCGAGCAATTACCTACTCTTAACAATTTTACGTTCTACAATAATTGTCGACCATCAAAATAGCCGTGACCATAGCACAAAAAGTCATCTTTAAAAATGTAATTTAATATGAAACAAATGTGATTTATGATTCATAATTATCAACATTTAGCAGCGGCTAACCTACGTACGACAGGATTTTACGTTTTAAATGATTGTAAAAATATGATAATTTACCCATAGTAGTAGTAGTCGGAATTCGTGTAGATTGTAAAATGATTTTCATAGATAAATAAAGATTGATAGTAAACAAGGTGTAGCGTGGGCGTTTTAATGGTGTAGGCTTCGTCTCTCGGAGGCGCCTTTCAGGTTGGTTCTTTAGCAACTCTTAGGTGCCTGCGAAGTAGGTACTTTTGAAGGAGTAAATATTGACAAAGCTCGTCGGGAGTACAGAGATGAGGAATCGTTTGGCGAAAATAAAATATTTGCCCTTGTTCGTGAGGAAAATATTGTGTTATATTTTGTACGTGCATGTACCTATGTCTGATACACATCTGTATCGTGCACAATACTCACGTCTCCTCCCGTACTTCCGCATCTTTTTAATTGGACGTTATAAATCTGGTGTGGATTTATGATCAAGGCCTGTCGTAGAGAGGTGAACGTACCTAGTTCCTCATTCGTATTAATTATTCAAATATCTCTATAATGATTAATCATCACAGAAATGTGCCATTTAAGCCGGTACGGTAATTAATATTTTTGCAGCTTGTTTGCGTTCTGTAACGTTTCTATGATACGAGTTATATGCAAAAAAAATTGTTGAGTATATTTGTAGAAAAGACTGGACAAGTTTGTAGTTGGCTCCTATAGGTGCGAGAAGGGGTCGACCAAAGAAACGATGCATGGTCTGTGTGATAGATAGTTTAGTTAGAAAGGGGGTAAGTAACTGATGAGACGACGGCTGTCAAGAAGAGCTACGGACATCGAGTAAAGCAGTCTGGAAAAATTAATTGCGCTGCTTGGAAATGATGAAGGCTGTGGACAGGTCAAGGTCCCTTGACCCGTTCAAATATTTTCTTTAGACACCATTTGCCATAAACTCGAAAACTTACCTAGAGAGAATAATTACATCTGACTGTGATACGACACATGGAAGTTTATTTAAAGTAATCTTAAACTGCTGAAGCAATTTTTCTTCTGTGTATTTTTTGATAAATAAAAATATAAATGGCAGAATCACCACATCTTTTTATCGTTATTTAAGTATAACACCGAGAAAAAGTTTACTATAGGTACCTTACTAATATTTCTCTTGGAATCACAATTTTTTATCTCGGGTCGCTCGTTCTTCAATGAAAACTTAACATATTGAAGTCAAAATGCTAAAACTATGTCGCTCGTTTCGCTAGCTCTTGTTGATATCAATACATGGCTATTCAAGTCATATTTCTATAATTTGAGTAAAAAAAACTAATTTTTGCTCTATCTGGGTTCCTGGAACCCGAACTCTTTTACAAAACAAAAATTTTGTAAAAGAAGCCCACGACAAAATGTGAACACAGGGTTCTTTTATGACTATCTATGTGATTGCTAGTAGAGTCGAGTAAAAGCTGCAGATTACTGGCACGGTGCTGTGTAGTGAGTGTGTAGGTACCTACTCTTAAATTCTTTTGACGTTTATCCAACTGAAGCATGAAGGAGGCTGTGATCAACGGTTATATAGCTATTTATAAGTAGCAATGCTACTACGATAGGGAGGTATACATTGCACACTATTCATGCAACGTATGTACTTTATTTGCTTCTGTGGGAAGTCTGTATTTGACTGTAGGTACTCGTGCAGTTCTCGATTTGGGATATAAAGTTCGGTTCCGATACCGAGGCAGTTTTGAAACTTGCTCGTAAGTGCAATGAAAGTTGTTATAGCGTTGAGCTTCTGTTTACGCTTTGGCTGCCAAATCGAAATTTTGCTCTATAATCGCATCAAGTTTCGCGTTTTGTTTACTGGGACTTGCGATTTGTTGATGTAGGGATGTGGATTTAATAGAACATCATTGCTGTCCAGTGAAGTTAAGGCGAATTGAGCTATGATTCCATACCAATGCTAGGCTTTGGCAGTTCACTTCACTCAGTGACTTTCACTGAATCGACCGGCTGAACAGAAATAGTTGCGCTTTAGAAATATCTTCATCGGTTACCAGTTGGATGCAGCTGAGTAGTAGTACCTACAGGGGGTGACTGCCTACTGGGTAACACTATGCCCCTTGATTAAACTGGTTGCCGGTCTTTCGGGTGCTGCTGACTACTCATAATGACTATCAAATATCTACACATGACAGTGACCAACAACTTAGCGTGCCTTCAGCGGCATGGAAGATTCTAAAAAACAAAACAAAACTGGTTACATAATTAATTGCCTCCTGTTCTATTTGTGTACCATTATATTTGTTCCTAGTCTAGACGCTTAGCACTAGGTCAACTTACTCAAGTTTCCAGTTTACTTATATAACTTTCTCAACATCAATTGTTATGATACCTGGAATTAGAGTAGCTTTCAATCCATTTTTAATAAAATTTGTCGGTATTCTTGGTGCAGTGGCTGAATATCGGCTACTGCGCTTACGCGATGCAGATACGTACCTACACGATACAGGAGAAATTGGTGTGGGGTAAAAAATAAAAACAAAGTAGGATCTACTTTCAGAGATTACTTTTTACAAACAAACAGCTTGAAATTCTATAATTGTGGTTTTCCAGCAACCAAACGATATGCCGCCGTCACTAATCATTAACCTACTGAGAGAGATTTAGAGTTATTTAGCAACAGTTTTTAAGTCGCATTCGAGTTTTTCAGTTTATAATTGTTAATCTGCCATTTTAAAGTACAAAAAATATTACAAATAAAGAGTAAAAAAAGAAGAGAAAAAAAGAGAGTAAGAAAAAGAGAGAGAGAGAGAAAAAGAGAGAGTAATAAAGAGTATTCTATTCTATTCTATTCTATTCTATTACAAATCAATTGTGCTACCTACTTTTACCAAGACTTAATGGTTTACCTACGAGAAAACTGTAATTAAAATAAGTAGGACTAATAAACGTGTCACATGACTGAATGGTAGCGCCACAGAGAGTCCCGATCTAGCCCTGCATGCGTAGCATGAACACATTGAACACCGAAGAAACGGCCTTTGTCTACAGACGAATCGGCAAAGTGACAGATTATATAGACAGGAACCTCAATCTGTCAAATTTCTTTCAATAAACCTGCCTGCGTAGCATGAACACTTAATTTCTTTTCTTCCGAGACACGACAAAGACCGTTTCTTCGGTGATCATGCTACGCGTGCTGGTGGCGCGATGGCTGCGAGACGTTCCCGTTTAGTCGTAGTGTGCTTACTGATAATTTGTTTGTTTAACTATAAACCCGAAGCCCTAACTAGTGATTTTATTAAGCTTGCATAAACCAACTAAAACCAACCAACAAAAGTAGGAAGAGGAATTTGATGCCAAAGTGGCATATTCCTCTTTCCTACTTTATTTTGTTTAGTTGGTTTATGCAAGCTTAATAAAATCACTAGTTAGGGCTTCGGGTTTATGCTAAAGCTAGGATTATTAATTGAATATTGAATACCAGAATAACCCTTATCATAAATTACTGCGGTTCGCTCGCGACTTTGTCCGCGTTAATTTCGTACTTTTCCCTTCAGCTTTCAGATCTCCCCTAGCTCCTCGTAGTTTTACAAATGAAATATGGTTTATGTTATTTGGATAATATACCTTTTAAATGGTGAAATAATGTTTGGAATCGGTTTAGTTGTTTTTGAATAGATTTCCTACAAAAAATCAAATTCTTTCCTCTTTATAATATAATGTATAATTTACATCATAATATACTTTACTGTCTCCTTGCTGGGCAAGCACGAGCCTCTTCTCATTCAGAGAAGGCACGAGCGCTGAACACCACGCTTTGCTCAAGGCGGATTGGCGATTCCAAACATACCTATATTAACTATATCACTTTCTTGTCTATCATTAAGTAAAATTCGTAAAATATTAGTAAACTAGCTTCTGCCCGCGACTTCGTACGCGGATCCTTTTGCTTATGCCAGCGACAACGGGGTCGTCAAAATCGAAGATCTGAAACATCTGATGTCGAATTCTATAAGCCCGGGGTTGGGAAAACAATGGGATGCGCGAGACGATTCAAGATGTTCCAAATTTTTTATTTTTGTTGGTCAACAGGAAATGCCATCAGACTTAACAACTTTTGCTAAGACGCCATTTCTATTATGTATATGTTATATTGTCTCTGGGCTTTGGAGTTCCCCTACAGGTGCTCCAGATCTTCAAATTTAGTCTCACAGCAGAAAACACTCTTCACGTGGAATAGTTTTTGCAATGGCACCATTTTTATATCTCTTTTACTTTAGGTGTTCCATTTTCCAAAATAAATTATAGCCTATAATATGTTGCGTGACGTTCACGATCAGCGGTCAGTCGCGCATCTCCTTACCCCACTTATTTCTAGAGTCGATGCGTATATACGCTGAAAACTCAAGCGTCATGCTTTTTCCGTGAACGTCTCCAACTCGCGAGACAGTGCATGATGTTCACGATCAGCGGTCAGTCGCGCACATATTCTTCACTGGTCTCTAGAGACCTGGATGTAGATGCGTAATTACGCTGAGAATGCAGGCGTGCTTCGCGATCCCAAGAAGTTTCCACGGAGCGAGTTGCAGCCTCATGTTCTCGAACAGCATCAAGTCTCTCCTAACGCTCTTCGGTAGATTGTTGGGATCTTATGGTCTTTAATCATTTAGCACCTTTGGAACATTGGGAAAAATTTGACCTCTTTCTAGGCATGGTTATAGTTTTATTGTGATGATACCTGATCTATTAAAATCTAAGTGGCTGCTCTCCTGCGTTACCGGGTAAGCTATCGTGTAACGAAGATAAATGGAAAAGGAAATTAAACACTCAAATAACATAAGCCCGAAGGCATACGATAAAAAAATGGGAGTTTTAGCCATGCAGTAGAGTCTAATTTTCAACGATGTACCGTCGTCATCGAAAAGCAGTCCTGAACTGTTCCCGCCTTCACCGCGTAGTACCTCCTACTTATGTTATTTTATAATTATGCAATGAAATTAGTGATAGTTTTAATTTCTATATCAAATGTTTCTGATCTTCGATTTTTATAAGTCAACAGGAAATGCCTATCAGACCGAACAACTTTTGCTAAGACGTCATTCCTATTTGAGTTATGGTGTAGCTGGGCTCTTGGAGTTCCACAACAGGTGTTCCAGATCTTCGATTTTTATACGTCAACAGCGAGTGCTCATAAGGCTGAACAACTCTTACTAAGACGTCATTCCAATATATGTTATAGTGTAGCTGGGCTCTTGAAGTTCCACATCAGGTGCTCCGGATCTTCAAATTTATTCTCTCAGCAGAATGCTCATCACGTGGAACAATTTTTGCTATGGTACCATTTTTGTATCTCCTATAGTTTAGCTGGTCTGTTGCGGTTCTGCATCAGGTGTTCCGGATCTTCAAATTTATTCTCTCAGCAGAAAATGCTCATCACGTGGAACAATTTTTGCTATGGGACCATTTTTGTATCGCCTATAGTTTAGCTGGTCTGTTGCGGTTCTGCATCAGGTGTTCCAGTTTCCAAGATAAATTATAGCCTATGTGTTGACCAGACATAATATCTATACAACAAAAAAAAAATCATTCAAATCCGTCCAGTAGTTCCGAAGATTAGCGTGTGCAAACAAACAGACAAACAGACAAACAGACAGACTTTTTTTTTTGGATTCGTGCTCTATTACTGTTTCTAAACCCCCCTCAATTATTATTTTTTAAATATATTCAATGTACAGACACAGTTTTTTTACAGTCTTATTATATGTATAGATTAATAAAGTTTAGCTAGGTTTCCAGACGATGTTATTCTTTAGCGATTTTCATGATGTCTAAGATATACAAGACTTGGTACAGTCAGTGAGCTACGTTCTCTTTTGTATCCTCTTTTTTTTCTGAGATGGATGAGTGCGTTGAGTGCGAGTTGTTGTAACGCTAACGCGATCGAAAAGTTCACCACGTTTGGCTCTCTGATTGGTTAAATGCTTGGAGCGAGCCAATCGGAGCGCCGAACATCATAAATGTGTCGATCGCGTTAACGTAAAAACAACTCGCACTCAGCGCACAGGTAACGTAGCTCACCGTCAGTACATGTCAAAGTACCTACATGAGACACACGAAAAAAAACACATTGGTAGCATTTGGTACTGGATGTAAGCCTCTTCCAACCGGTAGGTACTAATGGAAGTCTATAGGGTGGCATATATGTTCGGCAGTGGACATACTACGACTGATATGATAATGATGATGACGAGATTGGTAGTTGCCCGAATTGGGGCTAGGCAGCATATGGGGTATGCGCCTCTGATCATGAATAAAGAAATTACAAAAGCTTTGTGCCTATCTACGGCAAATAAGTATTATCGCACGTCGCATATTAATTCGCAGACAGTTGCGTAATGATGATAGAGTCTCCTCGTGTTTGTGTTACAGATACACGATGCGGTGTATGTTATCCATGTATAGGGAGTGTGTGTAGTAGTAGTAGATAGTTTGGTTGGTAGTTCGGTACATGTAGATTACCGTTCACGAGGACGCCATCACCCGGTGGTGTTTGCGTCTCCGAACTCCGCCGGCGGGAAATTGAGAAATGTTTGAACAATATTAAGCAGGTTTAGAGCAAGATATGTAAAATGGGGCATCATAAAATGTTGTAATTTTAATTCTCTCTTAAATATTGCGTCTTTAAATACATACCTGCTTAAGTACCTACCTCTATTTTCGACCCGTGAAATCTCAACCATGTTTCCGTCATGCGTGACTAAGATATTGATATGTTCGTTGATGCAAATTCCAGAAAGTCGATAATGAGTTTTGTTGGCGACAGATCTGGCAACCCCGTTGCTAGGGGCTAGTTGTTCTTTTGTTTGGCTAGCGACGGGGCGGCTTGCGTGTTTTCTATTCTTTTCATTCTAATTTTCTTAATATTGTTTTCTACTTCTTTTGTGATCGAATTATTATACCCATTTACACATTTAATTGCTTTTGATTTGGTGTCTAATAAGTTTAGTTCCTGTTGTGATTAAATCAAATCAAATCAAATCAAATCAAATAGTTTATTTGTAAAACATAGGTATACAAGCTGATGGTCACATATGCAAGGTTAATTAAATCTCTATGTTTTGCCAGTATGACATACAAATATTATCTAACTGTCTAAGGTTCAGAGCACTAAGAAGCTTTAATATTCTAAATGTATCATTACTTACTGTGAAAAATTTAAATGTCTCTTTTATTAAGTTAAAATATTGTTCAATTAAAATATATTGTATTGTTATAATTTATCGTTTAGAAACTCGTCTATTGTATAGTAGCATTTGTCAATTAGAATTATTTTGAAGGCAGCTTTAAACTTTGTCAATGGCAATATTTTGACAGATTCGGGAATTTTATTATATATTTTAGGAGCTATTCCAAAGAAACTTTTATTCATCAGTGCTGTCTTACACTTGACATTGCATAATTGATTCACATATTGAGAGCGTATGGGATTTTTCTTTACTGATGACAGCTTGGGGAAAAGATGCAGGCTTGCTTTGACAAACAGTGCTGTTTCTAGTATGTACAGCGACGGTAATGTCAGAAGTTTTAGTGACTTAAAATGAGGTATACAGGTATCTGTAGTCTTTAGACCACACATTGATCCAATACATCGCTTTTGCATCCTGAATACCGTCTCTCTGTCAGTTGATTGCCCCCAAAATATTAAACCATATCGAAGACATGAGCCGACAAGTCCATGGTACGCCATTAAAAGTGTCTCTATATTTACTTTTTTTGATATTTGAAAGAGTAGATATGCGGATTTACTTAGGCGCTTACATACATCTTCCACATGCAATTTCCAAGTGAGTTTATTGTCTATAATTATACCTAAGAACTTGGTATCAGTAACCTCTTCTATTAAACAGTTGTTGAAGGTAACAGAAATATTTGGGTTTTCACGACGTTGATGAAAATGCATTATTTTAGTTTTGTTTAAATTTATAACTAGATTATTGTTATTGAGCCATTTTATAATGTCGTTTAAACAACTTTTGATGTCAATTTCATAATTACCAGAATTAGTATACTCGACAACTGCTGTGCTATCATCAGCAAAAAGGATCATTTTATGTGCTATAGCTTTTGGGAGATCATTAATGTATATTAAGAATAATAGCGGTTGATTGTTGATGTTTTAATCATTAATGTAAATTAACGAAATGGAGTTAAGTTATTAAGTTACTACCGGTACCTACAACCTTCAGACTCCATACATTTTTATGAGTTCAAGTGACTATAACCTTTCCACTCCATGATTTGACTATATTCACCTTAAATCAGCTAAATAGGTGCTATATTGAGTAAATTCGCAGGATTTTGGATTTTCAGCATCAAAGTGACTATAACCTTTCCACTCCATGATTTGACTATATTCACCTTAAATCAGCTAAATAGGTGCTGTATTGAGTAAATTCGCAGGATTTTGGATTTTCAGCATCAGGTCTAGAATAAACCATGAACCATGTTAGGATACAGTAACAGCTTACGCCCTCCCCCCCTTTTATATAATTTAGGGGTTAAAAATAATGAAATCGGCATAGGCGTGTTATTAATGTTGAAGTCGTGTGACGGTCTGTATAATTTTACATCAAAAATAATAATCATGAAGAAAGATAGCACGAGCTTTGAAACAGACACGTTCCCACTTATTATTTATTACAGTTGGTAGAACTCAGTTTTCTCTGATGATCGTAATTTATCACAATCTGATGCAAGGATGAAAAGATCACGTTTAGGCCGATGATTACGGCGGTGTAGGTACCTACAGCTAAGAATAATTTGCAATCGTTAACAATAATAATATGAGACGCTGACTTGGAATAATTATTACAAATTCAACTCAATTTCACGCCCTCTACTGCAAGCGTTAAATGCTGAATTGCCCCTAGGCATCGAAGACAAGCGCGACATGTCAACGTGACACATTTTTTCGGTTTATTATGTAAATTTGATAAAAACGTTGTCTGCAGAGCTTTTATGGCTCAACGTTGTCTGCATGAAGGCTCTGCAGACAACGGTTTCACACACATCATTGTTGTGTTTTGCATCATGGTTTCTGAACCATGATACCTACAAAATACAACACAATGATGAACATGTAGGTGAACTGAAGGCAAAACTGAGCTGGCATTTAATACGAATGCTATTATAGACATTGATAGTTAACTTCACTCAAGTTTTCACAAGGTGATTCTTCCTGAATCGAGCGGCAGGTCTAATAGAGGAGTATAACCGTAAAAGATAAGTAAAGAAAACATGTTTTTTACATTTATTAGACTTATTAAAATGTAGAAAGTTATGGCCTATGGGATATTTCTATAAATATCTATGCACATGAGGCATAGATATTTCCAGAAATAAACCTTAACTTTCTTATCTAAAGATCTTACTAATCACAAAACTAAAGGAAAACTGATAAGCATCGTATCTATTGGGTACGAGTATTAACGAAGGTAGGTAGGTAATGTAGAATATAGCCACTCTTCTCGTTATGTTTTCCATAGCCAAGGTATTCCTGACGGAGGAGCAACATTTCTGCCGGGTAAATAATCCTTAGTAATTTATTCGAGACATCCCCCGGCAATTATGCTGTAATATTTAGATGTGCTTTAGGGTTCCGCGGGATCAAAAGGAGGCATTGTAAAATACGTTAATCATTAAAAATGCTCTTAATTATTTATTCCTCTTCAAGCAGAGATCTTAAATTTCTTTCTTTGTCGAATTATATTTTTTTGTAGTTAAATCAAATTAGAAACTTATGTTTATATGTATGTCAGTAAAAGATGGTAAAAAAATGGTTTATAAGTCTAGATCTGTTTCAGCCTGCGTAGCATGAACACATTGAACACCGAAGAAACGGCCTTTGTCTACAGACGAATCGGCAAAGTGACAGATTATATAGACAGGAACCTCAATCTGTCAAATTTCTTTCAATACACCTGCCTGCGTAGCATGAACACTTAATTTCTTTTCTTCCGAGACACGACAAAGACCGTTTCTTCGGTGTTCATGCTACGCAGGCTGGTCACTTAATAAAAATCATAACAAAAATCTAAATCGATAGCACGCTCTTAGAACATTCCAGGTTTTATTTTGCTACGCGCATATTATTGTTCGATCGATTCGCGCTTGTCCATTTTTTGTGCATAAAGTACGTCTCGCACTGCCGCGGTTGACCGACGTTGGCCGTCGATTGTTTTTCTCTATTTAGCCATCGATGGTAACAGCCGTACAGAACCAGACTGAGCACCTGCCGTGTCAGCGCATGGGAATAATTTTACGCTTAATGAGTAGTCGATGAACGCAGCCAATTATACACCATTGCTACTGCATGATGTAATTGGCCTGCTTCATTGTCGTACTACGATTAGAGTCTTTAACCTTTTATCTTAAACACATGCATGCAATCCAGTGCATGACCAACGATTTTGTATCACGTTACAATTTGTTTTGTTGTGTAAATAAGACGGTAGAGCGTTGATAGTCTAGCTTGGTCGTTGTACTCGGAGCGCGTTGCGAGATCACTCACCTTTTACCTAGTTACCTACCTACTCGCATTTCACGTATTGTGGTGTGCAAGCGCAGGCGGGAGAGCGGAACTTCCGAGATCCATGTCTTTCAACGACGACGAACGCGGTTCAACAATGGATATGAAATGAAGTCGTGAGCAGATTCCCCTACGCCCTTTAATTTTTATTTTTTTTAATTTATACATAGAGAATATTTGTTTTCTTTATATGTAAGTCAGTAGGTTCCTTTCCAATGAAACAATAGTTATTTTAATCTTTTTGAAAATGAATTATTTCTATACTTTTACGACCATTAGCTTTTCCTCATGACGTCCAATTATTGTATGTTATTGGGCAGCTGTGTACCTTTCCACCAGTTATAGATTATTATAAACGTTTCAGTACGGATTAAGGATTACTTTATGTTATAAATAAACAAGTATGCCTCTAGCTAACTAGTTAGCACTTCGCTCGCGACATCGACTGCTTGAATTTAACATCCCTTCCACCCCCTAGTAGTTTTGAAAAAATAAGATTATGTTACTCAGCGATAATAGATATACCTAGCTTTCTGATAAACAAGAATTTTAGAAATCAGTTTAGTAATTCTTGAGTTAAACCTGTACAAACAAATAAACAGAAAATCAAATCTTTTCTCTGTATAACATTGTATAACATTAGTAGGTATAGGTATGGATATTAGTTACGATAAAACACGTCAGACAAATAAGATTTTCTTGTAAGATTAGTAGGTATCTTACTATTCAGTATTATTGAAACATTACAAGCATAAGAGGAGCGTCGTCGCTGTAAACATGGTGAGTAGGTACTCAAGGCTTGTGTAAAGATGATAATACTTACTAATTAGTATATGAACAACACAACAGGCAAGCATGACACGCAGAGCCTCCACTCAGTCAGAGTCAATGCCTCGTAGACATAATGCTTACGCGGCGGTGAAATCATTTTGTGGTGTGTGGGTAGTAGGTAGGTACTCTCTTGTGTATTAATTTACGTATTATGTAGTCTACTGTAGAACATAATTTTATTGTAGAATAGAGCGAGATTTACCAGCGAGTGAGCGTTGAAAAGTGAAGAGTTCTCAAAATTTACTGAAAAATAATGCCTTTTGCAAACGCAAATTATGCAGAAATTATGATGTCGTGACAGTCTTGCCTTGCCTCGGCCTTGCCTCGAATGTTGGAGGTTAAATGCTGGCATCTACCAATGTGACTTTTGGGACTAGGTGGCGTTGTGTGAAAGTTGTGGAATATTTATTTTTTTATTTTATTTATTAAATAAGATTTCTTGTACTTAACCTACTCAGAGGAAACTTTAATAATTAAGACCAAAATCGCCCACACGTCTAGAGCTAGCGCAGAAATGAATGCTAGTACTTTGCCTCTAAGACACGAAGTTGGTTTGCAGTGGGATGGAAATAGGTGGAATTAAGTCGAAATTTAATAAACAAATCTGTAACAAATTATCGATATACCTACCATTAGGTCCCTTACCAAGATTTGTACGGTTATAGCTCCACAAACAAAGCTCTCAAAGCCTCAATCGCGCGTCAAGTTTACATTCATCGCTCGAAGTCAGCATTGCCCTTAAGAAGTGAAAGTATACAACCGCTACGGGCACAGGCGATGCCATCTCCCCTCATTAACGTCCCCACGCTTCATCTAATGAGGATCGCGACACTTCGCTAAGAAACGCCCATTGTTGCACTTTGCCACACTTGAGGGTTTAATTACGTGGCCCGATGACCTCTGGCAAAACTGATGCTATTGAGATACTTTAGTCACGGCTTTAGTGCTTTCAGAGTAGGTACTTCACGCGAGTGACCGTTAGGTTTCGCTATTTAAATGGGTTGTTGAAATAGCTATAGAGTTAAGAGTTCTATTTTTGGTTTTTGGAATTCTAAAACGTTTTAGGTTCGTATTTTTAAAACTTCATTGCATTCAAACTTTCTATAGGATACATTTTGGAGAGTGTGCACGGGAATTACATGACTTGATTCCACCATCACCTTTCTACCATCGGACAACCCGGCGAGTGCGGCGAGTGTCCACCCTTACATCGTTGGCACTCCCACGATTCGGACAAAGCGATTCGCTTCGTCGTTTATACCGCGTACATTGAAGGACTGGAACAACTTGCTTGCTGCGGTCTTCCCGTCCGATTATAATTTAGGTGTCTTCAAGGCTAGAGTGAATAGGCTCTTAATAAACTAGTGCGCTTCACCATCACTGATTGCATCACTGATTACTATCAGGTGGGATTGCAGTCAAGCGCTGGTGAAAACTTTACTGCTGTTAATATTTGTAATTACCAACCGACAGGAGCATTAATCAACACGCTTTAAGGCGGATTGGTTAAATCTGACAAAACCGTATCTACCTATCTATTAGATAACATCATAATCTTAAGTTCAAATTGTTTGTATTATGTTTACCTTCTTATGTTAGACATGGAAAGTACATCTGAAATTAAACAGTCACATTAGTAGTACTTAGGTACTCAGATTGAAACACATAAACACGTGCATGAGAGGACTTGCACTGGGCCAAAAACCATTCCGATTCTATATTTCTTAAAATTAACCAAGTAAGTAGGTACCTATCCTATTGGTTAGTCTGCCTGGTATATTCCTGAGCTATTTTTAGGCGTTTTATGTACACCCATCAAAGTTAAAACTAACGAGCTTTCCTATCTAACGTTCTGATGACATTTTCTCGAGTAAGCATCTTCATAAAATCCGCCATCTTTATTCATAATACTGCGCATGTCTACGAATACTTAGCCATGCGGACGTTTGACACTTCCCTCGTAAAAATTCTATTTTCAGGTTAGTGCTAACTGCTAACCGACAATGCATGCATGCATGCAGGCACATGATGAATGCCATATAATGTTTATGTATGCCCGGGCGCAGATCGTGTGCTGAACATCGAGGAATTATTTTACTCAATTTCCTGGTTGATATGTTTTCGCTTCCGGTGTTTTGGTGATCAGGCGAGCAAGATATTACGCAAGTTGCTTATTGTACAAATTGTATGATATATGAAATAGATACGCGTTTGTAATGTATGCAAAAAAAAAAGAATGAATAGAACACATTTATACACAAATGTAGGTAACATTAAAAAATAAAACAAATCAATGAAAACAAAAAAATAAATATTACAATAATGCACAATCAAATTAAACAACATTACCTCCCTGCAACAAATCCAATTATTTCAACAAGAATTTTTGGTGTAGGTATGCTTTGTTGGTTATCCTTAAATAAACAATAAAGAAAATTGGTTTCATCAGCATTTCCGTGATAGTAGATCTGAAGGTATAGGTTAAAACTTTTAATTTGTTCACATTTTTATTATAATTATTTTTTAACATTCTTAACTCAATTTGTAGACTTTTATACCTAATTACTACTTTATCCTTTTTTTATTTATTTTGTAATTTTTGTAATTTTAATTTGGATGTCTGTTTGTACCTATTCATTTATATGTGTAATATTAAATAATTTTGCATGCCGTAAGGAAAAATGTATTGGGACACTGAAAAAAACTACCATCATATATGTATACCTGCATTATGGCAAATAATTGATTTGATTTGATTTTAGGTACTTACAACTAATTCATATCATATCATAAGGTTGTAGAATTTGTTTGATTGAATTCGATAACCTCTGAAACTTCAAGTCACATTTGAATAAACCTTGATATCTTAAGTAAGGTTGTAGATTTAACAAAACGGCCCTTATGAGCGAATGGCATTGCGGGACAGACCCAGCTATTCACAAAATAAATTACGATGTGTATGTTAATAATAGGTAGAATTAAATTATTACAACCATTAACGTTGACTTTGAGTGCAGAACAAGAAATAAATAATTGAAGAGGTGTTCTGTTCATAAAAGTAAATAACTATTTTCGCGTTAATAGGTTTAAACCTTTAAACATAATTTATTATAGGGACACTTTTAAGAATTTTTTTGATATTTTTTGTTCGTACCTACATCGCGTGCTTCGCTCTTCACCAGCTGAATACCGTTGTTTTATTAATTATTAACTGTAACTCGAGTAGTTTAGAGGTCAACGACTTGGGCTTGTGTACCTAGCCATTATATTTTTATGTGTAACCAATTGATTCAGAAAAATTACCATTACTAACATAGTCGGCCATAATAAGGGAATATGTGTTGTTTTATTAGTCTTAACATACTCAACTTGTAGATACATTTAAATTAAACGTTCACGTTCGTTATCCTATAAATCTTATACATATAAATAAGCAAAATTGTCTGTTTGTAATGCGAAAACAATAATTTTAATTATTTTCGTCTGTCCGGTTTTTGGACTAATCTTCAAAACGGCTGGACAAATTGTTACGGGATTTTCCCTGTCAGTTAACTGATGCGTAACTAAGGCTACTTTTATTCTGGAAAAAGAGTAAAAGATCCGTGCAATAAAATAAAATTTATAAAGGCTAGTCGGTACATACATATAACAATACGATTTAGATTTATGTGTTGGAATAATTGACAGGAACTGCCAATATTGAAGTATTGTGTACATACCATTATAAGTAAAGTTATAAACATCGAAGTTTTATCGTTAGTACCTACGCGTACGCTAATTGCCAATAGTGTACGTCCAAACTAACTGTTAAATTTGAGACGATTAAAATGTAAAAATAGCCTTTGGATTGCTGTAGGCAATAGGCGTCATTCACAAACTTTAAATAAGGCCCATTGCTCACAATGGGCTTTCGAATTGAACTAGATATGACTACTTTTTGTAAGTGTCTCACTGACCTATGTCTTCGTAGAGCGGTATTAAAATATAGTGTAACATTAATAACGATTTGTACTCGTAACTCTAAATATTGTTAGGGTTACATTTAATTTTGAGAATGTTTTCGTAAAAAATTAAATTTAAAATTTAAAAAACCCCCACCGCAAAAAAGTAAAACATTTAAAAAGTTAAAAATAACACTTTAGCCATGAAATTTTACTTCACGTCGGGGTACCGCTTAAGTAAAGAATGTTCCTAGGACTTGTAGGTATGTAGGTACTTATTTTAACGGTACCCCGACGTTACGTAAAATTTCATGGCTAAAGTGTTATTTTTAACTTTTTAAATGTTTTACTTTTTTGCGGTGGGGGTTTTTTAAATTTTAAATTTAATTTTTATTTTATAATTTTTAAACGCATTAATTTTGTTTTATAGAGTTTACAGTTATGAGAATTTTTCAGAGCAATGTATGTAGAGTCAAATGCTGGTTAAAACGAATCCAAACACGACATATCTGCTATTATTTTGTCAAGAGTCTACCTACTGGTGTGCAGGATAGCTTGGCTGCAGCATCAGCTCATCCTGTTGCCATCAGTGCATTGTGTTTAGAATCAAATGCTGGTTGAAATGAATCCAAACACGACATATCTGCTATTATTTTGTCAAGAGTCTACCTACTGGTGTGCTGGATAGTCTGGCTGCAGCATCAGCTCACCCAGTTGCCATCAGTGCATTGTGTGCAGAATCAAATGCTGGTTAAAATGACTCCAAACACGACATATCTGCTGTTATTTTCCCAAGAGTGTATTAGTCTGCTAGATATCCTGGCTGCATCAGACCAGACTTATTAATATTACACACATGGGTGTTTGAAATTTTAAGACACACATATGTTTGTAAGTAAAGTTAATACCCGTAGACGTCTAAAATAGCCACGGTAGCTAACACAAAAGAGCTGATAACCTTGAAACGGCTGAACCGATTTTGATGAATTATGTCTAAGAACCATCACAAGGAACCCTGCTTTCAAATAAAAAAAACCGCATCTAAATCGGTTCACCCGTTTGGGCGCTACGGTGCCACAGACAGACAGACAGACAGACAGACAGACAGACAGACAGACAGACAGACAGACAGACAGACACACACACATAGCGGTGAAACTTATAACACCCCTCTTTTTGCGTCGGGGGTTAAAAATAGGTTTGTGCTAAATCCAAGAGAACTTAAATGCGATGACATACATAAATTACCTAACATAAAAATAAATAAATAGGTAGTTAGTAGGTATTAAAAGTTATTAAACAAAAACATAATTTCAAATAAGGCGAAACAAAGCACTTTTTGATCGTCAAAAATTTGAAAAGACAATCGCCCAAGACATGTGCGCGCTACTTCCTTGACAAGTAATACGCAAAAACCTTTGCGCACTTAAATCACAAAATTACAAAAATAAAAGACTGATTTATCCTTAATGCATTTAGGTACCTACTATAGGATTTATTGATACTTTTCAAGTAATCACTTTTTACCCGTTCGACTATCGCGTGCAATAGTGCGTAAATAACAAATGAATACCAGCAGACAATTACGTAACAACACATTACTACATGCGTAGGGTGATTGTTTATAAAAGGGGAAAGTGCAAAGACCCCAGTTTGTTTTGTTTGACAGACGGTGAAATGTAGAACTACGTTTTAAAATGTATTAAAATTGACGCATAGCTGTCATAATATCTTAACAAGCAGCGCCGCCCCGATATGTCAAGTTAAACTGGACGATAAGTATGTTGCATTTAAGTAGGTTATAAAAATAAACGTATGCAATGCGAGATTTATATCCATGCCGAGTTGGGAATGAAAGGGAATATAGATTGTATCAGCTGTTTATATTGCCAGCTGTGGGAAAACGGGTTACAGTTACAGTTGTAATAAGCGATGGGCCCGCGATCTTGAGAAGGTACTTGCTTATGTCGATATATAGATACATAACGAGAAGTATTCCTAAAACAATTTTATACCATAGACGGATATCAGGAATATTACAGAACATAGAGAACAGAGGGGCAATTCCCGTATTTTTAATAATAAATTCATTTATTTTGACTAGTTTTTTGACAGGTTTCAGACACCTGTCAAAATCTTGGCGCAATTAACCACCAACGCAATTTATGAAGAGTTCAGTTGACATTGATCCTCGCTGCGATTAGATTGCGACTAAATTTTGTACGTTTTTTTATTACGACAATTTGCGTTCTGATATATAAAATTAGTCTTCTGGTATGTCCCCGACAAAAGGAAACAAATGAAAGTTACTATTGCAAATTAAAAAACGAAAAGATCACTTATCACGACTCGGTGAATCTGCCATACACTCCAAAGAAAAGCGTGACTTTCATTTTAAAGTCGTTCATTAAATGTTGGCTGAAAGTTTTATTTCCCTGCTGACCTGCAAATAAAAGAGAGCATGAATAGTGCCTGCTGTATGTATTGTCACCGGTGGGAAATGGATCACCTACTGGCTACTGTAGAAGCAAGAGATCGATGACGGTGAGCTGTTACTACTGCACTGTAGCAATCTATTTACACTCCGCCCATTTTTGTTCGACACGGTGTAAACTGTGGCTTTGCATTGTTCGAAAAACTCAAATTAAAACCATGGGTAGGTATATCAGTAGGTACAAACGCCAGCACATCAAGTTCCCCAATGTGTCAAATTTCCCAATTCAATATGAACCTTATTTTGTTTGACATAAAGTGGAAAAACGATCAAAGAAATTTCACACATGGGGGTAACTTGATGTGCTGGGGTCTGTACATAATAGCCAGAGCCGGTCCTGAGACTTTGTACTCTTAGCTTCAACTTTTTTTCTGGATCTTTTAGAATCCCTATCGAATTAACTTGATCCCATAAAATATGGGGTAATTGTTTTAAAATGTCCACTGGTTAGCACTGGTTACTTAGTAGATGTTAATATGTAAAATATGGTTCTAGTAAGAAGATTAGATATGTGTCTATGAAGTACTTATGTATCAGGTATTATTGTTATAATAAGTCTCTAACACATTACTATGTTTCAACGTTTACTGTGTCTCTCAGATTTGCTGTTTGAATGCTAGTGAAAGTGTGAATTTATGGATAGTTACTAAATAATTCCGAGCCATTCAGATATCTATGCAAAAATCAAGGCTCCTGGCTGTATCTTATAGGTGGGCAAAAAAAAAACTTAAGTAGATATTACAGCCAACTGGAGTCTGGACGAAGAGGTGCCCTGGCATAGTATGGAAAGTCAATGGCATTTATGGCCAGCTTATCCTGTTCTTAAACGACGATGACGTGGGTCTTACTGTACATGCTAAGGGAACGCCCTACAAATGACGTCATCTTAAAATTAGAATGTTCAATTCTATAAAAGCTTTCTCTACACTCCCGATAGTTTAAATCTAAATCAAACGTCCACATTACAACATCGGTAAACAATAGTGTTCATGCTATTGTCATAGAGTGCGTCGGTTTGACTAATGAAGCATGTTGGCTTACCATAAGCTCTGGCAGCGTGGCCATTTTTGTCATGTACATGTGGCATAGGCTAGGCGTATGTCGTGAATTATGGCATGGCCGCATGACGAACGCGGTTATCAAATTGAGGTTAGATTGTTTTTATTGATTAAATGACGATATTGTTCGTGGCGAAAGTGGAGCTGGTATTAGGAATTGGATAAAGGCGAAATTAGAAATAAATTCTTTCATTTCAGTTTACTTATTATAAATGACACACCGCCTGTGTCCGCGAATTTAGTGGCTTCTCTGTTTGTTATACGGATCTCTAAAATGTTTTCCTCAAATGCTAGCAGTCTCAATCACTCCTTATAATAGCATCAGCTGACGTTAAAAGAAACGTCAGCCCTGCCTACAAATTCTGATTCAGACAATAAGACAATAAGATTCAAGAAACAGGGAAGTCACGGTCTTGATACAGCCAATAAGAGGTCTTTAAAGTACTCGCTGCGAAGGAAATCTAAAGCGACATTTTGCTCAGGTAAAACTACTAAGAGACAGACGTAATCTCGCCGTTTCGATGCACATAAGATCTACATCTTCAATGAACTCGAAAACTTTCAAAATTAACTACTTACTTGTACAGAATATCGAGATGAATTTACAAGTTTACAACTAAGTTTTTATCTAGGCATAAAAATAATGATAATATTACCTACCAGTCTAATATTGTCCTAATGTATGACAGATGCCTCTTCCCATACAGAGAAGGCTATAATATCAGGGTGTTCGACACTTATTATAAAGATTTTTTTTTTTGTTATTAGGTATAACTCAAAAACTACTGAACCAATTTAAAAAAAATCTTCCTCCATTAGAAAATTATTTTATCATTGAGAAACATAGGCTATATTTTATTTTCAAAACTAAAAGAGTGTCGAAGGAATGTTAAAGGGGAAAAATACGAATTCACTCGGACTTAGTTCCGACTGAAGTGCTAGTAAACGAAAAGTCCAGATTCCCTCAGCAGGATGTTGTCCTTCACCGATGACAATGTTGTCTAAGACAAGCTTTGAAAGTACCGAATGGGTAGCAAAAGAAACATTGGTTCTTATCTTAATTTAAATCTGCGACCTAGTGCATAAGAACTTAAACATTAGGTACCTATACCATAACAAAATGAAAATAGTTTCAGATAGAAGTTAGTTCTAGTAAACGCTTTTAAATTTTAGGTCACCAACGATTTTCCATCCTTACGTAACGTAATTGACTATTACAAGAAAACACATTTAGAGTTTTACGATTGTGACTACGCTTGGTAGATTAATTTGTTCAGGTGATTGAACTTCGCACAACTTATGTTATGTGGTGTTAACTGACGTTGGTAGATTTTATATACTTGCACATGTTTTGGTTCTCACTTCATCATAATATATAGTGTAAGTGAAAACAGGCATTTAACCTATTTAAAATGGCGATGTCTCCTCTAAGGAAAGTCATACATCTGTATGTATGTAACAGGAAATTAAGTTTTCCAGTCGTCTACTGCGCGGCGGCGCAATCAAAAGGAAAAGTTATGCATCTGACATTCTAAGGAATGGCTGTTCATTTATGAATAACATATAAACGGGTATGAGCAGATATTTATATGCACATTTTATTTGTTTTCACTCAACACGAGACGGACAATGAACGTTTGTAATCTTAGTCTCCTTCTGTCAAAAATACGTCGTATTTACCTATTTTATGCCGAGTTAAAAAAACTTGTTAAAACCTTGATTGTCGCTGAAATCATATTGGAACTGGAATTTGAACGTTTTTCATTAGGTTCGGGCCTTTTGGTGGTGTTTTTGGGATGTTTCTGGATTTTTTTTAGTAGCAGCTTTGCATCTGGATTCGTTCCCAGTTGATGGCAATAGGGTCGCTATTTCACTGAACTGGGGAACGTGGAGGAACTTAAGGTACACCTCTGCCTCCTTCAGGGAATACTGGCGTGATGGGTTTACTAACACTAGGTAACACATTATAGAAATGCCCATTTTCAATTCTCTGTGCTAAGCAGAGCGTTGAAATTTCAAGAGTTCGCTTTTATTTAAAAGCATTCATTTAGTTGTCGGCTAGTGTTTGTGAAAGCGGGCATTAGAACCTACACAATTTCCTATATTCGATGAGCTTTCTGAGTGAAGTAGGTAAATAGGAAGGCGTAGGAGTTTTCTTGTTTTTCCGTACTAGAGCATTCAAATGGTTTTCAAATACAAAATAGAGACTACTTATTTAGAGAACTAACAAAATATTGTACAGCAGTGTGTTTGCGTGAAAATGTAGGTGACGGTTTCCTTCTCTCAAGTTTACAAGGTAGTGACTTTTACTGAATCGACCGGCAGAATATATTTTTTTCTCAATAGTCTTCAAGTGAAAACGGTTACCTGACATTCAATGAGTTTGTTACATTTAAGGTCATGGCACATTATAACGGCACCACAACTGCACAGCAGCCGCACGGCGTCTCTTCGATTTTAGGCTACGGCTAGCTGCCAGTGTGCTAACTACGCATCGTCGGTAAGGTGCCAGCTTGAACTCCGCACGCCGCCCGCGAGGTGCAAGCACGCCGCCTGCGGGGTGCAAGCACGCAGCCCGCGCGCTGGGTGCGAGGTGCAAGTTAGCTGTCACCGCGAACACAATTTATTGTTATATGGCATTTATGATTGAACACGCCTATGACTTGCACATTTTCATAATGTCTCGGTTTACGACGGCGCAATGACGTTTTGCTGGCGACTCGGAGTCGGCGTGCTGTAAGCGTGCGGTCGACGCGTTGTAAGCACATGGTCCGCTCGCTATCGGCACGCGGGCTGCAAGTCAAGTTGTATGGTAGCAAGCGCGCTGACTGCTCGCCGTTGGCTGTTTCACTTTAACATTGTGAAATAATTATACTACCCACGATTTAAGGCTCTAAATTGAATGAAAAGTCAATTGCTGGTTTGGAGCGGTGCCGGTGCCGTGCCGGTATAATGTGCCATGACCTTTTAATACTGTCATATGATAAAGCCTTTACCGACTACTACCGACAGAAGAGATGGAGAAGTTTGAAGAATCAACTTGTTTCGTTTTCAAGTTGGGGTCGGCTTCCAGTCTGTTCGGATGCAACTGAATACCAACATTTTATATATACAGCAACTGCTTAGTGCATAATCTAACATCCAAAACTTATTTACTGGTTTAATCGATACTTCTTGGCAGGACTTGGTGTCAGACTTCCGGGCTTTTGAGTAGCGACTGTTAACAATATTTAAATGACAGCCGAATTAACAGCTTAACATGCTTTATGTGCTGGGCAGGCGTTTTGATGTTAACAAATGGTCACCCATTCGAAGCTTACTCCTCGATTGACCCGTGCCACTGTTATTGTTTAGTTAAAAGAATATGATTTTTAATTAATTTAATTACGGAATGTGCACCTATTGGAGGCTTGACTTCTTGACCCTAAGTACCGAGTACCGACCTAAGTACCGATATTTTAACAAACTATGGGCACGCATTAAATTTTACGACTCGTTTGGAGAGTGACAGGTTATTATCAAATAATGCGCGTGCGCACGCCGTTTTAAAGGTTGCAGTTAATCATAATCATAATGAAGCATGCTTAGAGGTACCTATGTAGGAACGGGTTTTATAGGAAACGCAGTCGTAGGTCGTTTTATTGATGTTGGAGGTGTTATGAGTTCCGGTAGTTTACTGTCATATAGATGTGTCTATCTATTTAGTTTTTTTTTGTGTTTGAGCTCTGAAGGGCAATCCCTGTATTTTTACTCCATTCTCAATCGGTCAAAAATACGTAAAATTGTCGCTAAGAGAAACTAAATTGTATGTGTAGATTAAGGCTATATTGTTGTTGTAAATTTTACATATTTTTTTCTTTCTTACCCCTTCTAGAAACAGCAATAAAATTATTTACTGATTTATTTTCCCGATTTTGTTGGTAGGTTTATCACAACAAACGTTGAGAGTTTTAAACTACGGGATTTAGCCTTTTAAACACTATTATGGCCGAAGCAACTTTACCACTTATAAAATTACAATGTTCTTAATATCCGTATAATCTCGAATACAACGATTTAAAACTTCCACCGTAGTGTCATTAAAACAAATAAAAAAGCCATCATTGTTATCAATACCACCACGAATGTATTATATTTGACAACAAATCGAGAAGAAAAAGTATCTTGACCTTAATCGAGTTCTGCATAACGTACCGGTTAACGTTTCCATGTCTATGGACTTGATATTGAAGCTAGAACAATAACCTCCCACAGAAGTAGTGACTCGCGAATCGTAGGCGGTTGATGGACTTGAATCGTTGTACCACGCGTTCATTCATAACACAGATACAAGAGAACTAGATCGGTAGGAATGTAAATTAAATACAAGATTGAATTTAAATGGCGTTTTGTTCTTATAGATGACGTTGCAAGTTTGTGTAGTTACGTAGGTATCTAACGTACCCATCCTGTCTCAGTTTGTTAGCTAACACAGAAAGAGGCATCTAGGCAAAAAATCGCACCTAAGAAAGATAATCTAGCTATAATGATTTCGTACTGAGTATTTTGTACACGAGGTAAATTGTAAGAGAGGTACGAAAAGTATTATGTTCGCAAGAATCGCAAGGCAGATTACCTACCCAAAGTAAAAACCACGCGAGTTATATTGTACGCGAGATATGCTTAAATTCGCGTGACAAACTGTACAAAAGGTATTTTGTGAGACAGGTATTAAGTGTACGTAAGGCAGATAGTAGGCAGTACCTACTCGAGGTAGATTGAAAAAATTATCTTGCATCTTTATAAGCTGGACTAATTCTAAATTAAATAAGAACAGTAAAACACGAAAATTCCTCTTTGTCGCGCGGGAGACAAGTTTATAACTTCTTTTAAAAAGTTCATCGTAGAAAAGATTGAACTCGTAGTTATCAACAAGTAAAGATGTGACATTCTATTATCCCGGGACTGCTCTCGAAGTTGTTTTAAAATTGAGAATGTTCTCTTTCTGTTCAACTCTTTCCGATTCGACGGAAACAGCTGCCAGTATATAGAAAATACTCGTATTTTTTCTATAATGACGCGGAATATTATTGTGAGGAAATCCTTTCAACCATTATAATGAGGCACCGTGGTTGTTTATCAAAATGAAATACTGAATTACTTAAGTCAATTAGTATGGCATCAATTTGTTTGCAAATTTTTGTTCACCATTCAAATTCATTTATTAGCTTACACAACAGAGTAGGTAGGTACTGATAGGCTTAACAGCAGGTCCCAAACTAGGCACAACCTGTATCTTAGTGACCTAAATACTACACAAAGTTAGAAAAGTTCACAATGTTTAGCTATCGGAAAAAAAATACTTGAATCAAAAAGCAAATTGTTAAAAATATATAAGTACAGACATATTTTATGACTAATAAGTGTAAAGCGAATTCATAAAAAAGTACCTACACAAAAATAAATAATTGATAACATGCGAGAACATGGGTAAATAAAATACAAAAAACTCTTGAGGAAAGTAAATGTGTGGGTTTGGGGTGTGTGCGAGTGTGAATGGTTCAAAAAATCAAGTTTTCGTCATCGGTCCAGTGTAAGTGGATGTAGTTGATACTATATCAAATAGAGCGACTGTTTATCTGATGTCCTACTATCTAGTTATTAGGTAATATCATGGTAATATTGGCTGATAGACTTCCGAACTTCTGATCACCCGTGACGAGTGCCAAAGATCTACGAATGATACCCGGGATCAACGGCTTGACGAGTTTTCCTAGACACAGGGTGTCGCGTTTTAATGGATGATTGCTCGTTCTCGTATCGTCATTGGCACACGTTCCTTTAATATGAAGGTCGACCCACGTGGCTGTTGTAATTTAGCCACGAGCCCCCATTCAAACCTCAGCCACGTGGTGCTAAACTAACGCCTCAAAAAATATGCAAACGAAAGTGCGTCAGTCGTTAGTAATGTTACTGAACAGGCTAAACCTTACTATTATTTAGTGTTATGCAAATTTTGAAATAGCAACCACGAGTTATGTGTGTACATACTTATTGTATGAACATAATGCAAACTCAAGAAACTTTGTTGAGTGTCGGAATAAATTACAATAAATATTTGACTTGACAATGAAACTTAAGCGGGAGGCAGTTAACATTCCTATGGGAAACAGTATAGGGTAAAACAGGGATATATGTCCCAGAGGTATGCCTATACTCCTAGGTCATAAATCCCGATTGTAATAATTCTAGTTTCGCAGATGATTTACATTCTAACCCTTTAACTACTACTAAGTTAACCTTGTCTCATATCTTTGTGCGAAACAAAGTGCGATCGAAGTTTTCGAAGAAATTCTATCCCAAACTTAATTTATATGTTTTAGGCAACTATCCTCTACGCATATAGAACAGATGGGACAGAATGTGAGAGGACGTAAATACAGGTCACTAATTAGAGGCCGAGGCTAAGGCCGGTAATACTCTGAAAATATTAAAGATGTGCTATACTTTTCATAAATTTATAAACCAAAAATTAAAGCTCCTGATAGATTTACAAATAAAATATTTATATTTTTGTTTTAAGAGATATAATGTGGTGATACCAGATTATGTGGCAATTATCCCAGTCTAACCTTAGTATCTAGGAAACCATATATCTGCCGGCATCGTAAACAAAGCTCACGTCGTCCAGTGAAATCGACGTTCGAGGCTGTATTTCCGAAAAATAAATGTTTAAAGTCTGTTCGCATATAATTATTGGATGGCAGACATAGTTTATTGATTTGTACACTTAAATGTTATTTATTAGCTATTTAACATCATACCGTGGCGTCGCCGCGTCGCTCTCAAACTTAAAGACGTTTTGCGTCTTCATTAGATGTTTGAAAGTATTTTTTTTATAAGGAGTGTGATACTGTTGTTGACTGCCTCGTTGGTTTAGTAGTCGCAAGCGCTGCAATGTGCACGAGGTCCTGGGATCAATCTCCGGGTTGGACAAAGTGTTATTGAGTTTTTTCATCTAGAATTTTTCAGTCGCCGCCCGGAGTCTGTATTGGATCCGAAGGATTTCAATAGGCTCACCGCCTATTACATGGGACATAGACATAACTGGCGAAATGTGGGTGTACTACAGGTACACCTCTGCCTAACCCTTCGGGGATTATAGGCGTGAGTTGTACTGTTGTTGATGTTATCGTGTGGTTAGAAAATAAAATGGTGTCAGAGTTTTAACCCCACCCATGGGCCTCTGACTTGGCATCACATGCCCTCGAGAAATATCTCTCAGGCATGCCGGTTTCCTCACGATGTTATACTTCACCGTTTTTGAAGCAAGTGATAAGTCAACAATACCTACGTTCATTTTTTTAAATTGTTGATAGGCACGTGTTTGACCACTATCTCACCTGGTAAGCGATGATGTGGTCGACGATGAAGCACGCTTGCCTAGAATCAACCTGTTCACTATTGACTTGAAGACCCCTAGGTTGTAGCTATCAGGAAACACCGACTCCGGCAGGGGATTCCACTCTTTAGCTGTTCGCACAATGAATGTGTTTCCATAGCGTTTAGTACGTATGGTTGGGATATCTACCATGTACCGGTGGCGCAGCGCCGTACGTCTGGTGGTCCGATGATGAAAAGGGCTTGGTGGAATTAAATCGTGCAATTTCGATGCGCACTCTCCGAAATATAACCGATAGAAAACCGACAGGCCAGCAACTCGGCGTCAATGCTCAAGACTTTGAAGTTTTGACTTAACGAGTGCATCATTGCCGATGATCTTCTTGGCTCGTTTCTCAATAGACTCAATAATTCCGAAAAGTCAGAGATTCGTGCCTTGCTTCGAACTCGAGACTTATGACCTGGTAATCCACCTATCACAATCACACCAGTAGCCTATCACTGCTTTTGTGATACTGATTACATTATTTAAAACAAAAGCACTTTATCATGAAGCTACTCTAGTTGAACACTCAAATCTGCCTACTTACGAAATTTTATATGGTGTCGTAAAAAATGAATTGATTTAAGATAAATAGCCAAACGTCTAGTTTAACGTTTACTTAACCAAAGTGGGTAACATAACATCTGTATCCACATTCTTCACATAAAAGTAGGTGAGTCGTCACTAGCAAGAATTCCTTTGTAACTGTTATACAAACAGATCTTTGTGACATAAGTTTATGAATAACTATAGCCCTTTACCCGCCATTTTGTGTGTGGTGATCATTAAATTCGAATTTCATCACTTCTGTTGCAATTTTTTACAAGTCTGTAGGTACCAAAATATTAAACCAAGAACATTAATATTACGATTTTGACAGTTTCTTGTTACAAGAAGTTCTTAGGCTACTGATAAGTATGAAAAGGAACACAATGAATGGCGATTAATGAATGCTACAGTAATTCACAGAAAAAAAATAGGTACCTACGATGTCTCTAACTCACTTACAGTTCTTTCTTATAAATAAATAAAAACTCTTTACAAATATGTATTCAGTAATGCGGTCACAACTATGAAAATACTAGGAAAACGATTTTTCTACCAACTAACTATCCAACTTTTCGTTTGCCAGTTTTCTTTTTTACATAACTTGAACTTTAGTGTTGTAAACTATTTGCAACAACTTTTACTATGGACGACCCTTTAACGGTTTTTGTTTATACTAATCATTTTAACCCTTCTCTTTGCTTCGCCGAAGTCCAGTAAAAAAAAAAATGATGTCGTAGTAGGTACCTATATCTTTTGTCAAAATCGGTTCAGCTGTAAACCCGTAAAAACATAACACAACACACAAACAAACCGGCATTAACAGTAACACGTTCACAAAATGGTCCATATACGCAGCCATAATATACGCAGTTCTGTTATTAGCTTTGTATCTCATGTAGTTGGATTTATGCGAAGCCGTTTGCGATGCAAATTAATCCTAGTATCGTCAATCAGTGACAGATGTTGATTTGAGTGCGTCTGAATAATAGCTTGTGTGTCACGACACTGCTCTCCCAGTGTTTGTCGGCAGCGTATTGTCAAATATCCGTTTGATACGTAAGCCCGTATTACAATCGAATTCAACTGCGATTCTGTTTGCATTGTTGATGCGGTTTACGCCGCGCCGCGCGCCGGCGTACCCAATGGCTTCGTTTATGAACTCGTCAAATGACAATGCTACGGTTGATACATCTGTATTTGGCTGTCGACCGATTCTTTTTTAAAGCACACAACTATATTTTTATAAATAATCGGTATCGGTTGGGTTTATTCCGGAACACGATTTCAAAATTTTAACCAACTTAACCCTTGCCTAAAAAAAAGAATTTAATTTACAGAATTTGGCAGCACCGATTTTAATTTTAAAGACGTCTACTTATTTTAATTAGAATAAAATGAAAATAAATATGCTGATGATCTGATAAAGAGTGTTTTTTTTAGAATTTGTGAAACCACTTTCCAAATAAACAGGACACGCTCATGTTTTAGAAAAATATTGGTAAGATACTTAAGACACATCACATAATGTTTTGCATGCAAATTATCCTTTCTAGAACAGAAGACAGGTACCTACTAAGGTAGACTATTTCATATTTGGCTAAGCTAGACCAACCTATTCTCAAAATTCGTTTACAATATGTTTACCTCACACTGTACCTTAGAATAAAAAAGTAAGTGCTATGTCCTAACAAATCGGCAACCCACGTCTAAGTTATAATAGCGTAATCCCATAAAAGTTTCAATTGCCCAAGTTTGGAATGGCCTTAAAAAAAGCTAAGAATTCAGCTACTGGTTGCTAATTGAATTATGACGTGTCTAATGTGTATTTTTCACTTTAAGCATTGCTTTGTGTATCTAACACAATAGAATTCGTATAGAATTCGTATTAGAATATTAGCGTTGAAATTCACATTACCGAGTCAATGATACCTTGTGATTTTTTTTGCGTGATGTGATTTCACGAGTCTATTGTTTTATTTTTGGTCTAATTGCAAGTTGATGTTTCTAATTTCGCGCGAGTTGTAATATCCTCATGAGTGTACATAAACTTCAATTTGTACTGGAAGTAAATGAGCACTGTATAAGAAACGAGTACATTTGAAAACACGCTTATTTCAAGTTGACGTAAGTGAACGGTCACCTTAACTTGCGATAGAGTAAGTGTAAAAACTAGCACTATTCCTTATGGAGGATGAGTCCTCTATTTGCGATGCTAAGTCGCAGTCGCAGTCGTAGATACCTAAGCATTTATTAATTATATTATTGTAGAAACAAGATCTACATCTTCAAATAGTGACTAATTAACTTAAAATTATAATACAGTTACAACACAACTTGTTATTATTTGATACAATTATTAATATTCAATTACAATAATTTTAATATGAAACAGAAAAACTAAATTAGACTTAAATTTTTAAATTAATTAGACGTAAAAAATACATTTTTCCAGGTACGAGACCCATATTGATAACAAAAATTGATAAATTTACAAATAAAGCACATACATTAGAAACATACTTATTTTAAACTAGATTAAATTAACAAATCAAAAGTAAAATACACAATCGATTACATTAAAATGTGACAAAATAAATTAACTTAATATCAAAAGATTGATTACAAAATGTGTGTTAGAAAATTATGTTTTACTTATAGTTACTCTACGGAGGCACCATTTAACCAACACGACATGTACAAAAGCTCGTGTTGGCTTTAAGCTTCAAGTTTTAGTCAATAGATGTAAGTCCGTGAAGTGAAGCCAGCTCTTACTACCAAGCAACTTGTTTCTTTAGTCAACTTTAACTACTAATGCGGGCTGCCAGCGACAAAACCCTCCTTCTTTTTCTTTCGGGTCGTTAGGAAACCTCAACGAACCTCCATAAAATAAAACTTTTTGTTGGATTAAGAATACTCTGTACCCACCTTCTGCTCAACAACAATTTTAAATATCGAACATGGATTATCTACTGACCGTCAAAATGTCCTGCCAACTTTTTTAAATATGGAACACAGGTTAGTAGCTGTCAAAAAGCCCTTGTATTTGGAGACTGTCGGTCGTTAGATCGATAGAAAAGAAGCCATGACTGTACGTTACGTTAACCCTCTTTTACCCCTAACGACAAATGAGTGCAGACATTATTATGTTTTCGTTCAGATGTCAAGGAGCAGACCGGCAGGGTTACGCTAGAGTTCACCAGACAGACGGATTATACCCCATACCTTCAAAGGCTTCAATAGGGCTTCGCACGGATACTCATCGTATTATACAGGCTAGGATTTTCTTTGACATTTTCATTGCATTATTCTTTCATTAGCCTAAGTAGACTCAGACTGCCGGGCAAACGCCTTCTTCCAAAATTTTTAGGTACTCTTCTTCATTTGACTGCCTCGTTGGTGTAGTGGTTGCACGCGCTACTGCTGAGCATGAGGTCCCAGGTTCGATCCCCCGGTCGGGCAAAGTGTTTTTGAGTTTTTCTATCTGGAATTTCTCAGTAGCAGCCCGGAGTCTGGATTTGTGCCCGGATTGCAATAGGCTCGCCCCATATTACATGGGACTTTAACATAACTGGCGAAATGTGGGTGAACTACTAGGTACACCTCTGCCAAGCCCTTCAGGGATCACAGGAGTGACGTTATATATTATTATGTTATGTGTTTTCTTTTTTTCTCGAAACCAACCTATGTTCTGTACTGGCCATTCATATTTAGGCAACAATAACGTGTAGAGACTATGTCTCTACACGTTATTGTTGCATGAATGAATAGAGTTAATATCTCATGATTACTGGGTATGCCCAGTAATCATGAGATATTAACTCTTATTTAACTCACACTTATATAACATTAGAGTGACTTTTTATTACCTTATCAATAAATAAGTAGGTTTTTTTTCTAGTCATTAACAATAAACAAGTTGTTACGACATTCCTTTTAAAGGTTTGTCTCTGAAACATTATCTAAGTGGCACTTTATTACATTGACAGAGATTACTACAAAGTAAGTGACCAATAAAAATACATTTATACGGCTTTTAAGCTCAAAGAGAGCTTGCAATATCATAAAAAGGACAGATTCACTTTTAAAGAATTTGTTTCGGTCGATAATTTTATATTAAATCTGACGTAGTACTTTTATTTCACTAAAGTGTGGGTAATTTGTATTATGTGAGTGCTAAGAAAATAATCCTTTAAGTGTAGGGCGCATAAATACTGAATTGATGACCGGGACTTTTAGAATAGGTTAACTATGGGCAAAAATTTGATGTGGGCAAAATACATTTTGATGTGGGATAATACGCAGTTTCAGTTTCTGAATAGATATGATTACGACAAAATGTATCACGTTGGATATACACAGGCTATTTTGCCCTTTATATTACAGGAGTGAGTTTGACGGCGTATGCAGAAAAGGTTTAGAATTAGGAGTACCTATCTAGATTGCAAGAGCAAGCTGAGCGTGCTTGAAAATTTGAACATCCTACCTCGGATAGGATACAAATTCTTTTAATTATTAGAATAGTAGCAGGAGTTATTTTGTTGAAACATTCAGTAAATCACCAAGAACGTAAGCTGGAATAGCGAATAAAGCGAGCTTGAAAATTTGAGCACTCCGCCTTGTAAATGACAAGGTAATTGTTAATTCACTAAAATCCTTTTACCTAGAGGGTGAAAGTGCTAATGACTTTAAACAACTTTTGCTATGAGACCATTCCTGAAATTTCAAATATGTATAATGAATTGATTAACAAAGCAATATTTGACAGATAACAATATATGAAACAGTTTAGTATATTTTTATAAATTACTTACCCTGTATATTAGATCGATTTTCAAATGATAGAAATAGACTCGTATACATTTTTTTTAAGAATCAAAATAACTTAGACTGCAAGAGCAAGCGCAGCAACTTCTCAAATTTGAGACCCTTGCCCCAGATAGCTATCCTTGTGGCCAAAGTGCGGCTGCCACGTGGCTGGCGGCCACATTTCGACCGCGTTAAGTAGGTTTTAGCGGTCAAATAGATGCGCCCTGACGATCTTTCGGCTTCGGGACAAACACAACGATTCAAACCCGGACATGTCTCAATGTCTCGACATATTGCAGCACTACTAATGTGTGAACTATGAGATTTAACACTAATCCATGTAGGTAATACAGAGGCCAGTACATCAAGCTACCCCAATGTGTCAAATTTCTTTACTAGTTTATCGATTTTATTGCAAACGCAATAAGGTTCATGTTCAATTGGAAAAAGTGATAGCTTGATGTGCTGGCGTATGTACCTAGCTGATATTTTTATTCTAGTAAAGTTTCTAAAGTAACCGCTTTTTATAGATATGGCTCATATTCATAAGGACCGAAGTCATCTGCATTGCATTATCAGCACCTCAATATTTCGACAGCAACAAAACGTTATCAAACAGCGCAATAATGCTTTACGACTGGAACGCTCCTTGTAAGTTTACAACACAACTTATACGAGTGTCTGGCTATAAATTATGACAGTTAAGTAAATCCTTAGGCCACGCAAGCCAGCCATCGTTCACGTACCATGGACTAAAGAGGCATTGCAATAGCAATTTGTCAGTACCTACGTGAGAGCACGCACAATCAATTTCGCGGCACGCGCCTATCAGCCGGTCATAATAAAATGTTCGAATGAGAACAACCACGTTTTCATCGTGAATGTTATAAAGTACGTTCTTAGATGTAGGTAGTGGTTAATGGTTGGGACAGTTACCGATAGCGAATGGTAAGAAATGTGTTGAGTCGTGTCTAGATAAGCGTTGCTGACATAAGAACAATGTTATTTATTTCTGTAAAACCTTAACTATATTATACAAACACTAAAAAAAAAACAATAACTAAACCTAACAAAAAATATTTACAAAGCATCAAAAAATTCCTCTGCATCGCTGCCAGCTGGTAAAGTGCCCAAAAGACTGGCTGCATTGCCACGTTGAATGGCAATGCTTAGTCTCTGGCCAAAGTAGAGGCCAGCCCTTGGGTCACGGGAAGCGTCAACCAAACGTTTGGAGATGTCTTTAAACAGAAGACGAGCACTCGGACCCCACGGCCCAAGAGTTTCAACCCCAAACGGCTCGAAAGTATAACTACTAACAAGGTTACTATATTTACGCCGCTTGAGGTTCTCAGCAGCCGCAGCAGCAGCACCAGCACAGGATGTAGACCCAGGAAGATGGGATGGCGCAAGAGTATCGACACAAGTAGCATCCCATACTAAAGGCCTACCCATCTTCCAAGGGAATAAAGACATACCGTCCGGTCTTTTGCCATCGTCGCGTGCCAAGCCATTGGGTTCTAAAACAGCTGGAACGCCGACGGAAACAAGAGCACGTCGGATGATGTCATTAATGTGTGCATGCCGTGCTATGCGACCCGCACTACGACTGCAAGATAGACCGTGATGCCCGAGGCTGTTGACAACTTCCCCACAGTGACAGCGATGAGGAGAAACACATGGAGCTCCTAGACGAAGGGAAGCAGCGAGGCGGAAAGTAGTGTCATCGAAAACCGTACCTATGTTCGACGACGGTAGTGCAAGAAGCCATAGTCCCGACTCCCATTCACCCACAGCGAGCAGGCGCGCACGCTCAGCAGCAGTGGCAGATGAGTCAATTAGGTACTTCTGCACCGCTCTGCTGAGCGGCTCATCCCACCGACTCTGGGAAAATGGGTTCTCGGGAAGATCTGAATTCGGGCAAGCGATTTTCCAGGCATCCATAGCCTCGGCGAAGTACGGCACATTGAAATCAACCAGTGTGGTAGCTAAGATATTCCTGATTAATTTCTCAGTGCCGCAGACCGAGGATATAAATGCCGGTAAACAAATACTAGAAATTTTGCGGAATATGTTGATAAATGTTTTGTTATTTTAAGTGTTATGTTCTTCTCTGAACATCTACATCAGTTATCTCGGACTAAGTACGAATATAATGATAGGATTATACGAACTTACCTGAAGTGAAGTTCAATCCTGATTATATGAAGTACTTACTCCAGCGTTGCTTAGATATGTTGCTTGCTTATCTACATTTTCAATAGGTTTATTCATATAGTCAGGTATAGGCCTGCCTTAGAGACAAACTCTTGGGAAGTTTTATTGACCTCGCAAGAATCAATTGCTAGCTCAGCCTAAGTTTTTTTTTTCGTTTTTCACCTAGGCTTAGGTGAAAAACGTTTCGGAATTAGGTACGAAGAAAAGCGTGGGCAATTGCGTGGCAAAGGTCGACTCATTGCCGAAGGGTATTCTGAAATAATGTAAAAAGCTGTGTTCCAATTTTGGTGTACAGTCGCCAGCACACTAAGCGTCATAAACTGTAATTTTTTCCCAATTGAACATGAACTTCCTCTGTTTGTAAATAAGGTTGAAAAACCATCAAAGAAATTTGACACATTGGGGTAGCTTCAAAGAACGATCGCCTGAAACAAATGTGCCTTTAGTTAAGTATGCTATCTAAAATACAGAACAATATCCACAGCAAAACAAATCTAAAATCCAAAACAAAAGCGAGCGAACATTATAAAAACCCACGTATCGTACAATATTACCTTCCGCATTTCAAGTATGAGGAAAGAGAAATGTACAATGATATGCCGCGATTGAACCGTAGTATGTATACCTATGGTGTAGTGTAGTATAGCATGTCGCATCTGAATAGATCAAAGTGAAATTGAGGGCACGCGGAGGCGTTTCCGCGCTGTCTTATATTTCCTGTGAAGAGATAAATTTCCATTCAAAGGTCGGTGGTACCCATCCACTTGCAGAATAAAATGCATTTAATGCGGCATATAAAAGCAGGTAATGCGTTACTAAATAGGTATTTTGTAATTACTGCATACTTACCTTCGGGCATCTGAAACTTGTCGTAGATATCTAATATTTGGTGAATACACAATATGAATTTCAGATTAACTCATGGACGATTTGACTGCAATCTTTTTCTTAACGCTTAAGAAAATAGTTTACTTTATGTCGCCACTTTTTGAACGAATTTTTGATTACCTAATTGTAGTAGGTATTTAGTATCAAAGAAAAAAAAGAGAAAAAGTGACCTTCGTTCGGATTTTGTGAAATGAATGGTAATACCTATTGTAAAATTTCCTGCATTATAAAATTAAGCCATCATGGTAACTAAATCAATTAATATTTGCATCGTTGTTCATTATTCAAAATTATAATACACTAGCAGACGTCCCGCGGTTTCACCCGCGTTGTTCCCGTTCCTGTGGGAATACAGGGATAAAAAGTAGCTTATGTCACCCGGGGATAGTGTAGCTTCCCAACAGTGAAATAATTTTCGAAACCAAACAAACAAAGTTTTCCTATTTATAATATTATTGTATCTGATAACTATAAACGCTTTAATTCTTATTAAATAGTGGATTTTTTCTGTCCGTCTTTGAATAGATTAAAGCAAACATATTTTCTTTGCTGTATTAAATAGTATTCGTGCGGTGTATTAGCCTCTATAATATGCACAATGACGAATCGAGAACGTTTTACCCAGTTACTGTATTGTGGGGGTCAGATAAGCATTCGCTCTAAGTAAAGTCCAGTACTTTCAGCTGCATTCGGTTAGAATGGAAACCGATTCCAACTTGGAGCGAATTTCTCCATTGAAGCTGAACGCTATCGGCACATCTAAATCGTATTCAAGAGCTGTTAGTGTCAATATTCCACAACAGTGATGGCACTGAGCTCTAGATTGCAGTTTAGATGTGTTGGTTCTATTTAGTCTGATTGGTGTAAATTGTCCTTAGTTGGGAAAAAAACTATTAGTCATTTATCATCATCTATCTGATGAATAGTTCTTTTTTAACATCAGATACCAGTCCTCACCATGTTAATGCAAAGTACAAAGTATATTTAAAAAAGTGAATGGAAATATTTTTGAAACAGTTGAGTTTATTCTTGGTATTAATTTCAGGGCTGTAGCGCTATTCTTAAATGGTAAATCACTTCGAAAGTCATTTCGCAAATCATCTCGAAAGTCATACTTACTACGCTTCTCATGTCGCCTGTACAAGTTTCGGTATTCACATGTCAACGTCAAAATACTCACCCGTTGTAGTTCGTCTCAATATGATCATCACTTGGTGGCGCCAGTGTCGAAATCACTCCATTTAAGAATACGATATTTTAATTTCACATGATTTCACTGCGGATTCAGAAGTGATTTCGCAAAAAAACTTTTCAGAATAGCACTGCTGGTCTCATTGTAAATATGGTTTCCAATCATGAGTAGTTAGTTGATTTTAGTGTAGTACTGATTTTTCTATAAAGTCAAAAACATTGTTAGGGAAACAAAGTAAAATTGTGATTGATCGACGAGGTAGTTGGGTACCTACACGGTGAGTATGCCAGTAAGTAAATTATTTAGTATTCTGTCAGGCTTCAATAATGTGATGCATTTGTTACTAGACAGCAAGAAACAATGTCTAGACTGACTGATTTAGCATTGTCGTTTCATTCCAACGATCAAAGGTAGGTAGGCACAGATTCCAACGTCAAGGCTAGTACATTATGTACCTAGGTTACCGATATTTGTGCTCCAATATCAAGTAACTCGATCGTCCGTAAAAGTCAAGTTCATTACGCAAATTTGGCCGTAAGTATTTTAATTTAGAAGTTACAAAGTTCTTATTACGTTTACGATTGCGTTACAAGCAGCCATATTGTTTGTAGAAGAATCGAAAACGTGAGGCGACAGTACAATGGAGTGGTTTGAGAAAGATAGGACGGCTTTGCTACTCAGTAAGGTAGCATTGCAATAGGCGTAGCAGTTTATGGCAATTTCTCTTTCGAAATTAAGCTGCACGAAATTGCCACTGAGCTGTCGAAGTAGTGGGTGTATCTATGGATACGTTATTTGGACATAAATTGATTAAGGTAATTCAATTTACGTAGGTACTATTTAAAAAAAAAACCCGACATTTTATGTGACTGCTCGTTGGTTTAATGGTCGCAAACGCTACTGCTGAGCATGGGGCTCCAGGATCGAGGCCCGGGTCCGTTAAAGCGCTATTATGTTTGGAATAATAATATCAGCCCAGAGTTTGGATTTGTGCCCGATTAATGACGCTCCCTATTACATGGGGCTTATAAACATAACTGGGTACACTAGTTCACCTTTAGTGATAATAGGTATTACAGGTAAGTACAGAGCGGAGCTTTAGAGCATATGTCTTCGTCTAACTCACAAAAACAAAAACTCTTATCCCTCAAAATACAGTGCCATGTGGTGATACTACTACTTCCACAAGTTTGCATATTGTATTGACAATACACACAGTAAAATGAAGTGACAAAATGTACCCGCGTACCTATATATGTATACCTATACTAGGCTTCTAATCTTACACAGTAAATGATACAGATAATTTAAACTTACAACCACATACAATGAACACGAAAGCGATGATCGTATCAGTCAGACGGCATTAAAAGATTCAGTATTTCAACAGTATAATTTTACATTACCCACGTAATCTCTCTACAAAATAAATTAAACATGCTCTCCCTCCATTACCGACTATGTAAGTAGCATTTACTTAATGTAAGTGCCACTTTGATATCATAGCTACCTTCTTAATGCTCTCGCCTTATTGTAGTTATCAAAACGCAGTAAAATTAACGTTTAATGATCACTCTACAACCTGTGGCTTACTGTTCGTAAAATATTATTATGATTACCGCTGACATCAAATAAAATACACTAAAAAGCTGTAACTTTGAAAGAAATTGCCCATTTTGTGGAGAGTATAGGATTAAGGTAGTTATTATAGTGTATTATTTTTGTCTATTAGATAAATGATGATTATTCTCAGAGGCTGATATTAGATTTTGTCTTCAGCAGGTTTAAATAAACTTAATATGCATGAACTCGGTTATATTTCAGTCTTATTTATTACCTACGTAATGCTCATCAATCAACAATAGTTTACTAAGCTTATCGTCTAATTCCCGAGAAAAGAAATAACTAGCAAACTTCGGGTATGAACAAATAAGCAGATAATTACTTAATCATCACCTAATCTCCGGCTAAGTTCTATGTGAGGTAATTTTCTAAAGCAAAAAAAATATCCATCGTCACTTGCTACTGTACTGCGGATGTAGGAATCACGATGTAATGAATGCAATTACGGGGCCCTAAAAATAATTGTGCACAGCACGTAAAATGGCTCCGGCGGACATTCACATCTCACACAAAAGAGCTGTTAGAAATCAGCTTTTCATCGGAGGTCAACGGCCCGCGACTGTTCAGGATATGCACATAGACAAAACGTAGCGCGACAAAGCCTGGCGTATCTCCGCAGCTCCGTCGTCGTCGCGTCGCGTCGCTAAATGCTACGCACTCTTTTTCAGTGTCGACTTACATGTGTCGTATCCGTATGACAAAACCGCAGTGTCGTTGTGTCGGAGACTCGCAGTGATGCGGCGAATGCGGTGTCGATGTCGGATTGCGAAATGTCAAACTGTGTACGTCTAAAGATTCCGCCTCATTGCGTTTCGTTGGTACTGATATTCTTTTGGCATTATTGATACTCTTGAGTCTTGTGTTATGTTTTTTTTTTATCTTGGTCTACGTAGGCACGTAAGGCTCTTATGTTTGAGTGAGTAGGTATCAAGTTTTTTGGTGTCTGCATCAAGTGCAATTAAAGTAGAATATATACATATAATGTGTCATGAAAACATGAGCTTGCGCTTCAACTAAGCGAAGTTTTAAATTACAATTATTCCGTAAAGTCATCCATATATTAAATTAAGCTAAGGACGCCAGGTAATTATAGTAAAACAACAAGTGTGAACAGAGTTTATTATCAAGATCAACATGGCATCACAACAATCCGTTTACTTTAGAACTTTGTTAATAATACCTGCTGCTTACCATGTGCTCCGCATAGATGTTTCTATGTTAATAAGGAATGCACGTAAATACATTGAAGTTGGCAATCTTCGATATTTGTAGAGCTTAAGATGTGGAAAACTATTCTGAAATATACCTGCCACGAAACATGAACTGTATTTTGTATCTGATTATTTTAAATGTTTTATTACGTCGGGATAGTGAAAGAATCAAGTCACGGATCTCGTGTTCGAACCCAAGGCACCTTTTGACTTTTTGGATTCATGTGAGTTTTGTAAAATTATCACTTGCTTCAAAAACGGTGAAGAAAGGTCTTTAAGTAATGTAAATAAACATGAAGTCACCAATCTGCCTTGATTAAGTGCCTTCTTCTAACGAGAAGAGGCTCTAACGTGAAAGACGGTAATTTGCTCATCAGGCTGGAAATTTATTATTTAAAATCATTTAGGCAAATCCATAGCCATAATACTTAGGTAGGACCTATCTCCATTATTAATTTATTATTATAATATTTACATCAATTAAACCAAATACAGTAAACAAACAATTCTAAACGAATAATAATAATAATAATAAATAATAATAAATCGTTTATTTGCTGAGCAAGGGTATACAGTGGTGTTAAAATTACAGTGATTTATAAAGTTCTCCTTGATCTACCTTACTGGCATGCAAATTTTACATTGTATGTTTTTATTTTCAATTCTGGAACTTTGTGCTCAGCAAGTACTTAACAAGCAGGAAAATGCTTCAACATAAAATACTCACTTTTATAAAAAAAAAAACAGGTACGGTAGTCAAAATTAAGAGCAATAGTTCCCCTGGTTAGATTAAAATAATTAAGATTAAGGAATGTCAGTACAATTTTATAATACATAAGTACAAGACAATTGAACAATCAACAATTACAGAAACAATTAAAATTAAGACAATGTCAGTACAATTTAATAACATAACAATTTCAGATTATAAGTAAAATAATTAAATTAATATCAATGTCAATACAGAGGTAAGAGTCAATTTTAGTCATATTATTTACGTTCGAGAAAATCGATAATAGTATAGTAAGTTTTACTGACTAAAAACTCAAGTAAACGTTTTTTAAAAAGATTTACTATTCAGGCTTCTCAATTCATCTGGTAACCTGTTATATATACTGTTGGTGCCATGCAGTATATACTCTTACGTAGTAGTGCCGTATTTGCTTTATGTAGCCGCAATGTATTTTGTGTGTTTTTCCTTCTGCTGCGAGTTACTGTATCTGCCAGAGTCTCAAAAAGTTCGGGATTTGATTTTATAAAAGTCGCGGCTTCAAAAATATAAAGACAAGGTAGCGGATTTTATAATGTCTAAAGTATGGTTCACAACTATCTCGGATTTTAAGATAAAAAATCGCTCGTATACACCTTTTCTGAGCCTTGAATACTAGTTCTTTATTAGTCGAATTTCCCCAAAATATTATACCATATCTGAGGTAGGAAGCAGCCCCGCCATGGTATGCTGTAAGTAAGGCATCAATATTAAGCGCATGTGCTAGTTTAGACAAAGCATACGCTGTACCGCTGATTTTTTTACATAGTATGTCTGTATGTGCTTTCCAATTTATATTGTCGTCAATAGTTAGTCCCAAAAATTTTGTTGTGGTAACTTCGCTAATTTCAGTATTATTATAGTTAATTCCTAGATCTTTAAACTTTTGTATTCTCGAAACTTTATACATATTACTATGCTATTAATAAAACATTTACAAATACGTTGAACGTACCTATAGACATTTATTCGATAAAAACATAGACCTATTTCTGCGAGTGATTTTTCATCCGGAAATGAAAAATGTATAAAGTATGGCATCGCTAATCTGGGATTACGTATGTTAAAACTCCTAAACTTTTTTTGGGGTCGGATGTTAGGAGTGAATATTTCAAACTCGAAATGAAATAAATGTGGAAAACAGAAATGTTGGAGAAAATATGAAGTAGTTAATGGCGAAAATAAATGGGATAATGAAGGAGAGGTTTTACATTAAACCTTTCGAAATCGTAGGAAAAAGTATTTCTTTTTTCTTCTATTTTGAAACGCTGTTCTATATACTAGGAATTTCTCTTTATCTATAGACCACAAAAATATGTATTTGACATTTGAACTGTGATCTAACCTGTGACACGAAGTACAAACCCAATTGCCCAGCCATTGTGCTAATTGATCAGGTTGACCAATAGTATACTCACATCTTGCTAGGTAGGTTCAGTCCTATATAATATAGGGTAAGCCTTTTGCTATTTGCCGTGCTCAGACTCAGACTTCGGTTTGCTACTGAGAAAGTCCTGTCAGACAGACCACTTCGTCCCCAAGGGCGGATGATACGAGTATCTATGAGGATTTTTCATCCCAAGACTTCTTATTGCCATAAGTTTATATCTTTTCCATTAAAAAATCTTGTTTTGTAAGTAACTGTGGTTAGTTAGAAAGGTGTTGAAGCTGGTAGACCGTGACGGATTATGTCACCGGATCCTAAGCTTACTAGTAAACGTCATTGTAGATTAACGATGTCATCAAGTTGTGATGGGTGGTGTGGACGAGTCGTCATTTTAAGAAGACTACAACATAGCTTCTAACAGTCTCACCCCTATTTTTTATTTGGTTTAGGCTTGTGAATGATACGAGTACAATACCTATACCAACCTTTGTTGAAAAGTTTAGACCAATGATCAAATATTCGATACGTACAAACATATTTGGGATATTGTAAATCCGTCGTCGGTATCTATATTATTAATCCGTCTAGCTAAAATTCATCAGTCGTATTGAAACCGTAAAGATACCCCACTTGGTTACCTACCAGTAGCGAGGAGTCAGTTTTCTTAATAGGGATAGCCGACAAAAAAAAACTTAGTGTTCGTATTACTATTGGTTATCTCTCTTGAAGTCATCGGTCTACCTCACAAATATAAGGTATTTAAATACACAAAAGTTATACAGGATAACTTTTGTGTATTTAAATACCTTATATTTGGCAATACTAGAGTCTGGCTGCCATAAGTCAATAGCGTAAGAGTTGAATCGAGTTTTATGGACAATTCGCTGCTGTTACCTACTTCATTCGGAAAAAAATAATAAGTAGCAGAAATATTACCAGCAGTATTCATTGTTTTTATGTTACCTATGTTTGAATATTGTATCAGAATAGGTGTGCAGTTTCTTGATAACGTACTACGCGGTGAGTTTGGGATTGCCTACTAAACAAGCCACGTTCGAAGTGTTTATGCATACGATTGGAAACCTTGACACAAAGGTTTTAAAGTTCTGTTTTAATTATTGTGCAAGCAAAACGATATTTGCATAATGTTCGCAGTTTGACTTCACGGCTGTCACAAACAAACCAAGTTTCGACGTTGCTCTTCGATTTTATTTGTATCGTGTGTGTTAAATATTAATTGGTTCTGTCGACCTCTATCGAATTGTGGAGGAAAACAAAGAATCCAGCTTGATCCGTGACCAATTGAAATACGTAAAATAGCCTAGAGGTGAGAAAAAGACAATGAAATCAATAATTTGGATGCTCGAATCGCTATTTTAAGTCGATATAGACATTTTGCATATCGACTATTATCTACGGTTGGCAGACTAAAATATGAACCTATTGTACCTACATAAAAATATCCATTTAGAACGTCAAACAGTACTAAACTTTTTGAAGTAAACTGACGTTTTTTTCATTGCATTTGTTTTCAGAATAAGATTTAAATTGGTTACCTAAGTAAGCGTAAAACATATACCTACAACTTATTTACTCGTAACATATGTAGATACGTCAGAAAATTGATTGAGACTATGTAGGTACTTCAGTCCTTTGCGTGTGCAAGAAACACAAAGACTTAACTTCTTCAATTTTAGAACTTATGTAAGTAGGTACACTTTCAACTTATGTGATTCAGTCTGGCGCCTACGGCAGTTGTTATTAATGTTTTCATGTTCATTTATTTAAAGTTCACCAACAGTTTCTAAAGTTACCTTACAGATAGGAACACACCAGTAATGTGTCTTAAATCTAACTGCACAACCATTTACAAGGAAACACCACAATCATGCAAAATATAAAATAGCAAACTGGTCTGTCGATTGCGTTAAAATATTTATAAAAATTGTTGTCGAGAACAGTTGAAACGTATAATAGGCCTATTGTGCCGAAGTTTTTTCAGTAAAATCTCACGATAATATTTTTATGTGGATTGCGAGGGCTAAGTGACTCGCCTTGACGATCGTACTTAAATAGTAATTACGATTCAACGATTTCAATGTAAAATGGCTGATTTCAAGCGTTTTGCAGTGTTGCAAACCGCAGCCAGTGGGTAATCTGATCGGGGTTCGGTTGAAAGAGACACCGGCCATCGATCCACTGGCCTCCATGTCCACCCGCCGTTCTCCAGTTTTACTTCATTTCAACAACTTTTTGTGCGTATTGACAAATCATGTTTTATGCAAGTAAAAAAAGCCGTCCTATAACTCAGCAATGAAAGTAATTTAACACTGTCAGTGATTTAATTTACGCCTACAGAGCAGTTAATTCGAAACGATGGCGACTCTAGATTGATAGACCAGTGTGGAATGATTGCAATCTAATCGGTTATCTATCGGTTTCCGTGAATTTCCCGTAAAGTTGTTTATTTGATTTAAAATCGGACTATTGCAAAAGTCTTTTTAGGTTATAAATAAGCGAGTCGTCTTCCCACACAAAATTAACAATTAAACCAAAACTAATTTATTTATTCCTTCGTTGGTCTAATTGTATATTAAGTGTTACTGCTAAGTCTTTGGGCAAAATAAAATAAATAAAATAATAAAATAAATATTCCACAACTTTTCACACAACGCCATCTAGTCCCAAGCTAAGCTAAGAGCTTGTGTTATGGGTACTAAACAGCTGATAAACATGGGTACTTATATACTTCTAAATACATACATATTATAGATAAATTACACCCAGACACAGAACAAATGATCGTGCTCATCACACAAACATTTGTCCTGGGTGGGAATCGAACCCTTACTATTAGACTAATAGGCCAGTCAAATGTATTTGGGTTTCTCAATGTGGAATTTCTTAGTGCCTGCCCGGAGTCTGGACTCGTGCCCATTTGATAGCGAAAGTCTCAGCACGTGTTATATGGAACTTAAATATACTTAACTGGTGAAATGTGAGAGTACTTTTTTGTTAGATATCTACCTAACCTTTTTGGGAAAACAGGCTTGATGTTAAAATATCAATTGTTTTTTGTTTTTTTTTACTAACGTACATAATCAGTATGGGATCGTATCCACTGTCTCAACTTATTTATGCGTGTGTAACGGCACTGTCCAAGATTAATGAAAACAAAACGTGTGACGCGGATAAACTGAGGATCCGGTCCATTGTTCTACAGGGGAGACAAGTGATACATTTGTGGATATATCTCGCACATACCCACTGGAAAACCCTTGCACGCCATCCGATCCGATTCTGATTATACTGTCGGTTGATTCGGTAAAAGTCCACCTGTGAAAACTTGTGTGAAGTGAACTGTAAATGCCTATAATTTATTAGCATGGAATGACAGCTCCATTCGCCTTCACTTTACCTATATTTTTACGGGGTGATTCTTACAGTATAGCGCTGCTGATTAAAAAATGAGTCAAAAATTAAGGTACTGTTGATTGAATTATGTACTCCAAAAATGGAACTGTTTCAGTTAGGTATAGAAGGTAGATAAATGGGCTCTTTGAAAAAAAAATAGTTTTTGGTCCCTCATCAAGATTACAAGAAAATATTCGACATGGATTTTTTTCTCTTTCAAATTGATGGAAAACTACTCCGATTAAGCGCATTAAAGTTGAGGAGAGGGGCCTTGTAACGTCATTATCTAGTATAAACTGTACTGGCTAGTGACGTCATGCGACAATTTGACTCGATGTATCGCCGTTTTTTTTTGATTACGTGAAAAAAGAAAAAATATGTGTCGAATATTATCTTGTAATCTAGATGAGGGACCAAAACCAAAAATAATTTAAATAGCCCATTATTGTAGTGTTACATGAAACTACGATAGCTATGTACAGACGCCAGCACATCAAGTTACCCCAATGTGTCAAATTTCTTTGATCGTTTTTCAACTTTATGTTAAACAGGATAAGGTTAATATTCAATTGGGAAAATTTTACACATTGGGGTAACTTGATGTGCTGGCGTCTGTACCAATAGATATTAAATTGAATTTTTATAATGTGAAAGTATCCTGAAATATCGAACTATAACATCAACAATACAATACCTATACGATAGACGTTATTTTAAAAACTCTTGCTAATGGGAATAAACTGGGGCAATTGCGAAATTAAATATTTCGCACATATTTTGCAATTGTTAGCTCAGTTAAGTTGCATAGTAATAAAGTTTTTTGCAGTACCTAAAATCAGCTCAGTTTTAGTTGCCATACTTTTTGCACTTGCACTTAGTTACTATGCGTTATTATTCTAAGGTAAGGTACTAAAGCAATGACATTATGAGTAAAAAGGTGTAGATAGGTTACCTAAACAACATTTGATCTTCAAAAACGGCACACTAACGCACGCACGCGTCCGTTGACGGCGCGACGCAACACCGAGGTAAAGTGTGGCTAGTTAGCCACATTTTAACGTGTCGCTTAATGAGCGCTTATAACCTTTCTACACCTTTTTACTTATAATATCATTGTACTAAAGTTATAAAAGTAATCGGATGGTGTAAACGCATGGGGTCGTCATGGAAGTGGTCAACTAAACGGAATGATAGAGTGAGTAATGGGACCCGTCCGGGGATGACGTCACTTATTCACAGCGGCTCACACACCAGTCACCAGCGATTGTCAAAAGTACCCTCGTTTTGTTGGACATATTTCCGTTGACTGTAGGAAATTATGTTAATACAGATTAATAATTTTATTCGTGAGTTATGGTACAGAGGCCAGCACATCAAGTTGACATATTGGGGTACCAATATGTCAAATTTTATCGATAGTTTTTCAACTTTATTGCAAACAGAATAAGGTTCATATTCAATTGGGAAAATTTGACAATTTAGGGTAGGTTGATGTGCTGGTACATAATGTCCAAAGTAAATTTCGGGAAACAAAAATTAATGCTTAGGTTTAATTATAAGGGATCATGCAACATTTGAACAAAATTCTGAAAAAGAAATCAACTGTTTAATACAATTTTTTATAGTACCTACTAAATATTTATATAATTTCATAGTTGGTCTCGTACTAAAAGATGTTTATGATCATGAGCTCACGCCATTTTTCTAACGGATTGGCAAAAACTACAGAAATTCACATGTTACGATTAACACATACCTCTTTGCTTCGTTTACTTTTCTAGATTGTAATTTCAAACTTACCTTGTAAATGAGGATTGATAGTCAGATTTTCGTAAGCATATTGATGGTGCTCAGCAGACGCGGCTAGATATCTGACATATGACATACCTAGGACAATATGCACATGACAACCCGCATACTCGGCCTTTGCGGCGCGCCTAACTTAAGCAAAGCCCAGCTTAGCTCACTTGTATGCACAAACAATGTCATACACATAATGCATGACTGCTCGAATAACTTGATTAATTATTACTGGCCTGGATTTTCCCACCACTTCGTATAGGCTATGGAATGAGGTAACTGCTGAGGCTTTCCCAAAAGACAGAGTATGAATAGAGTTCTAAACAAAAAGGGTTTTACATGTTCGGCAAATCGCTAGCTGCACTTCTGGTGTTGCAGACGTCCATAGGCTATGGACGTCTGCAACACCAGAAGCTGAAAAAAAAACATAAAAGCGTGTAATTTTGCTAGCTTTAATTGTTTTGTTTGTTTTCTTTTTGCCACCGACTTCCAAATATAGAAAGAACTATTTTACACTTTCTAGTAATTTTTGTAAAAAGTTTTTTTTTTTGAGAAAGTAAATAAAGTGAGAACGAACACGAGTTAGCTGCTGTAAGCCGTCATCATCAGATCTACTCTAGGTGTCTGTTATTTGTTGTGCCATAAAAATTACATAATTTAATGTGTTCCAAGTATCAACACAGTCAGTTCACAGATGAAAATCTAGTAGGCGGAAAATCAATCGTTATTACTGTATAAGGGTGGTTTTTCGGTTTCAAATTAAAATGGGATCCTATTTGAGATACCCTATCTAATGAAAGGAACCATCGAAATCGGACCACACTGTAAAAAGTTACAAAAATTATAAAAAAAAAATATTTTCGTCGGTTTAAAAAGCTCTCTATCTAGGGTTTTGTCGAAAGAGTTCAGCTCATCCCGCCATCTCTTCCTGAGCCTGCCGCGATATTGCTTGCCTTGTAAAAATTTTCTTAGTTAAGAGCTACACATAACTCATTAAAAGTTTCGGTGTTAATAGAGACGGGGAAAAAGAACATTCAAGTAATTTTAATTAATCCATTGTAAGCTAAAGCAATGAATCAGTAACTGTGTGAAAACTGTTACGGATCTCCTTTATTATTTTTTAATTTGCTGTTGTTATGCAACTGTGTTTATGGCTTTCACCGTTCGTTTTATGTGTGACTTAAGAGTCTAGTAGTAGTTCAACTGTGTAACACGATACCTTATGGTTTGGTTGTCAGACTTTTGTGGTTTTGACGTTTCTTAACGACTGTCAAAGATCGAGAAATAACAGGCAAGATCCAGGACAGCAGTCTAAGACACGAAGCGATGTTCATTTAACGAATGGTCATCTTTTACTTACCTATCTCGGCAATTATAGCTTAACCCATGTGGTTATTATGATTTAGCCATTAGCCCCCTCTACGTTTATAGAGAAAATATAGCTAAATACTGATGCAATTTAGAATATGTGCAGAGTTATAAATTTCTGTCACGAATGGGTGTTGCACGCACACACGACTTCACAAAGGGCCCTTCATGGAGTCCTCGCGTGGTTGTAATTTGGCTGTTGACAGATTTACAAGCTCCATCTCTCAAGAGTCGAACGTATCGAATGCGGTCGCCGTCACACCAATAGAGTTACTGGATGGGCTACACATTTTACGAGAAGCGTGACCGAAGCGGCCACAGTTGATCGCCCTGATAAAACACATAAACTATATGATAAAATCAATGTTTCAAAACAAAATATTAAGATAGTCGTCTTGAATGAGTTTCATTAGCTTATATTTCGATCTCTTAGTTGGGGTTGCAGTCGAAATATGTAGGAATGAATGGTAACAAAACGTAAATGTATCTAAACTCAGTGGCTATTTCAAATTGGGATTGTGTGCAACTCTTAATATCCTACTCGTATTATAAACGCGAAAGTTTGTGAGGATGTTTGTTACTCTTTCACGTAAAAACTACTGAATGGATTTTAATAAATTTTGGTATGGAGTTAGCTGACTTCCTGAAATAACACAACTTTTTATCCCTGTATTCCCACGGGAACGGAACCTATGCGGATGAAACCGCGGGTCGTCTGCTAGTATTATTATAATTACAGGCGGACTGCAGAGTCGTAAGGCTCGAATCCAAGGCACTTCAGACTTTTCTGATTCATGGGCGTATTGTATTATGATAATAATAATATGATTATCACTTGAACTTATTTTCCCAAGACTTGCTGCGTCAGGTTTTTGACGTATAAGTTCCAGAGTTTAAAAATGAAAGACAAACATATCCTCAGCTTGGTATATTAGTATAGATTTACATTGCACGTAAGTACAATGAAATTTACGATTTACGTCCCTATTTTAAGAGTAAAATAAACTGACTACCTATATTTAATTGTAGAAGTTTCTGCTGACTTTGCAAGCTTAAAATCGATGTCGTTCTAAACTTTTCAATCGTCCTCGACACTTATTACGACGCGAGACGTGCCTATCGCGAGACAACGATCGATCGACGCTTAATTATGTGTCGATCGCATACCGACCGATTGATACCCATCGATCATTGCTATCTGTGCGATTGATTGTGATTTTAAATCAATTCACGCCTCTGCACCGACGGCTCGTGACGCAATGATTTACTCGTTTCTAAGGACCATGGCTCACTGCCCTTTCTAGTGTAAATTAGGTTTCTGTATTTATGGTGTACCTGGCTGAAGCAATCACCGCCGATGGTAGAGATCTCGGCGGCAGATAAATGCGGTAATGTGAAAATATTATCTAGTATACCTACGCCATAAAATTTCCTTTCGAAATCTTTGGTTGGTGGTTGCCTACTTCTTCACTAATCAGGTTTGGTTTTTATGGCATCAGCGTCAACTAAGGGCATAGTGTCACAGTAATATTAATGACTATTATATGAAATATTAGTGACTATTATATGAAATTAAGGCGATGTTTAAGTCTTTTTTTCCTTTTTTGTGAGGCTAGAGTTTTACAATTAATCTAAATTTAAACATGTTTAATAGAAAAAAAAAACGGTTGTTGGGAAAAAATAAAATCAAACTCCAACCAGTCACACTGTTACTCGATAGGAAAACTTAACAAGAGTGTGATGCGTTGGAAAATAAATATTCTGTACTGCTGTGTTTTAAAGCTTGGTCATTCAAGGAAGATATTTGTTAATTATTGAGAAATCATAAAACAATGAGAGTCTCAAATTAATATATCTATCACTTTAGTTATACCTTTTTAAATATTTTTCTAAATACCTATTAATATTCTAATGTTGCGTTAAATTGTTTCTAAAAAGAGTACTTACAAAAATAGGGCTCACTACTTATTAAGGGCCTGATAAAAACACATTTTTTTATTATTTTAAATTCGTTTGTATTTTCTCAAAATAAAACAGTCGTCAATTTGCCGGCCATATTTTCCAGCACCTTAGCGCAACCGGGCCTTAAATGCCACAATGATTGAAATATAGGACATGTTTATGAAACGTAATTAAACAGCTAGCTTATTGGTGCAGGTAATTATTGATGTTCGATAATTAGCAATATGTAATTAACAGCGTGTGAAATCTAAACATTGAATTTGCGTATTGGAAATTGCTCGCAGAGTATGTTCATCAGCACAGTCATCAAGCTACATCATAATTATCATATTCTGGGGAAATAGTATTGCATGACTTACTGAGGATATAGACTATGTGACAACTGAATTAATTCGTCATCCATTAGAAAGTGGTGAAGGCAGGCGTTTTAGGGAGACTGTGTTATGTTATTTTTGACGTTAAAAATATGCCGGTTATTTGAATGCATGATTTTTGATTTTGATAAGGTAATCACAATTTTTACACCGTCTGTAATAAATATTAAACAGAGGTTTACTTGTAGTACACTCACAGGTCGCCATTTATGTTTAAGCCCCATTTAATAAGGGGCGAGCCTATTGCCATCCATCGCATACAAAAATAGACTTCGGGCTGCTTACTGGGAAATCCCAGTTGGAAAAACTCAATGAATGGTTATACTGTAAATTGAAACGAATTTTTTTGCTTGCCTCTAACGTACGGAGAAAGGAATGGTATTGTATATCAGCAGCCATCTCTTAGTGCTCGTTAATTATGTCATGGGGATGGACTCGACACAGCTTCACTTAAATAATGCAACTTCCCAAACATCTGTTGGGAAGCAAGCATCACTTCCAAGCTACTGGAATTCTTTGACATGGTTCCTTGAAGAAGAAGGCATTGTTGACTTAGCTGGTGCAGAAAATGATTATGATAATATGCTTTCTGGACCTATAACATGATGATTTTAGGCAAAATACAAAAGAAAACACACTACTATGTCATAGAACAAATCAGTTAACAGTTTTGCAAGGCACAAAGTTCAATATTAGTATTTAGTATATCTACGACATTAATTTTAGTCACGACAAAACCAGTGAAGAGATCCACAAGAAAACCTAAGAAACCGAGAAACCCTAACTTAAGTAGCAGTAGACTGGGCACATTGCTCGTAGAACCGATGTCAGTTGGGGCGAAAGGATTCTCGTGTGGCGAGTTGGCGACCGCGTAGAGCACGCAGCTTGGGTAGAGCCCCACTACTTGAAATGCCGATCTAGATCGCAGGAAGTTGATGGATAAGGGCAGTGCGGGACCGATTGTTGTGGAAATCCTTGGTGGAGGCCTATGTCCAGTAGTGGACCTCTTCTAGCTAAAATGATGACCATGATTGTTGACGTACAAAACCAGAAAATAATTGTTGTTGTTACCTACTCATCATTATAAACAACTTTTACTATGGGACGAACCCAGATATCAAGAAAGAAAATTCAGCTGTTCAATACATTTATGCAGTGTGTACACGTTTCTTGACTGGACTATGTTGAGTACAACAACCCCGTTTAGGGTTAAGTATATACTAAAAATAATGCTGTAAAATGTACAATCACTTACACACACACAGTTGCGTTAATTTGGTTATACGGTGGTTTTATACCGATTTCATCTTGTTAACGTAAACCTCAATTGGTAGGTACTGAAACTTTATAAACGTGATAAGCGGAGATAAAATAATTTCATACAAATTAAAGTAGGTAAATGTTGACGCGATCAAGTAAGTTTAGAAACTTGCCCCGGTTGGCCCCGAGGTCTACTATTGATACCGCTCTCCGACTCTCAGGCACAGGGCTATCATTTGTAAGTTAAATGTAAGATTGTAACTGTTTTTTTCGTGGTCTTACGACCATATACAGGCTCGTGTTCAGACAAGTTCATGTTCCACCACCAGCACTGCCTATGAGCGAATATAACAATGAATAAAGTAGGTAATAAAATGTCGAAAACAAAAGAAATTTCAGGCATTCCTTAATGTTTCCCTCAAAACATGAGGCAATTTTGCTAAAATAAAGCCATAAAAGCCGTAATGTAGCCATAAAACGTATTTTCATGTAACAATGCTTATAATATTCACAGGAAAAAACCGCATAAGTGCCGAGTCAGTGGTTTTCGATTGGATTCCAATAAATGGACGAACGTTACATTAATTTTATAATGCTCACAAAAGATACGTACGTTTATATCTAGTGGAGTTAATTCAATTGTAAAATGCCGTTAATATCAATCCGCTACCGCGCATTTCACGGCAATTTTGCGCACAATTTTATTTCCTCCGCAAGAAATCTAGACGACATAATGAGTGTGGGTTGCTTTATACATTTGTTAAATTATTCGGTTATATACGCAAATTGCTTAGATTTAGAGGAAAAAACCATGTCTAGCGGGACTTAACATCTCAGACGAAACAGATACCTGCGTATCTCTCTATAGAATAATATTTGCCCTTTGTCCGTTTGTGTAAAACGAATATCTAATGTCTTGGCCTTCCAAAGGAAATTTCCCTTTTTCGTGAACTCGTTACCATATTTCCCATTTCTTTGGCGTCCCCTATAATTGAGTGCAAATTGTTACGCACCGGAGGTTACAATTCGGGTTTGTTTGATATTATTTGAGAAGTGTTTTCCGATGTTCCCTTCCTGCGGTCATCGTGAGATCTTTGTTTCAAGCGCTACATAGATAGTGGTCTAATAACCGTACTTTTTTATACCAACTCCGAAAGATATCTACATACTTAAACCAGTATCAAAATGCCGATCGCTATCTTAGCTTTTTGTCTTCCGCATATCATCAATTAAAATGTTTACACGTGGCTAAATGACGCAAGGCGGATTCTTTGTAACCGGTTTCTACAATAGGTTTGTGGGAGAGTGAAGTTCGGGTAGCGCCACCAATTTACTTTGACCTTTTGTGACTTCTTCTATGTTATGCATTTAGTAATCGAAGCGTTTTATTACTGTTTACGAGGGGTCAGCTCTCAATGGTCAAGGTGTGTGTAATGATCTTGTCTTCAAGGCGACATCTCGTTTCGAATACAATAAAATTAATAATGTGAGTTTTTGTGTTCCATTCAAGGATTCTGAACAATCAGCGCTTTGTGGCTCTCGGGAGTGATCGATATGTACTGAGAATTGCTTGTCAGTCTCAGTTTTGCTATAGAGCGAATCTGACGAAGCTGGCAGATGAAAAAGACTTGAGAAATTGCTTTTGCGACGTACCTAACCAAGTTCTTTGAGTCATTACGATAAAATCTTTTCACATCAATTTGTGGGTTGTTTCCCTGATTGATGTGAAGTCTGATTTTAAAATATTGTTCTTTGTTCTTGTTTTTTCATGTTTTAAAATATTGTTAGTCATGCAGAGTGCCTTGACCTCATAGTTTTTTGCCTACATTTGGCAGCGCTGTAGCCTTGGGCGATACTTTAGATATTTCCTCAATTAGCGATACGAGCTACCCTGTTGCTATTTACCTACGTTCAATTTATTTGTTAAATATAAATATTTGTTGAATCTATTGAGGAGCTTAGTAATAGGTTTTTCATGAAAATTATTATAAGGTATATGAAAACATTAATTAACGTGACCGACCTATTGTAAACATAATGTTAGCTAAATTGACTATAAAAAAAAACAATAGGACGAAGAATCTAAAGGTACCTACAATGTTTTTAAATTAGATTATTTCTTCATTATGCAAAAATCTTTATTAATGATTATAATTTGTTTCTCGCTTAATATACAGGCTGTAACGGAAAGGGTATATACATACGAAGGGCACGGATTCTCTTGGTGATAAGAAACGACATGGCAACGTTTTTATCCATATAGATACATAATTGTAAAGTTGAGCCCGCCCGCGCCGTCGCGCCTTCGTCGGTTAGGCAGAGCCCGATAGGTCTGTACTAGGCGCGCAGAACCCGAGATAGATATACTTGAACCTTGCCGGGCAGGATTATAACCCTCATAGTGCGGTGACACGTTTGTTATGATTTTGCATTTAGTAAACTGTCGATATTACATAATATCGTGAAGTTTCAAAGTTATTAGTTGGGAGCTGAAATTTTGAGGAAAGACTCGTTATTAAATACTCTATTCACCCTGTTTGTATGTATATACCCTTTCCGTTACACCCTGTATAAGATAACCAAGTAATATAATACCTACGATAAACATATCTTTATCGATAGTTAGATACTTAATTAGTTTTGTATTTGAGCTAGTTTCTTATTAATATAAAATCTCTTTATAAAAAAGTCGAAGCTGATGATTTTTATTACTCATACTTGCGGTTAACTTTGAGGTCTCATGTCGTTTTATAAGAAGAGTTATTTGGAAAGGTTTTATTGTCACCTACCTATTAAGTTGTTGTGATAAAATATTCAGCATAACAGACTGCATTTGGGTCCATTGCAAAAGGAACTAAGAGAAAAAACTCTAATTCAGAATGCAAGGACAAGTATTAAAGCTGCATGAAATTTAACTCAGTGCATGAGAATGAGAACAGTCGTAACTTCAAAGTTCAAAATAACGTTCAGTCGGAATGTAGAGTGGAGTACTTTTTTGAGTTATACATTCAAAGGTTTCATTTCTATCGTAAAAGGCTTAAGTATCATCCTTATACCATCTATAATTCGTAATGTTCTAACATTTATTTACGAATGTATATTATATCTACACGACGAGTCAAGAAGAATTAAAATTTAGAAGTCCTAGGTGCGAGCTTGGCAAACGAGGACGCTTAGCGGACTTTCGGGAACGGATAAATGCATAACAACGCTGTTAGGCGTCACCTACTCACCCTTTACACAAAACTACGCTTTTTAATACATAAGTACATTCCATGAATACGATAGATAAAACAAAGTTAACGTTGAGAACGCGTAAGTCACCGCGTTGGGACGCTTGACGGACGAACGGGAACCGTTGATTGCATGAGGACGCTGCTTCGCGTATTCTACGCATCATATTCGAAAGTTTAAGTTCATTACATAACTACATAAGGAGGACAAGGAAAGAAGAATAAACGTAGACTTCGTAACGTAAGTTATCGCGCTTGGCAAACGGGGATGCTTAGCGGACGAATGAGACGGAATGATCGCAAGAAGACACACAGGAAGATAGGCTAGTGCTACGCGTCTCGTACGCACCCTTTACGAGAGAGTCTTCGGTTTGTAATACCTATATAAATAGAAATACCGTTGTTTTATGTCATAAAATATATTTTTTAAATTTAAATTATAATTTTGATTGTAGATAATGTTGACATAAAACTACTGTACTTATTAATGTTCCTTCTATTTGTGACATTGAACTACAATTCCCTAATGAATATTATTTAACTTACTTATTTTACTTAAGTACCCATTGATTATTATTTTGCATGTAATTGATACATATTATTTTGTATAGCTAAACATGTGGACTTAAGATTTTGACTGTAACAACTTTATACCATGTTTAAGGCAAATAAAAACTAAGTTACAAACTTACTTACATAAAGAGAATAACTGAAGAAAAATAATAATCGTTAAAACGTCGTAAGTCAACGGCGTTGGGACATTTGGCGGACAAACAGGAATCGACGATCGCAAGAAGACACTGCTACGCGTCTTCTACGTACCCTCTACGAAAGTCTACGCTCTGCTACGAAAAGAGAAGGAGTACCATTATGAATTCCATTGATTGTAATATCATTATCGGCCTCGATGGTCTAGTTCTTGTAAGCTCAGACAGTGTGTTATTGGGTTTTTCCATCCGTAATTTCTTGGAGACCAGATATACAATGTGACTGGTTGATGGTAACAGGTCCGTCCTCTATTGCATGGTATTAAAACACAACTTGCGCATGTCTAGGTGTACCATAGGTACCCACACCACAGGTAAAGTCAGTTGCAATTTTTCAATTTGATATATCATAAAACTCTTTACACGATAATAAAATTCCAACTTCGAGTGATGTTCTGAATGGTTAACGAAGCATTCATTATTTCAATTGTCTTTAAATGTTTAAGAACCAAAAAGTTCGCACGATAACATCCATTATGTTAGTTAAGAATTCATTCACAAAAAAAATACTGAATTGCCTTCGCCTTATCAACAGCCTTGAACATAATAACACAGTACGTGGCATTGAAAATATTATAAGATGGTTCTTTGTATGTCTGAGAATATTTTCGGCACGAAACTATACTGATGCCTGTCACATAATAATAATAGTAGGTATGTACATCTTTTTTGTCACATGACGAGAATTGTGACGATTCCCTCGTTCATATACTAAACTCAATTTAGCCTATTTTTATGCTGTCAAATACAACAAGAAATGGAAAGATATAATCCCACCAAAACATTTCATGTAAAATGTTGCCAAGACTAGCACATAAGGTTTGCCTTGTGAAAACGATATCAGATCTCATGTAGAGCCAAGCTTCAGAATCTAAACGGCCTAACCTACCGACCCTAACTTCACAAATTCTACATTATCAGTAAAAATGTTTGGCTTCGCCGTTTCGCTACCGTTTGTAAGGATTGTAGCAGGTGGCGTTTTGTAGATTCTGCCTACCCCTATAGAATAAAAGCGTGAGTAAGCGAGTTTTTTCTCCCAAATATTTCACAGTGCGCGATATCTCACTCACCCAACTTAAATATGTAGATATTTTTTAGTGCAGTAGACGTCAGTTTTCAAAGTAGCTGTTGCAGCAAAAAAAATATTTGTTATCGAATCAAAATGCTGATTTCTCCACCTGACCGTGTCGCCGACACGTGTACCAAATATTTATGAGCTGTCTTGTTACTGAAAATAATGACTAAATTATGCATATACGAGTCAGAAACGAATAACGCAACGCACTTAATCAACTGCTTGTCAGTCAATTAAAATTGTTATATAAACTATTTGTCGCACAAGTGAACCAGATTTTGTTTAAATGACATGTGGACACACTGGTTTCTAAATTGGCGGCATGAGGCTGCATGTGGCTGCTATTTTTGGTCATGCGCGAAGGCATTAAACTGAAATTACTGCTGAAATGTCTTCCGCCTTTGATCTCTATGTGTCAGCTGTTTATTGTGCTACTAACATGTAGATAAATTACTTAGTCTCTTGCAAAACTGTTAAGACTGACACATGTCTCTAACTATAATACGAGTATTCCACAACTTTTAGTCTTTCACTTTAGTCGCCATCAAGTCCTGAACTAAGCGGAGCTTGTGCTATGAGTACTGACAGCTGATCAACATACTTAAATATTTCTAAATATTATAGAATAATAACACCCAGACACAGAACAAATGATCGTGCTCATCACACAAACATTTGTCTTGGGTGGGAATCGAACCCACGACCTACAGCATAGCAGTCAGGGCCACAACCACAAGACTAAGGAACATATTTTTTTTTAAATTTAGAGATCTACCATGCTTATTCTGTTCACACGCGGAAAGCTAAACGGATACGTACGCGGACGGATACTAAGCTGTTGTTTTCTATGGACAAAAGCTGAGTCGAGCTGTTTAAGTGTGGTTTTGTCCCTTAGTATGGGCCATAGCATAATGCAGTCGGGAAATGCATTGCGCTGCGGCTGTAATGTGCGCTAACCTTTACAAAACATACACACAACAACACTTACCCTACGAACACAACATCACAATTTCGTTGCAATTGAACCCTTGAAAACATCTAAAGTCCAATACTATTATCCTGTTTATCGATTGGCGGTGTTCCCACGGGCGTCCCGACCGACGGACGGATTGACAGAATGATTGGGCGTAAGTATCGGAGATCCCGCGCCTCTACTGCACATGCTAAATGCCGTTTCCACCAATTACATTTGGCATTCACTCACGAACTTACCCCGAACACCAGATGACCGTGAACTGTAGGGTTAAAGAAAAAAAATCGAAAACATTGCTGCACGATTTAAATTTAAGGTTTTGTAGTTGTCCGTCAGCATTTGAACCCAGAGAGATGAATGTGAAAGGTCAAAATCTTACTATACGCGGTATCTTGGTTTAAAAAAAATATTTCTCTTTTTTTATGAAAGCGTTTGAACTCAGAACGATGAAGTTCAAGGTCAATTTTACACACGAATGAAACTGATCTCTACTTGGGGCGTTACCTTCAAAACAAGAATGTTCCTGTTTCTCAAAAAGGAAAAACAAAACACGTGAATAATATACCTACAAGCGGTACCTACTTGGTGCACTTAAGCTCAGCGGTAGCTACAAGTAAACATGACGTTTTTTTCCAACGAGAGGCGTGTACAACAAAAAACACCTATTACAAGGTCTGTTTACGACACGAATGCCGAAAAGTGGTAAGTGCGAAACGTACGAACCGATCTCAATAAAAAAGAGAAGTCTTCATGGCCACAATTTAAATTCGTCGTTCTTTAAGTACTTTGGATACTTGGCGGTACAAAGGATACTTGAATCATCGACAAGGAGCCATGTCTCGACGTTAATCCTTATTCGTGTAACGATAAGGTGTTTACAGGGTGGTCCGCTGATGACTGGCCGGATTAAAGAAGCTGGGCCGGAAATAGGGATTATCAGCTATTGGAAACTTGATTTGACGACAGTAATGATTAATAGATAAGGGATCCCTATGAAATGGAGGATTGAGAGACCGCTTATTTATTCTTAATTTGGAATTTCAACTTCTAATAGCATCTAAGTATTTTTTAAATTAAACGGTGTAAGTTTTTCTGAAATAAAATGATCATGATTTCAACTGTTAAACGTAAACGTTAAACTTGAAATTGACATAGGTTTAGTTAAAAAATGTCTTTTAGATCGTGATGTGGAGTGGACCCCAATAAATGAATGCCTTTTTTTCACTTGCATTGTTGGCGGTCCATACATTTAATCATTTAAGTTTTTACACTGTATTACCCGAATTGTAAAGGTTCGTATCTACAAATTTGGGGCCCCAATAAAGTTTTATTGCACTGTCTACAATATGGAACGTTTAGAAGGCAAATTCGTGCTCCACTATCCCATTGACCGATGGAAACCTTTGATAATTCAGTGGATCACGACCCAAATAACCGAAATAAAATATCGGATGCCATTTGAACGGTACTTCCGAAATGTTAGTAAGAAGGCTAAGCTTTCCAGCGAGGACCCACCCTCGATTGTGTCGGTTTATTTCATTGTATGCAAATCGGTCCACCGCGCCCGTTCGCTACCAAATATTTCACGCTGACGGCGGCCTGCGAACGACGCGTGGGACGCCCAAATTACGCGACCCCACCAACTATCGAACGGTCCCATAAGCATTCCAGAAACCGCGCGACCACCAATTTGTCCCTTCCGAGCCAGTGATTTTGTCATTCCCGTAGGCATCGCGCTAATAAAGAGCCGCCGGCCACTGCCACCGGTTCTGTGGAAATAGATTTCCTCTATAAGGGTTTGAATCTCGGTGTCCTACTGAATATTGGAGATATCTAATTAATTTTATCTATACCGCAGACCCACAGCAATGGGTTCTGATTTTGCAATATTGCTCCTTCGAAACTATCTACTGGGATTTCAGGCTTCGTGTCTTAATCGAGCAAGCGAAGTTCTTCCTATACCAAAGCGCATTAATATTGCATATTTATTGCATGAATAACGTAGAACTTTTCGACCATAACTGTGAATGTAAAGGGCCGTGTATTAAAATGTTATTGTGTTGCATTCGCACCACGGCTTCGCTCTGGTACGGCAAAAGACAAATTGGCTGTCAGACATTCCTAACGTCATTGCCATTCAGCTGTTGAATATAATTTGTATCGTCACCGTCACGTCGGTATCGCCGGCGCCGCGCTGCTAACCGGAGTGCCCGCTATACCTCACCCGTGCCACGTTTCACACAACTCACAACTATGCCCACTTAACACCTCACACCTTTCACCTTTCCATTCAACGTTCTGACAATAAACAAATATGCGTGGCGTATGCGCCGCCGGTTGCTGTTTTGTTCAAGCGTAATTTCGACATGACGTGCAGATGTGACCCTAAAATAGTTAAGTACTGGTAATAAAAACATTGTTTGTTGTTACAAAAAATAATGAGTACCTGTGTACTGAAGTTTCAGAAATAGCGCAAAGCCCTACTTTGGACGATGAATATGTGCAGCGTTTGTGACTTGGAAATGGCTTTGATAAAAGCTTGTTAAACAGCAAAAATGCGACCCCAAAGCGCATAGTCCAAACATGTCGTTTTGATGAACAGCTTTAAACATTCGCTAAGAGGTTGCATATCATGGTGTATCTACAGTCTTCTTGCGTCATTACCACACTTTCATTATGATTACTATTGGTACTTTTCACCACGCCTACTACCAGTATACTTGTCTGTCTTTAGAGTTGAAATCTTAATAACTCGTTTTATGTCCCACCCACACGTTCATACGACGCGTTTGCGGTCTGAATGTATGAATATTTAGCACGCGAGATGTGTTCCTTGCATTCTTATGTGCACTGAAATGTCTAGAAGTAATATGAACTCTGAACTTTGAACGAGTTCGCGTGCAAATTGTTTTGACCGTTAGCGTAATCACTTCGAAATATATATAATAGGGGCCCGCTTTGTTATGCGAAGTACATTGAGAAAAGTAATTAGCTAAACCTGAGAGGGCTTTCATAAATTTGTCAGAATTTGTTAGTCGAATTTATGGAAGACCTTTGCTATACTTAACAAAGGTCTTTAACCAAATTATTTTTTATGATGCATAGCAAGGTAAAGCTGTAGACATGAAAAAAGGCAAGGCACTCAGATTAATGTACGATAAACTAGTTGAGATTTTAATACGGTTATTATTCAGGGGCTAGGTCGGGGACAAACAATGACTCGTGTCGACCCACGCCCGACTTGAGACTTAACGAATTTGATCCAAACACGAAAGATGTAACAATAGATGACGAATTATTTTAGATTAATTCTGGCAAAAATTTAACATGCGAAGACAGTATGTTTAAGACTTAAAAAATTGGAGATCATTCAGATACCTATATTGTTTAGCTTGTAATTTATTTACAATAATATTTTTTTTCGGGTGTTCCTCAAGGAACAATACCTGGACCCATTAAACTTAAAATGCACAACACAAAAAACAAACACGAAAACTTTTCTAAAGCTGTGTAGTTAATGACAGTTAGTAGTCAACATAAACTAGGTATAGTAAGTAGATAGAAAGAAAGTAGTTCAACGGTAGCCAGCTTCCTATGATTATAGATCAAGATCGGGCCACACAACCGGTCGAGCACCACGGCCGAGTCGCACATAACTTATAATTTGCTTAAGCATTTGCGTTTACCACTTTATCAATTGCTGTCGCTAGCCTTTTCTTATAGATTTGTAGTACTTATCTGTAATTTTTAATGGTTCTGTGACCCATATTAAAAATAGGCCAATTCAACAGTATCATAATTAAATATTGTGCTAAAAAGGAAAAGTGATAAAGAACGCAACCTATTTTGAACATTATACGAGTATATAAGCTTACAAAGGTATTATATAATATCAGGTGTAAGTATAGATTAAATCTATGAAATTACAATCCTAGTATGATTATTATATAAGTTCGTGAATCGTGGTAAACCGCACAACCTTGTAATATGTTCTAGAGTTCATCTTAGGTATTATTTACTTTTAATAGGTACGTTAATATGTAATAATCTTCTCAAATATCTGATTGTTTGTTTCAGGTGTGGACATTACAAAGTGTGGAACACACATGTCCCCCAAAAATGATTCCGGTGAGTACAAAATTTTCTTGAAACGACTTTGTTTTAAAGTGAATATAATTGAGTGATTTGAGTCAACGATTTATACAAATCCGTAAAGCATACATACATATGTATTTATTAATATAAAAGTATGTTCATCAGCTGTTTAGTACCCATAACACAAGCTCTCAAGCTTAACTTGGGACTAAATGGTGTTGTGTGAAAAGTTGTGGACTATTTATTTATACAAATAATATTTTAAGCGATCAAAATAATAATAATATGGTTAACGTAAACATTACTTCACACCTGTAATCCCCGAACAGGTGTACAAAGTACCCACATTTCGCCACTTAAGTTTAAACCCCATATAAAACGGGGGAGGCAACTGCTATCACTCAGGCACAAATCCAGACTTCATCAATTATTGTGGTCGATTTTAAATGAAAATTACGCCCAACATAATTAACACTATATAATGTTCTTTTCTATAAGCTTCAGCTTAATCTAAAACTAAACCCAACCCACTCACAAGGAACGCCACATACAAAGCTAGTCACACTGACATATAATGAGAAATTTGCTTAACGCCAGTCACCCCTTAGAAATAATTACGCCAGCATCTGCCCCGGGCAGCTGGCAGACTTATTGCCATCGTAATAAAGGAAGCAAGCGCTTATTGAATGCCGACAGAGTAGTTGAGAAGTTTTTCTGAGTATTTAGTACTTTGTAGGCACTATTTAGTTGTACATAAGGGGGTATTTTTTTTGTAAGTTGCAAGGGAAAAGGTGCTCTGTAAGTATTGGTTGTTCCGGATCGTCGGCTTGCAAATCTTTAAATGTCAAATGTGGGTGTTTTGATATTATGATGATTGTTATGTAAAACTATCAAGTGATTTCTAATAGGTCTAACTTAATTAAAGGTGTGCCGTTATTTTCCATCCAGTTCAAAATTTTTGCTTAATATATCACCTTACATTGCCTCGTTGATTTTGTGGCCGCAAGCATTATTGCGGAGGAATTCAGTCCTTGTGGTGATGTTACAGAAAATCATAAAGGTTCGCATTAAAGTATTTTGCAAGAGTCGGTGCAAATATTTGCATAGTTTGAATTTCTATTTCGTCAACGTACAATTCTTAGACCATTGTCAGGAGACTTATAAAACATCGAGTCATAAATATAATATAAGTAATTCCTATCTATCTCATATTTTATCAACAACTTTATATATGTGCCGTAAAATACTCAATTAAACACTAAGTTCGTGCGAATAAGGACCATTGTTATTTGGCAAAAGCTGAAAATGTAGAAAAGTTTTCTTACGCGGCAATATGTCTCCATCAGTTTTGACTGACGGACGGATGGACAGTTGTTCATAGATGAAAGTGATTAACTTATGCTTTCACATAATACAGTAGCTTCCTTCGAATAAAGAATCGCCTTGAAAGACATTATTTATTGATGTTTTGAGACAATGAACGGAGGTCTCGACGATGGACAGCTTGAGACATTGTAATGTGTTTAAAAGGACCATAAAACATAAAGAATAGTATAGACCTCGTCGGTCTTGTGGTCGGAAACGGTACTGACCGACTATGAGGTCCTGGTTGTGCTTCCTGGGTCGGGTCATGGGTTATTGGGTTTCCTATTTGGTATTTCTCAGTAGCAGCCGCTGTCTGGTTTGTGCCTCGTTGATGGTAATAGGTTCCTTCCCTTCTATATAGGATTCAAACATAGCTGATGAAATGTGGATGTACCCACTCTAGTGCTGATGCTATTATCATCATAGCTCCAATGGGTTTTTTTTTTAAATAAAATAACTCATTTTTAACCCCCGACGCAAAAAGAGGGGTGTTATAAGTTTCACCGCTATGTGTGTGTGTCTGTCTGTCTGTCTGTCTGTCTGTCTGTCTGTCTGTCTGTCTGTCTGTGGCACCGTAGCGCCCAAACGGGTGAACCGATTTAGATGCGGTTTTTTTTATTTGAAAGCCGGGTTTCTTGCGATGGTTCTTAGACATAATTCATCAAAATCGGTTCAGCCATTTCAAGGTTATCAGCTCTTTTGTATTAGCTGCCGTTGCTATTTTAGACGTCTATGGGTATTATCTTCACTTAAAAACATTATGTGTGTCTTAAAATTTCAAACACCAGTGTGTGTTATATTAATAAGCAACATTATGGTGTATTTGATCTGATGCAGCCAGGATATCTAGCAGACTAATACACTCTTGGGAAAATAACAGCAGATTTATCGTGTTTGGATTCATTTTAACCAGCATTTGATTCTGCACACAATGCACTGATGGCAACAGGATGAGCTGAAGCTGCAGCCAGGCTATCCAGCACACCAGTAGGTAGACTCTTGACAAAATAATAGCAGATATGTCGTGTTTGGATTCATTTTAACCAGCATTTGATTCTGCACACAATGCCCTGATGGCAACAGGATGAGCTGATGCTGCAGCCAGGCTATCCAGCACACCAGTAGGTAGACTATTGACAAAATAATAGCAGATGTGTCGTGTTTGGATTCATTTCAACCAGCATTTGATTCTAAATACATTGCACTGATGGCAACTGGATGAGCTGATGCTGCAGCCAGGCTATCCAGCACACCAGTAGGTAGACTCTTGACAAAATAATAGCAGATATGTCGTGTTTGGATTCGTTTTAACCAGCATTTGACTCTACAAACAATGCACTGAAAAATTCTCATAACTGTATACTCTATAAAACAAAATTAATGCGTTTAAAAATTTTAAAATAAAAATTAAATAAAAAATTTAAAAAACCCCCACCGCAAAAAAAGTAAAACATTTAAAAAGTTAAAAATAACACTTTAGCCATGAAATTTTACGTAACGTCGGGGTACCGTTAAAATTAGTACCTACATACCTACAAGTACTAGAAATATTCCTTACTAGGTACCCCGACGTGAAGTAAAATTTCATGGCTAAAGTGTTATTTTTAACTTTTTAAATGTTTTACTTTTTTTGCGGTGGGGGTTTTTTAATTTTTTTTAATTTAAAAAATGATTAGTTTGGGACCTAGATTGCGATTTTAAACAAATAAAACATCAAGTAAAACATAGAAATTAAGAAAAGACGACTTTCAACCCTGGGAGGTACAGAATCATACAGTAAACCCATGGTATCAGTATGTGCGATTCCTCCTTTATTAATCAATTTTATCAAATATGTGAGAGATCAATCCTAAATCTTCTACAGTGACTTGGGTCTTAGTCTCTATTACGAGTACTAGATTATCAGCTTTGAATATGATTAGACCCTTTTCTTTGTGTTTTATTAGCAATTCAACGTTGTTTATCCAAGCCATCTACGTTTGATAGTTCAGGAAGAGTTAGCATATTATGTCCTACTATTTCCATACCCTTTGGAATTTCGCCACAAGAATTAGTAGTTTATGGATATTTGATCGTCGTTTTATTACTTGTTTCATTGCTTTGTTTGAAATGTGACCAGGCCATAAAACCTTTAGTATTTTGGGATATCTACTTCCCACATGAACCACTTACTTTGATATTTACATTTCCAGCGTCTACCTACTTGTAACGGAAACATTAAATACGAAGTTATCTTCTATTGTTTGAAAGGAGGATACGGTTCAATCCATGCACACTGAGGCTATCCCATTGATACAGAAATGTTCTTGAAAGTTATATTAAATGTAATAGATACTTAAACATTAGGCTCATAACTATATTTTCATGCTGTTTGGGGTTGAAACTCATAGGATGTGGGGTCCGACAGCTCATTTTCGTTCCAAAGATTTCTAAACGGTCAGTTGATGCTTCCCGTGACAACTACTTTGGCCAGAAGCTAAGCATTGCCATTCAACGTGACAATGCAGCCAGTCTTATGGTCACTTTATCAGCCAATGCCAACGATGCGTATGAATTATTCGACGCTCTAATGTAATAAAATTATGTTTATACATACCTATATAATAAAATAAAAAGGCACATCGGTATTCGGTTTAACGTGAAAGGTTTATAAGGAAAATGTAAGTGGAAAGGCCGGGAGAGGGGACGCCCTAGAAGGACATACATAGACCTGATGGGTAAACTTCTTCAGAAAGGTCAGGATGATCCTCTGTAGTTTCTGCCTATCCCCATGGGAAAAAGGCGTAAGTTTATGTGTGTACACCTATGTAATATAGTAAAAGTAATAGATTGCAAAGAAATAAATTAATTAGAAGAATAGAGAATTTTGCTCAAAAAATATTTCAATGTTTAACTTTAGATATGATTCATATGAATGTGCAGCTGATAATAATGCATTCACATACTGAAGTTCTACGATGGAAGAAACCAACATTTACTAGAAAAATCTGACTTGCTCTTACCTACGTATGAGGAATACCTACATACAACACAATACCTATATGTTGATGTTTCCCTAATAATCTGCTGCCTTATTCTAAACCGTTCGATTGGTTTCCGTGTCGGTAAGGAACCGTTTTCGACAATCTCATTTCCGAGCCGAAGAACTGCCAAAACGCTATTCACAGATCCGAACGGATACGTTTTTTTTTCTATACGATTGATCATTGTATTTATGGGGAACGCTACAAAATGGTAGTAAATGATCAGCGTGGTAGAAAATTTAAAGAAGTAAATAAAATTGGTTTATTTGAATGTTTCGATCCGTTTAATTATAGAATATACAGCTAGTAATTTAATAGACAGCAAACGGTACAAAATGATTTTATTATTAATCAAACAAACTTTATTTCGAATAAACTTGCTTTGTAAACAGCCGTTTGTCAAACTGGCATTGCCAGTTTGACAGACTTTTTTACTTTTTAAACTTTTTCCGCATTGCCAGTCTGGCAATGTGGAAAAAGTTTTTATTTGAAATAAAACTATGGATTAAAATTTCTTTTATTATAACTTTGCTTTAAAAAGGCTAAATGACTGAGTATTTGATATAAATACACAAATCTTGCTATTTGCTTATTGTCAAACAATAACACGTACAACTATACGAATAAAGTAATTCAAAGTGTAATTATGTAGTTCTACATAATTACACTTTGAATTTATGTAAATGCGAAAGTATCAATGATATACGGTCAATACAATAATGAAACTTCATTTACGTAAAAGTGCAGTGTTTTAAAGGTTTACAGTGTTTATATTTCTCTGAAATAACCTGGATTTATGAAAAATAAATCGTTTAAATTTTGTTCGGTATGGCTCCCGATAGCAAACAGCTGTCGGAAAGATTTGAGTCTTCTTATCGAATTTGAACTGTCAAAAAAAATCGGTTTCGGATTTGTGAATTGCGTTTGGATGACATCTTCGACATCTTAGACGTTCGATTCGGTACGGAATCTAGTCGAATGGTTGTGAATAAGCCAGCAGATTAGATTTTAGAAATCTATCTAATATGAAGCCATTAGTCGTTTTTGGCGTTAGTCTATAATTTATTCTGCGCCTATCCAAATTTAATGTATAACTTTATTTTTAGATGCGGTTTCAACACCTACTTCACGAAATACCTTAATAAACCTAATGTCAACATGTAGGGAAAGCGACATGGAGTTGCTAGTGTAAATTCACAATAAGCATTAATTATCTGTATTGTGAATTTTCGCTCCATGTCTTCCGTCACTAAGTGCAGCGTGTGACAAATTATTTGCATGGACTTTGTTGAATAGAGTATTTTGTGGTATTAACAGTCTTGGATATCTTCTAATTGACAACTGTATGTTTATTAATGAAAGATAAGATAAAGATACCGGGCTGGTATCCGCAACTCCACGTCAAAGCGCGTATTTTGCGTTTAGGCCATAATCTACCACGCGGGCCCAGTGCGAATTGGTAGATGTCACATGTGTTCTAGGACATGCCGGTTTCCTCACGATCTTTTCCTACACCGTTTTTGAGAGCAGTGGTGATGAAATAAATTACACAAAGTAATGCGCCTGCCTGAGTTTGAACCCACGACTTTCTGTTCGTGAGTCGGGGCCGCCACCATTGGGCCACCGCTGCTCTGTTTATTAATGAAACGGTATTTATTTATAGTGTTGGTAGTTTGACAACAGAGTCCTCCCCATAACATAGGACTTGCGCGAAACAGATTTACATCTTAAAATGTTATCAAAAAAAAATTGTGCTAATTTCAGTACATTAAAACGTATTTTAAGTTCCAATAAGTACGTCTGCGCCGATTACACATCTTCACACATAAACTACAAAATTCAATCTTTTTAAAAAGAGGAGGAAACGTTGAGACGAATAAAGAAGAAACATATAAGGAATATAACTGAAAATGCCTGCTAAGTACATTCAATTAGACATCAAAACTAAGCCAAACAACAAATTCAACTAATTATTAGATGCGAATGCTATTGCTGATGAGCATGGTGATTAGAATGATCCATTAAAGGATAATACATAATATAATACAATTTAATTAAGAACAAGCAAAAAGATTTAAAAAACAGCGTGTTTCATCAAACATTGCTTGAGAGTGGCTCATGTTTATATGTCAGAAAAGAGCCTATTATTAAGTTAATATGTTATTAATATACGCAACATTAATGTATGTACTACATGATAAGATGTATAAGTTCTTAGCGACACTTTATAAAAGCACATTTTCTATTTACGCCTTTTCTCTTCTATAAAATATTTGCAAAATTGTATGAAAATGTCTTGTACTGTAAGCTATTAACGTGCGCAATAAATATTAATCGACTTTTTGTTACTTGGGGAAACACATTTCAACTGAATAGATGAAAGTTTACGACTTTCAAGATGAAAAGGTGATGATGGATAATTATTTCTTTCACCGCGACAAAATCATATAAAATCACTGCAGGAATATACAATCCATGGCTGTAAAGGCGGAATCCATTTTCTATATCTAAATACGAGTACGTACTAAAGATTAAAGATACCGGGCTGGTATCCGCAACTCCACGTCAAAGCGCGTATTTTGCGTATGGGCTATAATGTACCACGCGGGCCCAGTGCGAAATGGTAGATGTCACATGTCTTCGAATTTTTGGTTCTAGGACATGCCGGTTTCCTCACGATGTTTTCCTTCACCGTTTTTGAGAGCAGTGGTGATCGAATAAATTACACAAAGTAATGCGCCTCTGCCTGGGTTCGAACCCACGACTTACTGTTCGTAAGTCGGGGCCGCCACCACTGGGCCACCGCTGCTCTAGAATCGAGTACGTACTAATAATAAACTTGCGTTAATTTCTAGAGTCTGATTTATAAAATTCTTTTTGAATTTGATATCCTAATTCTTATCGAAGATATTATAGGCTTTGACTTTTAGTCGAGGGCAAAACTGTGAGGCACAGCTGGTTATACAGTTGCCATTAAACTAATCTTAGCTTTTAAATTAGTGACGTTATTTCCCTACCCTTTTTTTTATTATTTTTTTATTTATTTATTCAAAATCTGTACAACAAAAACATACAAAAAGTCTGCCAAACTGCAGGACAGTTTGTCGGCAGTTGTTCTCGTTTTACAATATGATAAAAATAACAATTTTTTATTGCAAACACATGTGCTTAAAAGTATTTCGTGCTTAAAAATATATTAAAAATAAAATAAAATACAAAGAAAGGTAAACAAGAAGAGGAAATTTTAGACCTATAGGTTTACGCCAGCAGATTAGGCGACACCAAACATCCAAATTTTTTCATTAACCCTCTTATTTGTGATAAAGTTGAAAAACCATCAAAGAAACTTGACAAATCGGAGCAGCCCGATGTGTCGGCGACAGTAAATGCAATTTTTGCTATGGACACAATGTGAGGTAGTGTTTTTTGAGAACATTTTTAAGTTGATCTTTAGATTTGACATCCGATATCAACTTTGCGGGCAGCTCATTCACTAACGTTGGTACGATATATTTTCTTGTGCGCTTACCAAAGTAGTTTGTGACGTTAGGAACAGCAAGCGTACCCGTAACAAAAATACACAGCCCTCTTAGCGAAAACCGCTATAAAATTACGTCACTTTCTGAAAAGTAATTATCGACGCGTCACAAATTAAACGCAAGTCAACTGATGTGATTGGCTGTCGAAATTTCATTTAAGCAGTTAATGCACGTTTCATAAAGGGAAATGCCCATTTATGGACCTGTTTTTCTTATCTATAATATAATAAATACTATTTAATAAATATACTAATTTAGTAACTTAAATATTACTATCATCAATTTGTGAGTAAAAGGGTATAAAAAACTTGTATTATAGCCCAATTTTTTTTATGATACTCAATTGTTTATGGCATTCTAATATTTCCGTTCGGTGGCCAGTCTCTACTACTCGGATCAAAGTACGGATAGTATGTATATCTTAATAAAAAGTTCACCGCGTTCTATCTGAAAAACGGTAATTATTAATTTATCTGTGTATGTCAATCCTAATGCCTATTAGTTGTTTCTTCTATGTGTATCTTTTGGCATAATTACCTCAGCAAATGGGCATTTCCCTTTGCCACATATATTATGCGATAATTTTCATCCTTGAAACTGGGCCACACGTTGAAACATGTGACACTTATTAATCTTGCATTTCCTGCTTTATGAATAATTTCACCCGCGTAGTTCCCGTTCCCGTGGGAATACGGGGATGAAAAGTAGCCTATGTCCATCGGGAATAGTGTAGCCTTCCACCAATACAATAATTTTTAAAATTGGATCATTAGTTCCGAAGATTACCCCCTACATACAAACTTACAAACTTACAAATTTTACCTCTTTATAATATTAGTATAGATAAAAAAGTTGACTTAATTGTGTGTCACGGACTCACGGTTTTATTATAATCTCTCACAGGGCAGTACAAGGGATCTTGCGCGAATTTATTAAAAATATAAAAACGGTTAAGCTGATTTTAAAGGCCGCCGGAAGCCCCAGGGTATTGTTGCTGCTGCATGAGCTTTTTTTATAAATTTTTAATGCTTGTAGCACCTTTAAGCACGGTTTTTATTTTTCTAAGTAGAACGACAAAAGAACTAAGTTGTTAGTAGTTGATACTGCGTTGTTTTGCCTTAATGGTATCGATGTTAGTGTACTAGGAATTTAGTAATTGGACGGAGCGGTGCATATAGGTACAACATGGAAAGAATGTTGAACGTATTATGGGACACATGTTGTCATATTCAAGATGGACGGAACATCGACACAGAAGAACTAGATTCGGACCCATAGATAAACATAATTACACACTATGTTCCCAAGTAGACAATTTACACGTACGACAATAAAACCAAAGTCTTAGTCTCTAGTGGAAGTTTTACACAATGACGATGTCGTAAATTAAAAATTAAGTCACTATATTCAGCAAATTACAATCTTACAACTGAACGTTTATTTGTAACCACTTCTCTTAGTAAAAGGGAAACGTGTTGCGTGTTGTGGCTGTATGAATTTTGTATGAGTTGATGACATGATTAGACGCTGTTGAAAGATATTCAACTACGAGTATATTACATACTAGCTTCTGCCCGCGACTTCGTACGCGGATCCTGTTGCTTATGCCAGAACGGGGTCGTCAAAATCGAAGATCTGAAACATCTGATGTCGAATTCTATAAGCCCGGGGACGGGAAATCAATGGGATGCGCGAGACGATTCAAGATGTTCCAGATTTTTTATTTTTGTTGGTCAACAGGAAATGCCATCAGACTTAACAACTTTTGCTAAGACGCCATTTCTATTATGTATATGTTATATTGTCTCTGGGCTTTGGAGTTCCCCTACAGGTGCTCCAGATCTTCAAATTTAGTCTCACAGCAGAAAACACTCTTCACGTGGAATAGTTTTTGCAATGGCACCATTTTTATATCTCTTTCACTTTAGGTGTTCCATTTTCCAAAATAAATTATAGCCTATAATATGTTGCGTGACGTTCACGATCAGCGGTCAGTCGCGCATCTCCTTCCCCCACTTATCTCTAGAGTCGATGCGTATATACGCTGAAAACTCAAGCGTCATGCTTTTTCCGTGAACGTCTCCAACTCGCGAGACAGTGCATGATGTTCACGATCAGCGGTCAGTCGCGCACATATTCTTCACTGGTCTCTAGAGACCTGGATGTAGATGCGTAAATACGCTGAGAATGCAGGCGTGCTTCGCGATCCCAAGAAGTTTCCACGGAGCGAGTTGCAGCCTCATGTTCTCGAACAGCATCAAGTCTCTCCTAACGCTCTTCGGTAGATTGTTGGGATCGGTCTTTAATCATTTAGCACCTTTGGAACATTGGGAAAAATTTGACCTCTTTTTAGGCATGGTTATAGTTTTATTGTGATGATACCTGATCAATTAAAATCTAAGTGGCTGCTCCCTTGCGTTACCGGGTAAGCTACCGTGTAACGAAGATAAATGGAAAAGGAAATTCAAATAACTCACACTCAAATAACATAAGCCCGAAGGCATACGATAAAAAAAATGAGAGTTTTAGCCAGTAGAGTCTAATTTTCAACGATATACCATCGTCATCGAAAATCAGTCCTAAACTGTTCCCGCCTTCACCGCGTAGTACCTCCTACTTATGTTATTTTATAATTATGCAATGAAATTAGTGATAGTTTTTATTTCTATATCAAATGTTTCTGATCTTCGATTTTTATAAGTCAACAGGAAATGCCTATCAGACCGAACAACTTTTGCTAAGACGTCATTCCTATTTGAGTTATGGTGTAGCTGGGCTCTTGGAGTTCCACAACAGGTGTTCCAGATCTTCGATATTTATACGTCAACAGCGAGTGCTCATAAGGCTGAACAACTCTTGCTAAGACGTCATTCCTATATAATTATGTTATAGTGTAGCTGGGCTCTTGAAGTTCCACATCAGGTGTTCCGGATCTTCAAATTTATTCTCTCAGCAGAAAATGCTCATAACGTGGAACAATTTTTGCTATGGTACCATTTTTGTATCTCCTATAGTTTAGCTGGTCTGTTGCGGTTCTGCATCAGGTGTTCCGGATCTTCAAATTTATTCTCTCAGCAGAAAATGCTCATCACGTGAACAATTTTTGCTACTGGACCATTTTTGTATCTCCTATAGTTTAGCTGGTCTGTTGCGGTTCTGCATCAGGTGTTCCAGTTTCCAAGATAAATTATAGCCTATGTGTTGCCCAGACTTAATATCTATACAACAAAAAAAAAATCATTCAAATCCGTCCAGTAGTTCCGAAGATTAGCCTGTGCAAACAAACAGACAAACAGACAAACAGACAAACAGACAAACAGACAAACAGACAAACAGACAAACAGACAAACAGACAAACAGACAGACTTTTTTTTTTGGATTCGTGCTCTATTACTGTTTCTAAACCCCCCTCAATTATTATTTTTTAAATATATTCAATGTACAGACACAGTTTTTTTACAGTCTTATTATATGTATAGATTATTGACGGTAATGAAGATTACAAATACGAGATGAAATTGTCTGAAATAGTAGGATTATTCGGACAGTTCTACCTATTAATATTATCAATGTAAAATTCTGTATTGGTTGTTTATTTTTAACCGACTTCAAAAAAAAGGAGGTGGTTCTCAATTCGTTTTTTTTTAGGGTTCAGTACTCCGTCTTTTATAGACCGATTTTCAAAATTCTTTGTTTTTAATTTGATAGGGTATACTAGCAAATTGGTCCCATTTGTCTCAAAACTCATATCTGATGAGGTATCCTCGAGGAATTGAGGGAACACCTCAAAAAATATATGTTCACACGTACCGATTTTTACATTTTTGGTAACCAATCAAGCATTTTCGTTTAGAAAGTATCATTTTGTGAAGAAAAACTGATGAAAAAGACATGCGACGGAACCCTTCAACGCATAACAGCAAATTATTCGCGATTGCTATAGTCAGATGTCTATGCAGAGTTTTTGTATTACCTTAACATAACATTACGCCCTTCTATTTTAAAAGGATCCCTGCAGAGAGGTACAGATTAATGTTTTAAAGAACTTCTTTGGCAATTGTTAACCGATTTCAATGATTCTTTGAAGTTTTAAAGACTTTCTTTACATACGAAGAAACAAAAAAAAACAAAATAAAAACATTGTACAAAAAAAAACAACCGACTTTTTGAAAAAACACTAACAGGTGAAAAATAACTCCAGTTTCGGAAGTCGGTGGCCAATAATGCACGAAACAAAACCACCAAAGCCACATACTTCCGAAACTGGAGTTATTTTTCACCTGTTAGTGTTTTTTCAAGAAGTCGGTTGTTTTTTATCTGTACATCTCTGCCAGGCCCCTTTTAAAATAAAAGGGCGTAATGTTATGTTATGGAAATACAAAACGGCGGAGTACTGAGATACCAAACCCTAAAAAAAATTAAAAAAAAATACAACTGAATTGAGAACCTCCTCCTTTTTTTGAATTAGGTTAATAAGCCTAATTGAAATAATCTGTTACGTTAATGTTTGCCCAGTAGGATGCAAGCAACTGCTGAACTTCTACACTGCAGTGCATAAATATTTGCTCTAATTACAGACCACAACTTTGGCAGGACGCCACAAGTTCTGGAAAAGCTGTCACTAAAACTACTGGTGACGTTGCACTAGCTGGTATGGTTAAGTGTTTCAATAATGCGATTTTCCGTTAGTTTACCAGCAGGTGGCGGTGGTGTGGTAGTTCGCAACTCGTTAGCGGCGCCTCCATATCGCGCGCTCCTTGTAAATTGCCTGTCCTCTTTAGTTTTCTTCAATTTTACTTTTCATGTATAAAATTTCTTGTGATGGTAGTTGCGTGGGCGTAATGAATATTTATTGCTGTTTTAAGTTCGATTTGAATTTTAATACGTGTAAGGGGAACTGATAGTGTTGTTACCCCTTCATCGTTCGTTACATCGGTCACAGAGAAAACATCACAAAATACATATGTTTGTTTAACGTTCGACGTAGGTAGATGGAACAATTGTTTTTCCTGCATTTTGATTTTAGTTACGAACAAAACTGCGTTAGTACATAAATGCATTATTGTTTGTAATTTGATTTTAGTTACCTACGCAACTGCATAATACCTATATGATTATAAATGTAATTGTTTGAGTTTTTCGATAAGGACTCTCAATAAGGACTGGTTTTAAAAATCCCTTGACAGAGGGAAGTGAAAAGAAAGCAGGGAGACGATTGCCCAGCTGGCTTATTCACAACCATTCGACTAGATTCCGTACCGAATCGAACGTCTAAGATGTCGAAGATGTCATCCAAACGCAATTCACAAATCCGAAACCGATTTTTTAGACAGTTCAAATTCGATAAGAAGACTCAAATCTTTCCGACAGCAGTTTGCTATCGGGAGCCATACCGACCAAAATTTAACGATTTATTTTTCATAAATCCAGGTTATTTCAGAGAAACATAAACACTGTAAACCTTTAAAACACTGCACTTTTACGTAAATGAAGTTTTATTATTGTATTGACCGTATTTCATTGATACTTTCGCATTTACATAAATTCAAAGTGTAATTATGTAGAACTACATAATTACACTTTGAATTACTTTATTCGTATAGTTGTACGTGTTATTGTTTGACAATAAGCAAATAGCAAGATTTGTGTATTGATATCAAATACTTACAGTCATTTAGCCTTTTTAAAGCAAAGTTATAATAAAAGAAATTTTAATCCATAGTTTTATTTCAAATAAAAACTTTTTCCACATTGCCAGACTGGCAATGCGGAAAAAGATTAAAAAGTAAAAAAGTCTGTCAAACTGGCAATGCCAGTTTGACAAACGGCTGTTTACAAAGCAAGTTTATTCGAAATAAAGTTTGTTTGATTAATAATAAAATGATTTTGTACCGTTTGCTGTCTATTAAATTACTAGCTGTATATTCTATAATTAAACGTATCGAAACATTCAAATAAACCAATTTTATTTACTACTTTAAATTTTCTACCACGCTGATCATTTACTACCATTTTGTAGCGTTCCCCATAAATACAATGATCAATCGTATAGAAAAAAAACGTATCCGTTCGGATCTGTGAATATCGTTTTGGCAGTTCTTCGGCTCGGAAATGAGATTGTCGAAAACGGTTCCTTACCGACACGGAAACCAATCGAACGGTTTAGAATAAGGCAGCGGCTGCCTTGCCTGCTATTCACAGATCCGAACGGATACGTTTTTTTTTCTATACGATTGATCATTGTATTTATGGGGAACGCTACAAAATGGTAGTAAATGATCAGCGTGGTAGAAAATTTAAAGTAGTAAATAAAATTGGTTTATTTGAATGTTTCGATCCGTATAATTATAGAATATACAGCTAGTAATATAATAGACAGCAAACGGTACAAAATGATTTTATTATTAATCAAACAAACTTTATTTTGAATAAACTTGCTTTGTAAACAGCCGTTTGTTAAACTGGCATTGCCAGTTTGACAGACTTTTTTACTTTTTAAACTTTTTCCGCATTGCCAGTCCGGCAGTGCGGAAAAAGTTTTTATTTGAAATAAAACTATGGATTAAAATTTCTTTTATTATAACTTTGCTTTAAAAAGGCTAAATGACTGTAAGTATTTGATATCAATACACAAATCTTGCTATTCGCTTATTGTCAAACAATAACACGTACAACTATACGAATAAAGTAATTCAAAGTGTAATTATGTAGTTCTACATAATTACACTTTGAATTTATGTAAATGCGAAAGTATCAATGAAATACGGTCAATACAATAATAAAACTTCATTTACTTAAAAGTGCAGTGTTTTAAAGGTTTACAGTGTTTATATTTCTCTGAAATAACCTGGATTTATGAAAAATAAATCGTTTAAATTTTGTTCGGTATGGCTCCCGATAGCAAACAGCTGTCGGAAAGATTTGAGTCTTCTTATCGAATTTGAACAGTCAAAAAAAATCGGTTTCGGATTTGTGAATGGCGTTTGGATGACATCTTCGACATCATAGACGTTCGATTCGGTACGGAATCTAGTCGAATGGTTGTGAATAAGCCAGCTGGAGTGGGAAAATCTAGGCTAGTAATCATGATTTTTGTTTTAGGTGCTTATTGAGCTATTTTATGTTTAATTAGTTTACGTGACTAGGTCCTGAAATCTCGGCACGAAGTACAATGACCTTACAACAAAGAGCCTGACCGTAACAGCGGCTACAACAGAAAGTAAACTTTATTATCATTACAACATTTATTACCTTTAATAACTGCAACAGTGAACGAATAATGATAGGCTGTTGTAACATTCACATTTATAACTAAATACAATGAACAGGCCCTTTTCCTCAATTTACACTCAAGATAAGATAAATAAGGAAGTTTCAAAATACAGCTACGTTTAGGAATAATTATTTAAATCACAGTGATTTAAATAGCCTTTAGGGAAATCCCAATTAGGTGGAATGAATTAGAGTGGGACGTATCTTTGGGTATTAGGAATCTATTTTAACCCTTATCATTTGCAGGATTTGTATAAGTACCTACAGAATGAAAGAGCCATCGCCACATACTTGTACCATTAGTTCTGTACATGATTCGTTGAAATTCCTACCACCAGCATTATTGAAATTTCTACCAGCATTGAAATTTCTATTTGGATTTTTATATTTTTTTCTGATGTTAATGCTGCTTAACTCTGTAGAGAACCATGAGACGAAATTCGCCCCTATATAGGGTGACTAGTAATTAGTGGCCGATACTTAAACATGTGAGTGTACTCATGGATACGAATAACTTTCCCATATAAACTTTTTATATACTCATTTACTTTCAATTACTTAATTCAAATTACGACAGTACTGCACAACGGGCGGTGGGGGTGGCGGGGGAGCATGTGACGCTACTACTACTAGTGATTTTGCCCTTCCCGAGGTCAGACTATCAGCTGATAGATCGTGCCGATTCTTGCCTACTATGATCGGTCGCTGGCGCGCGCGCGGGAATTATTTTACATACTATGATGTATAAGTAACTGATTCCGTGGGCTGAGGTCCTGGTGATCTGTAATACAGGTGCTTTGCGCCTACCTCAGACACCAGCTCTTCACATATTTAGAACTAAGATGTGAAATGTATCTAAAGTCTAACTGTTTATTTAATTATTTCAAATATTGTGAGGAGAAATAAAACAAATTATTATTATTATTAACTGCAAACAGGGTTTTTGTTATTTTATTGTGTTATAGCTAAGTTGTTGGGTATAAAAAAAAGTTTCTTTGGGAAAGTTTATTGAAATCATGAATACAGTCACGTGTTTAAATATCGGTCACTAATTACCAGTCACCCTATATAACCATATTATATTTTCACCTAACAAATTAATACTGACTGTGACTGGCCTGTTTGTGTAATGAGCCCGGTCATTTGTTCTGTGTCTGGGTTGTAATTTATCTATAATACTTATGTGTGTATTTATACTTATTTGTTTATCGTACATATTTATTATAATTGTCTAGTACTCACAAGCTCTGCTTGGGCTGGGGCTGCATTGTGTGAAGGTTGTGAAATATTTATTTATTTATCTAATAAGTCATTTTATTCGTTATAAATCCAATTGGTATGGACAGAAATTACGTTTAAACAAAGTAAAAAGTAACAAAAATTATTAGGACATACATACATACATAAACTCACGCCTTTTTCCCATAGGGGTAGGCAGAAACTACAGAGCGCCATATGCTACGATTCTTACAAACTTCCTTTGCTTCGTTTACATTCATACATGTTGTCATACACAAACATGTCATGTTGTAATTTTTAGGAATAACTTGGAAATAAGGGAAAGCCGACAAATATGACGTTCCCGTTCAGGAATGATGTACAGAACTTATGATGAGCAGTATGTGTTACGATGTCCCTTTTACTCTTTAGAGTAAGTACTTACTGAGTATTCTAATGACGGGCCTGTTGGTCTAGTAGTTAGTGACCCTGACTGCTATGCCGGAGGTCGTGGGTTCGATTCCCACCCAGGACAAATGTTTGTGTGATGAGCACGATCATTCGTACTGTGTCTGGGTGTAGTTTATCTATATTAAGTATGTATTTAGAAATATATAAGTATGTTTATCAGCTGTTTAGTACCCATAACACAAGCTCTCAAGCTTAGCTTGGGACTAAATGGCTCTGTGTGAAAAGTTGTGGAATATTTGTGGAATATTTATTTATTCAATAGATGGGGAAAGCTGGAAAGCCTGTTAAAATGATATAGGATTACTACAAACACGAACTATAAAATAAATCTGGTGAAAATTGCCTAAACTATAAATGGCTTGGAGCCCCAAAAAGTTTTTATTTTCACAGGGAGATAGGACTAGTTTGGCTTTTGTAACTTCTAAAAAATCGGTCCGATAGTTTCATGGGATAGTTTAGTAGTGACCTAGTTGCGTTGTCTTACTGGAAACAAAGTAACTTCCACTAGTGCTATTCTAGTGATTGGTTTTTCACATCGATTTTAGTGAACAGGGACGCTGAAATATAAATAAAACAGTGCAAGTCGGAGTTGCACATGAAGGGTTCTGTACCATAATAGAATATTACAGATAGAAGGCGCCTAAAAACTTGCTTCCTATGTTTTTTATTTGCTATTATAATCAAAATTTAAAGTAGGTAACTATACCTTTTGCATTTTAAAAGATAGATCCATTAATAATATAGAAATAATAAAGATTACTGTGCATTTGCGCAAAATTTCATTAGAATCAATCAAGCCGTTTTGGATGAGTTTGGGAACAAACCCTATGCCACGAGAATTTTATACATTAGATAAACAAAAAAATATTATAGCGGCAATAGTACTTACACATTTTGATAAAATGAATTAAGATTTTCGTCCTTTTGACATCGATCTGTAAATAATTAATAGTATATTTGTTTGAACGGTGCTCCCCAAACGATGTATACTTGTATCTTGGGTACCTGTCACTTGGTAGGTACATTTGTAACTGTCTACTAACTACGGGTCATGATACAGCCGGCTGACAGACAGCGGAGGCGTTCCGTTAGCACTCGTAGTAATCCCTAATAACAGACGAGTTACCCAGTTTTTAGAAGCAACAAATAGGTACACAGATTTGTCGCAGTGCTTTTATTTACTGATTGCTATGAGAAGTATCCGATGAATGGGGTTGATTAAATTTCTCTGCTGAAGGTTGAAAATCCGCGCAGCACTCGGGCTTTGAGTGCCCAAATGGAGCTTTTTCGACGAACGTTTCGCTCTGAAATATTGAGATTTTCACCATTTGTAGAAGTCAATTCATACAAAACTACTTCAGTTTATGAAAAGGCAAAGCTCAATACAGTTCAATAACAGCTTAAAGTTTTGCGGGTGAAGTTGATATGAAAGTTACCGAGTGCAGCTAGCAGAATGTATTAGTAAAGGTGACCATTTTTATTTTCTTAAATTTCTAAATCTTCGCTTAACTAACTAAACCTCGTGTCGTATAAGTTTGCCGCTCTGAAGTTGGCTACAATTGCCTGCACATTTAGGAAACGTCATGCTGAAACAGCGGTTTGGCTATGCGCATTGGAAAGGCTGATTTCAGAGTGGTAAACTTATGTGAAGGAAACTATTATGCTTTTGTTTTGGCAATCAAAACAGTTTTTTTTTTCAAATTGTGTAACATCACAAGAGACCTGAACGAATACATATTTACTTCAAGAGAATAAACGTAATATAAGACGGATAACACCTCGTCTGAAATCCTAGCTTGACTTTGCATCACCCAAAGGTTGATTGTTTGAAAATGCCTGTGCCCCGATGGCAGTAAGTCGCCTCGATACATTTGCGTGTTTAATTTAAGTATTAAATAAGTAAATAAGTAATAAAATGTGTAAATTATTCGATAGCAACACAGTCGTAGTAATTTCAAGAATAAGGACAAATACAATGTAATTTGAGTACTTCGTCGATGGAATTATTTTCATAACAGTGCAAAACGGCTATTCTCGTAATCCTTTTAAAACGTGGGAATTTAACATTCAAATCTACGACTATCTGTTCATCATACGCTTACAAGCATGGGGCGTACGTGTAATCACATCGCAACAAGAAAGTGAGTGCGGTGCTAATTACAAAAAATCTCACAAATTATCGTTGGAATGTAAATGAGTCGCTTCCTCATGGTCTCGGGTCCCATAGGATGGATAATGGCGCCTCTTGTTCAAATAGAAAATATTTGTGTGACCTTTAGTGCATAAGTTAAGTGGTGGTGGTGGTGGTCTTCATCGGGTGATTTTGTGGGTCTTTGGATCCATTGTTGTTTTATTTATTTTTTGGAATGATATTTGTATCTGTACTATTGAATATATTTGCGTTATCAAAAGTAAAAAAAAAACGTAATTTAATTTTTAAATATTTAGTTAAACTTAAATAACGAAAACAGCTGTTGGAGGCAGGGCCATGCTTGAGCGAGATCACGCGAACGTGAGCGAGAGATGCTGATTAATGAATACTACTATGTCATGAATAGCATGTACAACATTTCCAGGAATTGGGTGGCTTTTTGGGATATAAACAAACGCTAATAACTTTGCTGTTTATGAATGTTATTTATTGATACAAATATAAGTATAATGAGAACACCGTCTAGAATAAGCCGTTTCTGTATTTGTAGGTACTAATTAAAAATGAGTGGTGTAAAGATATAAAGTTTGTGAGGTTGTAGGGGGTAATCTCTGCATCTACAGAACCGATTTAAAAAAATATTTTGCCAATGAATACAACATTATTTGTGAGTGTCATAAGTTGTAATACATATTTTATTTTCAAAACTAAGATGGATTCACGGGATGTGAAAGTACAAAACGCGCGCAGACCAAGTTGCTAGGGAAGTGCTACTACCTATTCAATAAACGTGGGTGTTTTTATTTTATCACATTATCACAGAGGCTACTTTTTATCACTGTATTCCCACGGGAACGGGACCTACGCGGGTGAAATCGCGGGACGTCTACTAGTCATCAATACTTCATTATTAATCATTGCTGGACAATAAATTTAAAGCCGTTCATAGCCTTACTTTCTTCTACTGTTCTGTAACTGACCCCGGAGTTTGTAGATTAATTATGTACTTAGCGACCCACAAATTGCGATAAGTACTATTAAAGTACATCCTAAGCGATCCCCGAGGCGGAAGTCAGCATTTATTCCAAATTGGCTTAGTAGATAAAAAGGCATTATTAAAGGTTTATCGCAGATTATCCTTTTATAAATAACGTCTCCATGAAATTCAGACCGGTTATTTACTTATGAATGAAATTCCATTTAATCATCAGTCATAAAAGTTTATAAATAGTGTTTTGTTGGTTTGAGATTCTTTCCAACATAACCAGTTTTTTAATTATTATATACCTCTACACGTACGCATACGTCTATGACTACTGCATGTATAAATGTATAGGAAGTAAAGAAAATATTTAAGAATGGTAGGAAGTAGATGGCGTTCTGTACTTTCTGCCTGCGCCCAACCCCCAACGAAAATAGTGTGAGTTTATGTATGTATATACAAGAAAAAGATATAGGTAGTTCCGGTCATTAATTTGGATCATTAATTTGGGCAAATCTTCCTGTAAATACAACATTTCGGTAAAATAATAGGCCACAAGTTAGTGGTAAGAAACTCAGTATAAACTAGTCTCCTATGCTATCGAATCTCTGTATCGACAGATTTTTTTAGAGAGTAGCAGGAAAAGCGGTCTACAGCCCAAGTTCCATATCTACGTGATTCTGGACTACCAACATTTCAATTGTTTTCGTTTTGTTTTAATACAATAAATGACATGTTTAAACAGTGTTTATTTCCGCCAGTTTAAGGTGTTACCACTTATATGCGACCTGCTGTACCTACCTATAAGAAGAGCACAGAATAAAATAGCTTCTGAATAGATATTGTCCCATTACCAAGACTTGCCCAACGTACAGATATTACGTAGTGGTAAGCTATTGTAATATTTCCAGGGCTGGCCGCTAACTGGGATAAAAATTCAGTGCGAAGTGGGACAGCGGGATATATCAGAATTGCAAATTCGAATTCTAAGGAAACTTGAACAGTTTACTGCAGCGGCAAAGCGTGTAGGAAATTGTAAGCGCTTTTATACAGCCATAATGTCTGGAAGTTTCGTTGCAAAAGGGATAAAAAGGTACCTATTTGAACAACGTCAGTAAAAATAAACGCGCTGTATAAACAAATGCTGGGCGTTCTAACTGTCCAGAATATAATAGTTCGACTGATGGTCCGAATACCAATGTTGCATCACAGTCACGCAAAATAAGTCCTTTTCGATCAGACTAATTGTTTGTTGGTGTTTTCTATTTATCTGAACGAAGTTAGTTCATCGCGGTTTATCTCAACGGCAACTATAGCCACCGATGCGAAAGAAATTATATAGTGCGCAAATACAGGTGCACTCTCCCCTTCGTCAATCTCACCATCCGTTGGGACACCAATTCGATTCTGTAGATCAGGTGCAGGACCAAAAGCTTCACGGCCTCTTTGTGCACAGGGGTATCACATCACCAACTATCGATCTCCAGGCGACAAACTTCTTATGGCAAAATCCAACCCCGCAGAACTGCGATTCAACTTCAGAATCTCGAATCTAGAACCTAGAAACACAGTACCAACGGGGTGGCAAAGGGAAATGCCCAATGCTGGCCACGTTTTTCCCATCTACGTAATAAATACCAAAAATATTAATTTAGTAAGTAACTTAAATATTGTTATTGAGATTTAAATGCTATAGAGCGGGCATGTCAAGGAAATGTCATAGAAAAACTTTGATCCCATGTCTCAGTAACGCCATCTAGAATAATATAGGAATTTAGGAGCGACAGTGAAGCGTACTAAAACCTCATGGACTTGTGTACACCAGGACACTAGTATTGAATGAAAATTTTGTTCGTGTTATCCCGTCTATGGTATGTATTCAATGTCTTTGGCTATTACCAATTTGTAATGAGTACAAAGGTTATTAAAAGCCGATTTTGACTCAGTTGTTTGCATTCTAATATTTCGGCTCGGTGTTCAGTAATATAAAATGATAGTATACTTACCGATACCGTCGATACCCTTGCGCCATCCCATCATCCTAGTAGGGGAGGCAGGGGCTGCAAGTGCCGATTTTCCAATAACATCGAGTTTCATTATGAAAATGATAGGATGAATTTTTGGTATGTGGCTATATCAAAGAGTTGTCTATCGGTTTTGTGTTATTATAGTAATTTGGGCCAATATCTCTGTAGTTATTTTTTTACAGATTTTTTTTTGACAAATTTCGGAGGGGAACTTTCAGCCCCGCTTTGGGGTGAGTTGTTCCACCCGTGAGGCATATTGTTCCCCTTAGATTATGAAAATATAATGTGAGAATAAAATGGGTTTTTGTAAATTAAACAATCATTAAATTATGTTTCATATCATAATTTCTCTCAGATGCATAACTGAACTTTAAAAATAACAAAAAAAGCTGAAACCTCCAAATAACCGTTTCTTTTAAATTTTAAGTCATATTTTTGACACTCATCAAGTCAGAAATTTTATAAGATACAAAACAAATTTTAAAAAAATAACTTAATTGGTAATCTGCAGATATTTTTTTTATCATATTAACTAACAATTGAGATCTATCAACTTACAAATAGGTATAATCGACTTATGAAGATCAATCATCAGTCTTCTATTCTTATTGGTTTTTAATCAGTCATTGGTAATAATTATAATTAAAATGTAGTCCACTAGCGGTTTCTCCTGTTCCACAGTAAATACTGGAAAGGATCTTTACCGGCTTTCAATTTATTAATAAATCGACGTAGCGTCACGTGTTAAATTTCCAGTTCTCTGGCAACTATTTTACTTTTTTCCCACATCAATGTCAGCATTTGCAGCTTGACGCAGATATGTTTTGGAGGTTTTCCCTCTATCGGACTTCCGTTTGTAGGTACGCATCCTAAAAAAAAATAAGTCTTAAAAATTATAGGTAACACTGAAGGTTCGTTAGGGTAAGTTGTTCCGCGGAACAAGCAGCCCCTCCGGGAGGGAACATCCAACCCCAAATTTCATTTTTTACAAATACTGCCAAACCGCCAATTCAGTAGAATAAATTCATAAAAACATTTGAATTACAAGACATCTTACTAATGTCACTACAAAATAGGATAGAGACCAAAAAGTTTAAACACGAAAAAATTTACTCACATGGTGTTTTACGAGCTCCGTGCACACCGCCACTCAGCCGCCGGCGCTGGAGTAACTAAGATAGCCGCCGGCGCAGCGCGTCACCTGATGCTCAAATGGCACACTTCATACGTATTGCTATCTCTTTTCTTTAGAAAGTTATTGCCATCGGAACAACTTACCCCGGGAACTTGCAGCCCCGTCCTCCCCTACGTCGGGTTGTGCTGGTGCGGCTGCTGCAGGTACTGAAAACTTCAAACGGCGAAAATATAACAACCTTATCGGAAGTTATATATTTGAACCGTTTGGGGTTGAAACACCCGGGCAATGGGGTCTGAATGCCCATATAGTTTTCCGTGACATCGCCAAGCGGTTGATCGACTCTTCGCGTGACCAGAAGGCTGGCCTTTATTTAGGTCAGAGAATCAGGATTGTCATTCAACGTGGCAATGCGGTCAGTCTTTCGAGCACGTTTCCCGTTGAGAGCGATGCGGATCAACTTTTTGATGCCATATAATTATTTTGCTTTTCTTTTAGTTTTTATTAAGTATGTAATAAATGTATTGTATATTTAGTATACTCGTAATAGTAAGACCGATTTTCCTTTATCTAAGATGTCACTCCTAATTATTCCTAATGCCTATAATTTTGTTTCTTCCATATTGTGCATCACTTGGCCAAAGTTTTCTCAACTGGAATATCTCTTTGTTTATTTACTTAGTCTAGTTTATTTGTTATATCTGAGCCCACAATAACTATTTCTCAACATGCGCTGAATTAATTAAAACCACACAAGTTGCACTTACATTCAGAGAATTCCAAGTGCGTTTTGGACTGAATACGATCAAATTAGCGAATGAATGGGCACTGGACAAATTGTGTTCGGAATAAGGCCAGGGTTCCGTATAAGGTGATCCTGCAGCTGATAGGTTTATGGAGTATTCGAATGTGAAATATTACGCACATAACTGTTGCAACTATTCTATTGTTTTGGGGTGCTGTTGGCCGTAAGATTTCTCACTATTCTGCTTATTTTGTTGGTTAAAGCTATAATAAAGAAGTGCGGTAGAGCGGTTGGATTCAAATGACCAATAGCCAGGTTTTTCGCTATTTTGGCCAACTGTATGTCCAATTGTCCAACTGGACATAGGCTGCGTTTATTGGTCAAAGCGTGAGGCCGACTTCAAGCCGAACATGGTGGATTATTGTAATCTTTACTAATACGAGTATTATAAAGAGAAAAAAAATGATTATTTTTTTGCATCGAATATGCTTTGAAACTACTGAACCTATTTAAAAATTCTTTCACCGTTGGGAAGCTTCACAATCCCCGGGTGACATAGGCTACTTTTTATCCCTGTATTCCTACAGGAACGGGGACTACGCGGGTGAATCCGCGCGATCTCTGCTAGTTCATATTAAAACCGACGACATCGTTCGCATCTTATCGCGAACATCAAAAGTGGTTGAGTAGGAAATACGTAGGTTGTAAATGGTTACCAGGTTTTCTTTTTCTCTTTGATCACTTTGCGTGTATTCCCGTGAAGGGAAGGGATCCTGTTTGGCGAGTAGGTACCTAACATAGAAAGTTCATTTAATGGAGAAATTCCTTTAGGCACCGCCTTCGTACACCCCCGCATCCTGTGGCTGACTCGTGTTTTGATTTGTAAAGCTAGACAAGGCTTAGGTTAATTAAGTACCATTTCTTACTATTGAAAGTTTAGTAATCCTAAAAACAGCATGAGACGATTCGAATTTCGAATGAGAATACTAGTTTTTTGCGTAGCTATGTCGTGTTAACCCAGGGCATGGATTGGGTTATATGAGCTAGCTACTTTAACAACAAAATTTTATTCAAATTCGTTTTAAGCCGTTATATTGCGAAGGAGATACACACATATGTTACCAAAGACTTTCTGAAATAAAATTATGAAATGATCTGTATAGTTATATCGAACAATAAGTTTACTGTGTTAATAAGCGAAGAGGTCATGGTAATGTGGTCGGTGTGGTATCCGACTACTCCGAGAAAAGACACCGAAACAAACTCAGGGGTTACAGTTCAGATATTGTCTTGCTCGGTCAGAATAATCATGTGAGGGTTACGCAGATTAAATGTCTGAGATGGTCTTTTTAAATGTCGGATTTACAATATAAGTGAGATTTAAAAAATTTACCTATCTACGTTACTGCAAATTGCACGAGTACCTATAGTGTATTCTCATACATAAAAGTGCTTTTAAGACATGGCAGCAGTCGTATAAATCTTAATTGTCAGATATTTTACTATGTAAGTTTCACGAGAAACCCTCCGTAAGGCTTTTATAGTGTTACTTAACTGAGATTCAGTTCGGCTTGTCAGCAATATTTTCTTATATCAGAGTTGCCGCCATCTTACTTTATCTTGATGCTCGTTTCGCTGCGATGTTACAAAGTCTGCTCTGTTAAACTTCATGGAGCTATGAACTTTACAGCATCATTTGAAATCATCTGTAAGAATGAAGCTGTATCATAATGATTACTTTGTTGGAAGATTTCCTACTTACTTTGTTGAATTTTGGGATTAGAACTTAGAACGAAGAAGTTAGAACTTCAAACAAAATCTGCAGCGTGTACGCATATTGGTCACAGCGAATTCGAAAAAATACCGTGAACTCATACAGGCATATAACTACTGCCTTTGAGTATTTGTGTTTTTGCTTGTGTTTTTACCATAGACTATTATATCTATAGTTTTACTGACCACCTCAGCGAACAATTGAAACAAGTTGTCATAATGTGATTAATAATTTGAAAAACAAACACTGTTCCATATTTAGAATAGGAAAGGAACATTCTGTCCACCCCGGTGGCTGACAGCGGTGTATTTAATGATCTATCTACAAGAAGTTAATGCTTTATAGTAGAACAAGAGCCCGTATCTGACAGCTAGTGCTTACGAATATCATCCTATCGACTATGTCAATATAATTTTATACTTAGGTACCTAAGCGTAGGTACGCATAATCACAAAACAAGCTATGAAGTCACATGCTTCACAATGTACCTAAGGTGCATGCAACTATTTTCACTAAATCTGTTTCACTTGATCTGTTTAGTGTTGGCTTGGGAATTAGGAGCACCACGAATGAACACCCCGCAATATGTTCCATGACCTGTACCAATCTTAAAAGTAACGTAGCACCACAAACGGTGCTTATTTAGCATTTTTTTGGCGTACCTATTTGTAGAATTTAGCGCCGATCTGGTTTAGCGTTAATTCTGGGTTGGTTGATATTGGTTGATTAGTTTAAGATCACTGGTTAAATTATACGAAATTATTTGGTTTAAAAGTTATATTGAAATTGGTTATAAATGGTATATTTAGGCTAAATTAGCACTAAGATGGTTTGACGTGGTTTTGGTGGAGTTACGCGATTGGTGTCCGCACATACACTCACTCGGTAATACTTGCGACACATGCATTTATGGAAATGCACGGAGGCAAAAGCGCTGAGCTGTTCGGTTGCAAATATTGTTCCGAACATATTCCCGAGCACAAGATGAGATTAAAAGATAAATTGATCAAATCATCTTAGTTTACATGTAAAATAAGAGTTAAGTCTAATAATATAATGGTAAACAAAGTAAAAAATATATTTCTATTAAAATTACTCTACACTAATGTATCGTCTACTGTACGCACACAATCTTTTCGCACTTTAGGCAACGTAGCCCTTTCCTTTTTTCCCGCACTACGCATAGCACTGGGCCACCGCCTGGCGAAATATGCACTTAAGCCTATGTGTTCACTTTCACTTTGCTGACGGCCAGCAATACTCTGCTTTCGCGGTTTCACATCACTTTGCACTGTGGTTGACTCCGATGTGGTTGCCACAGACTCTTGTCTGTGGTGACGCTCCGCGCGACTGGCCGTAGAATACGAGCAGCATCTCACTTTTGTCCAGGCCCAGACTACTGCCGCGCACAGGACAACTCCCAGCAGTATGTAGACGACGGTGTACTGGTGAATGTCATGGACTGATATGTTGTCGACCTCTGCTTTGGTGGATTTTAGATTTTTTATTTGTTCTCCAAGAATAAATAGAGATCTATTTAGACTCATGTCTTCTGGTAGCTCAATTTCAGTTGGTATTTTGACGTTCACGATATGATTTATTTGGTCTAGCTCTGGTACGACCAATTTTGGTGAAAATATTAATTGGTTGGATTGGTGTTGTAAGGAGTACAATGTAAAATCTTTACTTTTAACAAAGCATTTCTGAGTCATGCTAATGATCCCTGCTTGAGTCAGCTGACGAACTGTTACTTGATCGTCACATATGATTTTAATTGTATATGTGTCACAGCAAAAATAGAGGTATTGTGATGTAGAGTGTAATTCTACCCATTTGTTTTTGCACACTCTTCTTTCTGTCTTGCACCTTTGGTTTATTGGGCTTGTTTCACAAAAGTTTTGGTCATTTTCCAGGTTCAGTATTGGTTTAAAGAGCTCACACATGAGGGATTTCCTTTGATACAAGCATGTGTCAAGTTCATGTCTGGTGGGTACAAGATAAGCATCCTTTTTTAGGTTCACTGCGACGTACTCTGATATTGGTATTATGCTGGTCATACTGTAATTGGTTTGACGCGGAATTGGTATGATCCTGAATAATTGAAAAGTTTCCCGTGCTATGAGTGGGAATGTAATTTCGAAAATAATATATTTTTCTGTGACCCGCGCCTTTGTTCTAAGCAGCTTGTAAATATGCTGAAGGTCTGTCTCTATGTTTGCTATTGGCAGGCTTAAATCTTGAGGCATTTGGCCATAGATAATTTGTAGCTCTCGTTTGAGCTGCGCTGGTGTGAGTAGATGCAGACTGATTTGGCCGTGGTAAATCTCCGATATTGTATCTATCAAAGTGCTCTGTATCTGTTTCAAGTTTTGCATCATATTAATGGTAGCTATAGAGACTAATGTGAAGTCTTGTTGTGTGGTTATCACATCAATTTCTTTTTGCAGTCCACTGTTGACCTTGTCCAAGGCGTTTAAATGTTTGTTTATGGTTTTGTGTTGTTTCGCTATTATATCTTCAGTTCTTTGCAGTACATTGTGTTCCGCTTCGACGATAGATGTCAAGTTTTTCCATAACTGACCTTGATGGTGTTGGTTTACGTGTATAAGTTCAATGTCCTGTCTGTATTTTTCTGCGAAATTTTCGTCTAATACCCCGAACAATGAGTTTGCAATTGAGCCGACAGCGTTGATAAGGCCGCGTCGTGTTCGTGAGCGCTCGCCGTAATGCTGGCTAAGCAACAGCTGGTCGTAGTATTGCAGTTCATTGTAATCGTGACGTATTTGTTGGAGTATCATATGACAGTGGCTGGATTCTATAATTGTTTCGCATGTTTTATCGAGATAGCTTGTAAAGTCTTGAATAGCTTTATCTCCTTGCCAGTACGGGGACATATTGTAGTATGTTACTAATTTCCACTTATCCCGAATCAATTGTACTTTCCCCACAGCGTCAAAGTACAAAGTTTTACTAGTGTCAAATGGCGTAATATTATATAATGCTGTTGTAGGCAGTATTATACTTAAGAAGAATAATAAAGCTAGTGCAAGGTTTGCGATCTTGGGATAAGTCTTGTATGTTTTGGTTTTTGGTTGCAAGTGGTTACGTGGTTTATTTTCTGGCCTTATCGGTTGTACTGGTTCTTTACCTTCTGGTTTTTCTGGTATGATTGCTTCTTCCTGTTTTATTGGTAAAACTGATAGTTTAACTACAGGGCGCTTCATGTAGCCGTTTTTGGTTTTCAGAGTCACTACTCTGACGAGTTCGTCTCTTCCTGGATGTACTTCCGTCACACGGCCCATTGGCCATTTCCCTGCTGGTAAATTGTCGTCATGTATCATTACTAGATCGCCTACTTTGACGTTCTTTTGGTATTTTAACCATTTATTTCTGGTTGATAGCTGAGTTAAGTACTCTACCTTCCATCTCTTCCATAAATCTTCAAATAGTTTTGACACTAGATGCCATCTAGTTCTGGCGTCATTAGCTGTTTCGATGATGGTCAAACCTGGTCGTGCTGATAGGAAATGGGCTGGTGAAAGGTAATTTAAATCTTCTGAGTCTTCTGATAACGCACAAAGTGGTCGTGAATTCAAGCAGGCTTCTAGTTTTGACAACAGGGTGATATATTCTTCAAATGTAAGTTTTTGTTGTCCAATCACGCGTTTGAGGTGGTGCTTGAGACTTCGCACGGCTCTTTCCCAAAGTCCTCCCGCCTGAGGCCAAGAAGGTGCGTTGAAATGCCATTCGATTTCTAATTCTGTTATCTCTTTATAAAATGACTTATTGAAAATATTTTGAAGATGGTCGTATTCTTCTTGCAGAATTCTGTTGGCTCCAACGAAATTGGTTCCGTTGTCGCTATAAATGTGACGTGGAGCTCCGCGTCGTGCTGCCATTCTGGTTATAGCGGCTATCATAGCTGAGCTAGTTAAGTCGGAAACTAGTTCTAGATGCACAGCTTTCGTCACCATACATATGAAAAGCGCTATGTAACCTTTGGTAGTTTTTATGCCTCGTCCTTTGTTTGCTTTCACATCCACAAAGCCTGTGTAATCGACGCCGCAATGGTAGAAAGCGCTTTCAGGGTTTACTCTGTATGCTGGTAGATCTCCCATGAGCTGATACTGTTGTATGGGCTCTTGCTTCTTGCATGTAACACACTGACGTATGACTTTCTGTTATGTTTGTGTAACAATAAAACGACTAAGTGGCTTCCAAGCTAGTTTATTACTGGTGTAATGACGAGGACGCGCGCGCGCCGTGGGCCGTGCACCGCGCGCTATACATATACATATGCATGCATACATCTCATTCCTCCACCATTACTCGTTAAATACTCTAGAACAATAAACAATACATAGGTACATTAAGGTAAACTTAAAAGAACTTTTTATAACATACTTGTTTTCTTTCCCTAACTGACCGACCGAGTCCGGACGTCCCACTGTCCGGTTCTATTTGTTTGTCACAACTAGATACCGCATCAGATCGTTCGGGCTCGGTTAGGGAATGCAATCTCGTACGAGATTTCCGCCTAGCGAGATCTCGCGAGACTCAAAACCCAGTCTCGCGAGATCTCGCAAATTACGGGATCTCGCGAGATTGGGAGAATCGCAATTAAAACATATGCAAATGCTTGTTTTAAGAACTAGTAATTGACATGATATGTAATTAAATAGAAACTGCGTTACTTAGTTATAAAAATAATGTAAGTTTTATTTTAAAAATCAACAGAGTACTTTTAATTTGTCTCTAACTCTAATAGGTAACATTTGTTTATGTCTATAATTATTATACCTACTGTAGCTAATCAGTTCAAATTCTTACAATATTGGTGACATAACAATAATTATCTATATTTACGAGTAGTCTTTTGTAAATTATTACTTTAGTTTCAATAATTAAGAGTAATAGGAACATTACTTCTGGTAAATAAATACAACAAAACAAAAACTTAACTTCACAAGTTCTTAAATAAATGTTGTGAGATCGTATTAATCAAATAAAAGAAGTTTAAAGTAGAAGTCAGATGAAGTTATCAAGGTACGGAAAGGCAAGTTAGTTTCTCTGAACATGGCTTCTCAAAAATCACATCATGTCGAGAGTATCATCTGACAGACGACTTCTGATTTTGCAGGGTATTTGGCATGCAAAATCAGAAGTCGTCTGTCAGATGCGCCAGGCGAGGCCGCACGGCCGGCCAGGATTCAGTTCGCGCGCAGCCGCGCTATGAAATACACATCGTCACGCTGCATTTGTCGATCTCGTTATCTCGCGAGATCTCGTACGAAATTTGACGAGATTCAATCTCGTAAAATATGGCCGAGATCTCGCGAGATCGGGATCTCGGCGAGACGAGATTGCATTCCCTAGGCTCGGTACTTATAATTTCCTTTAACCCATCCCCCGCAACAACATCCGCCCCTTCTTTTACTTCGTCTGTGGGAATGTAATCTTCACTTTGCAGTTCAATTGTTGGCTGCGTGGGTGATGGTGGGCATGTTGGTGCGGCTGATGAGTCATTGGTAGGTAAACTTAACATTGTCTGCTGCTGCTGGGACTCCGTGCATTCAGTAGTCTCAGCTGGCAAATATTCATCGCAACAATTATCCCTAGTTTTTATATTTACATTTCCTTTTTGCTTACTTATTTGATCAAGGTGTCTTTTACATATAATTTTTAATTTTACAATGTACACTTCAAAAAGTCTTATTCCTAATTTCCTTATTATTTTTCCCAATTCCCATTGCTCTTTCCTTCCTGAATACCACTTACACCATATAACTTCACCCACCTGAAAATTTCTACTTGGTTTTAATTTTACTTCTTCGTCACTTATGTTAACATTTTTACATGGTAAAATTACATCTAGCCTTGATCGTAAATTTCTGCCAAACATTAACACGGCTGGGGTAATTCCCGTAGAACAATGTGCGGTGTTTCGATATTCAAACAAGAAACTTAGTAATTTTTCGTGTATTTCACGTTGTGAGATACTATTGTTATTTACAATACATTTTAACATTTTTTTACAAGTTTTTACCGAATTTTCCGCTTGACCATTACTAGCAGGATGATAAATAGGAGAAGTTAAATGCTTAATACCGTTATTAATACAAAACTGATGAAATTCAGTGGATCTAATTTTTGCGTCGTTATCTGAAACTATAACGTTTGGTATTCCAAATGTTGAAAATATGCCCTTCAATTTCACAATCAATGCACTTGTGGATGTACCGTTGTTCATATGAATACATTCCAGCCATTTACTAAACGCGTCAATCACTACCAAATAAACGTTCTGGCCTAAACTCATGTAATCTATGTGGATACGATACCACGGCTGAGAAGGGCGAGGCCAAGGCGCGGGATCGGCGCGGGGGGGTGCGTTTCGGACTTGCGTGCACTCATTACAATTACCTATCCATCGCTCGATATCTTTATCAATACCCGGCCACCACATTTTACTGCGGCCGGCACTTTTGGTTTTTACAATGCCAAAATGAGCCGAGTGTAGCTCTTTTAACATGCAGTCCCTGTATATCATTGGAATTACAATTCTATGTCCTCTAAACAGACACCCGTCATTCATTTCCAAATCCGTTTTACAGTAAAAATAAGGCAACACGGATGGGCATGCAATTTTACGTGGCCAACCATGACTCATATATTTGACCACGGTGGCTAGAACTGTATCGAGTTTAGTGGCTTGCTTGATATCATCGAACGAAACCGGTTTCGTAGTACCATCAAGAAATAGAAATGGAATATCTTTGTTCTCCTCTTCCCCTTTACTGACATTTTGTGACTGAGGTAATGGCGCTCTAGAAAAATAATCTGCTACTAAATTATTTTTAGCAGTAATGTATTGTACTACATAGTTATATGCGGACAATATAATTGCGTATCGTTGTAGTCTTAGCGCCGCCGTTACAGACACGCCATTTTTCTTCCCAAATATGGATAGAAGGGGTCTGTGGTCTGTTTTAAGAATGAATGGCTCCTGCCTACCGTAAAGATATTGGTGGAAATGCTTAACACCAAATATGATTGCCGTTGCCTCTTTCTGGATCTGGCTATATACCTTCTCACTAACTGATAACGACCTAGAAGCAAAGGCAATTGGACGCTCGCATCCATTATTATCAACATGTGAAAGAACCGCACCTAAACCCGAGGGCCCTGCGTCCACAGTAAGTACCAATGGTAATGATGGATCAAAATGTGCTAACAGACGGTCAGAGGCTAACTCCTTCTTTACTTTGTCAAACGCATTTTGTTGACAGTCACCCCAATGCCATGTTACGCCTGCACGCAGCAGTGTGTGTAAGGGGTTTAATAACGTAGAAGCGTTCGGAACGAAATTACGATAATAATTAACGACGCCCAAGAACCTTTTGGTTTCAAGGACATTTGTAGGACGTGGCGCTTTTAGTATCGCATCTACCTTTTTGGGACACGTTCTAAGCCCATTTTTGTCTATTACGTACCCCAGGTACGTGACACTGTCCTGGAAGAAAGCACACTTGTCCTTTTGCAAACGTAATCCCGCGTCCTGCATCCTTTTTAGAATTTCCTTCATCCTACACAAATGCAATTCACGAGTGGGAGCAGTACAACAGACGTCGTCTAACCAACAAGTCACACCCTCTATACCCGCTAGCAACGTCTCCATAGCCCGTTGAAAAATGGCTGGCGCATTGGCCAGACCGTAAACTAGGCGGGTATATTTAAATAGTCCTTTAGGAGTATTTATTGTAGTGAGATCCTGTGACGAACTACACAATTTGAATTGATTATAGGCATTACTCAAATCCAATTTAGAATATTGCAGCCCACCCCCAATTTTCGCAAATACCTCCTCAATACGCGGCAATGGGTATTTATCAATTTTTAGAATTTTATTTAGTGTGCATGAAAAATCCCCAGCTATCTTTACTTGTCCATCCGCTTTTAATACAGGTACAATCGGTGTTGCGTACTCTGAAAAGTTTACGGGTACTAAAATACCTAAACCCACGAGTCTGGTCAGCTCATCTTCAACTTTATTTTTAAGGGCGAAAGGAATAGAACGCGGCTTAAAAAATATAGGCCTTGCCCCCTCTTTGACTTGAAATTTTATTTCGAACTTATTAAAACATCCAAGTTCGTCCTTCCAAAGGTCAGGAAAGTCATTTAACAGCTGCTGTATCTCCCCTGTACATTGATTGTGAACATTGATTTTATTTACATAAGTTGATGAAAAATATATTTTAAACTTAGTCATGAAGTCACGGCCTAGTAGCGGTGGTCCGCCATTTTGAATTACAAAAAACTTGATGTTCCGGCACGTGTTAAAATATGTAACTGCACAAATGAAGTAGCCTTTCGGAATAATTTTATGCCCATTGTACAAACACATTCTCAAGTCAGTTTTAATTAAATTATAGTTTTTAAAATGTTGTAGATATAACTTTTCTGAAATTACACTAGTACCTGAACCAGAATCTAACTCCATATCGAATCGTAATTTATTTATCTCTATTGAAATAATAATGGGATCATTATTAACATACCGCATATTGAATAGGTCGCATTCTTTACATTTGTGCGACTGTACATCACTAACTAGGTGATGCAATTTCGATTTTTCACTGTTACACATTTTTTTTAAATGTCCTTTTTCACCACATTTTTGGCAAACATAGTTTTTAAACCGGCACTTCACTGATTCGTGGTTTTTAAAACCACACACTGAACAACGCACACTGTTAACCGTTCCACGTGCAGTCGAAGTAGTAGCCGCTGATGAATCTCGCCGTTCGCGAGCCTGCCCAACCTTGTAGATAGGTTCTTCCTTCACCGTCGTCGCTCCTGGGCCGCCATCCACCAATACTTGGGTGCGAGCGCCACGTGCGCATGCCGCCTGTTGAGCCACTTCCACTGCTTTTGCAAAGGTTAAAGTTGCCGAGTCCTTCTCAAATAAACGATCCCGTTCGCGCCCTTCTCTTAGGCCTAAAATGAACTTATCTCGTAACAAAGTGTCCAGTAACTCCTCGCCGAATTCGCAATATACGGCGAGTCCTCTCAAACGCGCCGCCCAGTCTTCGATACTTTCGCCTTCCGATATAACCGCGTCATAAAACTTGGCTCTGTCTACGAAAGTCGACCTTTTGGGTTTGAAATGTCCGTTGAGCTTCGACACTATGTCTTCGAAGGACACAGTACCCAGTTCCTTGGGATGAACCAGGTTCCTCGCCAGACGATATGTTTCATCCGACAAATGCGTGAGTAATAAAGACGCTTTGTCTTCCCCTGTCGTTTTGTTTAGCTTCATAAACTGGTTTAGCTTCCCAAAAAATATTTGCCATTCTTGATTTTTATGGTCAAATACATTTAGTGATCCAATAAAACTCATTTTATGCAGCTACTGAGACACACGTGACCACGCGGGTAACAATTATTCTCGTCGCCAATGTTATGTTTGTGTAACAATAAAACGACTAAGTGGCTTCCAAGCTAGTTTATTACTGGTGTAATGACGAGGACGCGCGCGCGCCGTGGGCCGTGCACCGCGCGCTATACATATACATATGCATGCATACATCTCACTTTCTTTGTAGCTGAATATCCGCTGATAATCCAATAATTTTGTCGAATATTTGACAAAGTGAGGCGTGCCCCACCGTGGTAGGTTAGCTCATGAGCGTATTGAATTATTAGCGAGGTAATTCGATGGTTTTGTGGTAATATAATTGGGTGTTTCATTTCTGAGCTTATTTGGGCGTTTCGTAATCTGCCTCCTACTCGCAGGATACCGTCTTGGTCTATGATAGGGTGAAGTGGTAAAAGTTTACTTTTTGAATGCACTTTTCCATTCTTAAGTAAACAACTGACGTCACTGGCGAACTCCATATGTTGCACAGTTTTAATAATCAGCAGTTTTGCGCGACGGAGCTCATGTAATGTGAGATAAGGTTGACGGCCTGCTTTTGCAGTCGTCAGCCGTAGTATCCATGCAAAAATGCGCACGATTTTTACGAAGGAATTTAATTTGTTTAACAAATGGTGGGTTATGGTTGGTATGGTCATGGTTGTGTTCTGGTGATTTTGCACAACTACTGCGTTAGACTGTCTTATCTCTAAACTGGTTTCATAGGTAATTTGAGATATGTCATGGTTTTTAAATGATTGAATCCATGATGGCCCTTGCCACCAGAGATAATGGTTTTTTAATTGTTTGGTTTTCAATCCACGGCTGGCACAGTCTGCGGGATTTTCAATGGTTTTGACATAACTCCATTTTTCTTTTGGTATTATTTTGGTAATAGCTTTCACGCGGTTTGAGACGAATGGTTTCCATCTCGCTGGATCTCCTTGAATCCATCCTAACACTGCTGTTGAATCGCTCCAGCAATATATTTCTTGTTTATAAGACTTTAGGCAAGTTTGCACTTTTTGCATCAGCTGTGATAATAGTTGGGCACCCATTAACTCCAACCTTGGTATAGATATGTCTTTACTGACAGGCACTAATCTGGCTTTTCCTGCGACCAGTGTTACCTCATTAGAGTTATTTTCATTGCTGACTTTGCAATATATCACGGCGGCATACGCCTTGTTTGAGGCATCACAAAATCCGTGTAGTTGCAAGTTATGGTTTTCCTTTATTCCAAGCCATCGTTTTACTTCTATGGTATTAATATCTTTTAATTCTCCCCTTAAGTTCAGCCACTTGTGATTGATATCTTCTGGTAGTGCGTCATCCCAGTTAAGATTTGATGACCACACACTTTGAAATAACATCTTCATGGTTATAGTTAATGGTGTGAGCCAGCCTAATGGGTCAAATATTTTTGATATGTCGGAGAGAAGTGACCTTTTGGTTGGTTTTGGTAATAAAACTGGCTCCAGTTTTGAGTCAAAGATGAATTTGTCCTGTTGCGGGTTCCATCCAAGCCCTAATGTTTTTGTTGCGTCCGACTGTTTGAACTCGTAGATTTGCTGGTTCCACAAATCTTTTTCTAAGTCAGCGAGTAATTTTGGTTCGTTTGTAGCCCATTTTCGTAGATTAAACCCACCCTTACTGAGTAGCTTAATTAGGTCTGTTTGTAACTGTTTTGCTTCGTCCATTAAATTTGCTCCACCACAGTAGTCATCCATGTAGAAACACTCTTCTAACGCTTTTGCTGCCGCTGGGAAATTTGGTTTTTCCTCGGCAGCAAGTTGTTTTAAGCACATCATAGCCAAAAATGGTGCAGGCTTTGTGCCATAAGTTATGGTTGTTAGTTGATATGTCTGGATGGGTTGGTAAGGTGAGTCCCTCCACAATATCTTCTGGTACGGCTGATCTTCAGGATGTACCATTATTTGTCGGTACATTTTCTCGATATCTGCAGTGTATACGAACTGATACTGTCTCCATTTCAGAATTAGCTCCTGTAGATCTTGTTGTAGGTTAGGACCTCGATACATGACGTCATTCAAGCTTAGTCCTGATAATGATCTAGTCGACGCGTTAAACACAACGCGCAACTTTGTAGTGGTTGACTCAGCACGAGTGACGCAGTGATGTGGTAGGTAGCACTCGGGTTTCGTACCTGTTGTTGACGGTATCATATGTTTTAAATTTGAATACTCATTCATAAACTTTGTGTATTCTGTTTTCAATTCTTGATCTTTCTGTAACTTTCTCTCTAAGTTACGAAATTGGGCCAGTGCTAATGGTTTAGTGGACCCTAGTTGTTCCTTGGTTTCTGGTTTAAATGGCAGTCGGACTTGGTACTTCTTATTTTCTAGTCTCTCTGTTGTTGATAGGAAATATTGCATACATTCATGATCTTCGGTGGACATTTCGGCCTGTTTGTTGATGTCTTCATTTTCCCAAAATCTGCGTAAGTCGTCCGTATTATGTAGAACGACATTACATCTGTATTGTGGTGTCATTGACCCACAAAGCAACCATCCTAATTGCGTTTGTTGGGCTATTGGTTGATTCTCGCCGTCGCCTCTCAAAAGGCCACCTAAAGCAATCTTGCAGTACACATCTGCTCCTAGCAGTAGGTCCACCGGTCGACTGGTATTAAAGTCGGGGTCTGCCAAATTAATGTTTTGTATGTGAGGCCAAGTTGGTTTTATGAACGATTTATTTGGTAAATTTTTGATTAGGTTGTTCATTATAAGTACCTCACCTTCTATGGCAAACTCACTATAAATTGATTTTATACGGATGTTCATTACACCCTTACAGCTGTTTTCCTTTTCACCTACGCCGAATATGGTTCCTTTGCAAGAGTGTCTTTGAAGTTTTAAAACTTGAGCTACCTTCTCACTTATTAAAGAGATTTGAGATCCCTGGTCTATCAGTGCCCTCATGGTATGGTATGCGCCATCGTATCCTGGGACTTCCACTAAGGCCGTAGCTAAGAGTGTCTCGGACATGTCATCCCAAGATGCATGGGTTGAAGCTGCTGCTTGTTCATCATTAGTCACGCGTAGTGTCATGTGTGTGTTTCCGGCCTTATGGTTTGGTTTTGCCGATGTGTTCGGCCTGGTTTTGGTTGTGATTGCGTCATGCAATAATGAGTTATGTTTAGCATTGCATTTGCGACATGTTTTATTAGAATTGCAAGGTTTATTTAAATGGTTGAATAGGCAATTCGTGCAACAGTTTAAATGGTGGACAGTTTTTAGTTTTTGCTCATCCGACATTTGCAAAAATTGGGTACACATCCATAACCCGTGGTCAGCATTACACAATGCGCAGGTGATCGACCGCGACACGTGTAACGACTTAGTATGGTTTTTCAGGTTGTTTGAATGGCCTCTGTATGATGATTGTTGATTATTATTTGTATTATAATATTTTTTCTGGTTTGCTTGATAATTTTGGTTTTGTGGTTCTTGTTTACGCCGCGATGCTTCTAAGGCGGTAAACTTGCTTTCCAAGAAGTCTAAGAATTCTTGAAGTACTGGTACTTCCCTGGGTTTCTTTACCGACTCAATTTATTCGGCGAATAGCTCGCTGTCAAGTTTCTGGGACAGCAGAAGTACTAACAGCGGATCCCAAGTGGTGATATCTATCCCTAGGTTCTGAATAGCGTGGAGGCATTCTTTGGTTACGTCATGCAGTTTTTTGATCGCCCCTATGGATTGTTGCTGCATATTAGGAATGTTCAATAATATGTTGACGTGAGACGTGAAAATAAGTCGGTTGTTGCCATATCTGTGGTTTAGTATTTCCCAGCAAACCGCGTAATTATCTGAACTAATCTGAAGATGGTGGATCAGACGCTCAGCTTCTCCTGCAACTTTGCTTTTTAGAAATTGCATTTTTTGTGAGATTGACAACGATGGGTTTCTATGGATGGTTTCTGTAAATAAGTCTTTAAACGATGTCCAATGGTGGTAGTTCCCTTGGAATGTGGGACTACCACCATTGGACATCGTTTAAAGACTTATTTCCGGCTTTTTTATTATCCGGCTCGAAGGGCCATGTAGAATTTAGCGCCGATCTGGTTTAGCGTTAATTCTGGGTTGGTTGATATTGGTTGATTAGTTTAAGATCACTGGTTAAATTATACGAAATTATTTGGTTTAAAAGTTATATTGAAATTGGTTATAAATGGTATATTTAGGCTAAATTAGCACTAAGATGGTTTGACGTGGTTTTGGTGGAGTTACGCGATTGGTGTCCGCACATACACTCACTCGGTAATACTTGCGACACATGCATTTATGGAAATGCACGGAGGCAAAAGCGCTGAGCTGTTCGGTTGCAAATATTGTTCCGAACACTATTCATTGATGGACCGATGACTTTGAAATAGGCAGGACTTTATACGATGGCTGAAAATTCGGGTGCACAATTTGGTCGTGTGTCTCAGTATGTCAGCTGGGGATCACGAGGCGCATGTGTTTCCGTAATCCCCAGTCTACTTTGGTTTCCTTATTTTTTTCCTTTTTCCCCTTCCTCTCTCTAAAAACCTGTGTAGTTTTTAGTGAGAAGTAGTCCGTTCGCTCCGGGGCGAAGCACGCCGGAGCATAAAATTAAAAAAGGCCTCAATGTCTAGCAGTGCTCGGCCATAGGTTGAGTTGGTGGAAAGATTTTACTAATAGAATTCTTTATGTCTTCTGCAGATGATAGTGCGAGTGTGGTGCGAGAGCGGTGCCGGTTGGGCACCGACTCACGTGCCGGTCACGCCGCACACGAGTTGTCGCGATGTGCTCGAGTGTTGCCGGGAGCCTGGAGACGAACCGTGTTTGCTGTTCAGCGTGCACCCTCAACATGGAGGTAAGACTCCCATCATGACTGTATGGCCCAAGGTACTTAATAATTGATAAGCATTGTGTTCCATCAAATATTATAAGTGATTGTTTTCATTTTATTAGCTGCCATGGACTGTGATTTTTTTTTATCGTCAATGTTCGTCGACGGTCGAAAAATTCTTACGATTACATTAACTTTTGTTAATAATCAGATACATTTAATTGTAGAAGTTTTTTTTGCAAGTAACTACCGCTTTCTGATTCAATAAAGTATTTCTGTTGCAAAGCAAAGAGACAAGATGCTTTTAAATTATTCCACACATTGCAAGACTTTGTTCGTGTTTTTTATTACAATAGGGTATATGCATGTATTTTTTTTATTTTTAATTCACTGTTTACAACGTTTTAACATAGTAAAAAAATATAAACATGTTTAAAAATGCATTACTGCAACTTAAAAAAATATTTAAAAATGCAGAATAAATTTGAGCTGTTTAAACGCCGCCATGTTCGCGCGCCATTTCGATTACGTCATTTACTATTATCCTAATACTATTATTTTGGGTGTTTTCGTTGTTCTAACCATTGCACCATGAAAAAAAGCTCTAAAACCAGTTTACAGGTATTGTTTACCTACCCGAATGCAAAAACATTATCAGATTGTGCTTTTACAAATCCACTTTCAGTCATTTTCTTAAATGTTTTATAACTTCACTATGAAGCTAAAATTACAGTTGAACATTAAATTAATACAACACACACGGCAATAATTATGTTTTACAATAAAAAGTCCACTCCAACTCTGTTTTGTAGGCGTAACTTGTCTTGTTGTCGTTGTTTTTGACGTCACGTTTCGTTATAGCCAATGGTGATGCGTTTCACAAATTTAAATATCCCGCGCTTAATTCGCACTTTAATTTATTATTTTAAATAATTATGACGCTATTAAAAAGTAAAATAATGATTTAGTTACTATTTTCTGCCATTAAAGGTTGGGAAAAAAGTATTTGAACCAAATTAAAATTACATGCATATTCCCTATTGAGCGAATTGAACCGAAATCACTTTTAACAGTGACAATTTGGAGCTATCTCGTTTAATGATATATACATATAGACCTTGACCGCGATCCGGCCTGATAGTAAGCAATGATGCAAGCAATGATGGTGAAGCGCACTTGTTTATTATGAGCCTTCTAGAGTACTAGTACTAGTTTATTAGTTCTACGCTTAGTATAGTTAGCGGTACGGATCTTGAGCGCTGACATTGAGTTGCGCAATGATCAATTTTTAATCAATCAATGGTAAATGCATATGCGTAAACTTACCCCCCCCCCCCCCCCCCCCCCCACTACATCCAGCGCTAAAGATCCGAGCTTGAAGATGCCGCTAACTATACCTATATTCTGTTTAAAAACTCAGTATGAAACATGTTTGTAAAACATTGCTTAAATAATAATGGTATCTTTGTAAAACAACGGATTCTTCGCATGCATGCGAAACAATCCGCAAGTTGTAAGTATTTGGTTTGCTCCAATGTTGTCTTATGTGTGCTGTGCTCAGCATTTCTTACGTCGCCGCGTCGGTACATAAATCATTTCCTCACGTCCGCTGCAGCTTCCTTCTACAATTCTTATGAAAATATTGTCTTATTTCCAGCATATTCCTAAATAAATTCTTGTTACGTTGAAAGAAATCTTCTAGTTAGTTAGAGATTTAATAGAAATGGACCTATGGTTTTTAGTGAGAATAAGTGGATTTTCTTCCTTTCCGTCGGAAACGCAAACTCCACGGGTATACGCTTTAAAAGATTATCGATCTCGCTTTTCAACCGACTTCAAAAAAAGGAGGAGGTCCTCAATTCGACTGTATGTTTTTTTTTGTGTTTGTTACCTCATTTCTCCGTCATTAATGGTCTGATTTTCAAAATTCGTTTTTTACTTGATAGGGAACCAACAGGTTGGTCTCATTGGTATCAAACTTTAGATCTGATGATGGGATCCTCGAGAAATTGAGGGAACTCCTCAAATAATATAGGCACACGTGTACCGATTCTTACATTTTTAGTAACAAATCAAGCGTTTTCATTTAGCAGGTTCAGAGTTGTGTTAAACTCATGGTGGTAGGTGGTAGCTGGATATCCTTTTTACCCTGTATAACTGATAAGACGTGGGTGTATTCTAGGTACACCTTTCTAAGTACAGAGGACAGCACAATGTCAATCAATTTGTGAGTCAATTTTTTTTGGTAGTTTTTCAACTTTATCACAAACAGAATAAGGTTTATGTTCAATTCGAAAAAATACAGTCTGCAACCCACATTTATGTACAGGTGTCCACCAATTGATAACACGATATTATAATATTTAAAGTTCTCCTTATGTATAGATCCTTACAGCCAGATTGGCAATCGTTTGTTTTGATGCTCGTTAGCCAGATTGTCTGCAAACGACGCGCACTAAATCCTATGTTCGTGACAGAGATAATTGAGATGAGCCATCTTGTATATGTACCTCATCAGTTATTATGATATGTGTAATTATGAGCTAGTCGGTTAAGCAATGTAGATAAATATACTAGTGCGCGATGTACATACCTACATTGTTGAAATAGGAATATCCCAACCCGATATAGACTAAAATTGAATGTCACAGTAACATGTATGAATGCAAACGAAGCTAAAGAAGTATGTAAGAATCGTAGCATATGGCGCCCGGTTGTATCTACCCCCATATGAAAAAGGCGTGAGTTAATGCATGTATGTATTTCTGTATGTATTATGTCACAGTATCAGGAAATTCTATGCCTCGGAAAGCACGTTGTAAGCTAATGGTCGCTTATGCCTAGATCTTTTATAGCTGCCATGGGTAGCCAGAAGCCCGAAAATCAAGTAGGGGTGTTATATTACCCGCGATAGGTTAAATGGGCAGTGAGTCCAGTATATTACCAATATACAGCTGCATTCGCTAAGACTAGAAGCCGACCCCAACCAGAGTAGGGAAAAGGTAAGACAAATGATATTAGAAAAAATCAGTGATCAATTGAATCTTGAACAAAACGAAATAAGGTTAAAGGAGATTTTTTATGTCCTTTACCGATAAAAATCTTACACCCTTTATCTCATCAAACGGTTGTATCCAGCATTAGAACATGTAATATCCCTTGACCCGTTCAAAGAAAAACACGCGTAGCATCCTGTTAAGTTCGCGGTATCTGGAAATCGAACCACGACGAGACGGTCTGCGCTTGCGATGTGGCTCGACAAAAACGTCCCGCCCCGTTACTCCAAGATGTCACTTTAATTCGCCTTAACAGTACTTGATGGGCCTCTAACCCTGAGATGACGACGCGACGTGGGATACCGGCCTAATACGTCCCAGTTGTTCAGGATTACATGCAATTTTGATGTGTATCATTCTTTCTCTTAACTGTTAGATACTTTTTGTGGGAGTTTTTTTCGTGAATAAGAACGGAAATGTGTTGCAGGAATCCGGGAAAGCGCGCGCTATTTGATTTGACCAATGTGTGGTGGAGAGTTCGTGCTATCCCTTTTTGCATTTGGTTTGCACCAATGTTCGTAGTATTTCTCTAAGTATTTCGCGATCAGAAACATGAAACGCTAATTTAAAAAAAATGCAATGTCTTAGTTCTAATAATAATTATGTATGTATACCTAATACAGCATCATTATTATCTCCACAATATATTCAAAATCTGTTATGTTAAACAATTTTATTACAGATTAGATTTGAATTTCAAATTAAGCAGTACCTACCTCCTAAAGTTAGTTTGGCTGTTCATCCAAATATTTTACAGTAATTAATGACGCATACGATAACAAGACACGGTCGAATAAATTATAATATCGAAAATCTAACGCCACTCTCAATTACGACAGAATATTTCTTGTCTTTATATTCAAGCGTATTAATTCCATGTTACAACATTTGCATATTATATCACCGTTAGCGATTGGACTATGTCACCGTGTGGAGAATCGGTGATCGCACACCTCGGAAGAAAAGGTTTCTCGATTTACTTCGATGCAAAAACTCTAGACGGCAGTAATTGCATCCCGATCGACCAGTCCGTGGGAAAGATATGCCCGAAATGTCATATTCAGTCAGCAAGCGCGCCTCTTGAAATCGTTTTGACCTTGGGATAAATGATATATACTTTACACTGGCATTTATTTATTTTTAAGAGCGTGTCTCTTCATCGACGTAAGATTAACAGCTGACAGAAAAATATAGGCTTAATTCAAGTAACCTGTAATTTAGTTTACTGAACTTAGTAATTTCATTAATTGAATACAATATGGGTTTTCTGGCAGTCATTTCTTATGTTTCGTAATCTATTAATAGTGAACAAATACCTCGTAAAGAACCACCAAGGTTAAGTGTATCGGCGGAATGTAAAATGTCAGCAAAAAACGAACGCGAAATTGCCAAAACAAATATCGAAGACCCATTAGTCAAATATTTCAAGAATTCCTGGCTCCTAATAACGATTTAACTGGCTATTTAATTGACAGTAAAGATTCGGCGATACCTCAAAGTTCGTATGTGAATTTGTACAGTGAAAGTGTACTTTAGCGTAATTATCCGTTCAGATGTTATCGTGGAACAGGGTCCGCGTACAATGGGCCTCATAAATATTTACTCGTCGTGCCCATGTACAGAGTAATGGTGCAAAGAGCCGCCTTATTATGCGACGCATGGTGTACTGGAAGTACCCATGTCGCCACCTCCCTAACCTCCGTGAACTAGTAACTTAGGCCTTCCGCAGACGGCGGACAGTTCTAGGCAAAGTTTTTGATCTGCGGAAATGGACCACGAGACCTTAACGTGCATTATGTCTCAAACGTAGCTTGAAATGTTGATAGCCTGCAGGGAGCCTAAAGGTTAGTTTTATATGGAAAAGTAAACGACGGATGTCTTAGAACTTTTATTGACATAGATAAGGTGTTACGCCCATATTCGGATGTTACCATTACGTAAACGATACGGATGGCTGCCTTCGGTTTTTTGAAGTCGTTTATGGGATCTGAGTACCTATGTGTGTTCTATAGTTTAGAAGTACAATAAATACGCACATATTTGATGAGCTGTGGTTTTTTATATTGCGTTGTGTCCAGCTGGTATCTCACCGTCGAGTTAATAGATTCGACATATTACCGTCTAATTGATTTTATTGTGGTTCGAGATCTTGTTATTGTGATGTCTATCGCGATCATGTAGACATAGCCTAGCTTCGTGAACAAAGTGCATGTTAATGTTGTTACTCATCAGCGAAACATACATTCGCAAATTGCAACATAACAACCATAATTTGATATAATGAACTCACATTCGAAGAATGGTCAAGATAAGGTTAGCACGCGACGGAATAAAGGGGTGGCCTTACACAATGTGTGAGAACAGCTATATACCTGCTCGTTAGCTTTCTTTTGTTTTGACATTTGACCTCATTTTTATGTCTTAATTGCAATTTGCATTGTTAACGCGGTAACTGACTCGTTACCGCAGTATATTATGGAAACATTGTAAAGTTCCTGCGGCCTGGGCTCACGCAATCATTATGTGTTGTAGTAATTATTGCTTACACAATTTGCGTAGGCGCTCTGTAAATCTGAACAATTTTTTTAATGTTACTCGATTTTTTATGGTAATCAATTTATATTAAGGAGTTCGTTGCATGTATTATTAAGAACAGCCGCACGGGACCTGAAATTCGTCTAGTAGAAGCGCTTAAAACGTAAGAAAAAGTTAATAAGTGAACAGGAAAAGTTATTTCCCCAGGAGCTTCTTAATTGGACTTGGTAAATAAGGAAGTATGTATGTATAACCCTATTTCATTAACTCAACATATTTTACGAGACATTTTAATAGAAAAAATTCCCACTGTGCCTTTCGTTTATTGTTATTTAGTTGGTTACGCTTTTATTACGGGGTTATAAAAATGTTTATGATGATGAGAAATTACAGGCATTGAAAAATACTGCCTACACTTGTATGAAATAAAAGATATGAAGGGGAGATCTTTAGTTTGGACATACACGTTTAGTACATGTAATTTTAGTGTTTTATTATGACAAGAGTATACCGAGCAGATTTTACTATTTGTTTTTTATAAAAAATATATATAACCTCACCCCTTTTTACTATGGAGGTAGGGTTGGGCTCGGTAGCCTCTCCCTACCTCCACCAACACCACCTACTACGATTCTTATCTTGGTAGGTACCTACATATGTACAGACGCCAGCACATCAACCTACCACAAACTGTCAAATTTTTCCAATAGAAAATGAACTTTATTCTATATGCAATAAAGTTGAAAAACTATCGACGAAATTTGACATATTAGGGTAACTTGATGTGCTGGCCTCTGTACCATCTTTAGTTTAGATACATACACAAGTTTTACAGGTAACAGTTTTATTTGATTATAACGAAAGTACCTAAACCGGGATAATTTAATTATTTGTTTATAAAATACTGATGCTCCTTCGCCGAGGTGGATGTCGGTTATCGCGTTCAACTCCCAGACAGCTTAATTTTTTCCGATAGGTACCTCCAACAAACATCATTATTATTTTAACCAATGTATACAAAAACAAGAGAAATTATGTACCTTAACCTTCCACGAGAACCACTCTATCTATTAGTGATAACACTGTGGCACAATAGTTTATAAGTTTATCGCGAACAGATAGTCAGACAGACACGCGGCGCGGAGGACTCTGTTTTACGAGTGTAATATGTAAACTTGCGTCCTTTTACCACGGGCGTAGAAACAAAATACCGAACGCTAAGTACAAAAGCTGATACTATATTAGATAAATCAAGTTTCTAAAACTATTCTAAATTAACTGGTTACATACATACCTAAAAATAAACAAACAAAAGAACAGTAAACCAATTATAGGGCATCAAAAAACTCATCCGCATCGCTATCAACGGGAAAAGTGCCCATCAACGGGAAAAGTGCCCAAAGTATTAAAGTATATACTTAGCATTGCCATACAACGTGGCAATGCGGCCAGTCTTCTGGGCACTTTTCCCGTTGATACTATATTTAGTTTGTTTACAACAAACAAATGGTAGGTAACAGATGTCGTATTTTATTATAACATGAGCAAATCGAGATAATTTAAGTATCTGTTGGTTTTATAAAATACATATTACAGACCTCCTTTGTGCCCTTTTACCATGGAGGTTGAAAGAAACATAACGCCATCTGCTGCAATTCTTACATACTTCTTTTGTTTTGTTATTTGTAGTTCCTGTATGATTTATTTGCTGAAGAACTTGTTGGTGCAGAGAAACATTCTTTGAATGAGACTTTAAAGTTAATTCAATAGTTTCGAATGATGTAATTTAATTTTGGCAACAAAAGTGTTCTTCTGTGCAGCAAACTGTTTAACCTCGTTAGTAGTACTAATCAAACTATTGGCCATTAGTTAGTCATATTATTTTTTAATATGTTTTAAATCGCTGTCATATTTTTTTCTTTTGCGGTTTCTCTCCTAAACACCACTTATCATAAAACGTTTAACAACTAAAATCTTAATCCCTTTAAATCAAAACCTAAAAAGATAATAAAACGCCTCTTTAGGGAGACTTCTCAAATAGAAGTGATTTATTAATACAAGAGCTTTGTAACTTTAGGCTGAATTAAGTAGTTAGTGTACTACTTAACTTATACCTTGTAGGTTAGTAAGCCTACTCTAAAGTTAAGCCAGCAACAACCGAACCACTTTGTAGCGTCTCCTCAACATAGCGGTCGCACTAATATTTCATGGTTGTTCATAAATTATCTTATAACTTGGGGGCTCAAGCAATTGGTTTAGTCAGGCCGGGCCCGTCTCCGCTCTTGTTCAAACAATCAAGTACCGGCCGCCTTGTTTAATGGAGAGAACAATGAGTAGTTACATCTCGAGCAACTTCGTCATATAAATCAGTAAAATTGGCTCTTTGAAGGGACCCTTTCCTGCAAAGAGCCAATTTGTTTACTTTGTAAAAGTTCAATTACAATTAATTTTATGTTTGGTACAGAATGGACGAGATTTAATAGGATATTGATTTTTGGCTCTTATATTGTGCGTCTAGTCTTCCCTTAATAAGGCAACAGGAACATTATTCCCACATTGAATTTCACATTTTAAATGGTCATTGCTTCCCTTGAGTTGTCACTGTCATTTCGTAGTTGAATATATTATCTCAGGAATCACCAAAGGTTACAATGTCAACAATGCCAACAGGAATTGTTTTCCCTTATGGATTCCTGAAAAAAAGAAAACACATAAAAAATACTGGTATGAAATCTAAGATCTGTATGTACAGACGCCAGCACATCAAGTTACACCAATGTGTCGAATTTCTTTGATCGTTTTTCAACTTTATGTGAAACAGAATAAGGTTGAAATTCAATTGGGAAAATTTGACACATTGGGGTAACTTGATGTCTGTACCACTACATACATACATATATACATAAACTCGCGCCTTTTTCCCATGGGGGTAGGCAGAAACTACAGAGCGCCATATGCAACGATTCTCACATACTTCTTTTGCTTCGTTTACATTCAAACATGTACCACTAATTACATATATACTCGTACTAGCTTTGAAACTTTTGCAAACATCCACAGTTTAGCCATGCACTATAAAGGGTCAAATAAGTTTATTAAGTTATTTTATTCTTAGCTCCATAATTGATTGCATCACTGCTCATCATCAGGTGGGATTGCAGTTAAGCACTAGTTTATATTGTAGTGACTGATCTGTTGGTCTAGTAGTTAGTGGCTCTGACTGCTATGCCGGAGGTTGTGGGTCCGATTCCCACCCAGCCATGCTATTCTGGAAAGTTTATTTGCGAAACCACTTCTGAATCCGCAGTGAAATCATGTGAAATTAAAATATCGTATTCTTAAATGGAGTGATTTAGACACTGGCGCCACAAAGTGATGATCATAGTGAGACGAACTAAAACGGGTGAGTATTTTGACGTTAACATGTGAATACCGAAACTTGTACAGGCGACATGAGAAGCGTAGTAAGTATGACTTTCGAGATGATTTGCGAAATGACTTTCGAAGTGATTTACCATTTACAGAATAGCACTGCAGGACAAATGTTTAGGTATATGTATGATGAGCACGATCATTTTTGTTCTATGTCTGGGTGTAATTTATCTGTAATATGTATGCATTTGGAAAAATATAAGGTATGTTTATCATTTGTCTAGTATTCATAGTATAAGCTCTGCTTAGTTTTGGGACTGCATAGCGTTGTGTGAAAGTTGTGAACTATTTATTATTATTTTACTACACTAATATTAATAACATGAGCTCTGAAATTCAATGGTTCAGTTTTATGGCAGTGCGGGTCATCTATAACCTCAATTCTCCAATCTATTTAACTCAATATGGAAGCCGAGAAATAGAACAATTGCTCTTTGTAAATTAGATCACTAGAGATTACTATTCTAGATGTAGCCCTAATCGATTTCATCGAGCAATCAATCGGATCAGACAATCGGAAAGCAAATCGGAAATACGGGAGCGAGTCTTAAGTGGAATATCGGAAGTTCAGACAGCGCCTTCAAATAAGTAAATTAAAGAGAAAAATGTGAACACCTGGTTCCAAGGAAAAATTCTTGGAAAATTTCAATAAAATGAGGGTATGTCAGCTTGCCAGTTGGCAAAGTTAGCGATTGCAGATTGTTTCCGAAGAAATTATTTAGAATCGATGCTTCCAAGTAAAAGTTAATATTAATCAATTAGTTTTTTTTTTCGATGTTATTGAAAAAGGTCGATGAATAGTTGTTGGATTTGGCATAGAATAGTGTAAGTAGCAATATTGTATCTAAAAGAATACATATACTTCGTGCAATGTGTGGACGTTTGGGTTTTGGACCAGCTGAAGGGAAAATATAGTTTTCTTTAATTTAATTTTATATTAATAAATTATTTTTGTTTATTAATTTTCGTATTTTTGTGACTCCTTCGCTGATCTTTCCTGATTAATCTCGTTGCGGGATTCTAGACAGCTCAATCTTTACTCCAGGACTCGTCAGGATTCATTATAGTTAAACGCTTTTACGTGGTGGTATCCAGTGTTGATTCTGGCGTTAAGAAGTTGCAGTGGTTTTGGAATAGTGTGGTGGGATTAATGGGAAAATAGATTGTGAGAGATTTACCTATTTATTTAGCTTTGTTCGTCGTTGTTCTAGACAGCCGGGTCATTGCTTTCACTTTCAATTTTATTCTTTTATCAAACCTAGGACTTTGTTTGCTCAATGCAGTCAGTATCAATTAAATTGTTGTTTCATTTCATTGTAAAATAGATATAATATACTAAGGAGCCAATTCAGTAAAGAAGATTTTTTCATCTATGAAGCAAAAAAAAGTGTAGGTAACTATTTTACTGTGTCTGAACTTTCTTTTATGCATTTATGTATACCTACCTTATTTTGAGGTATTCCTCGAAGCGCTACTATTTTGAGGCGCTCCTAATGAGGCGCTCCTATTTTATTCCTCGGAGCGCACCTTTTAGGAGCGCTCCCGTTAGCCATTAAAAATACCTATTTGTTTTATTTCCTCGAAAAAAATATATTTTTTTTTAATTGCTAACGGAAGCGCTCCTAAAGGGTGCGCTCCGAGGAATAAAATAGGAGCGCCTTAAAATAGTAGCGCTTCGAGGAATACCTCCTTATTTTAAGTACACAGGTACACATCTGCCTTACCTTTCGCGGTTATAGGCGTGATATTACGTTTTTTTTTGTTTTTGATTTTAAGTGACTACGACTACGTGAGCTACCAAAACATGTTACTTTCGACTTAAATATTAAGTCAGTGCAAACAATATTCCTATCCAAATATGTTGCATGCTGCAATCACCGTGCTCTGATGGGTATCATTTTTATCATATTTACCTAAGGCCGATTTTAATCAAACAATCAGACGGAGAATCTGTTTTGTGTGCCGACGTGGTCCTTTGAGACGTAATGAGTTCAATTCAGTCCCTGAAAAAAAATCTTCACTTATTTTTCTTTCGAGATTTTTAAAAGTCAGACAATCTTCGTTGACGTAATGAAAGAGACTCGTTTGAGTGATATTCTTTTAAATTACCTGAGCGTTTTACGTTGATGTTGTTTTTGTAATTATCTGGATATTGTTGAGCATTTTTTTTTTCAAGATTTAAGAACGACGTTGCTTTTGAAGATAAAGAAAGCTACTTATCTTGTAGAGAGCTGTTGCAATGAAGCTCTTTTCAGACTACGCTATACTATACACCACTATTTACTAATTAGTACCTACAAAAAAAAGGGCTGTATCCGTACCTGTTACTGATCATATTTGCGTTATCAAAAGTAAAAAAAAAACGAAAAACAATTGTTAATTATAAATACTTTTTTTAATTATTATGTAACATAACATTACATAACGTCACGCCTGCAATCCCCGAAGGGCTAGGCAGAGGTGTATCTGGTAGTACACCCACATTTCGCCAGTTATGTTTAAGTCGCATGTAATAGGGGGCGAGCCTATTGACAATAATCGGGCACAAATCCAGACTCCGGGCTGCTACTGAGAAATCCCAGATGGAAAAACTCATTACTTAACACTTTGCCCGACCCGGGGATCGAACCCGGGACTTCATGCTTAGTAGTATAGCGCTTGCGACCACTAGACCAACGAGGCAGTCAATAATTATTATATGTAAAAAAAAAAAATATATATTGAACGGGTATCGATACCCGGTCTATCTACAAGGAAGTCTATAGAATAGCATGAACTGAGCACACGCCTCATTTTATAGCGTATACTAAGCCTATAATCTAGCGTACAGTCAAGTGTGAACGTGTCCATAATATTGTATGGTGCGCGATATTCTGCTATGTATATCTATATCTATACTAATATAAAGAGGAAATGTTTGATTGTTTGTTTGCATTGAATAGGCTCCGAAACTACTGGACCGATTTGGAAAATTCTTTCACTGTTGGGAAGCTACACTATCCCCGGGTGACACCCGCTTAGCTTTAACAATAGGCTACTTTTTATCCCTGTATTCCCACAGGAACGGGAACAACGCGGGTGAAACCGCGGGAGACGTCCCGCGGTTTAGTATTATATATTCATGATATTATTATAGCATAGTCTGAAAAGAGCTTGATCTACAGGTTATGGCTGTTTACCACTTTACACGATACATTGTATACATACGGGTTGTCACATTTCCTAAATGTATAAATAAAATAAATAAATATATTCCATATTTTTTCACACAACGCCATTTATTCCTAAGCTAAGCTTGAGAGCTTGTGTTATGGGTACTAAACAGCTGATAAACAAACTTATATTTTTCCAAATACATACATAGGTGTTATAGATAAATTACACACAGTCACAGAACAAATTATCGTGCACAACACACAAACATTTGTCCTGGGTGGGAATCGAACCCACGACCTCAGCAGCAGTTAGGGCCACTAACTACTAGACCAACGGGCCAGTCATATATGTATGTAATCCTATATTGCCTGTAATTAAAACCTGGATTTTCTTTTCCAGTGCACGTGTTACGAGACACCGAGTTGCCACTGGAAGTCGCCTCAGCCTTAGGCCCAGACGTCCAGTTCGTTCTCAAATACATCGATGGTAAGTGCTTACATACATAATGTTTATGCCTTTGCGAATTAAAGCAAAAAATAAATTATAACAAATATTCCGCAATGATAGTAATATAAAAGAGAAGAAAGGAATTCTTGTTCTTCTTTTCATGTTGGTCAGTGACTAACCTGGGGCTCGAGTCTGCTATTGCAATCGTGTCTCAATGATCGGTCATTGATCGAATATTTGACAACTTTGACAGTTTTTGTATGCGAAATTGTGTTATAAATTTGACGTTATACGTCAAAAATCGATCATCGATCGGCCACATTGAAAGACAATATTCATTGATTATTTGGCAAACATAAGGTCAGCACTCTGGTCATAACAATAGTCGAATAACAGAATCAATTGATACACAACCAATCACAAATGACCGTGTTGCTTCCTTGTATAAATGGCGTATTCTGATCTCCAAGCATATTCAGAAGGCTCGATGTTGTTTCATTAAAAAATACACAGAAGAATAGTTCAATACGTACTGAAGTCTGCGAAACATAAAGTCAAAGTCAAAGTATTTATTAGTGTGATTTTTGGGGATACAGCAGTTCTTATAGATAATTTATGGTAGTTCAAAAAGCGTCCTATTGGACAAACCTACACAATTAAAAAATATCAAAATTTAATTGATATAATACATACAAAACAAAAAGTCAAGATTTAGATCAGAATAAAGATTAAAATACGTATTTATTACTACAGACGTCTAGACATTACTTACCTACAAACCTTCTATCAAGGAAAGAAAACCAAAGATCACAGAAAACCATGCGACCATTGAGACATTTGCAAAGTATTTAATTAAGAGCCTTGCTAAGCATCATTATGTCGTGAGCGTTTGTTTGTCGAGCTCGTAATTACCGCCTTACCTCACAGACGACACCATAAAACTGCCAGCCGAGGACTACCAATCGAATTATCAGTTTCGTGCTGTGACCATTTCATTAGCGACTGTCTAGCTAGGGCGTTCTGATAACTGTCTAGTGTCGCCTTTACTTCGGATCTAGGGTTGGGACGACGGGTGTGTTTCGGTACTTTATAAGTATCAAAACATTTGATCGATATTTAAAAATATATTGATATTGCGTTCGAAATATTTTAAAATAATTCGAATGATTAATTATTATTATTGATTATTATTTTTTTTTTGGATGAGTGAACCTAATGAGTGCTGCAGTGCGATTCTGGTCAAATCAACGCGTGAAAATGTAGACCTAATGAGCGCGAATTGAGCTGTCATTCCATACTAATGCTAGGCATTGACAGTTCACTTCAATCAAGTTTTCACGGCGTGACTGTACTGAATCGACCGGCTGTATTTTATTTACGAATTTGAACACCGTGGCGCCTCTTGAGTTGCGGTTTAATATTATCGCTTTCATACGATTTCGATTTGATTTCTCATTATTTTGATGATGGTAAACTTTGCACTTTACAGTTTACAACCTAAAAGTTCGGTATATGATTTTGGATCCCCCCCTTCGTTAAAGTTTTTGTCGACATTGCCATCAAATATTACCGAAAGATGTCGTCGATAATTCATCGAAATATTTTTGACATACTTACTTAGACTACGGTCAGTTTTAAACTTATTAAGGTGACGTGTTAGTTTCAAATGTGTACCTACGTACGTTAATCTTGTGGAGAAGAGTTCTAAGTATCGGTTCAAAGGGTGTTGTTATTGCTGGAAAAGTGGAAAACACGTAAGTAGCTGCCTTTGCTGCTTTACTAACATTGTTGTTGTTACATGGAAACGATAATATTGAAGCAACAATGTGTTGTCTTATCTGCTATCGTAATCGGTTTAATACGTCTCATTTCATTTTTATATTTTTTTAAACAACATTTTATTTTCGTTTCGTTTCATTGGAATTTCCGCTGTACCGTGGATACGTTTACAAATATTTTAATTTAATTACGCAAACAGCCAGACCCAAAACAATGTTTGTTACGTCCTTACGTGCGGAAATCGCAATCGCTCAACCACTGACCCAATCATGCCGTCAAATTTGGAAAGCCTATAATAAGTCAGGCCAGTCAAATGATTGGAATGATTTGTAAACCGCAAACGGCCTGTTCCCATACATAGAAGGCACGAGCATCAATCACCAGTCACCCTCAAGCTGGATTAGTTATTTTAGGATTCTATTGATTACTATAGTCCATTTGCTGTAAGAAAAGAAATTGAAACAAACCGTTTTACAGTCCGATCAACCAATTGTAACTTCTATTCCGTAGTTATAAGGATTGCATTATAAGCAAAAACATGGATACAACACCAATTGTTTACTGCAGCTGCCATTTGTCATGTAACTAACTTAATAGAAGTCAATATCGGTTGTTGGGACTGTAAAAAAGGGTCATTTTTCCTTTTCGTATTTCAAAGGAACTATAGCTCTGTCTGCCTGGTTGGTCTAGTAATTGCAAGCGATACCGCTGAACATGATGAGTGACACTGCATGTTTAATTTTATTTTATTTTCTAAGCTATTTAAATTGCAATGCCTTAACAGGCAACTAAGTTATAAGACCTACCTAAATTGTTAACATCTAGAAATTCCATTTTTCTGTACACTTAGTTCGCAATAAAGAATTTGAATTTGAATTTGATGTTCTAGGTTCGACCCCGGGCATGACGTTACAGAGTTTACCCTCTGGTTTTCTTAGTTCCAGCTCGAATTTCGTATGTGTGTGTGCCCCATGGAGTTGAAAAAGTCACAGCTTCATAGCTTGAAGAAGTGTTTTTCACCGATTAAAGCCACCGGTGCAGCAGTGGCAGCCATTCTGTAAAAGTCATCCCTTGAAGCTGAGCTGTCGTTTTATACTAATGCTAAACATTGACGGGTCACTTAAGTTTTTAACAGGTGACATTTACTGAATCAACCAGAAGGTTGCAAGAGTAAACAAAAATATCGTTCAGTTTCTACAAGCAAGCAGTGACGTATTCCTATTCAATCAAACTTCATATAAAAGTAATCCATCTGCTAATAGGCACATAGATATCCTCTGCTACGGTTATTGTCACTTTCGTCATCCGATACTTCTTATATGAGCTTTCGGGAATACTTTCTTATTTTGGCTTGATTTCCGCGCGACTGATGGACGGATAAGGATTAATGGGAGAAAACACTCTTCCCAAATTGGACTTAGAGGGATAGATTATTTGTTTTTCGTTCAGTGTCGTCTGTTACACTGACGGTACTAATTACAATATTAGACAGTTAAGTATTAGTATCTAGTGTTTTTATTAGTCGTAGTTTCGAACCCAGTCAGGCGCTTTAATTAAAATACCAGCCTGTTGCTGTTCCACTGCACGACAAATTCCTCTGATCATATAGAGAAGGCACGAGCATTGATCACCACGCTTGCTAAAGGCGGATTGGCGATTTCAAACCTATATTAACTATAAGTCCTGGTTTCCCCACGATGTTTTCCTTCACTGATGTCAATGATGTCTAAGATATACTCAGACAGTTACAACATATAAATTGAAAATTTTTATTCAGGAGACACTAAACTTTTGTATTAGTCTTTTTTAACTTTCAGTTTTTAATAACTAGTACAATTATGAGTTAGGTTTGTAGTAAGTAGGTTTGTAAGTAAATTTCAATATTATTTCAGGATACACAAATTTATTTACCTACTTTATTAGATATAGTACTTGACTATTCCTATTATTTATTATTGCCAAACTTATTGTTATTTACCTACTTGGCTTTTCTTCAGGAGGTAGGTAATGAGTATTATTGTGTAGAAAACTTTTACCTCGGGATCCACTAAGAAGCATTGACAAAATCTGCTGTTGAATACAAAATTAAGAAACGTTTCAAAAATTCCAAAAACGTTATTTTTTACTCTACTGCCATAAATCAGGAGTGCGGGACTCACGCACTTATTCTTCTTGACCCTCACCAGATCCTGGTCCAATCGGAAAGTTTCAGCCACCAGTTTCTCATGAAATAAATGAGGACATTGTTATACCTCGCCTTCACGTAGTGTTTATTGTTACACTTGACGTCATTATTATTACACAAAAAAAGAAAAGAAAATATGTTTTAGGTCGGGCTTATAAAAAGAAACATAATGTTGAGATGATTCAAAAAAATAATAATTCATGTACCGCAGCGCTTTTGTTCATAACAGGGCCCAGTATGATGACACGAAAATAACAATAATCTATAATATTAGGTAGGTAGGTACCTATTCATATTGTGAAGATGAAATATTTCTTTATTGGTCCGGAGTTCCGGACTTAACTCAAAAACTGCACTTATTACTCACAAAAGATAACTCTTTCACCGTTAGAAATCTATTTTACCACTGAGTTACAGGCTGTTTAAAAAATAAAATAAAATATATTTTATTTGCAAATTTAACCACGTGTTTTATAAGCTTGAAGGGGAAAGTACGAAGTGTATGCGGTATGTGGCAAGCGAATTGCTAGACAAAATTATAATAAAAAAACAAATAATTAAACCACTACCACCAATTTGTATTTAAATTAATGATATAAAAACCAAATAATAAAATTAATACACAGACATAATTTTATTTAACCCGTCACCCATCCTCTAGCGTCATTTGTCAATCCACTGCCTCAAGACTATTGTCTGTGGTCTTAGAAAATAGAATTACTTCAAAAATACTCATCTTTCAAAGCTTCGAAAATAATAGGACAAAGGCATCCTACTGAACAAAAAAATACCTTATAGAATACATTGCTCAATTAATTTATTTTTCTTGATATAGGTAAATGAGGCAAAAGACAGAGTGTCTGTGTCCATCAAAATGGATAAACCTCATTTTAAAAATAACTTGTTACTTTTTTTCAATTGGCCTTCTTATTAGCATCTTTCGAATAAATTGTAGCAGCAAAAATAAATGTTTCTGAAGAATGTTTATTCCCAGTCGTCCAATTAATTATGTTCAAGTCGAAAAAGTTATATTTACATAACATTAGAGTTTAGGAATTCAAAGCGTTTTTATTTACATTCAACTCCACAGTGATTGATGATTTACCTACTTGGTTTTATTTGAATTCTTCGACTGTTTTATATAAAAACAAAAAGTAAAATAAAACACACAAGAGTTTCTGCCAATTTGTATCTAACTTTTTAAAACTGTAGATTTCGACTGGATTAATATGGCACTAATCATACATTTTGTAACACGAAAAACTTGTTTAATTCTAATATTGGTTATTAATAGCGCCAGTCCAAAACGAATAACGCTGTTAACGCATCACATTGTTAGATTTAAATTTTAGTCACGTCTTGTTTATCGAACTAGAAGCATTTAAATAGTGTTAAACCTTAATAAATAACACTAATTGCATACTACTCGGATCATTACCGTAGCGGGGAACTGATAAAATAGCACCGAACAAAATACTACGTTATCATTTAACCACAATCAAGAAAGCACGCACACGTCGTCGCAACGACACACGCACACACGCGCACAATTCACCTGTTGCCATGGTTGTATTGAGAGGCTTTGCGCAGGCGCAGGTTGTAAGTTCTCCCACTATACTGCCATAGTAGTATCGCCATCTTCCTCTCATTGGTCGGCTGTGAGAGAGACGGAGCGTTGAACTTTTCAGTGTCGGTAAAGCAGCGCACGCGCTGTTGTACCGACCGCCGACTGGATCAACGGTCTTTCTCGCGTAGCGGACCTAACTTAGTTTTAACTTAACGTTGTAACGCAGCGTTTGTTTTATTCGATTTAACGGTCGGTTTTCAGCAATGTTGTGTTCAACACGTCACAATTTGAATTAGAGGACCGTTTGTGTGGTTTTTGTGACGACAAATGTGCATTTTATGTGTTGGATGTGAAAGCCTGTTGTGATACAGCCTTCGTTCGGTGAATGCTTAAATCACGCCATGTACCCCAGTGCTATGTAGGTTCGTTAAAAGTGCCAGTGCAAAGTTAAAATTCGAATTTGTGGTGGAGATAAAAAAGGTTCTAGCACGTTATACTTTGTGCGACTGTGTTTAGTGAATAAGTGCAACTGATAAAGGATTGAGAGATTGACTTCAGACTAAAACAGGGTATGTACGTATTTACTTTAGTTTTAGATACTTTCTACTATATCGATTTGTATCTATATACTAACGGTATCGATAGTCGAAAACACCTTTAAATGGAAGGTGTTTGATATCACGAGATGATGTTGGTTCTCTCGTTTCTATGATCTTTAAGAGCAGGAATCAAAGTTATCCACGGGCAATTTCTCTTCTTTTTTCTTATCAATATTAATAATAGATGATAGTACGAAGTGAAATGATTATTTTTATGAAAGGTTTCGATAAAGCAGTGGTTTAGAGCGGCGCGACCACTCGTGTGGTCGTTCGTGGCTTCGAACCTTGACACCGGTATTTACTATCGTGGTCAGTCCAGTCTTGTTATTTATCGTAAGAGGTGGGGTCAGCAAGAAAATTAAAAACAAAAACATAAATTACTAATGTTCAAGACGATTTTGTGGAAAGCCAAATTCTCATTTTGTAGAAGCTGTATTTAATTAAAATTATTGCCTATTTAACTATTTTTAAAGCCATGCTGGTGTTCTCTTTTTCATATGCATAACTCATTTCAAGAAGTATTTAATACTCACATAAATCGGAGCAATTGAGGATGTTATCGATCGAATAATATCTTATAATAGGTAGGTTGGTACTAACTTGTTTACATAAGTCGCGTAAATACTTTCAAATACCTGCCCTCGAACGGAAAAAATACTTGTAACTTATTTAGCGACATCACTAGAAGTATCACTGTGTAGGTATCTCTATTAAGAGTTTACAAGCTTAATGAGTATAATTTTCTCGGAGACGTAACTTACCTCTAAGCAAAAAACACTCAAACTGGTGTACTCACGTTATAGTGAGACTCAACCATCTTAGCTTGTCGATGGCAAACATAGACACTAAAATAATGTGTTAAATTGTATGTTTCGCCAAGTGTCTTCCTATACAGCTACGTACGAAAACAACACTCGAACTTACAAATAGTGAACTGATAAATCTTGATAAAAATCTAGACAAACATATTTAAGAAACTAAATCTAGATAACTTAAAGAAAATAAATTCATGCAGTGTTTATTTTTATACTTGACTCTCCACCACAACATTAATTTAATAGACAAGTGCTAGGAAAGGATCTATGTCGTAGACCGTACAGAGCGAATTGGCCTTTAAAAGAACATCAACGCGCAGCATACGTAAGGGCTCGGATAGAAACGTAGGACGCTTGCAATGAATGCTAATGGGGATTATCAAGAAAACATTGCACTTTAATGTGTGGAAAATCATTGATGTTGTTATGGATAGTTAAGTAGTTGATCGAGTAGACAGCTTTAGGTAAAGGCAGCACGGGACGAGGATTCAGAATAGGATACAAAATCAATGTTTATGACACCCGTTTAGATGTCATTAATTAAATGGTTTGTAGACGATTCTAATATTCTAGATAGGTATTAAATAATCTGAATTATAATGTTAATTATAATTCAGATTATTTAATACTTATTTAGACATGTTCCTACCCATTTCTCTATCTTAGATAAATAACCCTAGTGTATCCTTTATTTTTAAAATTGCACGTACCGTATTTGTGCTTGCATCGCCCAACGGTCGTTGGTTACCTGATCAAATCACTATCAATAACATTAGTTTCGCCTAGGTACCTACCAAGGTATATAAATAAAATTCTGCATTAAATATTAAGTAAGTAACTGTATTAAGTAATACTTTCTGATCGTTGTCTCGGATAATAAAATATCCACGTAACGCAAAAGTTAATTGATATTGCGAAAATTAAATAACCATTTGAACACTCTTGAATTACAATCGGAAGGTGTGAACTCCGATGACCGCATTTGCATTCTACTAAAAATAAAATAATACCGCTACACGTTTCCTTGAACATTTCGCGACATCCTTTTGAAATCAAATCTTCTTGAACTAACGAACAATTACAACACGTAAAGACTTCTCAAAGGGGATTCTGTGTCAACATCTTAAAGATATTCAACAAACTTAACCAATTTACTATTGTTCAGGTTTCAATTATAAATCTGTCATTTTACATTTAAGAAATAAGAACCTTATTTGGATTTCGTTAAGGTGTGTTTTTGATTGTGTTGAAGACAGGATTCGTAAAATATCTCGGGTGACAACGCAGCACATTCCAGAGATGCCTTTAATTAGAGGCAGGTAACGTTGCTTGGGTGCGTTCTCTTCTCTCGTCTCTCACTTATAGGGCTTCCTGTCAACTGATTCTTGGAAACTAATACCTATATTAAGCCACGGACTTTAGGTCATATGATGTTTTTAATGTAATTAATAAAATGTGTTCATATTTGTATAAATTGGTTTTATCAAATATATGAAACTAGATCAAATTGTCAGATATAGGCATCAGCCTTATCCAGCTATTGCATTATGTGTACTCTGAGAAGAAACGCTGAAAGAAAGTCAGAGGTCACAGTCTTTTTTAAGGCCAGAAAATCGGGCCTACTAGTATTTAATCAATTATTAACTAGTATTTAATAAACTATTAAATACTAGTAGACCTCCCGCGGTTTCACCCGCGTAGGTCCCATTCCCGTGGGAATACAGGGATAAAAAGTAGCCTATGTGTTAATCCAGGGTGTCAGCTAACTCCATAACAAATTTTATTAAAATTCATTCAGTAAGTAATTTTAACGTGAAAGAGTAACAAACATCCATTCCCACAAACTTTCGCGTTTATAATATTAGTAGGAAGTAGGAAGCAGTAGGTTAAAAAATCCGATACATCTATTCTGTCATTTGGATAAATGTTTTGGTTTTAATTAAATTTTTTAAATGTACAGGGGTAACTAATATGAGCTTTCCTTGTTGATTGTGGAAGTTCTTAAATGAGTATATTATCGAAAATCAGTAGTTGAATCAAAATATTTACATCTCATCGGGTTGTCTGTCGTAGTAGATTCTGCTTAAAAACTTTATGGTAGATGGCCTACTCAGTCAATCACCCCAGGCCAGTCTTCTTTTTGGTGTAAGTTTACTAACTCAATAAAAGTTACGTTTATTTATGAAAATATAAACATAAATCATCAAATAAAGCTCTTATAACAGAGGAAGGAAGCAATTAATTATACACTTCATAGAAAACTATATTTAAATTGTCTATTGTGTCTATTTATTCATGAATACAAAAGCGTCTCTCAAGTACATATTTACGTACAGTAAAAAGCCACGTTGGAAGTTGGAAATAATAAAAATAAACCTTGGCGAACTTTTGTTTAGAATATTTGACTCTCAAAATGAAGGTGGTTAGATAATTCTTCCCACGCAAAGATGTCTCGGCCAAAATGTACAATATAATATAATATTATACACAAGAATTATATTATAAGTAATCCTAAATGCTTGCTAACACAACATGCGGCAGGATGTTTCAAAAACACGTCGCTAGATATTAGATAGCAAAACATTATAACCTCCTTCACAAATTGGTTGATGCGGAATATAATTATATTCATCTGGTCACCGATCTCTTTCGATAAATAGCACGTTTATTAACTGCGGATATGAATTATAGTGTTGCTGTTCGTAAAATATTATGTAAGATTAATTCCAATTTGTTACTCCGCGAGTGAAAAAGTGATAGCTTTTTTTACTTAAAGTATAAATTGCTGTCAAGTATTCGATTAAGTTTCACTGAGATTGTATTTTCGTCGGAAAACAAACACAAAGATTATGTTTTTGCTATTATTCTGGCCAAAGCTAACAAAAGCTGAGGGCTCGACATCAATGCAAATGAAACGAAAGCTTTCCCGAAGTTTCCAAAGCACTTATGGCGAAGGAAAGTGAGTAAAGATTGAGGAAACAGGAAAAAGGGCGTTGCTGTGTTGGCACATCGACCGCGTAACCCTCGAGCGACGTCGCGCCGTCAGATGTTCTCACGAGGCAGCGCGGGCGGCGCGCGGGCCCCAAGAGGAATCTCGTGAAAGTTGGCCAACACTCGCTCAAGATCAAGTGGATGGGTCGGCGGAACCAGTTTTGTGAATCGGCAAGTGTAGGCAACGATGAGTTAGGAATCTACGGCGAAACCGGCCGAGCCGACAACAGGTCCGGGTAAATAGATCATTAATAAATATATATACCAAACTAGAAAACGAGATTTAAATGGTTGCTCGTGATAAAATCGCCATTCTATGAGTTAAAGCACGAGTGTGACAGTTATGCCTCACGCAAATGTGTTAAATGTCAACGTGTTAGTATGGATATTAAAATGGCGAATTCATAATAGCTGTAAAATGTCATGAACGTTATAGTTTTCGGTGGAATGCGTAGCCGCAGCGGGTATCGCGACTTGAGCGCGTGAGGCGTGCATTTACGTGCTCATTTAGCCTCGCGGTCAACAGCCATATTATGAATTGATACTCGTAATCTTGCGAATGTTGAAATTTATTACAATAGCTCCCATAACGCATAACAATAACAAAGAATACGTAACCGTTCCGCTGTGGTTCGGCTTAATTGCAGTTCAATAATTAGTTCTGGCACAAATGCTGCTTTAAACGCACCATATCCGTAGGCGTGAACAAATGGATACTTTATGTGACCTATTCATTTGAATGGAGAAAAAATATCCCATGCGATTCCTCTCACGTGCCATTGTGGATTGTTCTCCAGCTATCTAAATGCGGCGTTTAATTGTTGCGGACTCATTGTCACTGCTATCTGAGATCTCACGGCAATGGTACCAACAGACATAGACTAAGTCCTTAGATTAAGTACACCATTTGTTTTGTGTGAAATAGCTGACAGGGTGGGTAGGTACTTGAACACCTTTTGAGAAGATTTTAGAGATTATCTTGGTGTGAATATAATATTCTAATCTGACCACAAACCTACAAGGAAATGGTTAAAATTAGCCATATCATAGACATCAGTAAATATATTTATATGGTCATAATAATAAACTGTCTTTATGTATTTTTTTTGACGTTCAAAAAGTGCTGATTCTCATCATAGTTTAAATAAAGGCTTTTGATTTTGAAAACTTTAGTATCACAAAACATCTACTAAGTTGCCGTTGAAAGTAACCTAATACCCACACAAACTATTATGTTGTTACCATAAGGTAGGGACCTACCATTTTTTGGGGTCAAACTTATTTTATATGGGTTATTTCTGTGATCATATACAGGGTGTTTTGGGGATGAGTGTAGGCATTTTGCAGATGGATAGGGTCGGTCCATACGATTATTTTATAGTATGGGAACTATGGTCCGATATCCTTTAGTTTTTAAGTTATGGGCAAAAATCGTTTTTTATGAATACTTGACACTTTTTGGGTTATGAAGCTAAAAATAAACACAATTTCATATTAAATACAGTTTTTTTATTATTTGTCGATTTAAACACATAACATACGATAAATTAAAAGTCTTACAACTATTCCGATAGCAAAAACAATCAAATAGTGAAGAAAAGAAAATAAGCATAAAACAAATCTTTTTGCCCATAACTTAAAAACTAAAGGATATCGGACCATAGTTCCCATACTATAAAATAATCGTATGGACCGACCCTATCCATCTGCAAAATGCCTACACTCATCCCCAAAACACCCTGTATATATTAACGAACTTACAACTATTACACAAACCTAAAAAATAATAAAACAAAAAAAAATATATTAGCATATTTCACTAGCTGCTAGTCAATTGTATCTAATGACACTAGTAATACAATAAATACTTGTATTCAAACTTATTAAATGTAAACTGTATAACTTCTGTACTTAATTCAACAAGTTTGTCTTCACCCTTCCATCCCTGTTCCGAAGGCCATCTTATTTTTACCCCCGATGATTTATTGTACCTAACTGAATATTTTGTTTAAGATATGCTAATTTTGAAAGGTTGATTTCGTACTAGAAAAAACCTTCATTTTCTAAGACACAATTGTCTATCTAGTGTAAACCTGGATAAATCCTTATGTAGTAACATATGCGTCAAGAGCGTCTCGCACCCTCTTAGTCTGAAAGACAATGGTGTTACATAATGTATATCTGATGCATAAAATATTATGAAGTATTATATCAACGTTCGCATTCCGTTTCATTAAAAAACCCGTGCGAGATCGCATTGAAAAGCTAGGAAATCCTTTTTACTACAGTAGCTAATACTAAATAACATTAGCTATGTGTGAACTAAATACCATTTAGAATTTGAGCAGTTGAGCTTGCTGGTCATAGTTGAGTAAACAAAGGTGCAAATGGTACCAGGCTTATCTCACAAATATTTACATTTAAATTACTATTGGTTACCGTTCACCCGATCTTATCGAGCTGTCTAATTATATTGAGCAATGTGGGAGTAGAAACTATTTCATTGATTAACGCTTAATGCCAAACTTTAGCGATTATACTGAGAGTTATTTCGTGTAATGGCGATTGTTTGATGAAATATCGTAGATCGTGACACAGATAAAAATTTCAATGGAACATTGAAAGGTTGGATAAAAAATGGTATTATAACTTCTTGAAAAGCTTTGGCCTAAAGAATTTAACTTCAAATATCAACAAAGGATTGTGAAAGGACCGAAAAGAGAAGACGGCTTAAAGTTTACAACCTTAGAAGAATTTTCAAGATGGAAAGTTTCTCCTAATAAAATAGTGATAATGAGTTATAATCCATACACATGGTGCGTCCTCATTCTACCATAAGGCACTCAATAAATACGGATCGGTAGTACGCAGTCATACTAACCGATATTCCCTAATCGGCTTAAACCCGAAGTACCAAGCCTTGTCTCATTTCTGACTTCTTCAAACCTGTTTTCAAATGGACCAAGTGGTCCCATAAAATTAATAAGGTCATACAGACACCATCATAAATTTTATACAACACATTATTATGGGCTGTTGGGGGATTACCATGGGATACTAGTTTAGTGCCGAGGCCATCGAAGGAATTTTGTCGATCAAGGAATGACTTGTGTTTTTCCTATTCTATTCGGAATAAAATTGTATAACTGTCAAAGAAATTTGATGCATTGGGGTAGATGTGCCTCTGTACACAGAGTATTGATAAAGACAGAAGTGCTTAAATGTTTCATTAATACGTTTAAGCATATATCGTGGAAAGCGATATTCTTGAGTATTATGTTTTGAAGTTGATTAACTTAGTACGGAGTCTATGGTGACCAGCGTGACGTTACAGTTGTCATTTGAAATGGCGCGAATATGTTTTTCGGTAATGTCACGTGGACAGAGTCATGCTGGTGTGTGGGATCTGGGCAGAGCTCAGATTGATTTGAGGCACCAACGAAGACACACATCCAGTATGAAACTGTCGGTTACCTATTTGAGTTATATTTTGTGATTACTATTGTTAAGTGAGGTTATTACTGCAATAGAGATTGTTAATGTACGTTATGAACTCGGTACCACGAAACCCCCATCGGTGTCAGCTCATCGCTCAGCTATCGCTGACGCCGACACATATAAATTATTAATAATGCCAGTCTATAATTGTCTCACTGCAAGGCAAGAGCCTCTTGTCAAACGCAGCAGACACGAGCGTTAAACATTACGCTAACTCAAGAATAGACGGTTCCAAACTGATAATTTTCCCGTAAATCAGCACGATATTGTACCAAACAAAATTATCAGATTATTCTAAACCATATAGTTCATTTAAATTTAAAAATTAATCTTGTGTATGGCTTGAACCACTCGACCAACTGGAAGACACAAGGCTTAAATTATTTTGCATACCAATTCCAGTATCACGAAAACTTATAAGAAAAGGAATTCTAACGATAATTTGGGATTACCATGAACCTATCTACTAAATACGGATAAACTTTTGAGCTTAGGAGATCTAATATCTTCAGAAATCTAATTACCTACCCAAAAACTTTCAACAATAAAACATCGAAGAGTCATTCGTACTTCAGAGATTCTTCACAAGAGGCGATAAATAAAACTGATATCAGATTCAAAAGAAACTTTGTTATCTGACATTGATAGCCATTTAAATAGGCTAAGCTTTCTTTGAGAGTTATATTTACATATTTTCTTATCGCATTGTGACAGATACACGCCTCTACGTAATCTCTGTTTACATTGATGACTGAAGTCGTTACTTTAAACTTAGTTTAGAGTAACATCACGTATTATACTCGGACGCATTCCTCCGATATTGACATTTCATTACCGTCGAGATAATCTATCGGTTTGTTAGAATGTATTTAACTAACATTATCGAAGTAAAACACTTCGATGTGATTAAAAATATTGGATGAGATGGAGCTGCTAAACGAGATAATACCTTCTATCTAGTGGGTAACAATGGCTCAAGTGAGGTTTATTTTGAGGAATTTATAGTATTGAAAAAGTAATAAAATAAAAAACTTTGATTTGTGGAATAAATTTAGTGCTTATAATTCCTATTAGTAGTTCAACATTCTACTGAGGAAGTCTTTAATTACCTACTTATAAATGAAAACGCTTTAAAATTTGAAGTAATTCCGTGAAATCTTTTTCTTGGATGTTTTCAGTCTCTTACGTTTCCTCAAAATTATTAAATTATGTTATTATTTTAAATGACTATTTTTTTTTCATTGGTCTTGCCCGTTTATTTAAAAATATGAATTGAAAAATTCTTACCCGATCTTTAACCGAATGTAACCCAATCCCCCAAACGGCCGCTTAATTCAAAACTCAATTAATGTAATCAGACGATTTGTAAGCGACTTATACAAAGTTAACCATTTAATGTTAATCGAGCCGTTAGTTGAAAGGTGTAATAGGCTTAAAATAACAATTAATTAGGTCCTGTCGTCAAACTAGGGTGTCGTTTAAGGGGCAGTCAAGCAAGTAACCTTTACTCGTCAAAGGTGGCGCTGGCAGTTAGTCAAGACGCGTGCCGGTTACCCACACCTGCATTTTTTATGAACTAGGTACAACATCTGTTGAAGAGTACCACGTGCCAAATCGTACTTCGTCCTTAGTCATAAATAGAGAGGTCCTTGACATAACGGTGAAGAATAGAAACGTCGGGGTGAATAGAAACAAAGGTAAAGAATAGAAACGTCGTTAGGGTGAATGAAAGATTTTCACGTCAGTCAAGAGTCGTTTGTTACATACAAAGAGACTATACTTAGTTTTAAATGAATTTATATGAATAATTTCGACACCTTCTTAGGAACAATTATTATTGAACTAACGAGAAAATCGTCTTCAAAGTTTTGTTTCTATTCCCGTTTGACAGTCAGTACCTATCTACTTTGTAGCAAAATATTGTATTAAAATAATATATGTTGGAAATTCAGAAGGTCGTGCTTCGGTCAATCCTATTGTATGAAAATAGACTTCATGTGAATCATGAAATGGATTTCGAATTATTCATGGATTACTTTAATATTACTTAAATAGGCCTACGTGGATCATGTCGCGCAAACGCACTGTTATGGACTCCAAGATTGAGTACCTACCTATTAAAAGAGTAAGTATGGATTTCTTGCCCATTCTTCTCCATACGAATCTACTTTTTGGAAGGGACAACTAAAATCATTTTAAATATAACTAACTAAGTTTGAAGTTCATAAATCCCTTATAACTGCCTAATTGAAATAAATGGTTTGACAAGACTCTTTTTTTTGTACCTATATGAATTATTATTTTCATTCATTTGAATTTAACAAGTAGGTGGTTTGAACCAAATGTCTTTAAAATTAAGTGACCTCTTTAAATTTTGTAACAGCTTATTATTTATCTTATTATATGTATAATGCGTAGCGGCCAAACAGTAGGAAACTGAATATCAAGTGTCTTAAATCAACAATAAACATGAGCTGCATTTTGTAAGTATGTAACATGCATTGAATGCGTGCGAAAATAATGATAGGTCGTATTTCTAATTTTTAGGCTAGAATGCTAAAAGGATATTTTTTTACTAGTGGGCTCTTAACTGAAACCGTTCAAGCTATCTGCTCTTATTTTTCACATAAACTTTAAAGATGCCAAATCTCAAAATCAAATTTATAAATCGTTTGTCACAAGTGAAATATCAGTTCTTCACACACCTCAAATAGGACTCCGAAGTTTTCGTTTCACGTATTATATATACTACCAAGTGATCCTGCGGTTTCACCCGCGTAGGTCCCGTTCCCATGGGAATATAGGGATAAAAAGTAGCTTATGTGTTAATCCAGGGTGTCAGCTAACTTCATACCAACTTTTATTAAAATCCATTCAGTAGTTTTATGTGAAGGAGTAACAAACATCCATCCATCCATACTCACAAACTTTCGCGTTTATAATACTTATTAGTAGGATTTATTTACAGTCACTTTAGGTACCTACCTAGTAGAACGATACAACACATATTGACTGCAGCCCCAAGCTTTAGCTTAGATACTTACTCATCAAATTATTCTCCCGTAAATCCTCGAAACGTGAGCATAATTTCAAATTAGTGCTACATTCAGATCTGGAAGTTGGAGCCAATACAGTTGCAAGATTTGCTAACTTCTACCTAATTAACACGAAGTGTTAAATCTTCAGGTAAATAGGTACCAGAATAAGCTATTCTGTGACTACTTATCCCAGTACTGTGTCAAAGTCTCTGTTGATTTTTCTCACTAAATGACTGGTGACGGCAGAGTTGGTGTAGTGGCTGAGCGATTAACCGCTGCGCTGTGGGTTGCGGGTAGATTCCGGCACGGGACAAATATTTGTTGGGTCTATTGGTAGTTGTTTCGGGTATCGCTGTTAGTGAGTGTGTGTGTGAGTGAATGTGTAAGTGAGTTAAAATATTTGTAAACGCAACCACGATACAGCAGAAATTCCTAGATTGTTTTCCACAGAGATGCTTACGCTCTTTCATGATCTACCGCAACTTTTCTTCTCTGCAATCGTATTCGCAGAAAACGTATTTGCTTTCAAATACACCACATTTTATCAACACCTCGATTCACCCAATCAAAAGAGCCCCCACAAAATTACCCCATTACGACCGCAAAGCAAACAGTGAGAAGTACGTTTGTAGGTACGTTTGTTTGCACCTGCACGGCGGCGTCAGCACAGCCACAGTGTAACATCGATATTTCGGTCGCGTGCCAGCCCGTACGTGACTCATAGAGTGCCGTGACGTCTATCGTTACCCCTTGGAGTTGGTGCCGCAATATACTTTATAGTGAGTTCATTAAATTGCCTACACATCTGTAGTATGTTTGGTAGATTGCTATAATGGTTTTTATGCTGTGGTAATTATGGTTTAGAATCCCGGTAGCCAACGGCGAGCAATATCAAGTTAGAAAATATGGTAGTCAAGAGTATTTGCGCTCAGCATGACGAGTAACATTTTAAGAACAATAATTAAATCAAATCAAAATCAAATCAAATCATTTTTTTTTTGCCAACATGGGTAGGGGTACAGGTGTGATGATGAATTATTAACAATACAATTCAAATTAGGCAAATTTGCGTCACTCTTGCAATAAAGTCATCGCCCAGCATTATAATGATGCATGTGCTATAGGTACCACTAACTAACCACATCACTTTATACTTTTTTCTGCACAAATGAAATAGGTATAAGGTACTTACATTAAAAAAGTGCAAAAAAAACCTTGCCTTTGTGTAAGTAAATTTCGCGTATAATACCAAAGCAAAGAGTGGTATTTGACCCTTAAGTAGGTATAACAGTTTTATTACTTTATTTTTGGACAACAATGTGTGTTAGTAAAACAATAGTATTACTTACTAGGTGATAGCTGTACCTAATGACAATACAATAAAGAAAAAGACAGATAAAATTACATATAGACACACACATAATTATGACAAATAAACAAAAAATACAGACATAAACTAAACTAAAATAAACGTACTTAAACGAAACGTGTTAACGCATGATATTGGATTGAACTTTAAACTTCAAACTTAACATTGACAATTCATCCACGCCTGCTACCTACTTCCGTCGTGTCTGTGAACTTACAACAAAGAAGGTCGTAAGTTCAAATCAAACTTTGTCGATAAACTCAACACCTCATCGTAGCTCAATTTAGCTGAATATATTCATATGTTACAGAGAGCACGTGTTGATTGAAGGTTAAGCAAGGCTTACCGAGGTAGGTCCGTTGATTGGTGACCATTAACTACAAGTATAATAAACCTTTCCGTGCCTTGGGAGCACGTTAATGTTTTGGTCTGTTATATTTTGTAGATCTTTGACAGTCGCTACGTACGGGTAGTAAGAAGTCCGAAAGTTTGACAATCAGTTTAACCACCCCCTGTTTGGTGCCGTGGGTACCGTCGTACCCAGTCACTGGGTAGTGAATGTCAGATATGCAGTCGCTCTATGTAATACACGGGTATTTAGGTGCATCCTTTTAGACTAGAAGCGGACCCCAACATGGTTAAAAAAAGGATTGACAGATGAGATATTGTCATATTCATAAGTCGTACCTGAGCCTTAGATTTTTTAATTAAGATTTTGTTCATTCAGGTTTATTCTTGTATTGAATACCTTAAGTAAATTTAGTTTAAGCTTTACTGTTTTCCTTTTTTGGTAACTGTGTTGTGTTGTTCACACTATCTTCCTTTCCAACCAGCAGTGCTATTCTGAAAAGTTTATTTGCGAAATCACTTCTGAATCCGCAGTGAAATCATGTGAAATTTATATATCGTTTTCTTAAATGGAGTGATTTCGACACTGGCGCCACCAAGTGATGATCAAAGTGAGACGAACTAAAACGGGTGAGTTATTTGACGTTGACATGTGAATACTTACCGAAACTTGTACGGGCGACATGAGAAGCGTAGTAAGTATGACTTTCGAGATGATTTGCGAAATGACTTTCGAAGTGATTTACCATTTTCAGAATAACTGCTGTTTTTTACATGACTTTTAATAAATTGGCTGTCAGTCTCACATGCTATTCTTTTATTCTGTTTACATTAGCTGTCATCCATAGTAGACAAAAAAATAAATAATACGTTGGGATAATAATGAAATTGACGTGTATACTATTGCAAAATAATTTGCTATAATTATTACCTATGTACCTACTTAGGTAGAATTATGTACAAAAGCTGACGTTTCGTTAAAATTAGAATTTATTATGTTTAAAACTGTTATCGCATAACAACGCAGTTGCTATTGTGGTTTAGTAGGTATTCGTGTTTTATATAACTTTTTCAAGGTTTATCCTTGTTAGATTATTTTCATGCATGTGCCGGTAAATTGTGTTCACTATTTAGAAACCTATTTGTATTCAAAGCGAAAGGTTTAAATTAAATTATGATGATTTAGCTACTTACGATTAAGGTTTTTGAGAGGATTGCCCTAGAATCCAAAAAATCGAAGACACGACTACCAACCCGCACTGGACCTGCGTGGTATTATTATTATTATTAAAACACAAGCATTAACTCATGACTTCGTTAGCGTGAAAGAAACCTCACATAAACCTATTGCACTAGGTATAGGATTATTCTCAGCGAACGGCTGCCTTTTTGGGGGACAATCTTATGTAAGTTTGATATTTAAAAAGTACTGATTCTGAGCCTATAATTTGAATTGTTAAGTAGTTTTTGAATAGTGCAGCTTTCTATCCGTAAAATATTTGTTTGTAATCGGGTGAGGAGTTTCGGATACCGCTTACAAACTTGAAAAAACCTCTGTTTCACAATACTACAAATTACTAAAAGTTGAGTTTTTCGTTGATTTTACTTCTATTTATTACGTTTAAAATTTCGCAGAGTGCTACTATCAACAAGGAAGTATCGTTTTAATTACAAGGTTTTCAAGAATTTTCCTTAATTAGAACCATTTTGACTGTGTTTCGTTTCTTCGTACTTACTTATTATCATAATGAGATGATATTAAATATACTACTAGGTGTATTTAATACAATGAAAAAACTGGCGAATGGTACTGGAGTAGTGGAGTCGGAATAAATGTTTACGCATAAGATTGTATATCATGGGCTCTTAAGAAACTTTGCGAAATAAAGTTGATTCTGCGGGTTGTACCTACTTGGAAATTATTGATACAATCAAGAAGTACCTACTATTGATTATCTTGAAAATTACTTTTAGAATTACAAAATCCTTACCTACACGTTACTTTGTACTTCAGTATAGTACAGAAAACAAAAAAGCGGAATACAATCATCAATAATCAATACATCCCTGCAGGTAAGCTTTAGTAATTTTACTACATAACGCCATAATCAAAAGAATAGGCCTCCTTCGAAATTAAAATTTTATATTGCCAAATAATCGCCGAGTTAAGAAAATGTAAGTGTTCCGATTTGACTGTACTACTACAGAAACCTAAACCAAAGTAGTCTACCCTGTAACTTTTCTGTGTTATTACAATTCTATAAAAATAAAAAAAATAATAACAAGGCTAAAAATATTATAAATATACCTAGACTTAACTCAAATAAAGGCATTTACATAAAATCGGGGACGCATATGCACGTGTCGTAATCTTTTGTAGGTAGTATTTGAAATAGTAGCTTATCTCAAGATAAGAATTTATTGCCTTTCTACGTATTGTATGTACAGCGATTACATTAGAATTTTTATGCCACGGCGACGTCAAGGAAGAAAAATGGTTTACTCGAATATTAAATCAGGCGTTTTCTATATATTTACTTAATATTAGAATTTCAAATGACGTAAGAATCTCTTTAATGTTATATTGTATTTTCAAGAACCCGCTACGGGCGCTCGCGTCTTGATGTATTTCTACAGAAAACCGTGATTTATCCAACAATAATATTAATAACTTACTCGAATGTCAAGACTTTTTCGAAGTAAATAGTCAATATTACACGCTTAACTATAAATAAAAGTAAGCAGACATGTGCTCCGTAACTATGACGTTCGTATTAGAGGTCAATCGTGCTCTATTGAGTGCCACAAAAGTTAAGTATGACATGAGAATCGAAGTTCAACAATAAACGATACTATTGTGCGCATGACTGATTGCAACGTGAGACGTTCACTATTCGTGAAAGAAATTGCAAAATTTTCGAGGAAACGGCAGAAATACCACCCTCGGAGGATTGAGCAAGCAAAATTCCAACAAAAACGATTTTATGCAATTACGCTTAAGTTGTCCGGAGAGTTATTACTAAACCGAGAGCGCGGTCACGCCGCCGTAATGTTCGCCGGGATCGCTCGTGCGAGTCACGAGCCTCTCGCAGCCTTATTCAGCAACAGAATCCAGCCTTTTACCGTCTTTTTGCCCTTTGTAAAGGTTATTTTTTATGAACGCAAAAAACACGGTCCAGATATTCGCACGTCATTTTTACAAGTGTAAAAGTACACGTTCCATATTCGATATTTTTTATTCCTATTTGTGGCTGACACGACGCGTTGGGCCGTTAACAATAGGTATGTGCTTCAGAATAAAAAATCTAAATTGATAACAATAACAAAAATATGCAAAAATATGGAAACACTGGTTTTAAAAGGTTTCACTGTTAACTTTTCGCGTTTAAAATCAACAGAACATACATTTAGCTTTGCTCACGTTGAGTTTGGAATCGAATCTGTCCAATACAAATACCTACGTCTTTACGATAATGGGCTGGTTACAAAACAAATCTGGGCAGTGGTTCGTCCCATCGTCTGTCGCATGCCTTCACGTCGGTGCCGCTTTATAAGAGCAACCACACTCGCTCAGCTACATTATTAAATAGGTAGTTGCTCATGCACCTAGTATGTGATGAAATGTTTCTTGTCGGCTTTACAAGGAGCGCTCAAAGCGGGAATTTAAAATGTAGCCTGGCGATGTGAATAAATGAAGTTGCGCTTTTGTACTTCTAAGAAATGTTCAGGTGCCTAATGTCTATGAAGTCAAGGGACACCATTTCTAGAGTAACCTTATTGAGCAATCTTCATCGTAGTGCAGCGGGATCACATTCCGTATGCGGAAAATACCTATATCATCAATTTGTGTAGTGTAGTCACACTTCTGAATGTTCGTTCCCCCGGTAGAAATATTTTATCAGACATATTGGCAAAGTAGACATTACCTACGGATTGAACACTAACCACATTCTAATGGCAAAGACAGTACATCTAAGAAATGTGCTCGTACGTAACGTATGTGTAAAATATTTCTATACGAACAACATCCACTTGTAAAGTTATTTAAAGAGGTTCCGTTAAGTGTGCGAAAATCCTTTTTTGTTCGCCTAAAGGAGGAAATGGCCCACCCACGGTTCGAGAAGTATTTTACAGAAGGATAAGCGCGTATTACCATAGTAAACTTTTATCGCAATCATGCAAAAGAGGTTATCACTATGCACACATTTTATACTCCTGTGTCCTAAATAGCTAAGACTGGGGAATAAAAAACTATCTTTACTGATAAACAGTATTAAAAAAGGTAAATACAACCCATTTATGCGATTCTTTCTCAATGCAAATTGAACACAGAGTAGGGTAAAGTTCGTGAGAAGCTTATAGCTGTTGTGCCGTACGGGTCGATCGAAGGTAAGGTAAGCTACGCTTGCCGAGGTCGATCCATAGATGGATGGATTCATTACATATCATGTCTCCTCCGCGCTTCGAGAGCACGTTAAGCCGTTGGTCCCGGCTGTCTTCTGTAGGCTTTTGACAATCGTACGTGTAGTCAGAAATGTCAGTCAGACAACTGCCCAGACACTGGGTTGGATAGCAGATAGACGGTCGCTCCATGTAAAACTGGTATTCAGCTGCATACAGTTAGACTGGAAATGGACCTCAAAATAGTTAGGAAAAGGCTAGGTCGATCATGATTTGGGTAAATTTCGTAAGTACAGACGCCAGCACATCGAGTTACCCCAATGTGTCAAATTTTCCCCAATTGAATATGAACCTTTATTTGTTTGTCATAAAGTTGAAAAACGATCAAACAAATTTGACACATTGGGGTAACTTGACGTGCTGGCGTCGGTACTTGACTGTACTAGGTATATCGTGACATCTATAAACTTTTCGTTTGTTTGCGAAACAAACACAACTTTTGTGTTGCTAATGCGACAGAGGGGAACGTTTTTCGCGAGTCACATGCAACGGTACCAGTCACGGGCTATTACCATACCATCACGTTGACATAGAATACATTTGAAGAGTTCTTCTACAGTATACAGCATTGATGCAGTAGATTCTATTATTCTTTCTCAGCTAGTGCAAGTGTTAACACTAATAACATAAGTGTGAGTTTCTAAGGAGTAAGTTTGTAACTATATCACTTGAGTTGTAAAATACTTAGCAGTAGGCAATTTCCTTCACTTGGTACTTTTATTATGTTCATGTAATTTAAATCAAAACACAATTATTCATAATATAGTACTCACATATTATAGCTCCTCAATCTACAACATTCCTGGGTATATTCCGCTGGGGTACTCGCCACAGTTGCGACAACCACAGGTGACACTAAATTCAATTGACACTATAAGTACCTACTTACTATAAAACTATATTTTAGAATTCAATTTTGTAAAGGAAAGTGTACTTAAATTTTTAATTTCACGCGAATAATGTTGGTTATGGTTTTACATTACATTCTGTTTTAGAACTTTACAAACATGATAAAATATAGTAAAAATACTCGTCTGTGATGGATTTCTTTATCAGTATTGTTAGGCATAGGCAGTACACCTCACAGCACCGGGTTGACCTAAACATTTTTATTAGAATGTATATAGTAATCGGTCTTTACCTACACTATTTTACCGCCTTTATAACAAATCATCTAGATGCACTTACGTTCCAAATTTAAAAAGATTCAAAAATCTAATAATCTACCCATAAACAGTATTCTGCCAGCCTGTATGCTGTAAGGTTTCCTTTAGCACTAACCTCACAGCAATCTTCGTTTCTAAATATTGTGTTGGGAAACGAAAATGTTTTATATTCCAAGAAGGATTGCAATAAACGACGCCTGTAAAGTACTTTGTAAGTCGTGGGAGTCGTGTAACTATAATGTATGTTGATTTGTTGATGCAGAATTCATCTTCATTACTGCAGCATGCTCCGGTGCGCTGACGTTCAAATGAGATAAGTTCCATAGTATTCCTTGTGCAATGTTCCTTAACGCGAGTTAAATAGGCTTTCACTTTAGTTTCCTGCGGCGAAAGTATAGATCAATCTCGTGGGATAGCTTTGGCGATTAGGTAAAGATTGCTTTGTTGATGTAATCTTTTGTGATGACAAATTGATTATTGTCGTTGATAAAATTCTGTTGAGAATTGATTTAGATTTCGATTTTTTAAATGTAAGTATTAGATTTATTATCTTGTTTAATTTGGGTTTTTGTAAAATTGATTTTTCATTCAAATTACAATACGTTTTGTGGAGTTTTCTGACAAAATTCAGTTATGCAGTTGCCCTGTGGATTACAAATTAAACAATTAATGAGATAAATATATAATAATAAAGTGAACATATTAGCTAATAGTAGAAGTAAACTTAAAAGCTATATAATATAGCTCGGTTGCTTGTGGCAAGCTTACCAAAAACAACCGACCTAAATTTATTGAGTTTCATAAGTGAAGATCTGGACTAATAAGGTATATAATTTGCCTTCCCTGTATTGTATTAACGTAAACTGAATGTCTCTCCATTTCTGTAATTGCAAATTTAAACACTTTTACAATTTTCCTGGAAAACGGTGTAGTTAACAGTAGTAAAAAGCGTTGTAACATTTTCTCAAACCACATGTTGCGGCGAGTATCTAATAAAACCCCGTTTTGTACCGTATCTGTCTAATCAAGTTTTTTTTATTTTTCTTTAAAATTAAAGCTGTGAATCAGCACTTTTTAAACGTCAAAGTTACATCAGAAAGTCCCTCAAAATGCTCGTTTGTACCACTTCTAGTGTTTTGCTGGGAAGAAGAAATTGCGGCACATACTCCCCAGTGAACGGCAAAAAGTCTTTGTTACTGTCTTCATTTTATCAAACGCTTATAATACAGAACCCCGTTGATTTGATTCCTCGTAAGACGAACAGAATGATGACGTTTTAGCTTTCATTTATCATCCCGTTTATCCGCGACTTGGGGGAACAAAATTGAAACTTGGCCGTTTTTAAGCCCGTCCCCGGAGTTCAGGGCTCACCCCTACGGAGTCTATAAAGTGAAAATTGTATCACGCAGCGATTTTTTTTTTATTATTACTGCCATTTTGGTTAGCGTCTCTGGCGACGTTGATATAAAAAAGTTAGGCTTGAATTTTTAAGCGCGAACGGGCGCGGTTTGTTATTTGTGACGCTTTTGTGTTAGGTACGTGGCTTAGATTAACTTGTATACTTTTTAACATTACAGCTCTTTAATTCTTTTCGTCTCTTTTAAAAACCGATGCTCGTCATTAGGGATTTCTTCCGTATTGTGGGTGCGTTTACAGACATTGAAATTAACACACTCACTAACAGAGTTAAACAAAACGAAAGGTAAGGAAAGGAAAATTCTTCAAAAATTGAGTTAAACTTTGAACCCATGTAATAGGGTCTCCTATTAGCGTCAATCGTACACAAGGTTATAATAGAAGAAGGGTTAGGTTTTAAAGAGAACTTAAAGATAAAAAAAAAACTCAATATCTTTACCTTACCCGAGAATCGAGTACAGACCACTAAGGCAAGGCAGTTTATATTGCAATCATGGTTTATTAAAGCCATTTCATTTCACATTCAAAGGGTTGTGAGCTTTTGTTATAAACTGTTTTCAATGATCCATATAATTCAAAGGCTATCGAAACAGAAGGAACCCTTTTAATAATGTACAGAGATCATGATGGCTGGTAGATTTACCGAACATTAATAAAACTCATAAAACATGGAATATAGGTGTATTGTTCCAATCGTGGCCGGAAGTACGCCTCGTGGAGTCGAGGGATCCAATGACGTCATATTAATATCCGGTATAGCGGGACCCGGTTTCCGGTATTGTCGCATTTCGCTGAACAGTATAATTACTAGAGACTTTAACGCTTTCGAATATTTTTACATGAATCTTATCTATCTTGTTTACGTAACGTTTACGTTTGCGTTTTCGGCGTTTTATTATCAAGTAAGTGCGATGCACGAAACTTGAAATGGAAAGTTTGCTTTCTACAATAGTCAGTAGTGTGTAATTATAACCGTTATCGTATGGGATTGTTAACGTACCGCGGTATAGTAACGTTGTAAAGATTTACAACAGTACTTCGGCATGTGTCGTGCTGAGTTACTTTTACGAAACGGGACTGCGAGTGAACATTATCTTAGCGAGAACTTAAGATCTCGCTCAAGCATGATCCGCCTCCAACAGCTGTTTTCGTTATTTAAGTTTAACTAAATAATGGCACACTTTTTCACTTTTGATTACGCAAATATGACCAGTAACAGGTACGGATACGGCCCAATTTGTTTTGAACTAATTAAAAAATAGTGGTGTATATTAGATGTAATCTGCGTTTTGAACTATTCAATTTGGTTAAAAACCTTACCTAAAACCTCAAGTAACGCCATGTTTTTTTTCTGTAGCGATTAAAACGCACACGAGCGGAAATGTTAAACCTCATTTACATAATTCTCAATTGATAAGCCATTGTTGCCATAGTAAGAAATTTATTACAGTTGAGTTTGAATCAACAGCGGAATGTAAATTTCGAGGAACTTACTGAACCTTTTACAAACGCTGGATCTTTCATATCTAAGTCTTGTGACCTGAGGGTCTCTTCTATTTATTTTCTTTGAATGGCCTGTTGGTCTAATAGTTAGTGACCCTGACTGCTATGCCGGAGGTCGTGGGTCGATTCCCACCCAGGACAAATGTTTGAGTGTGATCAGCACAACCATTTGTTCTGTGTCTGGGTTTAATTTATTTATAATACTTATGGATGTATTTAGAAATATATTACTATGTTTGTCAGTTGTTTAGTACACAGAAAACAAGCTCTGCTTAGCTTGGGACTAGATAGCGTTGCGTAAAATTTGTGGAATAACTACATATTTATATTACTGCGGATTGTAGATTCCGAAGAACTTACTTAACCTTTTACAAACGCTGGATTATTTCATATCTAAGTCTTGACGTCACTTCTATTTATTTTCCAAGTTTTCCAATTGAATAATCTTGGTCTATTTAATTAGATTCACACGGCACCATTTTCCGTAGTAAGAAAATGAATTCACTTAATTTGCATACATTAACCACACTGGGTAATTCAGTATAGGTAGTCTAATTAAACAATGCAATAGCATTTTAATTTCATTGTCACACAGTGTATTTACAACAGCAGCAAGAGTCAATCGAAGGTTAAGCTACGGTTGCCGAGGTCGGTCTGTGGATGGGTGACCATAAATTATGGATCGAGACCTCTCAGTACGTCAAAAAGACGGTAAATGGTTGGTACAACCCGGCTGTAATTTCTAGATCTTTGAAAGTCGTTACGCGTGTATTCGTGTTATCCGGATACTGGGTTGACAGATGTGCAGTTGTTCTCTTTAAAATACTGGCTCATCTGCAGCCAATTAGACTGCAAGTCGTCCCACACATGTTTGGGGAAAAACTAGGCAGAAAATGATAACGAAACACAATAAAAAATTAAATAAAAAATCGAAATCAAATTAATCTCCCTATGTATCTATTAGGTACAGTCACCCTCATAAGTCGATATACATATCCATATTTCCTAAACTCATGAAAAAAAAAAATGAAAATGAAAAATAGTTTATTCACTTAAGCAACACAGACAACAATACAATTATTACCTCCGCCAAACTGCAAAACAGTTTGTTGGCATGAACACCTTAGCTTACACAAATTACTAAACAAGACTAGTGCCAGGATTTAATTAACGTCTTAAAGGTTCAAAATTCACTAGTCTTGTTTAGCAATTTGTGTAAGCTTAGGTGTTCATGAGTTTAGAAAATATGGATATGTATATCGACTTATGAGGCTGACTGTGCCTACATAAAACACTCAAATAAAAGTAGATAATTAATGGTATTGAATCCCTTTTAAATTATTTACCTAATTAATGAAAATTCTGAATCAAACTTATACGAAAAACCTTTGCGAAAAACGCAACGCAGCAACAAATTGTAAATTCGAATTTAATTTAAAATAGTAAACATCAATCTGATTGGTTTAAAAGTTGTGCACACAAAATCAGACTGACACTTATTTAGTTTTATGTTTACACCTATAAGTAAATAAAAAGTTCAATTTGTAACGTCGAAATATGGGCTTGGAATTGATGAACGTACGATTCGGCATTTTATGTAGTACTTACTTGTACACAAAAAAATGAAATGTCTGTCTGTTATGACAAAATAACACAGTTTTTTCTTAATGCATTGGAAAATATACAATCGCAGTTATGCCTTAAACATTTCTTTAAATGGTCTCCGTCTGTCTGATTGTTTGGGGTTAATATCCGAAACGACTAAATCAATATTCAGACAGAATTTTTCACTGGCAGATTGCTAATGTTGGTAAAAGGTCTGAAAATGGCACCTGTGTGTGATTGAGAAGTAGCGTGGAAATCGGTTGTCATGGTATGAATATGTGTCGCGAAGAAATAAGGATCAAGTTGTGAGTAAGCGAATACCAAAGAAACGATAGATGGATTGTGTGAAAGACGAAATGGGTAGGAAGAAAATGACTATTTAACTGACGGCAGATAGAGATGTATGGATGTATGGAAGAAGAAGATATGGTGTACCTACTCGAAATAAATTGGGATAATGGCATAAGGATGATGAACTAAGGTACCGCGCAAAACAATAAATTGTTAATCCGCGCGGACAGAGTTGCGAGCAATTACAGCTAGTTTAAATAACGTAGATGTAACGTTATTTGCATGACAAATCGGACAGATAGTGAATGCATTCGCATCGCTTGTTCATTTGATTAAATCAGATATCTCATAAGTGGTTTCCCATTGTTGGTTCCACGTTGGTTTAGTGTTCGCAAATGATAGATACTATACTAAGCGTTGTACGAGGTTCGATTTCCAGATTGGAGAAAGTATTATTTGGAGTTTTTTCATTATGAAATTCTTAGTAGCGGCCCAGAATCCGGATTTGTAACTAGGGACTAGTAAAAGGCGGACGTTTTATAATTTTCGACGTTCAAAAATTTTTAATTCTTTTATTTGATTTTGTGCCCGATTTGTGGCAATAGGCATATTTAGGTATAATTACTTAGAATTGAATCTAAAACTAAATATTAGCTGGCATATTAATTAATGTGGTAGTACGTACCTACTGTCAGGCACACCTCTGCGTAAAAACTTCAGAATAACATGCGTTACGGTATACCTATGTCGAAAGCGTATAAATAATTATGTATAGATCATTCCTGTTAAAATATTTTATCATTTGCTTGAAACAAAAATCTGAACAGTGTATGCAAATTTTATTAAAAATATTGAAAACGGCAACATTTCAATATATTTTTTGATGCCCCAAAAAACAATTTCAACCTTTTACGACTATATCTATTAATTTTGAGTCGTACCTACGTACGTTGTTGATATGAATTGGGATATTTTTTGGAAAGAGAAAATATTCTGCATTTGCATATAGTAAACCGTACATTAGACAATATTTGCACTTTACTCGCAATAGAAATAATGCGATTAGTTAGTTAGTAACTCATCATTGGTTTCAACATCACGTTAATACTCTTTTTTTGTTAATCTAGTCCGACGTTATCTGTGCAACTTCCGCACTGACGTGATGACATCGGTGTCAGGCCCCCTGGTAGCTATGGTAGGTTTCGTAACTGTCCCACGTGCTGGTTACAAACGAAACTTGCCGTGGGGCCTTTACTTGACTAGTTTGTATTAGGTAAATGAAGTCATTATACTGTATTTGGTTTGTCATTTGATATTTTCGGCTTTAGATTGTTCTCATAGAATTTGTGCTCTAGAGAAAATCGTAGGGCCCTTATTTGACATTCCAATTACAATGGGCTATTTGACAAAACTTTAATTTTTAGTCTATCATCTAGGTAGATTACAAGAAAATATTCGACCCATATTTTTTTCTTTTTCAAATTGATGGAAAACTGCTTAGATTATTATCAATTCTATTCTAATGATTATTAAGCGTATTAAAGTTGAGGAGAGGGGGATTGTAACGTCATTAACTAGTACAAACTGTACTCGCTAGTGACGTCATGCGACATTTTGACTCGATGTATCGCTACAATAAATAATATGTTTTTTGATGACGTGAAAAAAGAAAAAATATGTGTCGAATATTTTCTTGTATAATCTAGATGAGGGACTAAAAATTAAAATTTTGTCAAATAGTCCATGGTGGGACTGGCACATATACATAACATAACCTTAATAATATCTAATTGAAAATATAGAAATTTTGGCACACTGTGTCCTTGTAATTCTCACAGAACTTTAATGAACTAATGATATGATTATTCTCGTCTTTGTCTGCGTAAAATAAACCTTTTAAAAAGAAAGACACAACTCCATAAAACGTAAATTATTAAATGGTTCAGCCGTGGTTACTTGTCACTCAGCCTCTCAACGACAATTGTGACAAGTTTGTGGGCGGGATGTAGAAAGTATGTCTAAATTTATGGACCAGCTCCGCCCTTAAGTACCCATTGTCTCTGTTTTAGAACAATAGTACAGTCTAGTATGTTAACTCTATGGTTATTTTAATTTCCCGCGACGACCTTAAATTTTCCTCTAGTTGGCATTGTAAGTGCCCTGTTTAATGGCAGTGACCCGAAAAAATATTGTTGCGGAAAAAGTCGGTCGGTTGAGGAAAATTACTCTTTGTCTTGAAGACAGTCATTGCATAATATTTGACATACTGTTGCTGTACATCATACTTAGGATGTGCGTAGACCTACGTCAAGAATGTTTGTAGTTAAACTATCGCTCTTTAAGAACAATGATACAGGTTTATCTAACCTAGTACAGGCATCTAACATTTAAATACCTTTGTTAATTATTTTTAAGACTTTTGTATTTTATTTTACCAATTTTACTTTTGAATAAATATTATTATTATTATTATTATTTAATGAAAGCGTTGTCAAGTCTTTAACAGACCTACTTATGAAATTGTTATGAGTATATTGTGTACACTGTGTTACGGATGATATTACGGATTAAGCTGTCTATTTAGCTGTAGTTTTATTAATAAAATACAAGTAACCCGCTCTGGCAACGCACGGGTTTATAAGTAATACTTTCAAGTTAATGCAAGCAATACGTTGACAAAATTGTACCACAATTGGATAAACAGTATGGCAGCACCTAGAAAACAAACAAACATAGTTTTTTTGTTCTCAAAAGTCCTAGTTTAAAGTTGTATTTAATTGCAAAAGTTTCAAGCAAGGTAGGTAACATCTAGTGTCACGGGGACTCAGCGGGGCTTAAGTTGTCGCTTCCTGGGACATGTAAAGCTCTATGTCACGAGCCAGTCTAGTGCCTGGGGCATTACACGACCGAGTGCACTGCCGAAGACGTCCGCCGTGAATGTATTTAATAGTGAGTTCATTAATGCAACGCCTTATTGCTCTTTGAGGCTTTTAAGGACCTTGATTAGGAGCTTCTGGTGGCTTAATTGGCTTGTTTTCGTTTCTAATCCGTCTTATTAGTTCGATGCCGATAGGGTTGTCGAATATCTGGGATGGGTATTGTTTTTATTGTAGCCTGTTCTAACACACTCCTGGGCAAAGAAGTCCCGCCGACCCTTCGACCTCTTGCGATTCCGCGCTTCTTCTTTCCACGTCTCCAGAAATCTGTCTAGTTCTTGCCACCATCTCCTTTGTTGCATTTAATAATGGTTAAATTTAGTTTTCGAGGAGCAACAGTAAAATTGTTCGTTTGTGTTTCTCAATACTTAGTTGCTGTTACTAAAACTTAAGTCCTGCATGTGCGATTTCTCAAATCTACTTAAAAGTTGGTCGTTTGTTAGATTACCTACACATCTTAAGTTACAAACAAATATCAGCAATTTTTCTTGAAAACTGTATGTCCTCGACTGTTCAACTCTATTATAACGATAATTATCTATTGGATTACTTTACCTACCCATCTTGCTATTCAAACCGTTTACTTTTAAAAGACCGTTGATATTGCTCCATGTCATCTACAACATCTTTGTCTACACAGTAACTCTTTTGAACGTAATCGCCTCGACTTCTATTCAAATAAGTCTCTCCACATTAATGCATCTTACATCGCATATAAAGCACGCTTAGCTAATTTTATGCCATCATTATCGTGCAACGTCAACGTTGCTATGAATAGAAAGTAGGCGACGTTGCGTGTTGCATGCTGCGGTTTCAATTATTGGTCGTGTCATAACGTCGGACGCTTATTGAAATTATCATGGCTAATTATATGGCATAATAACATTGCCATGTGTGTGTTTATGGACACGTAATGGTTTATTTGTTTATTGATTGAGGTGTTGAAATGAAAGTTGAAGAGAAATTCGAGAAAAAAACATTGTAGATACTGTAGTGCACTTAAAGCATGGCTTATTGTAGGTTATTGTTGATTGGTGCTTTATTATTTTAATAAATACATGGTGCACAGAGATGTATTTGCGGCTAGTAAGACGTGGTATTGCCAACAGTTATTAAGTATATGAATTGTACAATTTTTTGTTTTTTTCCAAATAACTGGAATAAAATTAACCACGCATGTGTACCACGGATTTTCTATAGAAACTTACGGTTCTTAACTTGATTGTAAGTGGGTATGCCTGTGAAAGACAAAACATAGACTCAGCGCGTCTCGAGGAGACTACTATTAGTAGTAGCTAATGGTGTTTATATTTTATTTCATTTTTTTATTTTATCGTTTATTTTATTTTATAATTATTATTTTTTTAGTTATGGCGATTCTTTGCTCTGATGGTGAATGAATATTATAAATTAATTTAAATAAAGATAAAAGCTTGATAATGTTTACCGTCACTGTTTTATGCACTCCGAAACGTAAATGGAAGATTTGTTCGCAGTAGAAAACATTCACCATAACTATTTGCTCATCCCTCTGTCAAGGAGATCTAAGTTATCAGTTTCCATGAATGCAAAGCCCCACAAATCTTTATCTGTTGTACAGTACTAACCATGTTTTTCATTAAATTTTACTGCCATAGTTAAAGCTTAAGGAGGATCCATCAACTTACCCCGCGAAAATCAAAACTCCTTACTTTATAGTTTTAGATATTGTAGTGCAGTTTATCTTCTATGCTTTCACAGATAAATGCGTCAATAATTTTAACTAACAATATAGGTACATAGCTCTTGTCTACTTGTATCTTGGACATTCGATGCAAGTAAGTCGATTTCATGAATACATGAACATTTACAATTTAATTTCAAATAATTCATAATTAACATAAAACAGTCACTCCGTGTAAAACACAGTATTCTGCTGCATCTGATAGAGAATGGAAGCCGATCCCAACGTACGCGTAACTACGCAAATGATGTAAGGCCGTACCACAACTTAAAAAAACGAATTTCACCGGTTACTTTAAAGGAATCACCTTAAAGCCGAGCCTCCGGTCAATATCCCATCAGATAGAATACGCATAGAACCCGTGCCGTTCACATAACATCCTATGTTAAATTGATACTAAACACACAAGTATAACCTTGATAGCCGACGTGGGATAGGATTGCGTGCGTAGATTGACCTTTGTGAATTGCTAAATTGTAGGGAACTGGTTTTGTAGCGCTACCCAACGTTCAATAAAACGTAAACAAACGGAACATACGCACAAAATGGCCGCATAGAGGCTCCACAACGTGTGATACATTCCTTTCGAGTTTAAAAAAAAGTTTATAGAGCCAATGAGGTCGAAATTTAAAATGAATTCGAAATTTAAAATTAATTCGACTCCATTGAACCGTGGCAAACCATTATGTTGTGGTAATAGAGAATATGGACTAATACAAACTTTTAGCAGTAGAAGCCATAATATGTATGTATATTGGTTACTATATCGTGTTTTAAGAAAACATATTTACGAGTTTCTATGATAAAAAAAATCTACGAAAAGCACTTGAAACCAATTCTAATAGGTATTATACCTACTAGAAAGATACTATAGTATCAAGGCAATCCGTTCCGTTATCGATATAATTATATTGTCTGGTTTTCACCATGTTTTCCGTTGTCCGTCGTTGAATTTTTAAAAGTTAAATTGTACCAGCAGAAAAGATGCGACTACTCTCATGTTTTAACGTTTAATTGAGCGCGGACAGTAGATAATAGTAGTAGGTAAAGTACCTAAGTAAATCAGTTGAATTTCTACATATGCACGGATACAGGATTGTTTTGTTTTCCAATCATCCAAATATATTTTCATATTCATTTAACGGACCATAGCGTGTAACAATTCAATCATCTTCATGCCAATGTCCAACACCCATGCGTACAGATCAGGTCAAATACCTCGGTGTTCAAATAGATTTTGGGTTACGCTGGAATAAACACATTGATGCCTTAACCTCCAGAACGCTGAGACTGATACATATCTTCAAGACACTGAGAGCCTCTGCAAACCTTGATACCCTCAAAATGGTGTTCTATGCTCTGTGTCAGTCCGTTCTTGGGTACTGCATCAGTGTATGGGCGGTGCAGCTAAAACAACTTTTCTTAGAGTGGAGAGAGCTCAGAGAGCAATATTAAAAGTGATGCTACGAAAACCCTATCAATATCGAACAACTCAACTCTACTCAGATATTAAGGTACTAACAGTTCGTCAGCTCTTCGTATTGCAATCTGTTCTGAGAAGACACTCCAGTGTCCCACCGTCTGATCCCAACAAACGAACCAATATTCCTCCAGGTACACAACACAAAACCGCTTTTGCCAAACACCAATTCTTTACATTAAGCTCACTTATCTATAAGAAAATTCATAAACTACTAAATATCTTAGATTGCAATAAATTTAAATTAAAAGCTAAGATGATGGAATGGCTACTTCAACAGGACTACACACAAACTGAATCACTACTAATTTACATTTCCTAATATTGCTTTGTTTTGCCCTTATTGCCTAACATACACCACACACTCACCTTTCTCATACAATGACTCACCACATATACACACATCAAAAACACTATACACATTCACACATATACATACATAGGTTTTAAATTGTTATTTTATACTAACTTTGCTTTCCTTTTCTTTTTTTCTTTTTTATTATTTTTTTGTCAAAATATAATGTTTAAAAGTAAATTTTCATAGTTAACACAAACAATAAGTTGGCACAGTCCGCAGTTGTATAATCCATATTTTTAAGTAACCTCACAGCTGAACACTGTCTCTTAAGATACAGGTTATCCTAGTTTGAGAGGCAGGGCTCGCAATATCTGTATACAGACTTCTGCAGCGTAGTAAGCATCTTGTTAATCAGTGTATACTAATGTACTTATGTTTCTTTGTGTCAATAAACTATTATTATTATTATAATTGTTCTACTCTAGTAAACAATTGGGCTGTCGACTCTTAAATTTAAAAAAAAAATAATGAATGATGTTTTTATACGGGCAAAATCGGAAACGTAAAAATATACCAAACTTATTTCGTTGAACACATGACTTTCGCAATAATTGTAACGCTTGTTAATGATAATATGTCCGATGATGGCTTTGATTAAGGTAAGAAGATAAATACATAAACGCGGTTAAAGTCTTCTTAGAATAAATAAAGGCAAGACATTTTTATATTCGAAATAACACGCATTTGCATCTGATCAAAACGCTGAGCGCGGTTACTGTGCCAAGGTAATTAACATAATTCCGGGAAAATATTTAGGATATGCCTCGATGGAAGCTCGTAATGGTTTAATCAAGATCAAAGTCAAGGTCAGGGTATAATGAAGTCAGTAGGATTACAAGACTTATAAGAAGCCGTAAAAGAGACCTAATGAAAGGTAAGAGATTTTTCATCATGTCAGTGCTAAATTTCAAAAGATTTAAAGTATAGAAAGACAAAAGGATTGCTTCTAATCAGTTTGAAACAACAACTGGCACGTCCAGTCCATGTTTGACCACTCCGCTTTGGACGTAAGTCTTGTACACGAATCTACAATGGGTGTACTCAAAAGACGTGTAGCGGTCAGGGATTGCAGTACACTCATTGTTCGAGAGCAGTAAACGTAACACTTAGAATGTTAATTGCACATCGCCGGATCGGATTACAGAGACGTCTTTGTTTGTCAAACACGATCCGTAAACGACGGACGGGATGTACTCTGTTACACTGTTTGTTCGGGTCCAGGTAACTTATTACTAAGGTTACATAGGCCGTAACACTCTGTCCTGTTTCATACACTCAGCGCTTTTTAAGAACCTTTTGCTTTTCGTTTACACGGGTAAAGAGTTTATGTTTTAAAATCCGTTTTCGAAGTCAGCTATTTTGCGAATCTTAATTTACATTCTGGGTTTTATTATGCTGGGTATTGTGTCCAAAAATAAAGCTTCAGCTAATCTGTATTCAGCTTAAAGTTGGATGCTTCGTCTCTTGTTTAGTTAGCCTAAATTGAGAGACGGAATTAGGTTAGGAATCAAGTTAGGTCTGCCGGACAACTTGATACTTCAGTCACACGTACAGCGTGAATAATATAAAACCGACAAAGATTTACATTGCGGCAAAACTTCTACTGCTAAAAGATGCAGCTTCTCGAAGAATTTCATTAATTTATTTATAGCTTTACGCTTGGCTTCCCTAAGGGGCTGACTGGAAAGCGACACCAACATTAATTGCTTTGGCGCAAAACTGGTACTTAAGTGCCAAATTACAGAACGCAAAAACCTGCTAGAAGGGGCAAGTTGACCTCTTGACTTTTTTCTTCAATTATTTAAACCGTGCTATCTGTATGTGTTTAGTTTATATAAATAGTAAGTTGATATGAATCAACCTATTACGAAAATTCCTAGCTAGTGAGTTGTACTACAAACAATGCTCCACACGGCCACTTGAGCCACAGCTCTGTGGTCGCCTCGAGGGCACTTGCTCGGGTCGAGTCGCGACTGGAGAGTAAGCGTGCCGTGTCTTCACCCTGTAACCCTATTGCATAAACCCGACCTGTGTACATTCATGCTTATTGAAAATGTATTATTTTATTAGTATCGTCGGATTTTAAACATTTGATACTTATTCATTTGAAATGTACTGTTAAAACTTCCTGTGCTTCGTTAACTTCATCTTCGTCGAATATCTTGTTGTTTTTTGCACGGATCCCTTATTCTTTTTCTAAAATAAAAGTAAGTTATTTTAAGTTACTCCTAATAACTTATAGTATAAACTTATATTAGGGCATCAGAAAATTTTAAGGTAAAAATCAACTCAGTCCAGCCGTTTTCAAGATTAGCTGATCACTTTAAAATACTTAAGCAGAAAGCCAGTATCTTACATTACAAACAGACACTTCAGTTTCAAATATTTGTCTACAGTAAAGATATAGTTACTACGTAAAGATAAGTTTAATTTTATAAGGACAGAGTTAGATCTCCCAAATCAAAATTCTACTAAGATGGCAGAAAATGACAAACTGTAAACGCGGTTATTTTATACATATCGGAAAATTATATTAACATGTAAGCTTTACGAATTTAAAACGAGTGTATAGGGGAGTCTATTGCGTTCAGGATCGAAACTGGTTATTTTACACTACTGTTACGGCTAAGAACATAAATGGTATGCAATGACGAGAAACACCTGGCTCCTGAGACGCGGACACGACGCTGCGTTTTATTCTTATTACCCGACTAATGCCAAGGAATACTTAATACCAAGTCCCAAGTTGATCTTGCCAAATAGCGAAAAGAGGAACTCAAATAATAATAATAATATGTGCTGGTCTGGACCCATTTTTGCTGTTTTCTTCGACAAGCAGTTCCGGCATGATCTGCGTATATTAGTAATTATTGGCACGTCGCTACTTCTTCCTCGTGAACTTCCTACTTTTTTCCCATACCTCCTCGTTGCTTTAAAATTGAATATAGCATTTGCTACTCGGTGTTAATATTTTTTCTAATGGTGAAAGAATGTTTGAATCGGTTCAGTAGATTAGTTAAATCTCGTAAACAAAGAAACTAGCAAACAAATAAATCTTTATCTATAGAATGTTAGTAATTAGTAATAATAAAACCATCCTGCTTCTGTCCCACTGCAGGGCAGAGACTTCTTGTCATGCAGAGAAGGCACAAACCTTGTTCACCGCGCTTGTCCATGGCGGATTGGTGATTTCAGACTTTCATTAACTACTACAAGGCTTGATTTCCACACTATTTTTTTCTACACTAATAACATTTACGTCAAAAATAAACGTATGAAATGAAAAGCCATATAAACTGGCCCTAATTTAAACCTACAACTTTGTGCATTAGAATCAGGCGCCTTAACTGTAGGGCTATCACGGCCTGTGTCTGTATTAGACACACAATATTAAATTTTTAGTTCAAACTAGGTTGTCAATATACCTACTGGCGTTTGTACGCCATTACGCTGAATCTTAAGAATTATGTTTGAAATACACACAAACAAAAACCATTTTAATTATCGTATAATTATGTAGTCTAGTGCCTCTAGCTACTTTATAATCAAAGAAATTTCTTTAGAATTTTTGTCGGCGTATACAAAAATGTTTGTATCAATTTGATGGAATTAATTATTCCTTTAAAAGGTCTAAACGAACTTGCAAAATAGTTTTTATTGAATATAAATAAATAAATAAATAAATATATCCAACTAAATATTCAGGTGTTTGTTCAGTGGCGTAACACTCGGCTTAAATGGTAATACCAGGTTTGGTGCTGTCGGCAACGCGAAAGTAATACAAATGGCTTTATTCAACCGTTTCTATTATACTTATCTTGGTGATAATGAGTCTTGAGTGCAAATTCTGGTAAAGGTATAAAGAAGTTAGGAATCTATGTTAGTGGCAACAGTTAAATTAGACTGTATGAGAGTGTTAAGTTGGGCTATTAACACGTGGTAATGAAGGGAACAAACTTTCTAGTGATTTTGTTTCTTTACGAGTACTTAGTTGCATTTTGGGCCACTGACCACAGAGATCTTTTGTCTTACGTAATTTTTGACGGTCAAAAAGTACTACTTATTGTCAGTTTCATCGGTAAAAAATATTTTGATTTTGATTTATCTGTAAGACTGTAACTAGACATTCTCCAAAAGGTTTCCTTTTAAGTGCACCTACATTTAGACGAGGGAGTTAACTGACAAGAAGCGAACCTGTTGCTGTAAACCAGATTCACATTTCGACTCCAGACTACAAAGTTCTAGATGAAGAAATCCATTAACTTGTTGTTCGACATATTCTTACGGGTGTATCAGTAGCCTGAAAGTCTTGACAATGACTCTTGCTAAAGGTTACCCAGTAACTGCGTGGTGGGGGTGGAGGCTGTCGCTTTATATTTAAAATATTAAATATTATTTTTATTTATTATTACTATGCTGCTTGGTTTTTATAACCTGAATTAAAGATTATTATTATTTTTGTAAAATACTAGCAAACTTTGACATTCCCTCAATCTCCTCGTAGTTTTAAAATAAAATAGTATATCTTATAGTACTCGGTATTTTAGCTTTCTAATGGTGGAAGTTTTTTTGGAAATCGGTTCAGTAGTTTTTGAGTTCAATCCCTACAAAGAAACAAACCAAATAAAAGATTTTATAGATGTAGACTGGTAAGCGGTTCCATTCGGTTAAACTAGAAGCCGTCGATGACAAAGTTGAGAAAAGATTAGGCAGATGACGATTTTCTAATCACGATCTTATGATATAACATACATGTATTAGCTCACACGGTGTATGTTTTCGGTACCTACAGCGAAAATGTGTCAACTGACGAAATGAAATTGAAAATTCCATTACCTTCATGAAGGTATATAATACAAAACGTGACGAGTTTTTGTTTTGATGGTTATTACTTATTACATGATACAAAAATTGCGTTTTTTTTTCGGCACGTGACTTCACTTGATGAGAAAAAATACACTGGAGCTTTTGGGTGATCCCTTATGTCAAATGAAGTAGAATAACTTATATAATACTTCTAACTTAGTTTATTAAATAAAACTTCTAACAAAGCAACATTTTCCAGCCAAGAAAATGTTGCTTTGAATCAAACAAATGAAGATACACTGTATATTGGACTATCACATGCAAAATATAACTGATCAAATCCGACTGTAGAGTTACCAGAGACTATTGTGTTCAAAACAAAACAAACGAACTCTTCTGCTTTATTAGATTACTATAGATTTTAAGATGAAAAGAAAGCTTTCTTTGTCAATTTCCTCGAAACTGTCTAAGCCACAGAACCAATCCCCACAAATGATGGAGTGGGAGTGTCTGTCAATACGTCTAGTGGAGCGCGTGTCATGCCGAGAATTTTCCTGGAGTGTATATTCCATTCACTTTTTGGAATGAAAGGAACACTTACGAATGTAATCTGTCTTTTATAGTTCAGTGTTTATTTGTACTACAAACAAAAACGTACTCGTGTCCATAATTATGTCAACATTAAAAAGGTTTTATATGCGGGGCAATGAATAAAAATCATTGTTTTGTGTTCCGCAGGCAATATTTTTTATTGTTCAGCAAGCATTTTTAATTACTTTTTGATCCCAAGACTTTAATTACTTAGGTACTCGAAGGAGTGCTGTCAAAGCAAAGACAATTAATGCTTACTATAAGCGGGATATCACGGACAAATTATATCTTATTCTTGTGTCCTAGTGCACACAAGTCGATGAGTCTAGTTTAGAACGCTCCGCTGCCGCTTCAATATTGCTATACAGGGTGTAAAAAGACCGATCACATAGCCGATAACTACACATTCTGTACTGTCTTCTTTTCTTTTGTCTTTTTTTCCATCTTCAAAAAAGAGATGCATTTTATTGCGCGCAATGAAAAGCGCGACAACGCAACGCAACTTTCGATCAGCTGAGCGTACGGCTGGCCGCGGCCACTTGCGCCTGGTCGTTGACCCGACCGCCCGCTTGTGTTTGGAGTCTTTTGATAATGCTTGTTCGGAAGAAAGTTTACTAATGATACCTACTTGGAATGCGGTTTTAAAAAAAATACGAAAAAATAATTACACTGTGACCTTCAATATCTCCAAAACCAGAGAATTCCCAGGTATGTTCTAGAAGAAAAAAACTATCCCAGTGATGGGTAGAATATGTAGTTTTCATTTAGGTACGTCATGGGTCTTTTTACACCCTGCTAGACACCGTTTCTGAGATATGGGATCATAGCTTTTGTATGTCATTTCTTCGCATGTCCCCTCTATAGTATTTTAAATCTCTTTGTGTCCAAGAAATTGCATTTGAAGTCATCCAATTTTCCATCGGTTTTTTTCTGTTAAAGCCGTCGAAATTTCTCAACTCTGGGGAGCCCAGGATCATGATCTGAACTCATCATATCCAATTGCGTGTCGCTGTTGCTTCCACAATGAAAAGGGGACTCCATACTCATCTCTTTTGTCTACTGTACAAGATGTACATAGATTTTGTTTACCAATCAGTTCATACAATTTGTATTTGTCCAAACAATCCCATCTCAAGCTATTCCGTCTGCTGTTATAGATAGATAATGACGGCACAGATAGCTGATAGCAAACCAGTCTATACCAACTGACTTGTTTGTTCGTGACTAGACGATTTAGTTTCTATAGGAAAGTTATTACTGGCATATTTATTTGAATACGTGGGTGCTTGCACAACAGTCGCCATTATACACCCGTGTAGGGTGGGCCCGCCGATTGCTGGCAGGATTGGTGACTAAAATAAACTTATTTGCATATGATATATCGGTGTGTAGTTGATAAACTGTTTGCAGTTTGTAGTTACCAGTTCTGTTTGCAATTAGTTTTGTTGTTTGAGTAAAATATCTGAGAATATAAACTTTGTAACTTCCTTGCGTCTTATTATTTGCGTTTCCTGCTAGAATTTCTTTTGTATTAAGCTGTAACTGGTAACGTGTTAGCAAATCTCTTCTTTAACTTGAAAGAATATTTAACTCTCATTACCTGTCATTGTTCAAACGTCCATGCATTAATTATGTCGCAGTAATTACTATTTGCTTCGGTTAACAATTCGTAACTTTACCCTAAAGCCTATACGTGTGTATGTAGGTACATAGTTGAATAGTCATGATTCAGAGAGCAATAAACTTTAGATTATGATTCATCTAGGTGATATAGGAATGTTTGAGATTCGGTCTCAATTCGCATTGACTCGGGAAACCTCGTGTGACCTCGGGTATAGTCGACAGGGATCTGACAGGGAATTTAATCTCGGTTTGCCGTCGATTAGGTGCGCCTGCGGTTTTGCCTAGTTAATGTCTAGTCGCGGCAACAATGAAAGGTGTAATTAAGTCTATCTAGTATTATTAACCAAGCATTAAGACAAAATTGTAGCGTGTGGTAATAGACAGATTGATACTTGTATACACAGAGTATAGACCACAAAATTAATGATACTACACAGCAAGGCAGAAAGATGAATGTACGTATAAAAAAAGCCGAAGCTACAGTACAACAGTATAGTAAAGTACATTTGAAAAAATCATGGCAAATTGCGTTTTGGGGGACTGCCCGTGGTTTACCACTTACTAGTGGTTTTGTGTGTGGTGGCGGAACAAACTCCTCAGCTACACGTTTATCTTATAATTATGTTGTTGTATGATGGTATGAAAAAAACACTGAAATACAAACATTAAGTAATAATCATATTTCACTAGTAGGTAATGCTGTTGCTGTTGCTTAAACTATTTGTGTTATTTAACTTCGATAGTCCTAGTTTATCATTTTGTTACATTGTCTTGCAGATCTATGGATTTAATCCAACTCTGCACGTGTAAGCCGGCATGCATACCCTTTATACCTGGAGGCTTCTTATTAGTCAGTTGCTTTTGCTTTTAAGCTAGTATTAATGTTGGTAGCTATATATTACTAGTTTTCTGTAATTTGAGTTTGCTAGCTAACATGTAGCGAATAACTTATTTTAATTATTTTGTAATTATAATTAATTGTACTGTGTAAATTCAAGTTCTTCTAACTTATCAGTCAGATGTGTTGCTGGGGAGTTTGTTCCGCCACTTCTTCTTCCCAGCAAAAACACTAGGAAGTGGCGAAGGGTGGGCTTTTTGGGGGACTGTCTTAAGTAATTTCGACTTTCAAAAAGTGCTGATCCTCAGCCTAATTTGAATAAATGACTTTTGATTTTCATTTTTGTGACGGTGTGTCGGTTTGATTATTATTTTTTTGCAATAATAGATGGCTGTTTGCATGCTACCACGCCCCTGCGTTACCTTTAATTAAGCTGTATTAGATTAGAATCAAATACGACCGAACGGTAATTGTCAAATTACTTTTGTAGGCTTCCATAATTTAGTTAGGCAACTCTTGCGGAATAAATAATTAAAAGATAAAAAAAAGTTGTTCAATGGCTTTATAGGGCCATCGGCAAACAAACGTTGAACGAAATAAATATAATTTCAACTTTGTCAATCAATCAATTTTCGATGAGTCTGCGGAGAGATTGTTTTATGTTAAGGCGATATTTCGATAAGTGATTTAGGTATTTGAATGGAGACCTTAGTATTGAATTACTAAGTTGGTATATTTTCTAATGTTCGAGAAAGCCTTTTAGGTTTAGTTTTTATTAACTGTTAACCAACCTACAACTATTATTACAAATCCAAAAAACAAAACAAAAGAAAAAATAAAAGAATTAGGGCATCAAAAAATTGATTCATTCATTTCAGGTAATTGCAAATGTCAATTATATTTAAAAATGGAATCGTGGAGTGCCCTGCTGGTTCTTCTCCATAAGTAACAGCCAATTGGAACCATGCACCTAGCTTTTCATTAGTAGGTTTCTATATCTACATGTAGGTTTAGGTACTTATGTGTAAAGAATATTTTAATTTTAGAATATTTCATTTCTTCGTAGCTGTCATCCAAGAAAAGTCATGGGTGCTGTGTTAATATACTCCATCCTGTAGCACTGTTGTTAATGTAGTCAATTTAATGACAGGAAACAACATTGTTTTATTTATAAGAACATTATCATAAACTGCAACTTTCGAATAACCGTACATACACGTACATACGAGCAGACTGAATTATTAATCCTGCCTTTATCAACGTTTCAATGTAATAAAAAAGCTCATATATTTGAAATGGTATATTACAATGAACACTTGAATGTACACATGGTTATCGCTACAAGAGAAAGGCTTCCGGCGTTTCTGGAACTGGTTTGGTTACATTGTCTCGCTCTAGCATTCCTGGCGCAAAAGACAGGGCGGGGCGCGCGCGCATTGCAGTTTAAACGTCGAATAGAATGGGTGCAGAAGGAACGTTTCATTTAAGATATCAATAGGAGATATCGATGATTTTTTATTCAAAAGTAAATTATTGTAAAAATGATAATTGAGACAAAAATCCCCTGAAAACACGATAAAAAAAGAATTAATAATAATAATAATAATAATAATTTATTTTCAGACGGTAGTCCATACTGTTAGTAAAAAACAATTTCAACTTACAAAAACTAATGTTAGTAACATCAAAACAAAACAACAGACATAAGATAATACAGGAAACAAAGATGCCCTGCCAACTCACTTACCCACCTGCGTGTGCAGTCCCACCCAATGGCCAAGCATTGGACAATCCCACCGGTCCCTCAATGCCCCCAGAATACTGTGGTAGCTGCCACGTGTTCTGTTTAGTAGAGAGGCGCAGCGCTTGCGGATAATGGCATAGAAATCATCAATCCTTGCATCCGCAAACATACTCTACGCGCTACAGTACCGTGGCAGCCCCACAAGCATTCTGAAAGCATTGTTATACTGGACGCGCAGAGCACTGTATGCCCTCTGAGTAAAATTGACCCACAGACTGCAGGTGTAAAAAGTCTGACAATAGGCTCTAAATAGAGTCAATTTAACCTTATACGTACACCTTGCAAACCTGCGAGACAACATATTACCACGGACAGACAGCGCTCTGCGCTCCCTCTCTATGTCCAGGTCATCGCATAGGTCCTCGGTGACCCAGTGACCCAGGTACTTAAACTTATTAACCCTAGTTAAGGGCGTATTTGCTAGTGAGATATGCGGCACATTCACGTCACCTCTGTTGCCGACTTTAAAAACAAGAAGCTCACTCTTACTAACGTTGTACCTAAGCCCATGAGCCACCGCATACTCCTCACATACCTTTACAAGTCGTCTCAACGCACTGATCGATGGGCTCAGCAGCACCATATCGTCGGCGTAACTGATGTTGTTCACAGCAACACCATCAATATGACAGCCAATGCCTGTACTGCTGAGCTCAACGATCAGCTTATTGATGTACAAGTTAAATAGGCGCGGGGAAGTGATTCCCCCCTGCCTCACACCACATTCCAATTTGTATTCATCAGAGAGAGTCCCTGCCCAACGTACATTATTTATTTGGTTTTCATACCAAAACTTTAGCAAACAAGTAAATTCAGTTTCTACTTGGCTCTCACTTATCATCTTCTGCCATAGAAGGTCATAGGACACGAGGTCAAATGCCCTGGATAGGTCCAGGAAGCATGCATTAACAGGAGTTTTCCTATCCATATAGTACCGGACAGTTTGCTTAAGACACATAATAGCACTTTCTGTTGACAGGCTAGGCCTGAAGCCATATTGTGCATCGTGTAGATTAATTTTAGGGGCCATGTATGCATCCAGCAAACCGTCCAGCACCTTAGCAATTACCGTTGCAAGGGAAATAGGCCTATAATTGGTGGGATCTGCAGCATCACCGGTCTTATTTTTAATACACGGTACAACTGCAGTTCTCATAAGTGAGCTGGGCAGATAAGCATGACTTAAACACAAACTATAGAACATAGCTAATACTCTAGATAAATGTGCACCTGCGTACCTAAGGTGCTCGACACTGAGGTGATCATGTCCTGGGGACTTACCTCTAACCATTTTTTTAATAAAATTTGAGACATCCTTCGCAGAGAAGCGTACTCCCAGTTTCACATTCACGTCAGTGTCACTCACCGTCTGTGTTACATTACCTGCTGGATTTACTAAAGGGTTTACTTTAAATTGGTTTACAAACATATTTGCAATGTGCATGGGGTCATTTTTACCACCAACACTCACTGGGAGGCTCGACTTCGGGTTCTGTTTATTCGTGTTTTTCCAAAAATTTCCAAAGTCCTTAGTTCTATGATTTTCAGCCATTATATCAAGTTTTATTTGTTTTTCATTACTTCGACACCATTTCAATTTACTTTTAAAAACTCTACGCAAATCCCGCATTTTTTTCAAATTCATTGCCCGCGCCTGGTTTGCCACACAACTGCCACACTTGATACGCAAGTCGAGCCTCCTCGTAAGCAGTTTTAACATGTTTATTCCATCCTGGTACAGACTTGTATGTTTTATACTTATTAGGTACCGCACTATACTGCGCTGACTGTTGAAGAATATGTATCATTTTATTATACATATCTTCCAAAACAATATGATGGTTTTTATTTTTACAATGACTGTCAGCACAGTAGCCCAACTCAGGTGGAAAATCTACATCTCGCAAACCAGCATTACACATTTCCTGATAAAGTTTTATCTGCAATGAATCACGTTGCCCCCAGGTAATGTTATTACAGTAAGATTTAGGCGGAACTATATTAGGTGTGATTATTTTTAAATTACATTCTATTTCCAAGGGCAAGTGATCCGACAAATATACATCATCCAGTACTTTAACATTAACAAGGGTCCGCTTTGCGACCTCAGTCATAACGCAATGGTCAAGCCAGCGCCTGCAGCCGTGCGCATCGCTAACAAATGTATAAGTGTCACACGGTAGGCGCTCTAAGTCTGCACACGACCAATTTTGATCACCACAAAATTTTAGCAACTCGTTAGAAAATAGTTCACCAGCATGCGCATTAAAGTCACCTAATATTATTGCCGATTCTATATTATAACTGTCAATTATAGCCGTAATTTCACTCAGACAGTCAGTGAACTCGGTAAGGTTATCACTCGAATTGGTAGGCATATATACAGAGAATATAAGCATGTCTCTGTCACATAGCGTTACTTTAATTGCTGCAATACGCACACTAGTACACTGCACAACACTCACCATTGTAAACAAACTTTTCCGCCACAAGAGCGCTACACCCCCATAGGGTCGACCACGAAATATACCTTTCGACGTATCCACCGCTGAGTTGCCAAAGAACGCGAAGTCACTATGTATATTCCCCAGGAATGCTAAGTCATGGGGCATTAAAAGAACCCACGGATATCTATGAAAGAACCCTTATTTCGACTTACGATATTAACTTTGGCAATATCGACGATACCACAAGTGAAGAATAGATAGATAGATAAATTGTTAATTCGGTGCAACAATAAAATAACCAATAGGTACGTGTTAAAAAAAAACTAAGAGATCAAAAGTGGCTTAAAAGATTTTCTAATATAAGGGCTTCATACCTATTACACTTTGCTGTCGAGTTTGACTGAGTTGAACTTATTAGGTATCCTTCCGGTGATTTGAAGCTACCACAAAGAAGCGCGACGCGACTGCCGTTTGTGAATATTATTCCGCAGTTTTGTAATCCGCATTTTTTATACTTAATAAAAAACACGTCACGTTTCCTGCGCGCTAAATATTTTTGCGCCTTCTGAATATTTCTGCCTTGTGTACTACCTCAGTATATTCAATAAGGTGCAAGGTCGCCAGCGAGACTCGCTGTGGACGAGTCAAGGCCAAGGGACCTTTACGACTGGCCAGAGCTATGGGGCATAACGGGGACTAGCTGGGATCAAAAAGGCTTTAGCTTATGTTAAAAGGGTTGAGTTTTAATCTGAGAACTAAATAAGCTTGAGTTATGTGAAGAAATATCTTATCTGTAAGTCTCAAATTGGGTGGTAGCAAAACATTGATAAGTTTGGCAACAGTATATGGGAAGAAACCCTCCACGAAGTTAATACGGGAGTAATTAGAAAGAAAGAAAGAAAATACTTTATTTGGACGCACAGAACATAAAACAAAAGAACAGCAATACAACAACAAAAATTAAATTAAAAATTTAAAAAACCCCCATCGCAAAAAAGTAAAACATTTAAAAACTTAAAAATAACACTTTAGCCATGAAATTTTACGTAACGTCGGGGTACCGCTTAAGTAAGGAATCTTCCTAGTACTTGTAGGTATGTAGGTAGGTACTTAATTTAACGGTACCCCGACGTTACGTAAAATTTCATGGCTAAAGTGTTATTTTTAACTTTTTAAATGTTTTACTTTTTTGCGATGGGGGTTTTTTAAATTTTTAATTTAATTTTTATTTTATATTTTTTAAACGCATTAATTTTGTTTTATAGAGTTTACAGTTATGAGAATTTTTCAGTGTATTGTATGTAGAGTCAAATTCTGGTTAAAACGAATCCAAACACGACATATCTGCTATTATTTTGTCAAGGGTCTACCTACTGGTGTGCTGGGTAGCCTGGCTGCAGCATCAGCTCATCCTGTTGCCATCAGTGCATTGTGTTTAGAATCAAATGCTGGTTGAAATGAATCCAAATACGACATATCTGCTATTATTTTGTCAAGAGTCTACCTACTGGTGTGTTGGATAGCCTGGCTGCAGCATCAGCAAATCCTGTTGCCATCAAGGCATTGTGTGCAGAATTAAATGCTGGTTGAAATGAATCCAAACACGACATTTCTGCTATTATTTTGTCAAGAGTCTACCTACTGGTGTGCTGGATAGCCTGGCTGCAGCATCAGCTCATCCAGTTGCCATCAGTGCATTGTGTGCAGAATCAAATGCAGGTTAAAATGAATCCAAACACGACATATCTGCTGTTATTTTTCCAAGAGTGTATTAGTCTGCTAGATATCCTGGCTGCATCAGACCAAATACACCACAATGTTGCTTATTAATATTACACACATGGGCGTTTGAAATTTTAAGACACAAATATGTTTTTAAGTAAAGTTAATACCCATAGACGTCTTAAATAGCAACGGTAGCTACCACAAAAGAGCTGATAACCTTGAAACGGCTGAACCGATTTTGATAAAATATGTCTAAGAACCATTGCAAGAAACCCTGCTTTCAAATAAAAAAAACTGCATCTAAATCGGTTCACCCGTTTGGGCGCTACGGTGCCACAGACAGACAGACAGACAGACACACACACATAGCGGTGAAACTTATAACACCCCTCTTTTTGCGTCGGGGGTTAAAAAAAAGAAAAGATTAAAAAACTAACGACAAAAATAAAAAGACCTGTGCGAGACCAAAAAGGCGCCTATCTCAGCATTAGCTGCGACATTTAAAAATATAAATATCGCAGCGCTGTTATTCTGATAGTTACAGTTTAACCAAGGGGTGCTACACAGTTACTGGGTTGTAAAAATCAGATAGGCAGCTACTTCATAAAAAACACTAGTATTCTGCTGTATTTGTGAGATTGGAAGTTGACCTGCCTAGCCTTTTCGCACCTATGTATGTTTGGGACATAGGTGTGAAAAGGCTAGGCCGATGATGATGACAGTTGACATAAATTAAACATTAAATCGTATTCAAAGGGCAAAGACCTCTAATTTTATTTGAGTCCGTTTATTCAGTTGTTTGACGACACCTCTCGTCTAAGTTTTGCGAAACAAATATGTGCTTGTTCAAGTGTGTACCTATTACTAGCAATTACCATTTATTTCGTTCACTAAGAATAAAGAAAGAAACTGACTTTTGTTTATAAAAGAAAAGGAACTGAAAAAGGGAGCAAACCACGAAACATTTACTACAATTTAACAAAACATTGGGTATAGAAACAGCTGTAAATGGCATTTCTTAAATACCCATCTTACCCTTAGTGCCTCAGCATAGTACGATTACAACGATACGATACACACAAAATATACAAGGATGACGCACGATACACGACACACACACGACGACACATGTAGGATTTACATTCCAGAACAACTATAACTTTCCAGAACAATTGTGTTTAATACTAAGTATTCTTTCCTGATTTAATTTACTGAAAGAAATCAACTCTTCACTTTTCATTCCAGTTTTAAACGAATAGTTTTTATTCATATTTCCTTTTTCATTCCGTGTCAGACAATGCAGCTTCGTTTTAAAAAGTATAAATGAATATCGGATCACCCACTAGCGAGATGCCAGATAGATGTTCTTGTTCATTTTCTCTTTACGCAACTCAACTAAAAGGGATGTCTTGTTTTATTTTAACTTTTGTCTAATAGTTGCTCATTTTCTCATTTTGTTATGGCTTGAGCATAGAAAATAATACTTTTCAGAATGGACTTACACTGTTAGGATAGCTAATGTTTTAAAGAGTAGCTAGGACTAAGCTACACATACATGCAAAAAAATAAAATCTTAAAAATTTCTCGCAAACGAAATTGCGAACAGATCTATTCAAGTCTTCAAATAAAGAGTTCATTAACTTACGTGAAGGATTCTCTTGAAAAAAACATTCAATTGGTTACTAACGTGAGTATTTGCTATGTAATGTAGCAAATTATCTTCCAGGGAAGTTTAGAGTACGTTCTTTGTACCTCGTCTCAACTGCAAGTTCGTTCAAAAGTTCTGCGGAGCGTGCATTTGTGAAGATAGTGTGGTGAACTACTTTGCATCAGACTGCAGGGCGAGGCTCAATTTGCAAGTCACTATTCCTTTCGAACGATTTAATTGCTGTTTGTCTCTCTTCACTTTTGAGGTAGATTGCAATTAAGGTACCTTTTGTTTGTTGCGAGAAACGGCCATTTCAGCAGCCGAATCTGTAGAATCGATGACAGATTTGGTCGTCGAAATGTCGGGATCTCTCTGTGAGTACTTAAATAATATTATGCCAAACCTGTTATTGTCCACGAGACCCGACCATTGCCCGTCTCTTGAGGATTCATCAATGAGGATTGACGATTTTATGTTTATACGTATTCCTTGTAATTTTAGGTTTGCTCACAATGTTTTACGTTGGCACATAAATAAAAATGTGAAATTAGTACTTACTTGCCTGCTTTGCTACATTGGTTGGTACGAGGTTCATAGGTCGTGCTTGTCAGGCGAGACCTTACCCACTAATGGGCCGTCTTCAGTATTTTACAATGATGAAAACTAGCTACCCCGACAAACTTCGTTTCGCCTTATTTTCCAAAAAAAAATTACTCTACGTCCGATTCTCAGACCTTACTGAATAAACACACAAAATTTCATAAGGATCGGTCAAGCCGTTTCGGAGGAGATTTGTAACAGACACAGTGACATGAGAATTTTAAATATATTTGATTAGATACTGTGTCTACGATCGCTGAAATATTTCCCGACGATTATTATATTACAATAAAATCTTTTAGGGACTTACGGTTTACCGTCTGACTTGAATTCTTAATTGTTTGACTTGGAACAGTGAAAAGATCAGACCTTTAATGTTGCTTTGATGTTCCCTTATAATATTTAAGGACGACAAAAGACGCCGAGAGCCTCTTGTCCATCAAGAGGATTTGACCAACTTACCTTTATTTTTTGTCAAACAATATTAGATGTGTTTGATTGAGGTTGTTCACCGTTCCGAATTTGGGCATTTACAGTACAGTAACGATAACGTTATTTCTAGGTTCTGAGTGTGTAGGTATCTTCACAGTAAACAATAGCGTCTATTATTCATGAATTCCCTCGGAACAAAAGCAGTAACCAGAAGTTTTTACGCTGGTAAGCTGAGGATAGTGATGAACGTCAACCAATGCATTCTTCAGTAGGTTTCCTTATAGGGTGCGTCTGGTATAGCGGGCACGTTGATTGCATAGAATGGCTACCAAAGTACGTTTACGCTGTTCACTACCCCCTACCGTGAGATCTTCTCTGTTTGTGATTACTGAACTCTTAACGATGGCTTTAAATCCTTACATGTTGACTATTTACTTCTACTAATTTCTTGTGTTGCAACGTTACTACTTACTTAGCGTGTGAAATTCGAATAGGATATAGTATATGATACAGCTACCTATAGAAAAAATTGAGTACGTAATCGAGCTTAAATATGTTTACTCCTTATTTTTAATATTTCTTCTTTTAAGTATTCCGAAGTTATTCCGAATAGGACAAAATTCTGGCAAGACAAATGTGTTTTTTTTTTAAATTGTACTTTCGAAATTTATCTTAGAGATCATTGACATCGGTGAAAAAAAACATCGTGAGGGAACTTGGACTTATAGTTAATAGATTTCTGAAATCGCCGATCCGCCTTGGACAAGCATGTCGATCAATGCTCGTGCCTTCTCGGTATGAGAAGAGCCCTTTGACCTGTAGTGGCACAGTAACAGGCCGATATTAAAGTATAGAAGGCCGCACGTTTTGCTCAATGTCAAAGCGTAAACCAGTAATGCAGCGACATGTGGTCGACTATTTAATTTTTCTTTCTTGAACTCTAAGGAAATGACACTAAGTATGTCTTTAACATAAAAAGTAAATAAATAGTGGCACAAAAGAAGCAAGAATGTGGGATACATTCAATCGAACTTTGCCAATCAGCGCTCTGGTTACAAGACAGGGAATCGTTAAGCGCAGCTTCGTTTACACAAGTACACAGGGGGCTTAAGAAGGTTGTTTACTATCCATATTACTTTGTTCTAGTTCACTGGCATTCTAGTAATCCACTTCGATCACCTCTATGTATGTTAGTATAGCTTCTTAAAACGAATTCTGAATGAACAAGTTCTTAAAAATATATTTATTATTCAATTATACGTATTTGAAGTCTTAATATTGGTCTCGAATAGCAAAAGTCACGTGTTATTTTTATCAGATGTGTGAGTGAAATACAGTTAGCAGATAGAGGGACATAAAATGTAATTATTCTGCTAAATGATCAACGGTAAAATTGATTGTGTCATCATTCTTCCCATCGAGGTCGTACAATACGGGCGTAAAAATTAAATATTGCAACTGTAAAAAAGCGATTTTAAAATAAATTAGGTAATTGAATAAGATCTAATCCATAATTTATTGTTCCGGTGAAGAAAATCTATGTGGCCAGTGCACCTTGTCTGGCTTTGAGGAAACAGTTAATAAAATTCCGAAAGCAATCAAATGAGTTGAGTAGATAAAAGAGCTTATCGTGTAGGCATTTGCTTTTTCTGAAATAAGTACCTATTCAATTGTTTTTATCTAAGTATCATATCTAATTTAAACAAAATTCTCGTGTCACAGTGTTTGTACACCAAACTCCTCCAAAACGGCTTGACCGATTCTTATAAAATTTTGTGCATAGGTATATTCAGTAGGTGTCTCTGAGAATAGGACATCTAGAGTATTAAAAAAAATGTGGAAGGAAGTTTTCCGGGGCGACCAGTAAAATATCCGAAGGTGTATAATCCAGTCGAGTAGTCATGGGTTCCAACGAGGCATGAGTCCTAAGGTCCCGCAATAGATTGCTTCCCGGCCCGGGGCGCCTGTTCCGCGGTCTCAGTCTTCGCTTGCGCCTTCAGGGAGCCGAGCTGATGCGATGAATCGAAATGTTTCTTTTGATTCGACGCCAAACAGCTTGTGTAGGCAACCACTTATCGGTATCAAATAGAACGCGAGCGATTGTGATTCCGGTTTATTTTATATAAACGGCACAAGTTTTGTTTGAAGTTGAACGTTCTCGCTCTTTCATCATCAACATTTCTCCGACTTTTTGCTCTTTTTATAACTATGATAGGGTCGGCTTTTATTCTGACCTTCGACCGAGTAACTGGGCAGCACGATGTCCTTTTCTTCAGACCTTTAGGTTTCTGGCTACCTCTAACGATTGTCAAAGAACTAAAATTTACCGGGAATCGAACCTGCTAAAAAAAAAACAACCACTATTTTATTCTACTAATCAATAGGATCATTCTTTAGGATGAAATTTCTCTTTTCAGTTATTTGTCGATTTAAAGTTTGGCCCTAAATCTTGAACTAACTTAGAGATAAGTTTCCTTTCTTAGCTTGTATTTAATAATACTTGGTGAAAGGGAACAGTTCTAGTTCAGGCAATGTTGTGTACTAAATATTACATTTTATGGATGTCTTGTACAACAGCCGAGTGTATATAAGACCTAATGTTTCTTGGATAAATTGTATTTAGAACACTGCCTGTTAGGACTAGTGATTATGTGGTAGTGTGGTACATAGTTACACACAAACACTTATCCAATCTTGAGTCTAGCTTCCGACAATTCGGTTACACCTTAAGCAATCTTCCTGCTCCTCTATTGAAATAACAGGAATCTCCACTGCAAGTATCTAATAATGTAACAGAAACTAGCTAAGCTTACCTTGTTGTAAAAGGCTACTCGCAACTTGCAATCTTTAAAGACTATAATTCATCTAAGAATCAGCTTCATTGCTGGTGATTAAGGTAACCACTAATGTTTGGTTGCAAACGTTTGCGCAATAATCCAGTAATTCCAGTTGTGTGTGTCTGCAAGACGGTGGTGCGTTCATCGTGGCTTAGATCTTCACCGCGCACACGCCTACTAACATCGCTCTAGGGACCTATGATTCAATACTAAAGGGTGCCATTAAGGGTATGGTCTAACTAAACAAGCTTTAGCGACTGGACAAGCTCACCACACAAAAACAAATGAACACACTGCCTTCGACGGTTATTGAATTAATTCACTCTGAGGCGAATCAGTGTAGAAGAATCTTAATGGTATTATTGTAATCAATAGTCTCTTTTAAATACAAGACGATTAATCATTTAACCAGTTCCAATTTAAAAAGCAAAAGGAAGTGAGACATGCGGTTGTATTCGGATACTATAGTGAAAAAATACCGTCTGCCCGTAACTCATGATTTAATCCAAGGTTTAACTGGCAGACGGCTAGGGAGGGGGTGTCGTACAAAAACTCAGAGAGTACGCCGTTTAATCACCAACTCCATATTTATGAAGCTGCGGAGCAAGATCGGCGGCATTCTTAGAGCCAGCTCGGCCGACCGCCTGCCTCTATGGGTGCTTGGAAAACTGTGATTACTAGTGACTTTTTATGATATTATATTCAGTATGTGCACGCATGCTTTGTAATTATAAGGACATTTTTATGTTGTTTTCCAAGCAAAGCTAGTAGGTATAACTAACATTTAATTTTATTAACGTGGATCTTGAAATAACTCCCCAGCAGAGTTAGATAAAATAACAAGTTGTTTCTTGTTTTATTTTTCCAAGACATGATTTAACAACGATTAAATTACCAATAAATTATAGCAAATAATAATAAGATCCACTTCGTATAATAGTGTGGCTTGAACCAGTTGATGTAATAACGAGAGAAAAAATCCGGTTAAACGAGTATGTGATTGTACAAAAAAATCAGGGACACTTTATCTAGTGATGGGAACCAATCGATATAAATTAAATTGTGATTGACTCATTAACGGTCGAATTCCGAGCATGTGACGTGACATCCGGACAAATCTATAAACTACTTATTATCTTGAGTTCGTATGTAATACTTTTAACAGTAAAGCGAATACAATTTTTATTCTCTCTTAATTTTTTAAGCTCCTTATAATTTTACATGACTGTGAAAAGCGAGTCTACTTGCCCTGAGAGGAAAAGAATACTACATTTTATTGTAAAGAACTACCTTCAGATTCATTAATTTTTATAGCGTCATTGCTGTAGGCTTTGGACAAACTGCGTAAAAGGTCAATTCTAATAATATAGACAGTAACAAAAAATGCTTTACTAAACTCCGACAAATCTCAAATCATTGTAATTTTCTTTTCATGAGAACTATAGACATAGTTCTTATGAAAAGAAAATTACAATGAATCCTGACAAATCTTATTCTTGCTAAAAACGTATCTAAGACGTTACCTTACTCGTTTGTAGACGGATTAAGGATAATAGAATACTAATGTTGAGGTGTAGGTACTTTCCTAATACATTATATATTTAAAGAAAAATTATAAAAAAAACTATAGAAATTAAATATTATAAATGGTTTGTAATTGACTTTCAGCAAGATAAAATTATAACTATACTTTACTATAGCTGTAAATTTTCCAAATAAATAATTTATGCCAGAAGTGTATGTAGAAACTTACATTAAATATGCCTGCTTCAAACTGGCTTTTTACCAGTAGAAGGGGAACAAAATATACCTAGGTAAGAATTTGGCTCTCAGTGAGTATTTGTCACATACTTTTGGGTTGTCATAGATATTCCCGATGACAAACATATAACTTATATACACGCGACATATGTGTACTTAATCAAAAATAGAAACTAACATATTATCACAGTATAAATATTAATACAGTAGAAACACGCCTTTGATCTCTGGAAAAATGCCGACAACGTCTACACGCGTTAGCACTGAATAATACGTCCCGAACTACGAACATCGTTTTGTTCGCAGTTCGGGAGCGGCTTTCCCGCGTCTCGCCCCTCTCACCCCACACGACGTCACAGTCGTCCGACGAAGCCGTGTAGACAGCTACACGGCTTCGTCGGACGACTGTAGGTTTTTAGACTGTGATATTATTATCTTTAGACAAAAGTATTTAACATATCTATCTCACGAAAGCAAGACGATTCGCTATCGAATAACTATCTTGTAAATAAATTAATATCGGTTTAATATTACATTAGAGACTATCGTTCTCAACGTCGCTTCGTTTCAAACAAATGTCATCGATTAAGGCTATTAGCCATGTAATCTGTGATTAAACCCAAATGCGTGGGTGGGCAGAATTCCTGGACGAACCAATACGCTTTCATTATGTGAATAGTATTGTGATGGAGTTATTGTGTTTTGATCATGTGGAATGTGTAATTTACATAGATACCATTACTAGATTCACTTAGCGACTTAGTTTCCGTGGTAGTAATTTGACATGCCTCTTAGGAATACTGTAGGTTTCTGTCAAAGAATATTTTTTTTTAATAGCTTGTTTAGTTTTAGATTTTTTTTCCCGAATAAACGAACTTACTAATATATTTTACCTATTTGTAATATATATAGTTTAGTGGTCAAAGGCGTTAGATACTGTTGGACAATAGGTCTTGGATTCAATTCTCAGGGTTATTGGTTTTTTTTATCAATTATAGCAACCCGAAACCTATGGACCCCCGGTAGATGGCAATTAGCTCGCCCCTGTTTACATGGGACCTAAACCTAACTGGTTAAAATATGGGTGAAGGTAAAACAACTAACGCTGCGATGTGTTTACTTTTAAATGTCGCAGCTTATGCTGAGATAGGCGCCTTTTTGGACTCGCACAGGTCTTTTTATGATTTTTTATTTTTTTATTTTGCCTTTAGTTTATTAATCTTTTCTTGTTTTTTTTTTATTATCTGTATTATTCTTTTGCTTTATGTTCTGTGCGTCCAAATAAAGTATTTTCTTTCTTTTATTATTTCTTTCATACTTTCTTTCATTCTTTCTTTCTTAGGTACTTATCTCATGTTATGTTTTAAATTATGATGTTGTTAGTTGTTGGCAACAGCTCTGGCAACCCCGTTGCTAGGGGCTAGTTTTGTTGTATGGCTAGCGACGGGGCGGCTTGCTTTTTCTATTCTAATTTTCTTAATATTGTTGACTTTTGTGATCAAATTATTATACCCAATTGCACCTTTTAACTGTTTTTGATTTGGTGTTTAACATTAGTAATTATATCAGTAACTGGGTTGTTAGGGTCTAGGCACAAATACCTAAGTTGGTAATGGCTGTATCCAGTCAGACTAAAAGTAGATCTCATCGTGGTTGGGAAAATGCACAATAGATGTCAATGACGGCGAAAATTCGCCTATCGTATTTTATTGTTTACATTTCACACTTTGACTTGAACTTAAACTTGTAAGAAATTCGTGAAGGCGAAACAGTGGGAGGTAGATCAAGGCGTCTTCCGAGTAGTCGTATGAATAGCAGAGAAGACAGGGCAATGACCGAATAGTTACATGTAGGCGGATGAAATAATTGATACGATGAAGTTCTCTGATAAAAACAATCTTAATCATAATATCACGCCAGTAATTACCAAAGGTTTGGATGGGAGAAAAACAGTCACTCATTCCGCCAGTTATGTTTCAGTTCCTTGCAATAGCGAGGCCAAATCTATTGCGACTATGGTATGGTCTGAAGGGCACTGCACTAAGTAATCCAAACTTCAAGTTGTTATAATGACAAATTCAAGATGGAAAAGCTCAATAACGCCTTGTCTGACCTGAGAAACGAACCGAGGACCTTATACTCAGCAGTAACGTTGGCGACCACCAGACCCACAAGACAATCTTAAACTTCTGCCATATCCTGACAATATGGCATAAGTTTACGCTAACATTAACTTTAATTAGCACTTGTAACTCTTTAAGTTATAAGTTTTTCATCTTTATGCCGTTCATAGTTTTATTATTTAATCTATTCTGATTAATAGTATCTACCTGCCTGTTACTGACCCACTGCAGGGCAAAAGCCTCTTCTCATAAAAAACGGCACGAGCAATTACCAAAGGATTGGTGAATTTCAAACTTATTTAACTAAAAGTCCAGGTTTCCTCACGATGTCTTCCTTCATCGATGTCAATCATGACTAAGATAAACTTAGAAAGTATCTACATACGTTACTATTCTAATTAAATCACGGCAATCCAAACTATAAGGGCAAGTGAACAAGTGTACCTATTGGCCCATAAAATAGCGCCTACCACATAGAATTTAATAATGAAAACGGAAGCAATATTTGTCTTGTTAATTAACCGCTACCCTGACGCTCCAAATAACAATGTAACATGTATTATGGCCTTCAAATCTTGAACAATAATCACTGGCGCGTTTACCATTCCGCATAAAGGAATAATTATCCCGACTCTCAACCTATGGTTCCTGGCTCCCGGGCTAGTTTACAACTGTACCCTTATGGCCAATAAAGGGTACGCGTGTATACTAAGCTTTATTAATTGGGTAATATATTATTGCAGGAGAAATGTAGGTATAAGTTTTATTGGTGTTTGTTTAAGTTTGCATGGTTGCTATCGATAGTGTTGGACATTTTTACTGGATAGGTACTGGCAGTGGTGCAGTAGCCAGGGTTAATTTTTTCTTAATAGGGAAGGCGACAAAAAAAAACTTAGTATTTGTATCACTATTTGCTATCTATCTTGAAGTAATCGGTCTACCATACTATCCTGTTATACCTTATGTGTAGTTATATTAGGCAATACTAGAGTCTGGCTGCCATTAAAAAAAAAAAAAGATTCCATTGTTTTTTTTTTTTTTTTTTTTTTTCATTCAAAATAGCGCAAGAGTTGCTCTTCGGATTATCCAAAGGGAAGCCGATAGGAATCTAGTTGTATGGACACTTCGCCACTGAAGTGGTGGGACCGGCTGACTGATAGGACTTATAGGTTACGAGTTCAACCCTAAGGCACGCGCTTCTAATTTTTCTGATTAATTTGCGTATTGTATTGTTTGACACTGCAACACTTCAAAACACTACATCATACACTACTAATATGCTTAGATGATAAAAAAAAGAAAGAAAAAAAGAAAGCAAATGTTTTATTTGGATGCACAGAACATAAAAAAAAAGAACAAAAATACAGATAATAAAAAAAAAACAAGACAAGATTAAAAACATAAGTAAATAAAAAATAAAATAATAAAAAGATCTGTGCGAGGCCAAAAAGGTTCCAAGAGGTATGGTGCTAGCATATTATTCTGTTTGTATTCTATTTGTAAGTTTTATAGTGTAGTGACGCCAGCACATCAAGTTACACCAATGTGTCAAATTTTCCCAATTGAATATAAACCTTATTCTGTTTGCATAAAGTTGAAAAACGATCAAAGTAATTTGACACATTGGGGTAACTTGATGAGGTACCTATTCTTAATTCTATTCAAAATTATTGTAAATCCGTAATTGGCTGTAATAGGTATTAGTTTTATCACTAGGTGAAATTTCGTACAACAGCTGTGGAGTTTGTGAATAATGAACTAATAAACCAATTCATAATATTATTACTTGCTTCAAAAAACGGTCACGAAAACCATCGTGATGCCTGAGAGAAATTTCTCGACGCCATGTGTAACGAAATCAGAGGTGCATAGGCGGTATAAAATCCCTGACACCGGGTTCAGTTCACTAGCCACACGTAAAGAAGTCTATAATCTATTTATATTGTAAATAGAGTAGAGCATAAGACAGAAGTTTATTTTTAATGCACACTTTGTAACGAAAGTACAGACGCCTGCACATCAAGTTACCCCAATGTGTCAAAATTTCCCAATTGAAAATGAACCTTATTCTGTTTGACATAAAGTTGAAAAACGATCAAAGAAATTTGACATATTGGGATAACTTGACGTGCTGGCGTCTGTACAATTTAACATGTTAAAATTACGATGGCCGCAGCAGCTGTCAAACTTAGTTGTACCATTACAACAATTTATTTTAAGAAATTATGTGGATTTCATTCAGTTATATTATTTAATTTTAGTTGAAAATTACCGTGTCTATGTTAAAACCTAAAAGAAGCAGGGGTGAACAATACATGGACACGTTCTTCATTTCACTTTTATTCACCTAAAATAATCAATTTTAATAAAAATTGTTTTTAATAACTTTAAAAATAAAATGTTTTGCATCCCTGCTTCTACGAGCCTCTTTTTTCTAAGGATAAATGGATCATAGGTTAGTAAGTAAGATTGGTTTTGTAGGCTCATCATCATCTTGCAAAACAAATGAAGATTAGATTATAAAATTCAAATTGTTTGCGTTACAATTTCAAGCAGTCTCGCGAATGCTCGCGCGGAATTTCTTATATCAAGCACACTATTTTCTGGCCTTTTTATATGATCATTATTAATTAATCAGGCAACATTCATTTAGTTTTCAACAATATTCAGTAGCCTAGAAAAAAAATCCAAGTGAATCTCTATTTTGTCAGCTCTGGATCTAAACGTTAAGAAAACAGCCTAGGTTTATTCTAATTTCAATTTGGTCAGTTACCCACGAAGAAACATTTACATTAATACCCACATAGGGACAAATTAATTCTCGTCCAAGGATTTCAGATACAACTTTACGACCGCAAATAAACCAACGCCGGCCATTTTAATTAAAACTTGCGTCACTTGTACCTGATGATATTAGACGGAACCCTTCAAATGTACCTGTGAACACCTACGTACCGAGCAAGCACAATTGGGCTGAGAAAGTCGACTATATCTCTTTAAAGTTAAAACCACTTTTTCTCAATCGATTACTGACAAATGCTTGCATTGACTGATCTGATCCCCTCATATTTGTGTGGTTCTTTCCTGAAAAGACAAAGACTATTCTGCATGGTTCTTATATGATCTTACCAACATTATACTGTCTGGACTTTAAAAGAGACTGTGTACTCGGAGTTTCGTTTGACGTTTCTTCTCAGAATAGTCAGATAGTGTAACACAGACCTCACGTTCTAGCTAAAACATGACGTCATGTAAAAGTGTTTCTTTGAACCTATTTAAAGAAATAAAAATAATTTATCAATGAAATGTGAAAATTCTTTGAGATTTATCAATGTAGAAACACAGCAATAACATCACCTGATCAAATCCATACATACATACACAAACACTCGTCTTTTCTCATGGCAGAAACTATAGAGTGCCATATGCAACGATTCTTACATATACTTCTTTTGGTTCGTTTACATTCTTACATGTTCTTATAAGCACCTGACCTTTCTGAAAAACCTATGTCTCAAGTCTATGTATGTCCTTCTAGGGCCTCCTCTCCCGGCGTTCCCACTTACATCCTACTAGACTAACTTTCGTTAGTCACCAGAATCAACCAAAAACCTAATCTTTTGTCTAATTATTTGTACGAGTAGGTACAAACACAAAATAACTAGACAATGTAGGACTGTAGGAACAAAACTGTCCCCATTGCAATTCATCTAAAACCCTTAGTGATATACCACTGTTTTGGTCAACTGTAATACCACGTAAAAGTTTAAAACTTAATGAAATACTCTGCAGAGGATTCTAACTGCGCGTCTTCACAAACAATGTTTAACACGGAGTTGCTAACTACATAAAAAATGCAAAAAGTCTCCATGTAAACACAGGTTGAGTTCTTTCATTTTTGTTGAAGAGCGTTTACACGTTCTGTGTATTCGTTCACACTTTTGTATACTCTTTTTGTTTACTTTCACCTGGAAAATTGTTGAAAGACCAAGTAAGATCCTAGAATACATAATAAAAAATCCAAACCAAACAACAATCATTTTAAATTTCCAATTGTAGATAAGTATTTGGTAAAGGTTGTGAGAATTCATCATGATCTTTCATTCATATCAGCTGGCCTCTTATTCTATTTAAAGTCAGGTCAGATTAAAGTTAAAGTATTACCACAAACATGCTGCTTACTGTATCTTCTCAGAATAAAAATAAAAATACTGTTAATGCATAATATTTTGATTATTCTAAAGAATATTCAACTTAAATAGTTTCTAACTGATACGGCTACGTCTCTATACTTTTCAACTTTGTTACGGAAAGGAACTGCACAAGTAGGTATTCCTAATTGGGGGAAAGTTCTCTTCGTTATTAAATTCTGCAGTAACAATCTTTTCTTATTTATTCCCAAGAGACAGTATGCTAAGGGCCCGCTTCTAACAGAATAGAATTTCATTAAAACCATCTTTCACGGGACTATGAAAGAAAAGCAACAAACTGCATCGTATTAAACTAAATCCGATTATATTTCTATCCCATTTCTTCGTATTCCGTATTCAAATTAAAGCAAAAATAAGCACTTAGCGTAATATATTCACGTACTATACACACACGTTCTCTTACAATACGTCTTTGTCAAACACATGAGTACCGTGGCCTAGCGGTGTTAGAACCGAGCTCATTATTCTTGTCTAACTGTGGGATACGGATGGCATTTGAGGTGCTAATTGGAAAATACTACTTTGTTGTGTATTCAATATCCTCTTCTTCGCTTGATGTCGCAAATACAACCAGATACACTTTACTGGTTTTACTTTACCTCGAACTCAGAAGTCGAGTACCACACCTGCATGCAATGTGTGTTAACGTAGGTAGTGCCTCAAAGCCAAATTAATGCTTCTCCAGGGCACGCCGCATTTACCCAGTGCAGTAATTTGCAGGAGTAATTAGGAGTGCTAGAGAGTACTGTTTCCAATTAAGCTTTCAAACGCAAGATAAATTCTGAATTGTTTCTCAAAATACATTTTACACTTGAAAAGATTCGTGCATATTTGGAACGCGTTTTCTGCTCCAAGTACTTACTTATACGGACACTTATGGACGTAAGTGGGGATAAGACGAGACGAAATCTTGGTTTCTTGGCGACGTCCCCGCTAGCCTCACCTCGTTCGCTTCGACAAACACGAGTTTCGTTGAGAAATTCATGTGATTAAAAACGGAAATTCTTAAAAGGTAAATTGCAGCCGTATTTCATGAAGGTGAAGAACGTTTTGATGTTTTACTTGGCAAAGTCAAAACATGAATATTTCTTTGAGTAACATACTGCCAGAATTCTCGGTGGATGATTAACATTCTAATATTCGGTGAGAAAGATTTTTAGAGAAATTTAATCAGAACCAGAATCACAATTCTTTATTAATAAACATGGCAGAGAAACTGAAACTAACGAACAAAACTATCGAACATTAGGACATAAAGTTAACTTAAAATATAGTATAATCATTGATTAAAACAAAATCCTATCAAAAACTACCATCACTACATAACACCGAAGCTCTAAACGATGGTTTCAATTGATTAAAACTCACCAAAACATTGGCATCTGTAGACACTCCTCAACCAAAAGCTTGTGCAATATTTGAGCTGGAATTTTCGCCGTTGGACTAATTGGCTGCATCGTGACAGCCACATGACGAATGGCATGGAATCAGTAATTACCGTCAATATTGACACGCCACTTACACGGCCCATTAAAATGGTAATAACTTGTTTATGTTTCGTAAAGCTAATAGGTATGAGTTAACATGTCTAGTAAAGGAATTATAGGGTTTTACGCAAAGCCTATGGACACGACGTGGGTTTTAATTAAAAGGCTCTTACGAATACCGTCTGTCGATCAAATCTGTTTACCGAGCTATGCTGACTGGATTTGTCTGGTTATTTTCTACCAAGGCTAGAACTATTCTCGTATTGGTCGTTCCACATCTAAATCCATATTTAGATGTGGAACGACCAATACGAGAATAGTGAAGATGAAAGTCCATAAAGTCCATACTTTAGAGACGAAAATAAAGAACAAGACAAAGCACTATTGGGTGCTTGTGTTGATGATGCATTCTCTTAAAGGTATAACTTTATACCCATAAATCATCTTCACCTGTTTTCAAAGATATATTTCCAATACTTGAACCTCAGGAAGTTATACGTTCTTTGTAAGTTTAATACATAATATTGTTAGCAAAACTTTAGTTTAGGATCAGTTTCGTATCGTCTAACTTTGAGGTGAGGGATGATATTCTGAACTTTGACTCTCTGTTCGTGTCAATTTCTATCAAACACACTGTATAATATAATTTGTTCTCAACATTATTAGAATGACTTTAATTAATAAACTTTGCAAGGAAATATGACTTAACTTAATTCTTTAAGCACTGCGCTTTGTTAATCCATGATCGAAGTTATTATAGCGAAATGTATTGAGATTTGCCGAGATTGGAACGGAGGATGGGATTAAATCTATTTCAATCAATATTGCAGTGCCGGAGGAAACTATATCACTGACAAAGATAGTATAGGTACCTACACTATTATGATTAATTGTGCGCTACGTCCAGTAACATTGATTGATGAGGCAGTTATGACACAATTCCGCCATATAATAGTCTAGCTTTGACAGATGCTAAAAGTAGAAAACAATAGTGGTTTACGCAACAGAAAGTCATCGGTCATGGCGTCGATCGTGACCGGGTGTCTCGCTAAAAGCGGTAGCCGCTTTTTAATTGACGGCGAAAGTTTTGAAAGCGGTTCCCATCGTCAGTTGCATAAACTATACCCGTTTTGTACGACACGCCAGTTTGGGAGGACCGGCGAGACATGTTTGACCCCTGATTTGTTACGTTACTATAACTCAACGCAAAGAATCGTACAATGTTTCCGCTTAGTGATGTAATGTTCCCGGGACCGGACGGATTTACGATTTACTTAACTGTTATAAAATTGCGACAGAAGGTTTCTTTTGATGGAATTTATACTTTATTTACTAGCAGTAGAGCTAGAATTTGATTGATGGCTGTTAAGTCCGTTAATATGATATAATTTGCGTGGTCACACGTAACCGGGCGTTATTTTTGCGGCGAGACTAACAATGAAGCGGCGGAATTAGTATCTGTAAAAGCTCGCAGAGGACGTGAGGCGAATAAAGTGCGTTTATGGTCTCATCGGTGTAATCAGTCAGCGGTTTATAACTTGACGTTTGCTATTAAGAGATATACTAATAGATAGGTTACAGGGAACAGGAGATGTAGTTAAGTGGTCATTCATTTAACTACTATTATGTCCTTAATTGCCTATGTTAAGGTCGATGAGTAGGTTTTGATGTTATAATAGGCTTCAAAATAATTCACGAACCTTTGGAAACGTTAGCATTTACCCGTGGGAAATATTCAGAACTTTGCTCAGAAAATTCTACCAACGAGTTGATATTGTAACTTACGCAAGCATAATTTTATATTGTTACGATTGTTTGGAGAACAAAACGATGTATTTCATACTGTTCAGGCACATAGCACCCATATGTACCTCTTAAAGTTATAATTTGTAAGTTTTTATGGTGTACTATAAAGATATTCTATTCTATTCCATTCTATAGCAAATTCTCACAAAATATCGCTTAAGAAATAGTAACGCTATTTATCAAACCATCGTATTCGACGATTGTTTTTTGTTTTATCATGTACCTATCAACAAATCTCAATTGTGATGCACGTCTGTGTTGTTACTCTTATAACCTAAAATTATCCTTATTGTGTGTTGAATAGAGTTGGAATTAAATTACAGCGTTGGATACAATCATAGATGGATCAGTCCATATTCTACAGAATATATAGTGATGGCATTATGCCTGCTGTGCCAATAGAGAAACAATCAGATATGACATTTGTGTAGGCTTTGCACAATTGTACGTGTCGTTTTAGACATGGCTATATTTCAGTGATAGTGTAGTTACTCGTATTTGGACTTGTTCAAACAGTGCTGTCATCTGCCTGGAATGACCACGTGGCAGTTACGTCATTGGTAGGATTTGTAATTTTGACACTAGAATAGAATAAAACTTCATTCATTCAAACGAATACAATTCGAAATTGAAATCCAAACAAAACAATGCTACATCATTAATCACTTCACTTCATAATGCCTCCATATCCAATATGAAGCGTAGTTTTGGGTACCTATGCCACTTATGAGTAAATAATGAGAAAGTTCTATTTGGACCCCTTACATTATTTAATATGGCGTTTGTCTGTAAATGCAATCGTGCGTAGGCGAACCAAATACAAAAGTAAAGTAAAGCCTCATTCGGAAGCCAATCGTCAACAACAACTGACCAATGTTTCTAAGCATAGACATACCTACACACCAACGTATAATTCACCATAGAGGCATTCTGACTTCCCTTGTCGGCTTCGCTAGCTCAGCGGATGGCGCAACTAATCTATCTATTCCGTTATCTGTCCGAGAGTCCCGTGAGAGAATCGGGGTATTGTGGCATTTATAGGCAATTGAATAGCCATCTGCCACATCCTATAAACCTCTATAATAGTAGAAGTCTTAATGACAAAAGGGGCATTATAGTGAATGTATTAAAAGTTAAGGTAATAAGAATGAGTTTCATCATTGACGTCGGTGAAGGAAAATCATCGTAAAGAAATCTGGACAGTTAGATTAATAATAATCATAATAAATTTATTCTTAGACCATGGGTCCATGAAACAGCACCAACACATACAAAATAACTACAACATACACAATAACCTAAACACAGAGAAATATACAAGTTTACACATACACAAAGCACATTTTATATACACGAATAAAATACAGAATAAAATTTGTAATTAAGCGTGGTGATCAATGCTCACACTCTGCACCTTCTCTGTCCGAGAAGAGGCTTTTGCCCTGCAGTGGGACAGTAAAAAACAGGTATTATTTATTTATTTCTATAACCAGAGGGCTGGCCTTTATTTCTGTCAGAGAATCAGCATTGTCATACATACAACGTGGCAATGCGGCCAGTCTTCTGGGCACTTTTCCTGTTGACAGCGATGCGGATGAGTTTTTTGATACCCTAAAATTGTTTTACTGTTCTTTTGTTTGTTTATTTTTTAGGTATGTACAGACGCCAGCACCTCAAGTTACCCCAATGTGTCATATTTCTTTGATCGTTTTTCAACTTTATGTCATACAGCATAAGGTTCATATTCAATTGGGAAAAATTGACACTTTGGGGTAACTTGACGTGCTGGCGTCTGTACATAATAGTAATTAAACTAATTGTTTATACAAAAAATATGAATACCATTCAAGTATTAGAAGTAATCATAGTGTATTTAAAAGGCACAAATAGAGATGATGAATCTTTTTTGATGGTTCGAAGTGGTAGTTCGAAGTGGTTGTTCGAAGTTTTTTGTACCCGCTATCACGTTTTCAAAGAAGGACGACAATTACTTAACTCTCAACCTTTGTAATACATTTCTAAGCCTACGGCGCTTGTTCAACGCTTTCAATAGTGTGTTTGAACAAGGGTATGAAAATCACTGAGAAGAAATTGTGTGAACCTGGTTTGCACTTTGACGGCTATACATGACATACATTTAAAAGTTACTGAAATAGCAATAAAAATCGCAACATAAATATAATCAAAGCAAATTATATATAATGTCGCTCGTCGTAAATCTCCATTCGCTTGCACTCTATGAACGCCATCGCACCATAATAACATAAACGCAGGCGTTTTTTTAACGCTCGCGTGAACATAAATAGTAAATACAGATTAAAAAGTTGTATGTGTACAAGTATCGCTTTTCATTTGTTCCAAGCCCCGCAAAAGGCGATTTTATAACGCCGCGTTTGAAAAGCGCCCGTGTAACCGACACGTGGTTTTACGACTACGCCGAAAATCACTCCTGTGTTCGAAAACGTTCCCAAATTTATATTTTAATTAATCAGTAGTAGGTATATTTATCACTGTTAATTACAGTGACGCCAGAAACAGTTTTATTACAGCTAATAATCACTATATTGCCGAACACTAATTTGCATGTTAAAATTGAAACGAGAGAAAAACATGGAGTCGTTCGTACTTATATTGTGTTCTTTATTCAACTAATATTTATTTTAAGAATTGATTAACTGTTCAATTTTGATTACGGCCAAGTTTCCCTTGAAGATCGACTGTAGGACCGTAGTTACTAAACCACGAACCATTTAGGACGAACCTTTCTCCTACAGACAAATTAAATCTTGAAACAGGGTAGAAGTGACATTTTTAACGCTAGGAGGGCAACGTCCATGATCATGGGCTGAACTTATGGTGTCTGTGGATGTTGTACCACTCTGTAAATTAAAATTTTAGCAAGATCTTTGGATCCGTTTTAAAGAATATTAGACCACGGAGTAGTATTTTTTGTTTTTTTAATTACTAATAGGCACGCGTTTGACCACTATCTCACCTGATGGTAAGCGATGATGTGGTCGACGATGAAGCACGCTTGCCTAGAAGCAACCTGTTCACTCTTGACTTGAAGACCCCTAGGTTGTAGCTATCAGGAAACACCGACACCGGCAGGGAATTCCACTCTTTGGCTGTTCGCACAATGAATGTGTTTCCATAGCGTTTAGTACGTAGTAATCGTAGGTAAGGGTGTAGACAGAACACTCCACTTAGCACCAAAAAAAAAAAAATAAGTGTTGTCAGCACTACTGTCCAGAGTTACGACCTGGGTACAGTTCCCGTGTTGGGTTTACTGTCAGATTAACTGACGAAAGGTGAGTGTAACAAAGCTCTTAATGACTATAAACAACTTCAGTATTATTTATTTATTTAATTTGGGTCCTAAACAATGGGTAGGTACACTGTCACATTCATGTAAAAATATTTCAAAATAAAAGTTTAAGTGCCCCGTCTTAAAAAAGAGCACTAAACTAAATATAAAGAAAAACATAAATAATACCATCCTGTTACTGTCCCACTGCAGGGCAAAGGCCTCTTCTCATACAGAGAAGGCACGAGCTTTGATCACCACGCTTGCTCAAGGCGGATTGGCGATTTCAAACTTATATTAACTATAGGTCCAGGTTTCCTCACGATGTTTTCCTTCACCGATGTCAATGATGTCTAAGATAAACTTAGAAAGTACATATGAATTGAAAAAGTCACATTGGTACTTGCCCGGATTTGAACCACAACCTCGTGCATGAGAGGTAGAAAAACATATACCACGAAAACGACAAAAAAAACAGTCTCAGTCAGTGTTCTGTCAATCGTCTGCGCCAGTCCAATTAAAGATGTCAACGAAACACCTCAGCCTAACCCTTCGGGTAATACAGGCGTGATAATAAGTAAATATGTTTCGCTAGACAGTGATCTATTTAGTCTTACGACCGAACTGGAGCTAATCAAGTCTAATATGAAAGCTTTGTATCGTGTAAAAGGCGTCGGCGCCATAAACTATTAGCTATTCTAATATTGCGAAGTTGCCTGAAAGTCCAAACCTATCTAGATAATTACCTGCTAGCGAACTAACACGGTAGTCTGGTTTTATCTGTCAAAGGATTAAAATTTAGCCAGGCGCATAATAGCGAGTCGTTGCCTCGTATGCAGGTGGCAATCATTACTGAGTAATTAGAGTATTTTAGTAAGTACACACTACACAGGCCAGTAGTACAGACGCCAGCAAATCAAGTTACCACATTGTGTCAAATTTTCCCTATTGAATATGATCCTTATTCTATTTGACATAAAGTTGAAAAACGATCAAAGAAATTTGACACATTGGGGTAACTTGACGTGCTGGTGTCTGTACATCAAGCTATCCCAATGTATCAAATTTCTATTAAAAATAAAGAAAGCTTACATTAAATTGAGTAAATTTGATGGTTTGGGAAAGCTTGATGTGCTAGCGTCTGTAATGACTTTAAACACGCAATGGTACGTAATGCAATAATTAAAAATACCAGCCGGTTACTGTCCCACTGCAGGGCAAAGGCCTCTTCTCATACAGAAAAGGCTCGAGCATTGATCACCACGCTTGCTCAAGGCGGATTGGCGATTTCAAACTTATATTAACTATAAATCTAGGTTTCCTCACGATGTTTTCCTTCACCGATGTCAATGATGTCTAAGATAAACTTAGCAAAAAAAAAATGCAATGATGGGGATCATTGCATTTTTTTTTGCTAATAATATTTAGCTCATAATCAATAGAAATAACGTAATCCCCGAAGAGTTAGATAGAGTTGTATCCGTTGTACACCTATGTTTTCAAGTTTTGCTTGATCCTATGTGATAGAGATAGAAAGGTCACGCCTATTTCCATCAATAGGGCACATATTCACACGAGAAATTCCCGATGAAAAACTCAATATCGCTTTTCCGATCCGGGGATCGAATATCTACTCATGCTCAAGAGTGGTGCTTGGGACATAATTTTTTTTTATAATGAGGATAAGGCGCCTACCTCTCATGCACGAGGTTGTGGTTCAAATCCGGGCCAGTACCAATGTGACTTTATCAATTCATAGGTAGGTATTTTCTAAGATTATCTTACACATCATTGTCATCGATGAAGGTAAACATCGTGGGGAAACCTGGATTTAAAGTTATCACTAATCCGCCTTGAGCAAGCGTGGTCATCAATCGCTCGTGCTCGTGCTCGTTCCTTCTCCATATGAGAAGAGGCTTTAGCCCTGCAGTGGGACAGTAACAGGCTGATATTATTCTTTAATCTCTAATTTTAGTAAATTTTAAACCATGCCAATTAAAAAGTTAGTAGGGCAAGTGTACGTCGCTTCTTTTTCTCTGACTTTTTTAGACTGGAAACAAAACTGAAGTGAACTTCAGTTTCCCTCATCTTTCCTCACGAAGTTTGCCTCTCAGAAGGCTCCAACTATAAACCACTACATCACTTGAAATAATACTAAATTAAAAAGCAGTAAGCTCAATGTAAATCCTGTTATAATTTGTTAGTACACAAAAGGGGTTGATTGAGTCTGTGTGTGACGCAATCAATGTCGCTTCAGGGAGATGAATCGAAACAAATTAACCCTCGCTTGTTGGTGGTATTAATTTAAATTTTCACAAAACTAGTTTAGGTAAGTACCTACATGGATTTATAGTTTTCAATATTCCTTCCTACTTTTACCTTAATTTCTGATAGTCAAGGCAGTTAGACATCATTCACATTGGTGATGGCAATCTTCGTGAGGAAACCTAGACTTATCTAAACATAGTCAATAATGGGTTGAAATTGCTAATTCTCTGAGAAGAGAAGTAGCGGCGGACTTGCAGTGTGTCAGTAAGCGAGTACGACTAGCATACAAATGGTTCCGGACAAAAACACCGATCAAAGACGATTTTAGTTTAAGTACCTTTTTTTTTGTTTGTTTTTCTTGACTTGGTGAACCTTTAATATAGGGTGACTGGTAATTAGTGACCGATATTTAAACACGTGATTGTACTCATGAATACGAATAACTTTCCCAAAGAAACTTTTTTTTATACTCATTAACTTTCAATTAATTCAATTACGACAGTACTGCACAACGGGAGTAGTGTGGGTGGCAGGGGAGCGTGTGACGCGACTACTAGTAGATTTTGCCCTTCCTGAGGTCAGACTATCAGCCGATAGATCACAACGTGCGCGGGAATTTCAAACATCGTTTTTGTTATTTTATTGTGTTATAAGTTATTGTGTAAATAAAAAAAGTTTATTTGGGAAAGTTTATTGAAATCATGAATACAATCACGTGTTTAAGTATCGGTCACTAATTACCAGTCACCCTATATATTTGTTGTTATAGCCCTATATATTTTCAAAACTCGCGTTTTGAAAATATAAACTGTCTGATTATTACGGTTCATGAGGTACAGCCCACAGACAGCTACACCGTATCAACAAATTACTAGAATTTGAGATTAACATTCATCCTGTGACTGATTACGCTTGAAGCAAATTCCAACGTGCTTAGCTAAGTAAAATCTACCTGAAAAGTGTTTACCAAGGTAATCAGGGATGTAATATTTTTTACGATTATGTTATGAGCAAATTCGTATCTCCGAGGCGGCTCCTTAGCCGGCAGCGTAAATTTTAACGTAAATATCATATTCCGTAAAAAGTAGACTTTAATTATTAAATGCCAACTTATTTCGTGCAAAGTTGTATATTTTAAATGTGAGAGGAAAGCGCTTCCCTCTTTATTAGACTTGATTAAAGTTACTATCTCAAAAAGATTTTTAGAATAGAGTACCTACCTATAATTTCAGTAACTTAATTTGATATTATGAACTGGCTTAGTTACCTATTTTGACAAAGTTTTTCGCAATACTTTAATTTCGAAGAAACCCCTTTTCCTAAGTAGAATCTAAAATTTCAACAATACGTGTAAAATACCTACTCTGTAAGATTAGTTTTCTTTACATATCATTTCTGAACTGCAAAATGATTGCTCTACGATTTACGAGAATCATTTGAAACACGTTTTTAATTACCATTATAATAACCGGTTTTCTTAAAACATATACACGCTCCAAACACGAAATTAATGTTTAATTACATCCTTAATTAACGAGATTTACATTATTATACTGGGCCAATATTTAATTAACACATCCTTAGTGCTTAGAGTGACGTAAAAAGACCATTTCGTTTGTTTAATTATAGTCACAGGCGCAGTACTTTGAACCAAACAAAAAAAAAATGGGTATTTCTCATTGATAAGTCGATTGTATATTTCTATACTGTCAACTAACATAGTAACGACTTTAGCGTCAATGCTAGTGAAATGTCAATGCCTAGAATTTATACGAGATGACATGTGACAGCTCAAATCGCCTTCACTTCACTACATTTCCAATAGCTGATTTTAACAAAATAGCACTGCTTGTAACAACCCTCTACAAGGAAACAAGCGTGGCTGTTCCGTCACGCAGAACAGATGCAACAAAAGCCATAATTTCGTGTAGTTAATTATTAATTTTAGTTACCGCGAGCTTATTACGACCATAGTTTATCACGAACTTCCCGACCTCCCGGCACTCATTGTTCTAGCAAATTGTATTACACTAATTTGTGCGCTCCGTGCCTTATTGTAGCACTCGTGAATTAATTAATGTGCGATTTTTGACATTTCAATTAAACTTTGTTCGTGAAAATCCGTATAAAATGCATCAACAGTTTTCACATTCGCGCTTTCCGCCTCTGTCAGCATTTCAAGTATGCTGTTCCCGTTTTAATGTATTTTAAATTGAAGGAAAAATATGTCTGAGTCTGGATAAAAGAAAAACGAGTGTGTACTTATGTCGTGCAAGACGCCGTACGTACTTTGCTGGGTAAGTGTGTCAATGGGGTGCTAGCAGGCTGTGGTTAGCAAACAAGCTTTAAAGGGGGATAAACTTCTTTGACGATAATTTAATCCTAGACTATCCACAAGATTTCTTAGATTATAACGTAGATTTTTACTTAAGATACTATGCTTTTGTCGTAAGATAATGTTGCTTCCGTTATAATATTTAGCTAAGAGATTTTATACCGAGTGACTGATATGATGAAACAATTTTGCAATACGTTGTTAACAGAAATATTCTTCGCGAAATTAAATATATATATTCAACGAAGAACATTAATTTAACGTAGCATATTATTAAAACACATTTTGGTGTAACATCAAATTTATCAGCTGAAAAATCAAAGAACCTATTATATCGAAGTTGTAAACAGCGTAAATTCTGATGAATGTTGCCTTAATAGAGACAAAAATAAACATATAACAATCAATTAAAAAAAAACTTAGTTAATACCTACAAATAAAACTCGCGCGCATAACATCACTCCTCTATTATCCAAAGGGTTAGTACCTATGTGTGCACCTACATTTTGCCAGTTATGTTTAAGCCCAATGCCGTCAACCATTCATAAATCCCGAGTCCAGGCTTCTACTGGGTAGATGCAAGTGTGAGGAGGTGGTTTCGATTCCAAGCCAGACAAAGTACTATTGGATATTATCATCTTAGAAAACTTACTTACTTTTGCTCCCTAAGTAATTTGTGCCAAAAGTTTGCATAATATAGTCAATTACCAGTACATATCTACGTAAGAGTCGAAACATCAATACTTTTACGTGAATTTCAGTATTTATTGTCATAAATATTAATTCCGCACTTCATTGTAGTAATTTTTAATGAGCTCAAATTATGTTTTACCCCAAAACTGTGGCTTTAAATTGTTTGATGAATTATTGACTTGTTGACGGTTATTGTCGCTTGCATAAACTGTAAGCAAATGAGTTGATGTAAGTATAAATAAATAGCTTGCTAGGATAGAGAATTTTCAATTCAAACCGCCCTTAGGTACATACGAGAAAGGAATTTCCTTTCCGTAATATCACAAAATAACTTGTCTCATAAATTATTTAACAACGTGTGAAAATGTTACAGGTATCGCACGAAGATGCTTTAAAGTAGCAAAATGTTAAGGTATCATAATAATTTGTTCGTGAGAATGAAATTCTCATTCTTAATGTACAGATTGTTTAGGGAAATTCCGTTATTATTCAAGAAGAAAATTATTAGTTATCTTTCTATAGAACATCTCTCATTGAGTCACTGAATGTCATTTTAGTGTGGAACGAAGTCCCAGTATTTCCACCATCATTTGTCGCTAGCTATTTTGTGTATGTATTTTACGTACCTATATGCGATTGAAATCTACCACCTTATATGTTTACGCTTGCCTGACCTTTGGGTTCACGTAAACCCAAATATTAAGAATTAAATATTATAACGACCAAAATAATTTATTAAAACATTTATATTCTGCGCTGTGAAATTGTGGTTGATGAAACTCGGTTTGGTCAGCTAATTAATGTTATATCGAGGTTTAGTAACGCTCCAATTCATTATCACCGATTCGGATTTTCAATTTGTGATTAAGATTCATTATTCTAATTTTGCACTGGTTTAATTTATGATGCTTTAATTGTGGTTGGTGATGAGCGCTTGAGATGAATAATATACAAGGAGTGACAAAAATGTAAACGAGATTTAAATAAAAAATCAGCTGCTTTATGTATCGATGTTCGTATAACTTGATAACAATGTACTTACTGCATAGCATACCTAATTTTTTTTTTCGATTTCAGGAGCTCATAAAAAGAAAATTTTAATGCATTATAATTGCCGTTGTAGGTACGCATAACTATGAACATTTAAAAGCCTAAAAGATGTTTTTAGTTATTACATTATACCTTGTAGTAGATGTTTTTATGACGATATTCTTAAAGCTTTACGTACTTAAGAGTGTGGATGGCTAAGAGTACTCTCTTTTCAATGTTATCATCATCACTAACCATAGTCAGTAAATCTTAGTTTGTTTCTGGAGGTTACAATTTGGTAAAAATGTATAAATTGGAACTTTGGATAGAAAGTAAAATCTTCTTTTCTTTTGCTACAGAGACTGGGAGCACGGATAAGAGCAATGGTATGAAGGAACCGGGATCACCTGAGGAACTGGTAGGTAACCTGATTAATATCTTTCTTACTTTTAAGGTGTTATAAAAGGAAAATATGACACATACACCATTTTTAGGAACCGTTCAACTTAAAAAGTAGTCACTGCGTTTCTTTTTGTTTTTGGAAACTTAAGTCCTACCTACATAATAATTAATTATGCATTTTAAGGTACCCATATCATGCGTCTACAAAATGACATAATTATGTCGGATTAATGAAGAGTGTTTAGATATAGGTTTGAGCTCTATAGAGAAAGACTACGGAAATCCGTTGTTCGCTTTTTGCGATGCTTATGAGTAAACTACATTTTATATTATACTTTTGATGGAAAAGAACGAAAACTTGCAACTAGACCAGACCAACAAAAGCAGTCAAACATCCTACGATTCAAAATATCGGTAGCTCAAGAACGGTGCTGTAGTACCTTACTAATGCATTCGTGCTATGGTTGTACGTAGAAATCTGATGTTTTAAAATTGTTATGCTTGTAATAGCAATTTGTTTAGTATTCATACAATACTATTTTTAATATATACTGAACCCGAAAAGGAGTTGTTGTATTCATCATTACGAACTATTTCTATATTCTTCTAAGTGTGGGCAACATGTTTTATTTTTACACTTCCATACATCTGTATCATCTCAATTGTCACCTCCTTCTAAGTCAACAAAAAGCACAAAGTTACTAAAACTATTGTTGTGTGTTACAAAGCGATAATATCACCGCTCTACAGATTTTCTGTTTAATACACTAAGGTCGCATCGTTACTTGCGGTCGGATTGATCTCCACAAAGATCCAAAGGTATCCGAAATCAGGCGGTTCACGCGAATCGTTTGCAGATCTTGTTTGAGTCGGTACAATCGCCTTGAAGTTTTACCGTGTTACTCCTTTTACGTACGTTTATTGTATTTGATATCGCTGTGTGTGCGCTACGGATATCCCTGTAATTTTGCGTTGGATCATCGGTTTTGGTTAAGCTTTTATACTTACTTTATGAATAATATCGAATCTGATTCATGAAGTTGAATTTATTTATTAATTTCCACATCGCACAACATTAGGAAATACAATATATTTATGCGTAACGTGGTAGAGGTGTAGCTATAGATACCCATAGAGCGTCAATATAGTAGTCAAATGAAGTGGGAGGCAAATGTCATGCCATGAACATTTTGCACGACCCTAGAAACTAACCTAGGGTCTCATGATTAGCAGTAGCGCTTGCGGCGACTATACCAAAAATTGTATGTAAGTAAGTCTAATATATTAAATTGATCAAGTCTATTCTGTGATCCGTATTGAGAGCGAAAGATATTTACAATGAAGTTATTTACTGCCTTAATCTTGTTGACTGAAAACTACCCCGATGTTTCATTTGACACTTGCGCTGGGGGTCGCGGGAACAGACGATATTTCCGCATCGCTCAACCTCGACAAGCGTTCTTTAACCTCGAAGGTTGACCCTGTAATTTCTTCTACCTTTAAAACAATCGACTGGGTACAACAGCCCATTTCTCCAGTTTATCAGCCATTAGCGACTATCACATGTGCCAATCAAGCCGGCGCGTTTCGATTACGATTCGGACGTTAGGGTCGTATTCAACAGATGACCTGTCGAACCATCGATGATCGATTACTCTCCGGCCCTTTGCGATTGTTCGCTTCAAATTCACGTTTAATTGCTGCTCGTGAATTGTTGTGGTTATAGGAGGGTGAGGTGGGGTCACTATGTCACCCTTTTGTACCTGTGAACTTGGTTAAGGAACACTATAGTTCAAATAAAAGTTATGTATGAACGTAAGTAGATAGATTCCGTTTTTAATTTATGTTTTACACTAGCAATTCACTCGCGACTTTGTAAGCTAATTTTGATAATAAAATATAGCCTATGACTTGGTGATAATATAACTATCTAATGGCAAACGATTTTGAAACCCGCTTGAGTAGCATTTACGTAAAATCTAATGAAGACTTAGAGCTAAAATACAAGGTAAATTGAAAGCGCGATGTCACCCTCATAAATACATTTTTTTAAGGTGCTAAACCAAATAATGTAATGCAAGGAATAATGCAGGAAATAAAATCATGAATATAACTAATTAAAAAAATAAGTAGTAATAGTATTATTTAAAAATATATAAGTGTGTTTATCAGCTGTTTAGTACCCATAACACAAGCTCTCAAGCTAAACTTGGGACTAAATGGCGTTGTGTGAAAAGTTGTGTAATATTTATTTATTTATTTATTTAATTATTTTTATTTTGAAACTAACTCGACAAATAAAGACATAATTTACTGTAATCCAATTACAAATTTTCTTGATTAGAAACAAGAATATAAAATGAAAGAAAATGAGATCATAAACAAATTAACATGACCTATTTATAGTTTTCAAGTTCTTGATGGGTTGAAAACACTGAAACCGAGACAATTTATTAAAGTCTTATTGCACAATAAAACAAACAGTGATCACACTTTAGGAACTTTCCCACACAAAATACAAGCAAGCCGATTAAATAACTGTGGCTCAGCATTTATTGCCAATTATTTGAACGATACACGAGCACAAAAGCCAAAACGCGTGCATTGAAATAAATTCCTAAAAAAATGGGAGTTGGAGTAAAGCCAAGTCTGTTGTGGCGTCGCGACGCGATTATAAATAAACAAGAACGACGCGTTACTCGTTTGTTATCATGTTAAAGACTGAAAGAAATACTTATGGTGAACTGGCTCTTATGGCTGTTGCCACTGACATTACGCAACACTCACATGTCTGTGCACTGTGTACGGTGCAAATCATCATCATCATCATAATTTCAGCCATTGGAAGTCCACTGCTGGACATAGGCCTCCCCTAGAGATCTCTAATAAGACCGGTTGGAAGCGGCTCGCATCCAGCGCGTTCCCGCGGCCTTAATGAGGTCGTCTGTCCACCTTGTGGGTGGACGTCCTACACTGCGCTTGCCGATACGTGGCCTCCACTCGAGAACCTTTCGACCCCATCGGTCATCTTTCCTCCGTGCTATGTGCCCTGCCAACTGCCACTTCAACCTTTTAATTGGCTGGGTATGTCGGTAACCTTGGTTCTTCTACGGATCTCCTCATTTCTGATTCGATCTCGCAGTGAGACTCCGAGCATAGCCCTTTTTATCTCCATCTCCATCTTCATTTTTAAAATAGGTTTGGTCAAATTTAAAAGGGAAACAGATCTACATATGGCCAAATTTTAGGTTACAAATTTTGTGGGCTTTATTTAGAAATGTCATGATAACGCCAAATAAGTTTTAGCCTTCTTGTAAGGCTCACTCACACACATCCATTGCCACATCTTTTCATCCAATCATCAGGTATGTTAAAACACATAACGAAGAGACTGTATAACTTCACAACACGAAATCTTAAATACGGTGTCCCATGTAATCCGCATCTAAGTCCGTTTTAGTTCTGTGCCCACTCTGATTATTGTCAAAGCGGTCGCGATCTGAATCCGATCGGATTCGATGAGATATCCGTAATCTGCTGTCCGTCACTTACTGTCATGGCGCTTGCGGTCTTAAATTTGAAGCTGGCCAGTGGTCTTTATCCTTTCGTCGGTTATACCTAGCTAACCACTTATGTAAGTGCCTACCTGGTGAAATACATTATTTAGTTTACTTAGATTATTATTTTTGACTAAATTTTTGTCGACGACGAAAGAATAGTCAGAATTACAGATTATAGAAAAAAAATCTAAATTTCAAGAAGTAATTAATGTTTCTATTATTCAGTTCAGTCGCAAAACCTGCAATGTTAGGCGTGCCGTAATTTTTGGTCCACATTTGAAACTTGAGGTAGATACATTTTTTCTTAGCAAGTGTCCAATCCAATTTATTTATTCCATAACAATTTTCACATTGTGTCTGAATTCTTTGCATGCAATTTCATATTTTAATCATACAGTTTTCATACATCACAGTTCCAAAATAAATTAAAATGATAATATAAGTTGAGTAAAAAAAAGATATAACAATTAATGTCAAAATTAATGTCATGTGTACAAATTGATGTCATGTGTTAATTATTTTCATAACTCATCAACGGAGTAAAGGCATTTGTCTAACAAGAACCGTTTAAGTTTAATCTGAAACCCACTTGTATATAATAGACTTTTTAATTCTGTCGGCAGTTTATTGAACAACTTTAATGACTTATGGTAGGCGCTATGCTTTGCAACGTTCAGATGAGGTACTTCCTTCATCTGGAGATCTTTTCTTCTAGTACTCTCCCTTTTTTTCCTTTCATCTTCAGTCTCATATTCAAAGATGTACTTTGATAAGTGACTGAGAAGGACCAAAATGTACAGGCTGGGGACTGTCAATATATTTAAGTCTTTAAAATGAGGCATGCAGGATTCTTGCTGTTGAATTCTGGTTATAGTTCTGACTGCTTTTTTCTGAATTACAAAAGCTTTTTGAGTATTGTAATTGTAACTTCCTCCCCAAAATAGTATGCTGTATCTGAGCTTTGACTCAACTAATGCGTAATAGACCATTTTCAAATGTTTTATAGTTACCTCATTTCTTAGGCTTCTTAGTACGTAACAAGCAGAGCTGATTGCCTTCTCTAAGTATGTTAACTCTTGTTTCCACTTTAACTGGCTATCGATATGAACTCCCAGAAACTTAACCATCTGGACAACGTTCACTGTTTCTCCATTTATGACGCAATTAATGGTATCTTTACTATTGGAAGTCGAGCGAAAAAGCATAACATTGGTTTTACTAGCGTTAACTTTAAGACCGTTAACAGCAAACCAGCTGTGGAAAATATCTAAAGTTTGATTAACTAAGGAATTAAGCGTATTTATATTGTCAGCTGAAACAATGGCATTAGTATCATCGGCAAACACCACAAGCTGGATAGATCCCGTAGCTATTTCCGTCATGTATTGTATAAGATCATTTACAAACGCTATAAAGAATATCGGTCCCAGTATTGAACCCTGTGGTACGCCAATGTGCACAGGAGACAATTGGGACTTAAACGTTTCCTCACAAGAACAATTTTTACCAGAGGAATTTGTACGTGAGACTAATGCTTTGATCTCCACGAACATCTTCCGGTTTTTTAAATATGACGTGAGTAGTGCCAAAACTTTACCCCTGACACCGTAGTGCTCAAGTTTTTCAAGCAGTAGTTTATGATCCACCGTGTCAAAAGCTGAACTTAAATCCAAAAAAAGCCCAGCTACTTTCTGTTTGTCGTCTAATCTGTTAACTACGTCTTTAATTAAAGTAGATATGGCATCTTGTGTTCCGACGTTTTTCTGATAACCAAATTGTCTTCTACTTAACACTCCATTTTGGTAAAAGTGTCTGAGTAATCTAGTTTTAATTAGCTTTTCAAGAATTTTTGAGTGAATCGGAAGTAATGAAATTGGTCTGTACATTTTTGGGTCTGTTTTAGAACCTTTTTTGTGTACGGGTATTATTTTGGCTATCTTAAATTGATCAGGGAATATTCCTTCATCAAAACACTTATTATAAAAAAATGCTTAATGGTTCCGCAAGAACATCTATGTTGTCTTTTATAATCGATATATTTATCTCATCATAGCCACAAGATTTTTTGTCGGGCATTTTTTTTACTATTTTGAATATCTCAAGGGGAGTGACAGAGTCTAGGACAAGATCATTATTTACTCTCTTTGCACTTTTATGTAGAATATCCATAGCTGGCCCTGTACACATTGAGGTAGATGAATTAAGTTGAAACTGTTGGGCAAGGATATCAACAATATCGGATGGTTCTGACATAATCTTATTATTTGATTTTAGAGTTAGATTTGTATTGGTTTTGACACTCTTATTTCTATGTTTGTTAATAACTTTCCACACATCTTTAGAGATATTTGTCGATTTTGCTAATTCAGATTGAACTGATAGTTTTTTGGCCATATTTATTACTTTCCTGTATAGAGCAATGTATTTTTGCCTATAGCTCATCACAGTTTCATTTTGTCTATTCCCTTTACTAGCACATAAAAATCGTTTCATCTTACTAGAAACCTTTACACCCTTAGTGACCCAACGCAGTTCATTGTTACGCGTTAAGTGTACCTGCAGTTTTCTTTTTCTAAAACAGCGTGTGAACATTTCCTCAAATTGATGTATAAATGAATTAATTCCGAAATCACTCCAGTCGTGATTTAATAGCAAGTTTCTGAAGTTTATTCTTGAATTTGCATTAAAAATCCGCTTGATGATTTGAACACTTTTAGTTTTTATATGCCTACATAGTTCCTTACTTCTGAATGTTGCACTGCAGAGCAGTCCGGCATGTCCATCTGCCAAACCATTGTGGTCAATATCGCAACTTATCACACATTCATCAGACAAATTGGTGAAAATATTGTCTATACAAGATCGTGAGTCATTTCGAATAAATGTAGTCGAACTAATTAGAGGTCTGAAGTTGTAACATGTCAATAGATTTAATAAGTCATTTCTCTTTTTATTGTCAGTTGATAAGTCAATATTAAAATCCCCGCAAATAACACAGTTCTTGTTAAAAAAATGTTCTAATAGTTTTTCAAGCCTTACCATAAAATTGTCTAAGTTTCTATCATAAGGCGTACGATAACAGCAACACACAGAGAGGCCAGTTAAAACATCTAAGACACAGCATATTTCGAAACAGTCCATTTTATGCAATTTTTTTGCAATAGGCAGCTCTTTGTATTCCCTATTCATTTCTGCTAGGATAATAGTCCCGCCTCTCAGCTTATTTACTCTGGTGTTATATGATGCGACATTATATTTTGGAAGATTTAACAAACTAACCAGTTCTTCGTTAAGAAAATGCTCGCTAATACACAAGTAACTCAAGGGAATACTCAAGCTATCTACATATATTTCTAACTCATTTTTCTTATTATTTAGGCCACACTAGTTTTGATGATAAATGTTTAAACGATTCTGCAATGATACATCAACAGACTCATTTAGATATGTTTCAGTCGACACTTGTTTATTTACGAAAAAAAATATTTCTATCCGACACCATCTTTTTTTTAAAATAGTAGGGGATGGTACCAGGTTGTAACTGGTCGATTTGACTGCTTTCGTGTTTATTATCAACTATACTTATACTGTTACAGCTTTTTTCATAATCAGAGTTAAGTGATAGCTTTATGTAGCGATTCAGGTTTTGAAAAAATGAAAAATGAAAAAAATGATAAAGCGTTTATTTTTGTTTTTATAACTGTTACAATAAAAAAAAAAAAAAAAAATACCTCTGCCAAACTGTAAAGCAGTTTGTTGGCAGATGCAGCTCCCGTATTACATTTATACGTATAAATAACATTAGTGTGGGTACTTTTCCATCAAAAACATAAAAAAAAAAAAAAAAAAAAAAAAAAAAAAAAAAGTTACCAATTTAGACACAGGAATTGTATGCATTAAAGTTTTACAATAGCACTATCTTATGTGATCTATAATATACTTATTAATTATCACTTAGGAGGAAAGATATTTACAATAGCCCTGTTGTTGACTTTGCCTGTAATTTTAGAAAACATTTTAAAATTGTATTCCAAATGTGTGTTGGTGTCGAATAAATATGCATATGGAAAACTCAGATTACTTTGGTACATAAGTCGATTGAAGGCTTCTATTCTAGTATTAAATAAGTTAACATTACATCTAAGTTTAAAATTAGGACAACACAGAATAACATTCGTATGCATTAAATTTTCCAGCTTACATTTTATGTGATTAACCAATATGTCATAGTTTTTGGATTGTAAAAAGTCTTTTTCGCCGAGGAGAACTATGCAATAGTCATTTAAAGTGTAATCAAATAATTTCTTGTCCAATGATGCTAGGAGCCATAGTCCCACACATAGTCCCACTATGCCCGCATTGGGCATACAGTAGTGACATATTGTAGCGTTCGAAAAAGTGTTTTCGGCTATTTCTAATATGCTATTCACATTATTAGCACTAATTATACAAACTTTAGTCGGATATGTGCTTTCCAAAACCAGTTTCTGTTGAGTCGCCGATCCCACTGCGTCCTCTGTAATAGATGTGCTCTCCGTAGTTACCTGTGATGGCGTGTTGTAGACAACATTCGGTTTCATGTCAGGTAAGTTAGAAGTAGAACGATCAGACGTCACCGGTTTAGTTATTCCAGTTTCTTGAACCAAACTCTGTTCTGTGCTGTTTGGTATATAAAGCTGTGCATCAGTTTGTGTTTGTTTCGTTTTATAATTAGTGAGAGAAGAAATTCGCTTTGGAGTACTTTGGTTTATTTTGATCGGGCTAATCGTAGTAACTTTTTTGTATAATTGGTTTTTCTTAATCAAGTCCTCATTTTCGCACCTAAGTTTACTATTTTCTAAATTCAATATATCTATCTCTTTGTGAGCACTATCTAATTGAGATGCAAGTTTTTGGATTTCTTCCTTTAATTCTCGTACATGATCAGTGTCTTCGCTAACTGATAAGTCAGGCATGCTATTGGCAGTGCACTCGATTATCTGTGATATTGAGTTATCGTCGTCTGGAACAGAGTCCGAATAGGTTCGAACGCGCGTACGACGAACTGTAATGTTTTCTAGGTGGTTCATACTAGAAATTTTAAGCTGGTTATCGGTGTTGATAGATCAATTTCTACCAATAAAATAGTTCCTTTATTACTTGGCAGCCCCGTTTTTACTAAATGCTAAAAGACTCGTGTTCAAGTCATGCAATATTGGTTTCTGGGCGAAACTTTTTACGTCAAAATTTTGCCAGCCTTATGTGATTGGTCGTTTCTGGTTAACTTCATAAGTGATGAATCACCTGTTGCCTGTTTACATTACAAAAACAAGATTTTTAAATTTGTAACTGGTTTCTATCAGCAAAATTAGTTCAGACCACTCTTTTTAATTAGGATCTTGTTAATTACAACACACTATTTAGCCCTTTCCGTCTTTAGGCACATTTTTTCACTGCTTAAATGTTTATATTATTAGTTTCTGGTTACTTTAGATAAAACACTGTTTTTGTCACAATCAATAGAGTGTACATAATCTCTTCAAGATAACACTGTCACTAGTGTAATATGATGCACTGAGTATTAAAAACACTATTTAGGTACTTTTAAATAGAAAAAAAACATTAAAATTAAATATAAATCTGTAGACTGATGTTGACATTGGCCAGTGTTGCCACTCCAAAAAAATCTATGTCATATAAGTCCTAGATAATTCATTAATTGAGAAACATTTCTTGATTTTAAAGGCACTATCTTGACGAATTACTTCTGCGAAGGTTATTACTTTATGGTTCCTAATTTTAAAATGTATCATCTGCCTAGCCCTTTTTCAATAATGCTGGGGTCGGCTCCTAACCTCCTACAACTGCATCTAACAAGATATACAAATTAATATTTTATATAGTACTATCTGTCTTGTAACCGGTACATGGTAACACGGCTCTCTTTGGTAAGACTGCTTGTCAGACTTACGGGTTTCTGACAAATTCGACTTATTTATAAAATTGTAGCCTATAATTTAAAATAAATAAATGATTATTTCACAACTTTCACACCACGCCATCAAGTCCCAAGCTAAGCAGAGCTTGTGTTATGGGTACTAAACAGCCGAAATACATACTTATATATTTCTAAATACATACATATTACAGATAAATTACACCCAGACACAGCAAATGATCGTGCTCATCGTGCTCATCACATAAACATTTGTCCTGGATGAGAATCGAACCCACGGCCTCCGGCGCAGCAGTCAGGGACACTAACTACTAGACCAACCAGGCCATTCTAACGTAAGAAAAATGTCTAAATAAACAGAGGTAGAAAAGTTTTAAAATGTATGTTAGTGGTGTTATTCCGAGTTTTTCGGTCTGAACTGTAACAAATCTCGAAAATTTTTCAATTGGTGTTCCACTTTGAAGTTTTGAAATATCTATTTTTCTGGCGAGTTTGCGATTGGTCATGCATCAAATTCAGTTACCGCGGTGAGCTTTATGTCTGTTTCCTGATGTTTTCATGATATTGAACTGTGCCAAGAGTAAAAGTATTTGTTTTCTGTGTTCATACAACAGTGATATCTCACTGAGATCTCTCCTGTTACTAAGCAACATTAATTGGTACAAAAAAGAAGTGATACCGAACCAGGAACGTGTAGGTAGATAAGTTAAGTGAGTGCCTATCAACAAAATGTTGGTACTTATATTAAGTGATACCTAAGTATAACCTAAGTACTCAAGGTATGAAATATAAAAATAAGATATACCTACTAAGACGTTTCGAACACGGAACGTTTAGTTAACTCAAGAAATAAAGCTTATATTCAAGCAATTTCGTTTAAATACCTACTTGAAATCTAGCTGTCAAAACAACAATGCCGGCGTCATACCGGCAAGTATGTTGGCCAGGACACTGTTGGTTTTTTTTTATTATTATTGATAGGCACGCGTTTGACCACTATCTCACCTGACGGTAAGCGATGATGTGGTCGACTATGAAGCACGCTTGCCTAGAAGCAACCTGTTCACTCTTGACTTGAAGACCCCTAGGTTGTAACTACCAGGAAACACTGACTCTGGCAGGGAATTCCACTCTGTAGCTGTTCGCACAATGAATGTGTTTCCAAAGCGTTTAGTACGTAGGGTTGGGATAATCTACCATGTACCGGTGGCGCAGTGCCGTACGTCTGGTTAAATGGAAAGAATTGAAAGTCCTGTGATAATTTATTAAGGGGCTAACATAAAACACATTTAGCCTGTCAATACAAAAATTCTCAAAAATACTCGACACTCGGTACCAGTTACTTATTTTCCCCAGAAACGTTCATATTTTTCCGTAATATTATTTACAAAGTTACTAAGTTGGACCCAAGATCTAGGTCAATTACGGCCGGTCAAGACGTTGCATTGAGGTTAACCCGTTTGCGGCGGGGTCCGGTCCAGCCGTCCGGCCCGAGTGTCGGCGGCGGCGGTGGCCTGCAAATGGGCTTCGCAGACGTAACGGGCTGACCGACACAGCTGTTCCCGTCACACGAGACGTGCGATGCTCTTAGATTATACCTCGATATAAAATAACTCAAGTAAAATAAACTATAACAACCATAAGCCTGGTAAAGCAAGTCGAAATTATACACAATATCAGTATATACACAGTCCTGATTTCACATTTTCTAGAAAATTTAGTTGTCAAGAATTACGATGTATGTAATTGAATAGTCAAACAAACTTACCTCTAAGTGAAGCTCGACGGTAATTATGCGAATTCTACTACGAATATAGTTGTCACATTATTGAGCATGAAACAAAGACGAATCTAATTATTAATCAAGCGTCGTATTGAAACCAGTTTTTGCATTATTAAGTATTAAAGTTCAATGACAATCAGATGCGAGTATAACCTGAAGTAATTCGATTAGGATGATATAATTAGCTGTATTCAAACTCGTAATTCGCAAACGTTTCTCGCGAAACACGAGGTGATTATTCGTTCAACAGCTCTGATCGACTCCTACGCGGCTCCTGTCGTTTGTTCCTACAGTCCATTTAAATACGCCAACATTTGATTGCGTTAACAGGATCGGCGTGTCGTCCAACCGGATTACAGCTTTTACGTGGCTTTGACTAGGTTGTGTACACACGCCGACGTGGGAGGGTTATTATGTAATAATTGTCACTTGTCAGTTGTACAACCGATTGCATCGCTGATGAAGATAAGTGGATCAATCAGTTTGATGTATGAAGTGAGTTGATAAGTTTTAAGCCTTACGATTTGATCTGGGGGAAACCTGTTGCGGGATTAATTAGCCATTTAACTTAGAATATATACACCCGAGATAGGGAAAAGTTTAGTTTAGTTTAGGGAAGGTTTACAATAGAATAGATTTTTATTTGCATAGAATGTATGTAGGCGTTACAATAAAAAAGTGGAGATCCCTGTTCAATCTATCTATCCACAATTAAGCATACAAACGTTTAAAGCAAAGAGATTTAAAAGACTATAGAGCGGGCATGTCAAGGAAATGTCATAAAAAACTTTGACCCCATGTCTCAGTAACGCTATCTAGAATAATATACATATAAATATTGGAGCGGCAGCGGAGCGTACTAAAAAAAAACTCATAGACTTTTGTCCGGCAGGACACACTTTTTCGGCCGAAAATTTTGTTTGTGATGTCCGGTCTACAGGTATTGAATGTCTTTGATTTAAAGGCATGTCTCGTTCATGAAAAAATATTTTTGAACATAAAAGTAATCGACTAAGCATAAAAATACCTAACTCAGAGCAGATTTGGACATACCTACCCCAGGTATGTCCAAATCTGCTCTGAGTTAGGTATTTAATATGGTTGGGATTTATTGGCTTACAATAATTGCTGTTGCAAGTTACAGAATAGTTGAAGTTTGTCTATGCAATGCTAGTATTGATTGGCGTTCGACAGCCATCGAACCGTAGTCGGACACGCCGAGGGTTTGAAAAATTTCCCAGCATTTCGTTCCGAAACAAATATCAATCCCATTGTTCAATAGGTATAGGTCGACGTAGCTACATAGTTTGTATTGAAATTGCTCAATATACGTACGCGGATCTGCGAGCATTGATCTGGCTTTCACGATTTCATCCCAGCAAAATATATCTATACCTACTGAAAATATTTTTGTTACGTTTTTGTGTTAAATCGGTCTCGTGATAAACGCTTCAATAAATATGAGCCGTTGATGGACGGAATGTATGGATTATCGTTTCATCCTCACTTTCCAAACACAAACGTACTGTTTCTTTGGAATGTATTCGATAAATGTGGACATTAGCTTTGGACTCTAAGTTGGTTTTGTCGATCAAAACAGCGAGATTTTGCCTGGTATTTTGAGTTAATACAAGTTGTAATTTAAACTTTATCATTATTTTAGCTCAACTTGCTGTTGTCCATATATAGATTTTACCGCATTCCTTAACAGAAAAACAGTTAAGTACATTTTGGGTCACACAATACAATACCCAAAAATACCGGGCACAAATTGTACACAACTCAATCAATCATTCCATTCATAAAAGAAAAACGTTGTTAAAAAATACCATAACATCCGTTAATTGTGACAGTGTAGGTTGGAGCGACAGTCATAACGGGTCGAGTGCACCGTTGCCAATCGGTCGCTCCTCGCATGCATATGCAAGTGGCAATTTACGAGCCGTGTCTCGGTGTCCATCAATAAAGAGCTGATATCAACCACAATCACCCACAATTGCACTTTACTGATACATTGCTTTATTTATGACGGTTCGATTAATCAAGCGAAGATGACTGTACGATGATGTCCCTATAGCTAGTGTGCCTAAATTACTTTTTTTTGTTCTTGGATGAAGTATACGACATTGAAGCTCGAAAAAGCTCTTTAACCAAGTCATTAAACTACGATGCAAAGTTATCGCTGTTTATTCTTTCAAAGAACACGCCATTAGTTGTGTTTTATTTCACACAAATCGTTTGTTAAGCAATCCTCTCGCCAAGGTTTCGTTTATGTTACTCAACCTCTCAAATCCCGCGAACATCCACGCATTTCCGTCTAACAGTGTCCACCCACAAAAATCTTGTTACGAACAAGTTTTTGTTAGTCGACGGCTTCTCTGACTGATGAATGGGACAGCCCATCAATAGCAGATCACTTGGATGCTTCATAAATATGTACACGCCAGTGTGACGTCAGTTTTTATGAGCTCAAAAGGACCCGCTCACGTTTGATTGATGATGGGGAACCCGTCGAGTGGTTTATTGATTCACTTGATTTGAGTGTTATGTGTGCTGTTAACAGCGTCATTAGATGAAACCTCGTTGTGGTCTAAATTGACTATTGGCTCGCTCTTGTTGTAGATCAAGAAAACGAAATAAAAATAAACGGTGCCAAATAACGTGTCGTGTGAAAGTCAAGAGTTTCGTGCGGCATCAGGTTGCGTGTCCAGACGAGACGTTTAAGTATTTGGCAAGCCAACCTAATTTCTAACAGCTACTGTCTGGAAGCTGATGGACGAACATTCAAATTGGGACTCTCGATTAGAAAACGCACGCGATGTTCGCATTTAGGATGTTTTCTATTTGGATTATGTTTTAGGTAAAGTTCGTCTAAAATTGCCCTAATTTAGCGATCTATGTATATCTTCATTGTTTTAACTTACATTGTTTTCTTTGATATTTTAATTAAACTGTAACATAACAAAAAGAATAAGTTTAGTGTAGTACAGCTGTACGCATTGTTATAAGAATAGCAGAATATCTTAATAATTACGCACAATATTAACAGAAGCAATCTACTTACTTCTATCATTCGTAAGTATTTTTCTTGTTAGCTTTTTATATCCCGAAACATAGTTTCTCAAGGCTTTCACAAAAATAATTACTTTTACACGTGTAATATTTATTATTATATTATACGAGAAAGTGAGTAGGTCCTCAATTCATCTAGCCTTTAATTTGGAAGATGAATGGTGGTAAATGAGTCCATACAATGATGAATTTCTTTTGTAAAACTTTCGTTTAAGTACTTGTTTTATAAAGTTATTTAAATCAAGTAACCATGGAGCCAGAAATATTTCATGTTTTAATCGAAATTGCTTCAAAATTAACAATATTAAAGATTCCATAACCAATTTTGTAACCAATTCAGAATTAATTTGCGTGAACTATGTGGTTTCATCGGCTGTAATACATAGTTCATTATATATATTAGCAACGTTCGATAACAAATAATGAGCTCCGTTATTTCAATTAAACTGGAACACTCGTACCTATAAAAGCTAGGAATAGTTTAGTCTGGAGTTAATCAAAGACTGGTAAAACGAGCCAGCCGATAAACATTATATACCGTAATACCCAATAGAAATACATCACCGTTCAAAGCCAATCTGATTTCAATTTTGTAGAACAACAATAAATAATACATACGTTAAATGCAAATGTATCCCATATTTTATTTACGAATGTACAAAGTGCAGTTCTGGATTAAAATGAAATGTGTCTCTCGACTCACAGCTCTATACATAATTGGAAATGAAACTATTGTGTTTTTTGTTCGCAATACAGATTAAAAACACACTGTATCAACAGCTACAGTATGTAGGTCGCTTTTTGAATCATCTCATTTTGCTAACGGTGCTGTTTTAAAAGTTACTTTGTATCTTTCAGATGAAATAGGGACTTTAGTTAGAGCAAATTACTATTCCATCACCAGTAGGTTCACACTTCCAGTAATTATTTTGCCTCACTGTATGAGTTACGAGGTCAGAATTGGGCGCTGATTATTACGGTATATACTCAGAGTTGACTCAATTACTTTGAAACCCCAAATTTTCTTTGTAAACTGGTTTATTGATGTTTCAATCACAATTACCCACTTATCAATAATAAAATCCTTTGATGTTCCTGTTGGGTTGGCACAAAGTTTGTAAACATTGTACAATTTTGTTAGTGTTCCAAGCAGAAAAATCTGTTCAGCATTAATGGTACACTTTGCACGTAATATATCATGTAAATCCTGTATAAAGCTTATTTATATATCTCCGCAACATGTGTGCGAGGTGGCCGCAGCCGGGATTTCGTTAGTGTTGTCACCACAAACATTTGAACAGGCGGAGGGGAAACAAAAATCCCTACCTTTGTGATAACCGTACAAAAGAAACAATTACCTGCAATATAGCGTTACTCATCTAGTTACATCTCGATGTCTGCTTTCCTATATCAACCCAAAGGTAGACCAACGTTGTGTTCTCAGGTTTTCTTGTTCAGATAGTTCTCAGTTGAAGCCTAAATCCCAAGGGGATTGTTGTGCTAGAGTACTGCGACTTCGAATTTATACACTGGGAGCCAAGACCACTCCCGCCACATCTCCTGGGATTACGAGTGTAATAGCATGAACATGAACCTACGGTACTCGAGGGTCTAACAGCCTATTCAGATCAAGCTTCATTACCCACTTTGTGAGCCTCTGTGCAAGTATGAAATTTTAATAATGGAGGATCTTATATAATTTATTTTGTGAACCATTTTTATATTTAACTTTTGCAAATAATACTTTGGACATATTGGGGATTTTAGTCTGTCATGAAGATAAATTGACTGGTTTTATATTGCCATCTCATTAGCTGAGGTCAAAACGATTATGTGTCATCGAACCCATGCCATTAGACTGAAATGAAAAAAATAAACTTTTAGTGATACTACAATTTATGAAAGTTGAACTATTTGCCAAGTAGAAATTGAAAGATCAAAGTAACTATACATTGTAAGTCATGTTATCATTTCGTTTGCCGATCAAAAAACCCTGTCGGTAATGTTGACATGTAATATTTCAGAGGCGGAGAGTTACTGAATGTTTGATATCGGGTACTCGAAGTTTTCGCGAGAGATATCCACAATGTTTTCCTTGAAAATGTGGTCCTGGCACGGGATCAAGACGACGGTCGACGCAAGGTCGCGGTTACTAGCTAATAAAATAAAATTCACGCAGATCAGTCTACATCATGCTCCGGTTTAATAAACAAAAACAAAATCAAGTCCAAGGTTGTCTGCATGTTTTATGGGGACGGAAAAGTCAGAAGGATTATTTGAAGGTCGCGATTGGAAAGTCAGAAACGACCTGTGTGTGTTTTGTGTTTCGGAAATTAAAAAAAATTGGTCGTACGTTATTTGACACTACCTTTACTTTTATTGTGAATGTGTATCATTGTAGAAAAATACTTTAGCGATACCTATTATGTGTAAATAGAACTTTTTATTAACAAGCATAATAATCTTATAGTTCGGTAACATTCAAAAGCCATTTTCTACTGAAATAATATTTATTTAATTTCTCTACGCTTCTACATATCGAAATAATTTATGTTTTCAATCTCCTGATTGTACACAAAGCTGATAAATAAAATAAGCTCAAGGTCAATGTCATTCCGTGCCGGTGCTAGTTCAATATTTATTATAACTAAATGAAATTATGGATCGAGTCAGTCATAATGAGTAGATTATTACATATTTACTTTCGTTACTGACAGTCAAAAGAAATTGCTTTTTATTATTTTAGGCTAAATAAGCGATAGACGGCATGCATTTCAAGCAAGTTCAAGTTATCATGGAACTAAAATAATTATGGGAAAATTTTAAATCATCGTAAGAATTCTATTATTGTCTACTCTTTGATTCTTCGTAATGGATGTAGGTTTAGTGACGTTGACTACTCTAGTATCGTCAGAATTTCAATAAGCGCCAAGAAAAATTGTTTTAATAATCTTCAGACGAAAAAACTGGGATTGGTGAGTCATCGCGGATGTCACCGGGAGAAAACGGGAAAATACGCAATGTTATTAAACCCACTTCATTTCAAAATTAGAACGTTCAGTCTCGATTCATCCCGCGAGGCGCGTGCGCCGACTCGCGGTCCGTTGACGTTTGAATCGGAAACTATCATTCAAGAAATAAATAATATAGTTAGAGGACATATTTGAATCGAAAGTGACAAGTTTATTCGTAGATCATAACGTAAACTTTTGTAACATAATTTATTTGGATAAATGTGCGACCAAAATTGACGTTTCGTGAAATTTGACAAAAGTGGTTTCGTTAAAATTGTGTTTGATTACTGTTACGAAGGCGTATGTGAAACAAAGACAACATTTATAATCAATCTGCAATTTGCTCAAATGATTCCCTTCCTTATTTTATAAATTAGCACGTCTTTCGTATACTTTTCACAATTTTATCTTCTAAACTCTGTTCTCTTGAGAGCCTTTATTGTGGAAAGTGGTTCTCCCTAGATAAAAGAAAAAGGAAATACTTTTAAACTTTTAAAGCTTTTATGAGTTAGGATCACAACAAAAATATTTTTAGAAGTCAAGGGAATTGATTAAGTATCTTTGTTCTGTAAATAGTTCTAGTTGTTTTTGGTAACTCCGTAAGTCGTTTTAATTTTCTTAGTAACATGGTCATACCAATAGATAACCTAAGTATAGTATCTACACACATAGAGATTTTGTGATGATGATCGCTATTGAAGTTGAACTGTTAACCTAACAAATAATAATTAAATCATTGACTAAACGTTGTTCTATTTGCCAATAACAATGATTCGAGTTAGCTTTCAGCTAAATGTTACATTGGCTGTATTTACTAAACAATATCTCTAGCACACAATAATAATTAAACATTGTCATCTGTTATTGTAATCACTTTGTGGTCTTATGCAATGTTTTGAAAATTTTGCTCATTGTGAACTATGACAGGCTTTACTGAATCATCTATTATAGAGGTAATATAACTCTATTACTTCACATACACTAGTTGCAATGATGTTGTATGATTTCAAAGTATTTATATTCTAAATGTTTTAAATGCAGGTGGATGTGCCCGATTTCTTTGTTTTATAGTTTTTCAACTTTATTACAAGTAGAATATTGTGCATGTCCGATTGGGCAAACTTGACTGTTTGGGTTAGCTTGATGTGCAGGCGTCTGTACCAGCTTATTATTGGCCTCTACTCTACCTACTCTACCAGCCCGCCTTGATCAAGCGTGGTATTTATTGTCTAAGCTCTTTATCGTGATAATCTGAACTGGCGATTTCATACTTATATTTTGATGTCAGCGATAAGCTTGTACTTGTGTATTAAATTGACCCACAACCTCATGGATGAGAGGCGAAGCCTTAACCACAAGGAATAGTCGACATACATGTACAGACGCCAGCACATCAACCTACTACAATCTGCCAAATTTCTTTAATAAATTTTTAACTTTATTGCTAAAGCATAAGGTTCAAAATTGATTAGGGAAATTTGTCAGTTTCGGGTAGGTTGTTGTGCTGGCATCTGTACATAAAAATACATTTTTTTTTCATACAGTATCTTAGATACAGTAGGTACAATGAATAGGTGTTCGTAAAGAAAATTAAATGATATCTAAACTCATGAACCAGTTTTGCTTTTTACAGAATTAAGCGCAATCCACATCCATTTCAAAATATGTATCTTATACATAACACACTCTATACTCAGGTAGGTAATTAGAAACCATGAAATAATTTATTTTAAATAAATGAAAATATAGTAACAGTAAAGCAGGATACAGTATTTATATTGTCGAACAAATTACTTGTAGTAAATGAATATTTATTAGAACTACTCCTCAATGTCTGAATTTAATTATACTTAGTTCATTTAAAAGACACTCTACATGATTTATTTATCTAATCTGTTAGATCGACATTTTATTTAGTATTTAGATCTCGAAATCGAATTAATTTAGCATCGTGTTGTTTTCAACTGTCAGGAATTAAAACAGATTTATGAGAAGATTTTAAAGAAGGTAGTTAATAATTCCAAAGCTTAATTTGAACCGAAAATCATCTTAATATTTAACAAACATAAGTTTAACATGTCAAATAAGTGAAAAGTTAATTTTTATCTCAGGTCATAGTTTGGGAATCGATGGCGCTATACACTGGGAATTTTGATATACCGAAGTAGTGGTCGTATCGAGCGCCAAGCATTCTCCGAGCACTGCACTGACAGACATTCTATTAAATAGTTCCAGCGAAACAGACTATAAATGATGATATCCCTCTTTTAGTGCATGTACCTAGTTGCTTCTAAATAGATGGTCGGGAGCGATGACACCGTACCGAGAGTACCGTCCATAGTTTTGTTGTATGACATTTACGTTTTTGGTTGTCCCGTCTGGACTGCGTCTGATTTATTTCAGACGCCTTCATAAATGGCAACGGGTACAAATTCGTTCGTGTTTAGTACATGACTTGGTTTGAAAATTAACTTTGAACATTTTCATCTTATAAACACGATACATCGCTGTTATATTTCACGTTTTTATTGCATACGTCATGTCGTAAGAAAAGACTTTCAGGAGTAACGTCAACAACGCTGTTTCAAAATAAACAAATATTAGTAATGCTTTAACGGGAGGTAAAATTAAATATAAAGTATTTCCATAAGGCTGAACATAGCTTATGTGAGATGAAAGGTAGAAACATGTGCGAGCTCCCTCGGTGACCCTTATCACCTACCTTTCACCACCTGCGGACAGCCCCCGCTACAATTTGATACCCATTTTAAAACGTCAAAACATTTTCATTTGGCGTTCTGTCCGTAGGTATACTAAATAAAAAGCAACGAGAACCGTACAAAGTATGTGCTTTGCGCCTGATACAAGTGCGCCCTTAAAAATATAACGTTATGTTTCGAACATACTGCATTATTAATTTTTCACATTAGAAAAATGTTTACATTACTTTTTTCGTACGACTGCGGAGCTTCCAAAAATAACTCCTTTGCCCACCGCCACAAGGCTCATTTTTCACGACCGTCACGTGGCTGCGTGCAGCGGTCAGATGATTGCAGATTGAAATCAGATACTCAATACGCCCACTCGTCGACAGACTCAATTCATTATTCTACGTTTACTGTCGCACTGAATGTTAAACGTACATATTAAAGTTCCTTAAATAATAAAATTATTCAATCAGTGCATATATCTTTAGAAACAATGGAGTGCGGCCGTTTCAACAACGGGCTGAGATGGAGTGCATACTCGTCCGCGTCTTCAAACGCTAATATGCCGGCCGTAGTGATTGAGGACTTGTGGTCAGACGAACAGTGCCCGGTCACCGACAATTATCTGATAACTTTCCCGGAAGAGGACAGCGAGCCCGAATCAGCTCACGACATCAAAAAGCGGATTTCCGAAGAAATAGACATCTTAAACGAAGCTCCTAAACTTCTTAATCGTTGTTACGAAAACCCTCTTTTCATCCCGGCCAGCGAAGTTTTTAAAGACGAGATAAGTGACGACGGGGACAGTGAGGAACTAATGAAGAGTGAGGCAAAAAAGTTTGAGGATTATAAGTTTTGTGAGGCAGTTAACGACTTCGATATTGAGTTGGAAGCGGGGGAGGCGGTGCCGATAGTGTACCTGTCGACGACGCGGGCCGCGCGCCTTCAGAGAGCATTGCGGCTCGGCGGGTACAAAAAGGTGAGCCTTTCTTTATTAATATCGCCTCTGCTCTTTTATGAAAGTATTTTCGACGTTTTTTCTCATTGTGCCAGGCTTTATTGGGAGTCAAAGTTTGTGACAGCTAATTAACATTTAATTTTCATTTCGGTGGCAACGCCTGATGTGTTCAATGAGATATATTTTGTCTGTTTCGACGGGACCAAATTGAAATGTCACAAAAATAACGAGCGTTGCAACAGCGTTGTCTAAAGTTTTCAATTAGTGCTACATTGTGTAGGTACGTAATCCGGTGTGTTGTCCTCGCCTAGCTTGTTAATTGCTGCTGTTAATATTTTATGTATGTAGGTTAGAGTAGTTAGTGCGGATGGATATACCTATGCTTTGATCCTCTGTTCGAACATGTTTACATTATTATATATACATAGCTCTATTAGTAAACTCATTGGTGACTATCAAGTATCAAAGGAAGAATGTGTTCGCAATTTGCTCATACTTATGAAAATACGAAGTTACATTTCCTTGACATTTACCTTAGTAACTGCTTTATCCTTAGATGCTTCATGGACGGTAAACTTCGTCAATTTAGTGTTACATATTTTGATAGTTCAGAGAAGTAGAGTGATGTAGTTGGAAGCGTGTCTCGTAGATCACTGTGTGCAGCAATATCTCGGTGCAGTGTTGATATTTGCTATCCTACAGCCCTCTTGAACATTTCTTTAATTAAAAAGCAGCCTTGTAAATAAAACAACGATAAATTGCAGCTACTTTAATTTCCTCAAAGGTAAAAGCTTCCTTTTTAACGTCTACGTTTCTTAGAAATTACACGGAAGTTTGCAGTTATTTCTAAGGTATCACTGCATAGCAAGAGTGAGAAAGTACACTGGCCTTAATTTATTTATTTATCATCACTACATAAATAATATCCAAAAAGTAATATTTGATTGGCTGGGTCCAGGAGCACCAATCAACTTTCATCCAAAACCTTTTTCTATTTTCCTAATGTTTAAATGCAGCCAGTTTTTAACAATTTATTTTTGAAATGAAAAAACCATTTTAAAATGAATCGCATTTAAAATTCGAATTTCATATTGGGCAAATAAAACTCGGAAACAAGTCGCGCGCGAAACTCGACGCCAACGCACGCTACCAATTCACGGTATGCTGTACGGTTTTAATTAGTACTGTCAGAAATTCTGCACCCTACCTGCTGCATTATTCGTTTAATTTTGTATAACGTTCGTGCTTTTCAGTCCCTGGAGGAAGAAATAAAGGTGTACGTCGTTGTGATGGGAGGACAAAATTAATTTGAAAATGTTGAACTTTCCTCTTAAAATGACTATAGAACCGAAATAGGGGCCGAACGGCTAATCAAAATTAAGAATACGGAAAAGGTTTTCCATTCTAATGCCTCCTATAAGTATTCCTACGTGAAAAAAAACCTACGCTCATTTATACGAATCACAAGAAAACGAGAACAATGTAGACGAGATTGGATCGAAATCAAATAAGCCTTTTATAGTATCAACCCGAGTCTTTAACATTCATTCGGTCCGTCCGTTACGCCACTCGGGTTGCTCGATTCTATCCAATATCCAGCATTCAGTTCCTTAAATCCTTGTAAGTCTGTTTTAAAAGAAAGATGGGGAAAAACGTGGATGGAATGGGAAGGACTTGGGTACCTAAGAAGCCGGTGTAAACTAAAACCACCATTACCACCAAACCAGAATTACTGGATGGGTCTCGTTTTGCGCCAATAAATCGTAATCATCTTATCGGACGGGAACACAAATAGTTAGTTGCTTTAGATCTGTGTTTTTGTTGCCCTTGATCAGACTCGATTAGTGTTTTTAATTACTTTAGGTTGCGCGATGGTTATATAGCAGAGTTATAAGTAGGTATATATTTCTGCGATTGAAATCTTCCGTAGATAGGCGTGACGCGACACTGCATCTATAATAGGTACCGACGCGTTTTCTTAGAAATTGATCTATGAACAAAATTTTAGTAAAACTATGTATCGATGTAAGGCGTCTTATATATCAACCGAAGCGTTAACGAAATGTTTCAATATTCCATAATGAATTATATTCCAAATTTTAACAATCGGGATTCGTACCGTTTAAAAGGTAGTGAGTCAAATCACAGTTAAAATTGAGTTTAGACATCGTATCAATTAAAAGTTAACAAAACACATTCACTCCGAACTTTATAAGTGCAATTCACTAAAGCGAAGCGTTCCTCATCGTGATAGCTATACATTAGAACTTGCCTCATTATTTATGAATGGTCCGTTTACCGCCTTCACTAAATTATAAATCATTTGCTAAAGACTTTAATTAATTCAGACGAGGCTTCAGATCCAACGTTCGTTATGAAGGTTAAATTAATTTTCTAAACTATCGACATTGAATTTAACGCTCATGAAACTAAATTTCTGACAAATGATTTAAAAACAATAATATAAGTCTATCAGATTATAAAAAATAATACACAAGTATTTTTTTCTTTTTCATATTGACGGAAAAGTATTTAGTTTAAACGCATTAAAGTTAAGGAGAGAGGGCTTGTAACGTCACTATTCAGTATAAACGGTATATGATAGTGACGTCATTGATCATTCAAATCAAACTAAATTCAAATTATTTATCAAATATAAATTAATGTTGTTATTTTTTATTTTTTCGTGTAGTAAAGTTTGCTTAAAGTAATGCTTTTAATAATTATTGCATACAGTTATAAGCACCATGTATTTAGGAAGAAGAAACTGACTCCTGAAATACAGATATTATTTATCTAGCTCGGGAGTCAGGGCTTCACTTAAACTGTAATGTATGTTATGCAAATAAACAATTCTTATTCTTATTCTTATTATTCAGTCATGCGATATTTTGATTCGATGTATCGCCTTTGTTTTTTAAATAAAAAAAATATGTGTCGAATATTTTCTTGTAATCTAGATGACAGACTAAAACCTAAAATTTAGTCAACTGGCCTATTGTAATTTGGGACGACAAACATAAGTTATTGAGAGCAGAAATACTTGAAACAGAAATGATATTAGACCTCTGGCACGAGGGGCTCGAGTTTATTTGTGTTCGAAGTATCATTGATGAGGTATCCGTAGATACAAGAAGGTGCTTGGACTCAAGTGACTTAGAGAAAAGAAAAGAATAAGGATTTCTGTAAGAACTATTTTTGTGTCAGAATATCTTATTGGTGTTGCTATGCCATTGTATAAATTAAACCATTAGGGTTGTAATAGAACTTTGCCTCCGTGACCGCGAATGCGTCCCGCATTTGAAGAAAGGAATCGTGCCCCGAATCTGCAAGTTTTATAGGTCTAATAAAAGATGGGCATCAACGATGACCTTTTAATGGTAGTTTTGTGTTTACATGTCACCGCAGTGAGGCGACTAATGAAAGGGTAAGACAAATAAATATAAATAAATAAATATTCCACAACTTTTTCACAACGCCATTTAGTCCCAATTTAAGCTTGAGAGCTTGTGTTATGGGTACTAAACAGCTTATAAAAAAAAAACAAATGTACAAATGTAGGGTATACATAGACCTTAGTGGTGAGGTTCTTCAGAAAGGTCAGGTGGTTAGTCCTCGCAACTGGCGTGTGTGTATGACAACATGTATGAATGTAGATGAAGCTGTAGATATATTATGGGAAACTTGTGTAACCAGAAACAGCAGTATTTCTTCGTTCTGCAAACATTAATTTGAAAACTCCACGTTTAAGTTTGTTTTTTGTCCTTAAATTCAAAATTTATGCGAATACGATCTAAAACTTCACAGAAAAACTATTTCAATATATTATGTAGGTATGTACCAATGTGCCTTAAAGTAAAACTAGAATATAATTTACTTCTATTTGAGACGCTTTCTCTATGGTTCCACATAACATATCATCACGCCTGTTACCTATAATCCCCAAAGGGCTAGACAGAGGTGTCATTTCGCCAGTTACATTTAAGTCCCATGTAATAAAGGGCGTGCCTATTGCTACTAATCGGGCACAAATCCAGACTCCGCGCTGCTACTGAGAAATTACAGATAGATAAACTCAATAACACTTTGCCAGGCTTGCAGCAGTAGCGCTTGCGACCGCTGGACCAACAAGGCATGCTTCAAAAGTAAAAACATTATTAATTGTTTTAATGTGAACATGTTTAAGTGTCTTCCTGGCAGTAACTAGGAACGAAATCTGGAGGAAGAGAGGATTCCCAATGTGCAAAGAATTCAGTAGAACTCTACACTCTTGCCTTCATCTATTCTCTCTTTTACACTTTAAAGACCTCAGGGCCAATTTTCAATTCCCATAGCAACAAACCTCTCAAGTTATTTAGTTACCAACATTGTTAAACGTATTTCAAAGACGTCACAGTTCGTTTGGTGGTACGAAAGCCGCACTACAGTTAATCCCCATTCATAATACCTGAGCCGCTCCTTTCAAAGACTTTAATATGGCGTCCGTGGAAGTCGGCGGATGTTTTGATTAAACGAATATAAGATGCCTCGCAAGCGTAATGCACACCTTGGATCTTGAACCAAGATTCACATATTTCGTGCCTCTTGATATTTTAAAACGTACTTCGAAATGTATGCTTTGAACATGATTGGATTTTATTCAATTATGATTACTGCGCCTGTCTTTTGTTTCTCATGATTCAACGTTATGGGGAGATACATAATCGTAATACTCATCTGAGACTGGCCTGTTGGTCTAGCAGTTAGTGACCCTGACTGCTATGCCGGAGGTCGTGGGTTCGATTCCCGCCTAGGACAAATGTTTGTGTGATAAGTAAGCACCATCGTTTGTTCTGTGTCTGAGTGTAATTTATCTAAAATATGTTTAAATTTAGTAATATGTAAGTATGTTTATCTGTCGTTTAGTACCCATAACACAAGCTCTGCTTAGCTTGGGACTAGATGGCGTTGTGTGACAAAGTCATAGAAGTGTGATAAGGTGTTATTATGCTGCTTTTAGTATAAAATGTTAATCATTTTAATTACGCTGTTCTGAATTTATTGCAACAACTGCGTTAGAATATTAGCATGCGTCTTAAGCCTACTTCACCTCACTGTTATCTTCCAGCGTTAATTTATAACCAAGTACAAACTTAGAACCCTATTTGTTTTAAAGGGTTAGTAATCAGTGTAGTAGACATTCGTCAAATAAAATATACTTGTTGTTTGATTATTATCTTTCCCAGTATTCCTACTATTTATGTTAAAAACCTCTTTGAACTTACGTTGAGAGCCAATTTTATCAGCCATTCTTCCTTCAAAGGCATCAAAAGGAAAACAGTCAATGTCTACGTCAGTTCGAGCAGGAAATTCGTATTTTACCATGTAAACCATCACTGATAGAACTGTCAAAATAACAAAACGTTGTTTTAAACGGCTTCTGGGGCATGAACAAAACGTGAGGTATTTTCTTTTTTTTTCATGTCAATCGGGGACTAAAAATACAGTGCGGTTTGTGTTAGTGAGAGACGAGTCTTACTCTTAAGTCATCTTAGAAAGATTGTGACGGCTATAGCTTTTAGCAAACTGGTATCTGTGTAGCACTTAGCTAGTGTCAAATAAAGTATTTCTGTGTCTAAATGTGGCTTTAGTAGTTTTTTTTTTTTTTTTTTTATTCCACGACTGACGACGGTGGCAAACAAGCTTACGGCCCGCCTGATGGTAAGCGGTTACCGTAGCCTATGGACACTTGCAACACCAGAGGCGCCACACGCGCGTTGCCGACCCTATAAAAACCTATTTACTCCCCTTTTGAAGAACTCCATACTGTAGCCCTCTGAGAAAACCTCGGCAGTAGTTAATGTTGGAAAACTAATGAATGGCCACTAAGAACAAGAAAAGGTAAGGAATGTCATTATTTGAAAATCCTCAATCCTCCTTTGTGCCTCAGGGGTTGGGCAGATGGACACCAATAGTAGGTACACTAAAGAAACTTATTGCCATCAACTGAGCACATCAGTTTCTTCTAACAAATTTTTAGATAAAAATCACTTTGATAATAGCCTGGACACGAATTCAAGACCTCAAGCTCAGCAATTCATAACACTTATGAAAAAAACAAATGAAATTGCAATCGAATATGGTATGTTCTTACTTCAAGTTTCTTACTGCAAGATTCTTGTAAAGTGTCTTGTAACTGTCGCCCGCGACTTTGCAGGGAATTAAACAACTTATCTTAATAAGGGGACACCTAATTATTTTTCTAAATTAATGTATTATCTGCCAATGACTAGCCCGTCAGTCGCCAGTCAGTCCAGCCATTTCAGAGTTTAGCCCAATCAAACATACAGTAGCCAGCAAAAATTAATAAATGTATTTTGTTATGCCGCCTTGTATATTTCGACATACATTATGTAAGACGCTGTTATTTACACATTACAAACAAGTACATACTTCAATTTTACTTATTTTTATAGTTGGTTGGTTGGTTTTTATATCTTGGGTCATTGGGTGGTGCCTGTAAAAATAATTGTGCCTATGTGTAATTGCTTATATAAATATTTCTATAGCTACAAAATTTTACGTAAGCTGGCTATGGGAAAATTGCTTCGCAGATTCATGTTCGTGGTACCTATGGGCTTTAACACGGCTCGCCTCGTAACGCATAACGAGCGTGAACATATTAATAAAATAGTGCCACAACTTGTTCTATGAAAGTAGTTCGCAGTCAGATATAATTTATAAGACAACATGATTTATGTGCCGTATTTTTTGCTTATAATGTTCGCTTCTTGCTCACAGTTTTTGTGTCGACCTTAATTTGGTTTAGCGTGACGACCTCCATCCACGTTTTGTTCTATGGAGGTAATTTATTAAGTACCTACCTATAATAATTAGAATAGAATAGAACAAGGGTTCCCAAAGTTTAGAAGTGATAGAATACACACCAAATCTCTTGCAAGTAAGTTATGGAACCCCACATTAAAGGATTGCAAGTCAAACACTGCAATTCAAATAGGAACAACAATTCATTAAGTTTTCATTGGATTATTATTAACATAACAAAACAATAATGGGAATCTCTGTGAAAATTTTGCGCTATTTCAAATCATATTTGTAATTACCTAACAGCAGAACAAATTAAGAATCTCAACTGGAACCCAGTTTGGGAGCCCTTGGAAGTAGGGTGATATTATTTTGGCATACTGAGATAATTTTTTTTATGAAGAAAAAGTGCACAAATCTAAAACGGTTGAACGAAACGAAAACGTTTGAACCTAGTCGGCAATCCTTATTGTGCATCAAAAGAGCTTGCAAATAATAATCTTAAGAGTTACATAGGGTGTTACAATGGGCGGCCTTAACGCTAAAACCGATCTTAACTCCACCTTTGGATGGACTTAATAGAAAGGAAATAAGAACAGATATGGTCTTAATTCCAACTATTTGAATAAAAAAAGTCAACAATGTTTCTCGTTTTTAACATAAAAATAGAATAAAGAGATAGAAAATATCTGGCCAATATTTTCCTTGTTTCATTTTCCCTGAAACAGTAAAATGCCTGAAGATCTTATAAATTAAACGCTCGCAGTAACTACTCAACGGTCAATGAACTCATCCAGTTTAAAGGTAAGTCGGCTGTCTATGTCAGTCAGGCCACAGATGTACTTCATACATTTTTTTCTGCGTACTGGCAGGCGGTTGGCTCAGTTCCACACGGGAAGTGTCGTCGCATTCCGGAGTATGTCGCGCGAATCTGTGTTGTTTGGCTCATTTTGTAAATATTATACACAAATATGGACGATTATCTTGTTTTTTGAAGGCCATCGCTGTTGGTCAATTGAGACAGGTTTTAAACCCTAGAGTTAGTGCCTTAGTACTCGCAACCGGCGTGCGTTCTATGACGAAGTACCTACATGTAGGAACGTAAAAGAAGCATGTTAGAATCGTAGCAAATAGCGCTCTGTTGTTTTTGCTTATCCTCATGGAAAAAAGGCGAGAGTTTATAGATGTATATGTAGTTAAATATGGTGGATGATAACTAACTTGTAATGTTCGTTTAAGGCATTTATATAATATCTATGTGTAAACAAAAAACTTTCTTTTTTATTTATCCTACTAATATTATAAACGCGTAAATTTGTGTGGATGTTTGTTACTCTTTCACGTAAAAACAGCTGAATGGATTTTAACAAAATTTGATATGGAGTTAGCCGAGACCCTGGATTAACACGTAATCTACTTTTTATGTGTATTCCCACGGGAACGGGACCTACGCGGGTGAAACCGCGGGACGTCTGCTAGTTATAAATAAAGTAAGTTTTCTGTGGCGTGACTTTTCAGGTCCCGAGTGAAAGCCGGTTTTCGCGAAAAATAGGTTATTTAATTGTGTTGGGATTCCGAATTGAAATTGGAATTTTGTTTTTATAAACTAGGAAGTAATTTTTTGTTCCTCCAAATACTACTTTCGTATCGAAATCCAATTCTTATTGTTCAAAATAAATACGTGGCAAAGAATATTGTTACAATTTCAGCATAAATTTGGGACAAATTGACAATGCCCCAAAATTAACGTTGAAACATTACAGACACATTTCACCTTCACCTCAGCAAATTGATTTAACAGCTCGTGCCATTTTCATAGTTCGCCTCTATAACAATATATTATATGCAGCACTAGCTGGTACCCGCGACCTCGTCTGCGCAGGATTAGTACCTATTATACTTCGAGTAGCTTATTTTCTTTTCCAAGGTAGGTAGGTCTTTAAGCCATGCATCATACTAATCCTACTAATATTATAAATGCGAAGGTTTGTTAGGGACTCTTCCACACAAAAACTGTCGCGGACTGTTTTTAGGATTTTTAAAGGGAAACAATTCTGTCATACGTACAAGATTTTTTACCTATTTATTTGATAGTTATCGTTATTTTTTTAACAATTAACACAATATCTTTACAAATTATAGCCTATGTTCTATTCTGATGTATAAGCTTTATTATTGTAAAGTTTCATTGAAATCCATTCAGTGGTTTTTGCGTGAGAGGGTAACAAACATCCAAACGAACATTCGTATTTATAGTATTAGTAGGTATCTACTGATTTTGAACAATGAATAAAATATCTTTATAAATTATTGCCTATGTCCTATTCTGATGTATATAAAAGCCCTAATTGTAAAGTTTCATTAAAATCTATTCAGAAGTATTTGCATGAAAGAGTAACGACAAACATCCATCATTCGTATTTATAGAATAGAATAGAATAGAATAGAATAGAAACATATTTATTAAGCACAGACACAAGCGCACAGCAACAAAGAAAACAGAAGTAATAAATAGCAGGTACACAAATTGCGCTGAGCGTGCCCATGCCGAAAGGGTAACCATCTCAGCATTTGCTGGTTTGGTTTGCTGGTTTGGTTTGCTGGTTTGGTTTGCTGGTTTTGCTGGTTTATAATATTAGTAGTATTCGATCTCGGCCAATTTCCTTGATCACTTCCATCGATTCCTGCGGTTCGACACACCGGTGGAAAATGGAATTCAGTTAGCGTTACCTTCTCAAACACTTTAATTTAAACTCACAAGTAGGTGATTACTTGTGTAAGCCTCTTTCTTAGCGCGCAACAGCGTTTGTAAATTGATAGATTACACTGAAATTAATGTGTGAATGTTAAAAGGTGTTGGATTATGTTAATTTGTGTTTTGTTGAATTATTGATTCTGAGACCTGGGACAGTTTTACGACTGATTTGAGTCAAGAAAAGGATGTTGCTGGGGAGTTCGTTGCGCCACTTCTTCCCAGCAGAAACACTAGACTGTGGTCAAGGGTGGACGTTTTGCGAGACTGTCTTATATAATTTTTGATGTTCTAAAAGTAGGTACTGATCCTCAGCTTAATTTAGATAATCGACTTTTGACTTCAGATGTTGATGGTTAAATAAATAAATAAATATTCCACAACTTTTCACACAACACCATTTAGTCCCAAGTTAAGCTTGAGACCTTGTGCTATGGGTACAAAACAGCTGTTAAACATACTTATATGTTTCTAAATAATATATACATACTATAGGTAAATGACACCCAGACACAGAACAAATGATCGTGCTCATCACTCAAACATTTGTCATGGGTGGGAATTGAACCCACGACCTCCAGCATCGCAGTCAGAGTCACTAACTACTAGACCAACAGACCAGTCATATGCCGTGTGAGCATGTCATATTTACTCACACTTGCAACTAGTCGTTTGATGGTACGGTTAGTGCAGCGGCTAAGCGACTTGCTGCTGCATTACGTGTCGCGAGTACAATTCCCAATTTTTTGGCTGTTACGTGGGAACGCACCTTCGATACAGGAGAAATGGTTATTCTTAGTGTACCGACGCCAGTACATCAAGATACCCCAATGTGTCAAATTTTCCCTATTGAATATGAACCTGATTCTGTTTGACATAAAGTTAAAAAGCGATCAAAGTAATTTAACTTGATGTGCTGGCGTGTGTACCTAAATAAATAATTTAAAAAAAAATATTCAAACCGAAAACAAAGCCATCAAGATAAGTAGCTCCTTTTTAATATGATATTAAAACACAACAAATTTCAGTAAAGGTATTCAAAGGAGATGTTTCATTTTCGGCCATCAGATGTACGTATGTCGAAAAAAAGGAAAAAAAAAAGACAAATTGGGGAAAAATAGTATCTGGTGAATTTGAATCTGATTTGTTGTGTACAAAAAGTATTAATTTTTCAATTATTGCCATGTTTTATTCAACATGGCGTCTCGTTTGCTTGCATACTTTATTCGTTCTGAAATAATGTCTCATCCAATCAATGCAATATAGAAAAAAATTAAAAAAGTTGTGTATTCTTGTACGGTTAAAAATAAATTACTATTATCCTCTTGTACATATTTTTGGTAAATATAATTAAGTGTGATGATTTCATCGTTTCAAAAATCTTTAGTCTCCATTTTTGAACTGTGTTTCTGAACGAATTAAAAAAACAGCTTGACTTGAAACTCATTTATGTCACTTGTCAAGTTGTCAGTGACAATTTCGTTTGACTCGATTTGATTTTGGCTTTCGTGGTTTTCAGTGTTATTTTGCATTTTCTCAATTTTATTCTACTATAACTTCGGTTTTGTGATATCTGCTCATTCTTGGATTGACTTTGGCTTTGTTTAGCGGTACTCGAACTCAGAAATCTGCGATTTGGATTCGTCTGCCCATTGGAAATCTTCTGTTTTTACTTTGAAGGTAAATTATTGAAAAATATTTGTAAATCAGTTGGATTAAGTTGGAAACACAAGGTTTACCTCATTGTTTTTTGCAGATCCTTTGGCTTGTTGGGAAATGGCTTGTGTGAAGTGCAATAAAGGGATACTCAGTGATGAAGTCATTATATTGCAGCAGATTTAGGTCCAGAGCTTTTGTTTAATTTTTTAACAAGACATGGCTCAAGAGGTAAGAATATAATTTTTAAACAAACAGTTTCAAACATGTGCGACTCAACATGTAATAGGTATCACTGGCTTTCATGTTGGAACTTATATTAAATGTAAAAACAAATGTTAAATACAAACACATGAATGCAATAAAGATTTTGACTTTGAGTTTTATCCTTTCAACTGTCAAATGACTATAAACAGTTCTTAATATGTTAACTAGGTATTATGAACTTGTTTTCAGAGTATATATAAGTATGTTTTCAGATTGCTCCTGATGCTGCATTATGCAAGGCATGTTGTAACTCAATTAGTAATCTTCTTGAGAGTACTCATAGTAGTACTAAAGTAACGCAGGGTAATGGAATAGGACCCATCAGTGAAACGTATGAATCAAATGTACGTGTCTGTGTCATAATGTATGTGGTGCCTTTTATCTTTAATCTCAAGGAGGTCGCATAATTTAACGAGTGGCCTCAGAGAGGTGCAATATCTAATTTAATTGCCCCAAGACAGGTACCTATTATTTGCAAACAGTTCACTTTGCTTTTTTTTGGCTTTTACAACAATTTATAGTATCACTAACAACATGATAATAATTTCAGATACCAGATGGTGCAATTGTTTGCCATTGATGTGAGGTGAGTGCCTGCAGGCTGGTAGATGTATCTACCAGATCTCTTTCTCTCTCAGAGAAGATCACACAGTTTTCCACATGGTCCTGAGAGAGATGAAATCACAGCCCGGATAACTCCACAACAGGTCTGTTACCTACTGTAAATATGCGTTATGTATGATTTTTATATATTATTATGTTAAGATTACACTTACAATTCTCCTGCAATAGACTGATTCATGCGGTAAGAAAGTAATGATTGTCAATAATTGTATGGGAAAAATACATAATAAAACTATGAAAATGTTTTATCAAGCCTAACAAATGTATTATTTTTAGATACCCTCTGGAGGCAGAGTATGTTATTCATGCTGGGTATCTGCTAGAAGAAATGTACAGCGTGCAGCCAATCTTCACCTTAATAGTAGGAATGTTTGTGTTGTATGTTCAACATCAACATTGAGACTTCGCACACATTTGTTCCTGAATGCTCCAGAAAGAGATGTCATTTCTAGAAGAATATAACCTAGACAGTTGTGTGAAATAGTTAACTGTTAATCTATGTAGTATGTGGTTTTTATCTGTATATGACTTGTAAGAATCCCTTATCAATAAAATACTATGACTACTATGTATTGATCTGTGAATGTGTGAGTTTATTCTGTATTGTTTTTACAGGTCAGTTATCGTTCATTGGTGTGCAATGTTTGTTGGACTTGGGCTAGAAGTGCTGTTTGTTTAGAATATGAACCACCTATCGTTGAAGCTGACTCTAATCCAAACTAACCTCCACAGGTTTTGCCCATTACATATAATTAAACTCATACAAAAAAGTTGGTATATCTAGTTCGAGTTGTTTTGTACCAGGTTGTACAAACCTAGAACGACACATAGTGCCTGTGTACTTGATGATGTATCAGTAAGAAAAGAAGAATAAAGTTTTAAATCCTGATTTGTTTTTTTATTTCTTTTTTTTTGGAGAGTCCTTACACTCCTTCTGTAGTTCACCAAAGGTTTAACATCCCTCAGAAAGCATGTTAAGCCAAATGGCTTATTTATTGATCTCCATCGTCATTTGAAGATATTTGACAGTTGTTATGGATAGATAAAAGTCAGTAGGTAAATCTGATACCAATATTTACAAATGGTAGGTACCATTTTACCCAGTTACCGCACTCTTTATATTCTGCGGCATCCAGCTTAACTGGAAGCCGACCCAAAAAGCAATGACCCTTTCTCCAATGGTTTTGGGGTCGGCAGGTACCTTGTTCTCCAATTATGTACCTACTTACATTTTTAATTTCAATCTTACTAGTACCATACCAATCTATTCAATAATTATAGCATCATTACAGCATATTCTGTATAACATTAGACAAATGAGACCGGTAACTTGAAGGCAACGAGATTTAAAAACTAGCTGAAGGAAATGTATTGAAATAAACGCATCCAGCAGGGATTGAACACAGTAGGTTTTAACTTTTATATGATAAGCCAATACTCCCTAAAGAAATGATTCTTGATCTTGCTTTAGTGAACCACTTTTGTTTTATATTTTTTATTCAGAAAGATCACAGTAATTATGATCTTAGACTATTAATGATTTAATTGTTCGATGAACAAAAACTAAACAATTATATTATAGGTTAAGTAAACGTCATCTCTACAACCTGTCATGGATGGCTGTCAATAACCCTTAGGACAAACGTCAAACTTTTTCAATTTTAATTTTGTACATAAAAACCATATGATATTATGTAAAAAAAATAACTTTTTTCTATTCAGGGGTAAGTTTCGCTGCTTCGCTGATGGCGTACATGTTATGGCCGGAGGCCCATACAAAAATGAAACATGTCCTTTGCTAAGAATGAGTTCGCCACTCAATAGTTCACCGCAGCCTCATTGCTCTTCACGATTTTCCGTTCACTTGTTCAGTCGTTCACTCAACACCACAGCTGTTGTCTATTACCACTTTATACAACATTATGACGTCACACTCGTGTCTAAAGTGCTCCAATCGGTTTGTAGTGCGTCAATTTGTACTAGAAAATTGCTACGCTTCGACAAACTTTATATTTGTACCTACTTGTTGCAGTTTTCAAGCGAACATAAAGTACGTTGAAGTTTTACTGAAAATAGAAACTGCAATTTTATTTTCAGTGTAGGTACTCGTGTAAAAGCTTTTTTGTTGGAGCTTGTTGCACAGATACTAGAGCACTAAATTTGATTGTTTTATCAAAATCAACTTTTTATCAGTGAGGATATTGTAACACGACAAAAAACAGCGTATATTTATAGAGAACCGTATTTTTTACCATAATAATTCACCTCCGCCAATATTGTATGGCTAAAACCATAAATAACTCGAGAGCTTATCGAATAGTTAGAAGAAATAACAATGGAATGATTTATCGTGCCTATCCACTTTAACCATCAATATAAAACAGCATAAGAAGTGGATACGTTACATGAATATATCGTATTGGATTACCAGAACTATTATAATAAAAACTGTCTGTCTTCGTTTTGTGATCGCAAGTGTTACAGCTGACTATGTGGTCCTAGGATCGATTTCCAGGTTTTTCTATTGAGACTTTGTATTGAGCAGCCCGGAGACTGCAAAATATATGTCTATTCAAGTCTATCTTGGATTTGGGTCCGGTTGATAACAAAAGGGTAACTCTAATCAAAATATTATTATTATTAAATGTTTTACACAAAAGAGTTACATGATTTAGAAGCCACAAATAAATCTTTAATACCTAAATAAGTATGTTAGTACCCAACAGATAACTATGTGCATAACTATATCTACACTAATATTATAAAGAGGAAAAAAAAGAAACATACACACAATAATATATTTTTTTGTGTGTAAGTTTGTCATGAATAAACTCAAAACGTACTGTGCCGATTTCAAAAAGTCTTTCACCTTTTCAAAGCTACATTCACCCTGAGTAACATAGGCTAATTTTTATCCCTGAATTCCCACGGGAACGGGAACTACGTGGCTGAAACCGCGTGACGTCTGCTTGTTAACAATATTTTAGGACTTACGGAAAATATAATTATGTGTAACTTATTAGCAACTTTCCTGAACTAGGTTTATATAACTCCTTCATCATCTCATCATCTGCCTAGCCTTTTCCCAACTATGTTGGGGTCGGCTTCCAGTTTTAACCGGATGCAGCTGAATACCAGTGTTTTACATGGAGCGACTGCCTGTCTGACCTCCACAACCCAGTAACTGGGTAACATGATACCCCTTGGTTAAACTGGTTGTCAGACTTTCGGGCTTCTGACTACAAGTAACGACTGTCAAAGATCTACAAATGACAGCCGGGACCAACGGCTTAACGTGCTTTCCGAGGCACGGAGGAGTCTTGGTATGTAATAAATGGTCACCCATCCACGGACCGACCTCGTCAAGCGTAGCTTAACCTTCGATCGACCCATGCGGCTGTTATAATTTAGCCACAAGCTCCTCCGTTTATATAACTCCTTATTACATTAAATGTGGGTGTGCTATTTACACATTTTCCTAACCCTTCGGAAAATACAGGCGTGATATTATTAAACTAAGTATCAGAAAGACGAAGAATTCTCGGTAAGAAAGTATTAAACTTTTGTACTAATGTACTGAAACGAAAATACTCCGGCGTCGTCGTCGGGGCGCCAAAACTTTATGTCAAGTATTTTAATCTGCGGTGCGCAAGCCAAAGTTACTATTTACATAAAAGTGATATTTCGCCTTCAATTTATTCGTCGCGACGTTTAATTAGTAAGCTTTAAAAAGGGAAGTTTGTTGTTTGATTATTTACATTTTATTATGTAAAGGAGACAAGTTAATTGGATGAGTTCAAGGCAAGCGACAAGACAGCAACGTGATACAAAATTTTATTAGAAGACAGCGATTTGTAAGACAATCTTATTATTACACAACTCTGTAGATTTTGCCTAATTAGATAAACAATCGTGGAAATTAAACACAGTCCTTCGGAATAATGTTGATTTTTTTACGGCGGACCTCAACAGTCGTGCAGTAGGTAGCTACTTGTATAATTCTAAAACACAAAACGGAACTGTTTTTACTCATTTTTTATAATTTGAAGCAAGCTTTTTGTCTTATGCAAAACCCTAATTGGTTTACAGGACTAACAGTAGTGTAATAAAAATGCAATGAAATACAGACATTACATACAAGTCAAATACTAGAAAACAAACGCTCTGTGAATTTTACACTCGTAGTCACGCAGCGCCATAGCTTCCTAGCTATGTTCCTTCCATATTACACAGCGAAGAACAAATTACAGAACAAAGGTAACTAGGGAGCAAAACTGCAAGACGAACAGACTGGCATTATATTTTCAATTTGATGCAGTAGAGGCACAAAACGTAACTAACAACGTGTGACAACAATGCAGTATTTTTGTCATAACAACGCGCCACTCGCGATACAAAAGGGGCGCCCACGTGGACCGGCGCCTAATTGGACTGCACATGGAGCCATGGAGGTGAGATACACGTGATATTTGTCTTCGTATACATACAGCATGTTACGTAAGTGTAAATTAATATTGTTTTGCGAGTTCACCTGTGAAGCCGGATTTGTGTCAATGGACTTTATGTGTCTGTTAAACACAATGTGCCTTTAGGTTGTTTACAAACAATAAACTATTCTATCGGTGATCTGACGTAACATGACTTCAAATAGTAAGCTAGCGCTACTGCTGATCGTCAGATGCTATTTTCAGGTCAAGCAAAGTTATATTTGGTTATTTCATCAGGATTTTCTCAGAAGCAGCCTAGATTGTGCTTGAAAATGGCAATAGGTTCATCTCCTATTACATGAGGTTTAAAATTTACGGGCGAAATGTAGGTTCTACTAAACGTACTTCACTAAGGCAAAACTTTAAATAAACGTAAGGTGAAAACTTTCTGGTAACAAAACAAAACACCTCGAAAATTTTAGTATGTTTTATATCGGTTTACTTTTCAGTCTGGTTAAAAGCTTCTTTGGAAAATGTAGAATGTAAAGATATCCCTACACTATTGCAGACATTATAAAAAACCTAAAGATTAACAGGGAACTGCGTAACCTTTGAGAAAGTGACAATGCGTTGCGAACCCACGACAGAAGTCAGTGACTCATCCCACCTGGCTTCTAAAGCGCGTGGGAATATGACAACACGAATCCTTTGAGTCTGCCTCATTCTTAGAATTAATACGTCCTCACTTTCTCAATACGAGGTCCCACCTAATTCATGAAGCCTGTTTTTCCTGTCAATGATCTAATTGAAGAAATTCATCAAGAAAGAGGAGAAAAGAAAATAATGTATTTTGCCACATTGAACAAGCACATAATTATTATTAGGTATATATTATAATAGAACTTTGTTCCACCTTAGAATCAACGTAAGTATTTCGTTTTTAAATGTTTGTGTCCTATTCTTAGAAGTTAGAGTCTCTCAGTATAGATCTGAGCCTACTGTGCGTGGACACAAAATTTCATTAGAATCAGTTAAGCCGTTCCGGAAGAGTTTTGTTACAAATACTGTGAAACGAGAATTTTATGTACCTACCTATTAGTTAAAAATACTTTTAATATGATGGCAACAACTTATTTTAACAATCCCAAGACCTATTTCATACGGTCTATTTTCCCTTGAAGATTATCTTCGTAATGACACGACGGAAAATGTTTCTATGTCGAAGAGTAATGATAGTAACATAGTCATTATAATTCCGGATATTGCTAAGGTGTCCGCCGGGTATTGGTGCCGGAAATCGGCGGGTTTCTATGGACATACCGACATGTTGATTAGATTTGCCCTCAATCGTTCAAATGCCTTTGAAAGGCTTATTTAAATGGAGCGAGTATCTTTGTTGGTATATCTTAGTGGAAATGATTGAAGATGTGTTGATAATTTTAGGATTCTATTCTTACATCCGATTCTTATAAATATCACTCTTTATTGTACACCATAAGAAAATGCAAATGGGGTATTTGACAAAATTTTATTTTTTAGCCTCTCATCTAGATTACAAGAAAATTTTCGACACATATTTTTTTATTTTTCAAATTGATGGTAGGTATACTGCTTTTATTAAGCATATTAAAGTTGAGAAGAAGGGTTTTGTACCGTCATTAACTAGTATAAACTGTACTGGCTAGTGACGTCATGCGACATTTTGACTCGATCTATCGCCATTGTTTTTTGATTATGTGGAAAAAAAATAGGTATGTGGCGAATATTTTCTTGTAATCTAGATGAGGCACTAAAAACTAAAATTTTGTCTGTCTATAACTTCAAGGGCTTTATAGGCTGTTTCAATGGCTTATCGCTAAAAGCGATATCTTACAGACAACCTTTGGATGGACTTGATAGTGAAGAGAAAAGATAAGGCAGTTTGTGTTGTATTATTTACATAAATATATACAATACATAGCTATTAATACTACTACTACTCTACTATTAATATGCGCTAAATTTCAATTACTTTATTGAGCTGGCAAAACAGAAGTTAGGTAATAATGTATACTTCCTAAATATTACTTACATGTCGAGTTCTTTAACATTTAATTTTTAGCAAAAGCCCTCTAATTTACTTTACTTGTTAAAATAAATTAAACCTTGCTATTATTTCGCCTTCTTATTAAAGTAAACTTTTACACTATGAAACCTAATTGGTCACAAATTTTCTTTAAATATTTTAGCCTCAAGCTTTGTTTACATTCATTGTTGGCAATACTCCCGTTATTATTCACAAAGTGATAATATTAAGATTGGCAACAATTTCATAAGCACCTTTTTCGGTTCAATCGAGTTTATTTTTCATTTGCCCGGACTGTGGACCGTTATTCTGAGAATTTCGTTTTCATTTTGTTTCTGGCAAAATTTCAAATGATAGTATTGGCAAAATACCTGCCATTGAAGTTTTATTTAATCTTTGTTGAAATTGGCGAGATGTCTGATATAATGAGTCGGTAATGAGATATTATAAAATACCTAATAGTTTTATGGTAGACATTTTAAATTGCTTTTTTGTTTTTTACTCTGTCTGTATTTTTTTATTTACTGGGATCCGAAATAGGTACGACTTTTTTTTACATTGGTCACACCTTCTCTGCTCTTTATTATACAAGAAGGAGATCGTGGCCAAATAAGAAATATCAACACTTTGGTTAGCTTTTGGTCTAAATTCGACCGTTTTAGATTTCTCCAAAGTTAATGTCAAATTTTACTCTGCTTCGTACGCGCAATCCCTTTTCTTAAATAAAAAGTAATCTAAAGTTTTCATGTTGTGACATAATGATAGGTCACTTTAATTTAACTAGATTAACCGTCAGTCCACCTGCCAATTGTGCCGACTTGGGACATGTTTATTCGCACGAGTCGTGGTAGGCATGCCGTAGCGGATATCCATATCCAGCGCAGATCATACGGGCAGATATGATTCGAGAGCGGCGATCATCTATTATTGAGTGACATGAAGTGCGTACGTGGAGTCCGAAGCCAAGTACTGAAATAACTCAGTATTAAATTAGAACGAGGTACATTTTACCTGAGTTTAGTTTTTGGGCGCTTGAGGATTTTGTTTGAGTAAGAAATGGCGTATTAAGAAATGAGAAATTGTTTTTTTTTTTTTTTGTAAAGTCGGACATTTCTTTAGAAGGCTTACCCATTAAACTTGTCGGCAAGTATGTTTACATTATACCTTAATAAAAATACAACAGCGTCCATAAGCTATAGGTACATCGATATTTCACGCATTATGTGTGCTGTATATTTAAACACATCTGAATTTTGAGCAAGGTATCCAGTGGTCGCAAGCGCTCAAGTAGGTGTGAGGTCTTGGGTCAAAATTGTTAGTCGAGAAAAGTTGTTATTAGGTTTTTCCATTTGAAATTTCTGAATACCAGTCTGTGGTCTGGATTTCAATCCGGTTCAGGTCAAGAGGCTCTGTTTCATGGGGCTTAATATATAACTGACAACACAGAATGTGTTCCCAAAACGTTTAGAACGTAGGTATGGTTGGGATGTCTACCAAGTACCGGTGACGCAGTGCCTTACGTCTAGTGGTCCGGTGATGAAAAGGGCTTGGTGGAATTAAATCGTGCAATTCCGATGCACACTCTCCGAAATATAACCGATAGAAAAATGAGAAGCTAGCAACTCGGCGTTGATGCTCAAGTCTTTGAAATTTTGACTCAACGAGTGCATCATTGCCGATGATCAGTGACAGTGCCTTAACGCCTTCAATTATATGACCCATTGAACAAAATTATAAATTACACAAAGATGCAAATAACTATCTTCAAAATGCCATCGCCATAACGAGCTCATTATGTGTATGACGTTTCAAAGATAGGCCAGGTGGCTATCGTGATGAAGTTCCGTCTTTCAACTTAGCGATAAGTTTGGGATCACTTTGTGAAAGTTGCTAGTTATCTTACTAGTTACTGTCTTGTTCAAGTCTTATCAAACCGGGTATTTCTGGGACCTATCTGTTGATAACTCCATGTTTTGTTGGTGAGATAAAGTCAGGTCACGAGGTATTTCATCGGAAGGTTCAAGGAAAGATTAAAGATAAATCATTTGACATTTATCGTCATTTTGGGAATATCTGAAGTGAAAAAAAGTATTGATGTTTTTATTATAGATATCTACTATTTAGATATATTTGGAAACAAATAAACTATTCGCGCATCGACCGCGACGCCTAGTAAATGGTTTATTTGGAACGTATATGAATTCAATCCTTTTGAGGAAGGTTATTTGTTTTCGATAGGCGTAAAAAATAAGATTTTTTTACGTTTTGCGGTACATGGATATTCTTTCAGCGAGCCACTTTTAGCTTAAAACGATGTTGCTCAATATTAGTATTTTCAAGACCTGCCAATGATTCCAAGTTCTAAACTAATAATTGGGTAATAATAATTGTCTGTCAGGTTACCACCTGAAGGACCACCTGGTTGTCACCTGAAGGTCAATTCCTGTTCAAAATCTAATCACAATTTTCTCTGAGCGACACCCGTTCAAAATCTTATCTCTCAGTGAAAAAACTTTAAAAAATGAAAGGAAATTAGACGTATTTTTGACACATTGCGACTGACATTAAAACTTTTTCAAATCGCTCCAATTATTTCTCTGTTCAGAACATTCAGTTAGTTAAACTTGTTATACACCACGTCCACGTCCACGTCCACTTTCCTTCTTTTTTATTTTTCCAAAAGAAACGCTAGTAGGTAACCTTTTTGTTTAGTAGATCGACGGTAATATACGCACATAAATATGTATTTATTGCGTTAATCTCAATAATCTACTTTCGTTAGAAGCTCCCAAAACACCATCCATCAATGACAGTGGAAAAAATTAGCGCCTTTATAAAAGGACGAACGCTTGCTTTATATTGAGAATGTAATATCTTCAGAAACGTAGCTACTGTTTTGGCAAAACTGCCGAAATTCGCTTTTTGATATTAATGTTGAGTAAAAATGTTGCGAATGTTAAGAAGACCTAACTTAAATAAGGTTTAAAATACGAGAATCCTGAGGGCCCCAGAAAGCTCAATTTATCACAATAAAACAAAATTTGTTTACATGTAAGTACTATGTCCAAACACATCTTCGAAAAGTTTAAAACACATAACATGAGTCTTTTATTATTAACTCCAGAATTGAAGTCACATTATTACTATACAATTTTTATGTCATGACTGAACTTTTAATAATATAATTCCCTTAATTTCCATTTTACGCGCAACCATTTTTTTGGCTATACATTGCAAAATGATCTAATTGAGTTAAGCCTAGGTTTTTTTTGTATCGTAATTTGTAGATACAAAATCATGTAGGCATAATATAATGCATGCCTGTAATCCCTAAAGGGTAAGTCAAAATGCACCCACATTTTACAATAAGTTACCTACTATGGACGAGCTTATTGATAATAACGAAAAAAAAAATTATTTCCAGCCAATACTGACTGGTTTCAGATAGATAAACCCGATCCTAGTTTTGATTCCTGGGTATCTCATTGCATGCATATTATGTATATTTTAAAACATCATAGTTTAAGACGAATGGAAAATATTTTTACCTCGCAGTAGATAATAATATAAAGATCGTACTTTAATAAAAATATCACAAAATGAAAAGACTTTGCCGCCGGTATTATAATTTTATTCTACCCGTAATCTTCGGCGTCAGCTTCCACCGGGAATAGCCTTAGGGTTCAGGGATGAAGTTAATTCTTATTTCCAACTGGATATAAGTCCTAATTCAGCGGAAATTCCAAACGACACGGCTGAAATTCCATTAAGAGCGAAATGGGGTATACAAGTCAAATTAAATGGCCTGCTCAAAAATCTTAGACTTTTTGCAATGAATACATACATACTACCATCTCGCGTGTTATCCCCGAAGGTTTAGGTAGAGGTGTACCAGTGGTACACCCACATTTTGCCAGTTATATTTTCCAGTTATGTTTGTTCACAAATCCAGACACCATGCTGGTACTGAGAAATTCCAGATGGAAAAACTCAATAACGGATTGCTCGACCCGGACATCGAAGCCCAGGACCTCATGCTCAACTAGACCAACGAGGCAGTCTGTTTTCCAATAAACTTCCATTATATTACAGTTTTTGAATTCTGCTCAAGACGGCCTAGATAACCATGTTCCACCTCAATCTGTGACTTTCCTTTAATAGGTTTTCAACTGTAGGTATTTCAAAAGAATAAGGTTCATGTTTAAACGACAGTTCGTCGGAGACATTCAGAATAACTTTTCATGCAGTGCATAAATGTTTACGGGTTGAAAAATTTACATAAATAAAGTGAAGTCTGAAATCACGAAAAAAACAGCTGTTTATAAAATATATATATTTATATATATTTTTTTCGAATAGGTTATGATCCCGCTGTTATTATTTTTCTTGATTTTAGAGTTCGTCGTACCTATAGTAAAAGTGTTTCTTAAAAAAGAGTCATTCATCCTGTGAAAATTTGCGCACTGCACAAAATTTTATCCTACACCTATATTCGAATTGAATGAAATAAGAAATAAACAGAGTGAATGACACACATGCAAAACACTTCTATAGTCAAGTTCTCAGCTTTCGATTGAATGTTCTATTGGTCGGCCTATGTTGCTTGCTTCCCAATTTACTGTTCTGTTTCTCACTCAATACTCGCATCGACGACGGCGACTCCCCTGAGAGAGTACGGGTTTTCAACCATGAAACAAGTTACCAACGTCCAACAAGAGATTTTTCATACCACCCGTCCCCTTGAAAAATGTACTGGATGTCGCTCCAAAAGAAACTTCGCTTAATTTAATTTATATGAAAAATGCTTCAATTTTATCCAACGAGACACTAATGACTATAAAGACATCTCAGGACAAAGTATCATAGTGAGATTCTGATGAAGAACTTTTCGTGCTTATTTAGAGCGTGAAATTAATTTAAAAATAAATAAAGTAGGTACGTTGATAAGTGAATTTTTACCAAGTTGCAAAGTGTGCTCGGATCTGTTGTTCAAATTAATGTGACTTTCTAAATAAAGTTTCAGCTGTTGTGTGTTGAATATAAAAAGTAATTAAGTGTGGAGCGTTGAAAACTAATTAGCGTTCATTTCTTAATTTTAAGTAAATAGAGATGTGGAACTTTCTACTGCTAAATACAGTATAAATTATGTACTTTTTATTACGTGGTATCGTCATCTGCCTAGCCTTTTCCCAACTATGTTGTGATCAGCTTCCAGTTGAACAAGATGCATTTGCATACCAGTGTTTTACATGAAGCGTCCGCCTACATAACCCAGTTAGTGGGTAACATGGTACCCCTTTTATTACATGGTTTAATTATAAAGTACCAAGTTGATCTAAGAACGTGAGAAACAACATTACCCTCTAGATTCTGATTATAATTCAGCGAGATTACAGCAATAATCCTAACAGATATAACGCGTAACTCGCTACACCGCCGCTGACAGCTACACACAAACAGAATAACACATCGCAGTAATCAATCACTTCATTATTTGTAATCACAGAGACTACTTACTCTCTACTCCACTCTCCGAAGTATTTCTTTTACTAGAGTAACGCGTGAAACAATTAAGTATCCACTAATAGCTAACAACATCAATCTAATCTTTCCCCCGTTTTCTTTCTTTCTTTCCCAATTATCTTTTTTCTTTTGACGTCACACCCAACGAACCGCGGCCGAGAACAAACTAATTAATTTTTACTCATTTACAAGTCGTTTACTTTAAGTGTTCTTTGAATGGCATTGAAAAATTATGCGGCCATTTTTCTCGCTTGTACAAGATAATTGTGATCCGTGATAATTGTTCTAATTTGTTCTTTTTGTTGTTGCAGGTATGTTGTTAAAGGTGTAATGCCTTTGATATGCAATAATAGCAGTAATAAAGCCTTCGAAGTGACAAGGAGAGGTAATTAACGGATAAGACAGTAATTGCACTTAATTTTGATTCGTCAAAGATTTAGCATTGTCACGCAACGTGGCTGCAAGTCTTTTAGATACATACTTTTTCATTTCTAGGCACTTTTCCTGCTGACATTTATGTGGACGAATTTATTGATAATCAAATATTCTTTCCTTATCTTACGTAAATATTACAACAAGTCCATTTTATATTGTGTAACTAAAATTGATTACTTATATCGTCTATTAGAAAATCATTAATTTATGAAGGTAGGCTTTTGTTTGTGTTCTCTAATGGATAAAACAATTTAAACTGCATGTATATTTTTCTTAAGCTCGCATAGATGTGCTATTTTGATACGAAACTTAAATGATTATTTTAGTAAATACTTAAAACTAGTCTCTTCTGAAACAGAGATGGAACGAGTATTAATCACCAAGCTTACTTGAAGAGGGTCGGCGTTTGCATCCTTATACCCATTATTTCAGTATAGGTAAAGGTTATATCTCGATGTTTTCACGCAGTAATGTCAGTAATGTCTAAACTAAAGCTAGGAAAGCACCTATCTACAAATAATAATAAAAATTATCTTTATTGACATAAGTTATTACATAAACTTTTACCTATGAATTACCTTGCCCTGTGCTAGTGTGAACTGTGTTACAGGAGCTAGTGTATTCCCCTAATAATTTTAAATGTCATTAATGAATGACACGAAAATATTACAAAGTCAAATAAAATTACCTACTAAAGAAAAAAAATAGTGTGAGAAAAAGTCACATCGATAGGTACAAGATGCTTGAGAGGCGGCTACTGGGCGATTAGGAAATTTTCGTATCATTTACTGTGTAATTTTTAATTTAAAATGTTCAATAGTCGATGTCAACGTCATGCCAGAATAGCAGAGTACCTAACTCCATTAAAGCAGCGCTTAGCAATGGGTCTCGGTTGCAAGATACAATTGGCCAAGTTCCCTACTTCAACTTGCTAAGTTACAACGATCTATGTGAATTAGAACGGGTCAAAGTAATGCTTAGGCATTATCATCAGTTAACCCTTAGGGTCTACGATGTACCTGAAGTCATAACAAAGAAGTCGTTGACCCTTCATGCAAAACGTATACGTCTACGTTTAGTTAATTAGGTTTAAGTTTGGCCGTACCTTAGAAGTAATGGTTAGTTGGGTAAGTTCAGTCAAGTTTGTATGTGACAGCCATACAAGTTTGAAGTGGAGTGGAATACAGTTTCGGAGTTTCAATATAGTTATTTGCTGAGATGGAATTGCATTCATTACGATTGAGTTAGGAAGTAGGTGCTTTTCTATATTTGTGTAGGCAGTTTATTAATTAGTTCACAAACATTTGAATGAATGAATGAATGATATTTTTGTTCTTCAAATATACAAACGTAGTCAGATAGTGAATGTCTGACTACTCTGAGAAACTCCACCTGCTGCGGTCTTCCAGTCCAAGTATAATTTAGGTGTCTTCAACGCTAGAGTGAATAAATAGGCTCTTAATAAACTAGTGCGCTTCACCATCATTGGTTGCGTCACTGCTTACCATTAGCTGGGATTGCAGTGAAGCACAAGTTTATAATATTTAAAAAAAAAACAACACCGAAAGAAACTCAGATGTCTCTTAAAAAGTCTAGACGATATTTTGGTCATATCATGTGAGAACCATGTAGATTAGTGTCTGAAAAGGTCTTTTAAGGAAATAACCACACAGATATGAGGGGACCAGATCAGTCAGTGCAAGCATTTGTCAGTAATCGTTGGCTCAACTCGGAGGAATTTTAGAAGAGTATCAACCATTATATTAAGGATACTTTTCGAAAAATTCATCTGCGAGCTTTAATGTTAGTAGTTCATGAAATAAGGTGATTTGTATTTTGAAAGGTATTTATTTATTTAATTATTACATTACATTACATTTGGGAAAAGAAATAGTAGTACATTGAGCATAAACAGTCTTGTCTTACCTTTAAATTAATAATTAGGTATTATCAATTTTTATGTTTCTATACCCACATCGCATTAATTAAGTATCTTTACCCTTGTTCTAATTAAGTAGATCACCAACTTTTAATTGTTTTAACAACCTGTACATAAACTCACGTGTTCTACGTCACATCGCATAGTTTTATGAAGCTTTTAGTGTGGCAGAGAAACTTAAATGCGCTAATTAAAGTAACTAATGTATTAAATGAGCCGTCGCCATCTTGGATGCAGGGTGACTGGCTTTTAATTGTAATAAAGCGCGCTTCTCGTTCCCCGGTGAAGTTTCGCGAGGCGACGTTTAAACTCATACATCTTACTTCATACATATTGAGACAACTCGATTATGTTTAAACTGTGAAGTTGTAGTGAAATGTAGCCTAGTTTTAGCGCTATGTAAGTTCAATTTTGATAGTTCTTACATTACAATGTTTTTCTATACATTGGTTACATGCGTTGGTCAGAATAGGACAGGAATATACTGCCGTGACGACGAAAGCGGTATCTAAAAAAAAACGAAAAGTGGATTTTTGTGGCATGGATACCTAGCTTAAAAAAGATACATCCAATGAACTAAGCCAATAAACGGGATCTTATTTAAAACGTTTTGAAAAAACCTTTAGAAAAATTCAATCAATCTGAAAAGTGAAACGAAAACTATATTAAATTTTCTAGAAACTAGCTTTCCCTGAGATACCGCTTTTGCGCTACACTGCGTGTATTAAACAACCAAAGTTAATCACACAAATAATTATATGTTTATGAATAATACAAAACAGTTTCATGAGGTCTGGTCTGCGAGGTGATCAGTCACTTTATGTCCTAATCGTGACGAGTTCGACCAAGTCATGACTTTTTTAAAACACTTCAAAATGTAGTTATGCCTGAACGTCGTCAGGTAGCACGCGTCCCAGCACATCAAGCTACCCTAATGTGTCAAATTCCTTTGATAGTTTTTGAACTTTATTACAAATAGAATTAGGTTCATGTTCAGCTGGGAAAATTTGACAGTTTGGGGTACCTTGATGTGCTGGCGTCTGTACCTACAATTCATTTTGTGCCCTTACTTATGACTTAATGCGACACATGTTTATTAAGTACACTGCCACGCATACAAACATAAATTCACACCTTTTTTTCCATAAGAGTAGGAGTAAATGAAGCAAAATGAACATGTAAGTATAGCTTGTCCTTGTTTTGTAGAATAGTCAGTTTTCTACAACTGACCTTTCTGAAGATCAATAAGGTCAATGTTTGTCCTTCTAGGGCGTCTCCTCCAGGCGTTTTCATTCACTCGCTCACACAATCCATCCATCATCTTAATCCATTAATTCTGCAAACACTTAAATCTGAATTAAAACTATCAGCGGCAAAAACGCGAAAACTATTTAAAATTTTCTAATTAACTTTTGGAGCGTCATAGGCCAGAATATCTAGCGCGACGTGTCACGAATGTGACACCGACAATGTACCAAAAATTTCATTCCACGTATGACCGCCTCGGAATCCCCGCACAACGTTGAGCAGAACAACTTCGAAGTGAAAATTTAACGTGAAACGGACCCAATACAGCTATTTTCATATTTTTCCCTCAACCAAGTTTGACAATTGAGTTGTGAGATGTTTATTTCGTTTGTTTGCAAAGAGTGCATGTTTTCTTGTTTTATTGTACGCTAAGTAGGCCACTATTAGCATAATATTTAGCGCGCTGAACTGGTTATCAAAGAAAAAATATGTGTGAGTAAAAAGTACTTAGCTATTACGCTCCTAGATTTCATAAATCGCAGTTGGAATTAAAAAGTATTTCAATACCTTTTTTATTTTATTTTTCGTTTGGCTAACCACATGAAACCACACGGCACTGTAAATGGGCTATTTGAATAAATTGTCCATCTAGATTAAGTACAAGAAAATATTCGACACACATTTTTATTTTTTTTATTTTATGAAAAACTGCATAAGTGTATTACGTAAATTAAAGTTGTGGATTGTGCTTCTAACGTCATTTTCTATATAAACTGTACTGGCTAGTGACGTGATGCGACATTTTGACTCGATGTATCGCCTTTATATTTGAAAACGTGAAAAAAGAAAAAATATGTGTCGAATATTTTCTTGTAACCTAGATGAGGGACTAAAACTAACATTTTGTAATAGCCCTTTAAAGGCATGAGAACTCTGGCTAGTCATTAGTAACTAATCTGGTGTAAGAGATTTTATGGCGCCCATGGGCCTTGGCTTCACATCAAGAAATATCTTCTAGAAATATCTCTCAAGTACGCCGGTTTCTTCACGATGTTTTCATTTACCGTTTTTGAAGGGATAATTTTATTATAGAACACGCACATAAAGCTAAAGAGTCGAGAGGTGCGTGCCTTGGGTTCGAACTACAGTTCACAAGGCACCCCTCAAGAAAATTACATATAGCTACTAAACAATTATCTATTATGTAAAAACTTTTCCATTGCTTTAAAATCCAGATGGCGTAAAAGTCAACCATCCGCCACGTAAACGCGGTCTTCATCACAATGGGACCTCTAAACACTGGGACCGCCATCCCTCACTTATGTTAATCTATTCCCGCGCAGATATATTTAATCCTTTACAGAGTGTCGCTTTACCAGGGATTACTCGGGATTTTGTTAATTTCGTTGTTCATTACGCTACTAAGATAGACACGTAAGTGCGTCATGTAAGGCTCCCGCAGACAGACACAACGTGAACAAGACTTCTTCTCTTCTCCAATCGGTCCCTCATTACTGAGGATCATGGTCACTGGACCTCTTTAAGCGGACAATCTGTCTCCATCGATTGCGGTCCAAAGTTGCCATCACCGCCTATTGAAATTTGCTGGAGGGGATAGCTTCCTTTACTTGATCAGACCATCGTGTTGGCGACCGGCCTCGTGCTCTCTTTCCTTCGGTATTGGCAACAATGACCAGTTTTTCGAGACTGCTATCTCCCCTACGCATTATGTGGCCAAAGAGCAAGAACAAGACTACAGATACCTATGTATATAACAATGCAACATCGTGTCGCTTTATTGAATCTCACCTGTCTGCGGGTAGCCTTATAACTATGATAGAAGTTCAATTCACGCTATGTTTACCTACAATAACTACTAACATACATGAACATAAACTCACGCCTGGTATCCTCAAAGGGTTGGGCCAAGGTCTAATAGAACTAAATCTAATAGAAAGTATAGACTATATCTTAAAAAAATACATATTTGTACGCTGAAACTAGGTTTACTCTTAACAGCTAGTGGTCACCCAGAGGTCAAATTTCGTCCAATTTGGTTTTCTTTACTCCTGCTCTATAATTATAAGCTTTGAACTGTTCAAAATCTCACAATTCTTACATAAATTCAAAAATTCTTCGCTTCATGAATTTATAATATTAAAATAAGTATGGTTTATTCGGACAGTTATACAATATTCATAGACATTAATAGATTAATTTCGGTAATTACAATATTAAGCAGTAATTGGACTATCGACGTACCTACCCAAGTAATTTCCTTGTGCGTGATATTCAATATTTTTTCATTATCTTAAAGTAATATTGTTCTTGTATTTTCCATCATGTTTATTGCTATTGTTCTACCAATTCCGGCCATTTTTTTTCCAGAATCGGAAAATATTTTACACGTAAATAAATTGAGAATATTTTTTATACATCATGCAGTGTAAATAAAAAAGTTCCACAGCTTGCGGAGAACGATCAATCAATCATAGAGAGCTATTCATAGAATTGATATTTTTTATTGAGCGTTTTATTATTGGCGAGGAATATTTTTGGTTCCTTTAGTAGTCTCAACATAGAGAGAGTATAATAGGTGCTGGTAAGAAACGGCCAGTCAGTGCCTGAATGGGTTTCTGCACGAATTATTGTATAAAATGCTTCGAAATTGGGAAAAATTACAAACTTTTATAGTAAAAGACAACCTTAGAATGGTAGGCCGGTAACAGGAATATTAAAATGTAAACCATAAGATTTTTAATCAGTAGTTACTGATAGAAAAAAGAAATATTATTCTTAACTAGCTTTTGCCCGTGGCATCACCCGAGTTGATTTTGAATTTGACAATCAATTTGGAGAGTACTTTGCTTGTCTATAATATTATAGTTAGGAGGATGAAAACTGTCTATTATATTGATACTCTAAACTCACAAAATGAATTGGCTACTTAAATAAAAAAATCTCTTTTACAACTCCTCTAAATTTTCTAGAATAATTGAACTAAATCATGATTCGAAAGACAAGTAGCGCCATCTATTATTTTAAGAAAGGTATTGTTCCTTGGGACCAGTTCTTATTTTCAGGATGAAAAGTATCCATGTCCGTTTCTGTAAACTTGACCAAATACAAACAAAATTACATAACGATTGGTGCAGTGGTTTAGGCGTGAAAAGGTAACAAACACACTAACATTTTCTTTTCTAATTTACTTCAAATTATGCTGCCCTTTAAGAACCATAAAATACAAAGAAACCCAGAAATACGGTTCTCAGTTGATCTCGAACCAAAGAAGAACAAACCGCGCCGTCTAGACGAATTTTCAATATAACGCATAACCATCCCACAGCCGAACCCTTTCAATATTTTCGTAAACGATATCCACAAAGGTTTATAAAGGCAGTCGACGTTCGATCACGTCAACCGTCGTCTATCTAAACGAGATGTGATTGTAGTCAAACACACGCGATCAATCGAGCTCACACTCCCGCGGCGGTGCGATGTGGCGTGTGTAAATCACGCAGATTACCTCGCACAATATCATGGAGGAACTGTGCACGAAACAAGTGTATTTGTTGGGAGGTATGGTGACAACTGAAAAAGATATTTTTTCTTTTCGATGTAAATTGTGATGTTACCGCTTGAACTGATCGACGTCACTCACTACTGAAAAGTGAGTGTAATACCAGATTGTTAGGAATACTTAATTCTCCGATTTTCTCGAGATGATTCGTTTCAAAAACCAAAGTGGTTGGCCAAATAGCTTATTTGGCCGTTTCTACTTATTAACGAAGCATAATGTTGTATTTTTTACAAGCGGTCTATTATGGGAGACAATGTCCTTCTAGAAAAATTCGTCATCATTTCAGCCCAAGACTTTCAATGCTGGACCTAAGACTCACAAGCGTTACCACATTGACCGATCCACCACTTACGGGATTCAGCGTACTCCCACAGTCCTCGCTAGGTCATCGATTCATCTTAAAGCCTTCTGCCTTCTAAGGCCACACATTTGGTACGCAGTCACCACTGCAGAACCTTTCGAATCTGAAAAGTAATTTGATTAAATTTTAAGCGATCATCATTGTTACGTTTACTACAAGTCTTTGAGAAAAGCTTGCTCATTGCTTGCTGTTTTTGAAGTCTGTGACGTAACTTGTAGCTGTGCAAAGATACATTGAACGGTCTGGACCTTTACTTTGATCCTTCGTTATACAGTATAACATAAATCTTTTGTCATTTACGCTTAGAAAAGCGGCCAACGAATACTCTTGTCTCTTAGGATTCGTTTCCGGAGCTTTGAGAACAGTGTTTGACAAGATATGGCGTTGTGGGAGTTTTCATATTACTAGGTACACTATCATCCTATTACGTTCTTCTGGGACTAAGGCCTCCTCCCTGTCATCATTAGATATAAATTTGACCTTGAAACCTCTTGCGGGTCCAGCGCGAGTTTGTAAATAACAGTAGGTACTAAGTATTCCAGTGATAATAGTATGGCTTACTATGTAAATACAACTTGATTTGCATAGAGTGGCAAGCATTCACTAAGTGACCGACTTACCGTTATTATTTACTTGTTGAGCCACAAAACGTGATGATAGACCTGCAAGATCCCTATCTTGCAGGTCTATCATCACGTTTTGTGGTGTCCCTACACTGGAACTAAATGCGCAAAATACATAAACATTTTAGCGTTGTGATGGATTGACTGGTTTAATCTATGTATATCTTCATACCTACCACGAATTATTCGTATCTCTTTTTCAGAATATTGCGCGCACAGAGGAGTGTGAGAGATGGTATAGGGTATAGTTAAAGTTTATATGGAGAATAAGTGCAGTAGTCGTGATGGCCCAGAGGTTAAGGCGCCTACCACCCATGCACGAAGTTGTGGTTCAAATCCGGGCAAGTACCAATGTGACTTTTTCAATTCATATGTACTTTCTAAGTATATCTTAGACATCATTGACATCGGTGAAGGAAACCATCGTGAGGAAACCTGGACTTATAGTTAATATAAGTTTGAAATCGCCAATCCGTCTTGAGCAAGCGTGGTGATCAATGCTCAAGCCTTATCTGTATGAGAAGAGGCCTGTGCCCTGCAGTGGGACAGTAACAGGCTGGTATTATTATTATTATTAAGTGCAGTAGTAGTGAGGGGTCAATTTTCTTAATGGGGATGCCGACAAAAAAAAACGTATTTGTATCACTATTTGTTGTCTCTCTTGAAGTCATTGGTCTACCCTACCATCCTGTATATCTTTTGTGTACTTAAATGCCTTATATTTGGCAATACTAGAGTCTGGCTGCCATTAGTCAATAGCGCAAGAGTCGCTCTTCCGAATATCCAAAGGGAATATGGATTGAATTATATGAACACTTCGCCACTGAAGTGCAGTACCGAAGCTAAAACTACTTTTAGAGAACATAAAAAACCGATGATAAGCTTTTTCATTTAATAATATTCACAATATTCTATCCAGATGAGGGGTTTTAAAAATAAAACAATCCAAACGTTTCCTAGAAAATTAAAAGAAATTGGCTAAAGATAGATTTTCGTAAGAATTGCTATTTGGACAGACAAACGTCTGGCAGGTCAGCTACGCTTTACCTACATTCTTTTTACCTAAACAAGGTTGAACTTTTTGATTTTATTAAAATTACATACGCTATCATAAATACAGATTTTCGCTATGCCTAGTTCTTGTGACTTGTATGTATTTTATGAATACCCAGAAATGTTGGTGGTTGGTTTAATTTTGTGTCCAAGTAATATGCTAGGGAAAAGTTATTGTTCGGGTTTCGGTTGAATACAACAACAGTGTAGTTTTAATACGTTATGTCAAGCAAGTCAAATATTGTTTTAGTGGCTGCTTCCAGGAAAACCCTTGATCTGTTAGTATAAGGACTTCTCTTTGTGTGGTTTGTGTTAGTTTAGTATTAAGTAATGTTGTTTTTTCTTTGTTATCATAAAATATACTTGTAAGTAAACTGTTTAAAGCGTAGAGCCAAAGCTATCTATAAGTATCTCGACCCTTTGTTCGATGATGCGGTTTGTCAGATACGAGATTGCTCCCGCAGGAAGAAAACTGTAGGCCGAAAGCCATCATAGGGCAAGCTATGACAAGGCAAAGTAATCATCATCTGCCTATCCTCTTCCTAACTATGTTGCATGCGGCAGCAGAATATAATTATTTAACATTGGGCAACTTATTGTCGTACTTTCGAACCCGTACCCGTACCCCATATACCCGTGGAAAGGCAGTGGCTTTGGTAAGACCGATAGTCAGATTTTGCGTTGTTGGCCGCCCCTAACAACTGTCAAAGATCTTCGAAAGACTGACGTTATCAAGGGCTTAACGAGCTTTTTGTGCTGTTTGTACATATGCGCGTGTGTGCGTAAAAAATGCGCACCCATTCACGCAGCAACCTCGGCAAACGTGCCTTCGGCAAACTTCGATATTACATAGCCAAGACCCCCTAATAAGGTCAACTATATAACTATATCTATATATGATAAAGCGTAAAAATAACTTATTTTATTAAAAGTAAGTATGTGTATGCAATGAGTGCTCATATAAACCACGTCACTTAACCTAGATTACTTCAAGCAGCAGTATTTAACAAATTTAGAACCAAAATGACAAGTGAGATAGAGTCACTTACGATATTTCCTTTGGGAACATAACAGTGAGCACGATTTCAAACGTCGCTAATTTAGTAGGTCCCTGAGCTGTGAAACGGACAGTCAGACCAAGAACTATGTCGGAACTATCTATGTTAATGTTTATATTATGTATGTGTGTAGCTGAATAATTGCCTTGATAACTTATTTTAGTGCTGCATCACTGGAAGGGAATTTGAGTTTGAGCGCGTGTATTGAACTATGATTGTGCACGTGTTATGTAGGAAACAAAAGAAGTGATTTCTATAATTTCTGTCTAACTATTAAAAAAGGTGTGAGTTATTTAAGTATATTAAGTAGGTAGAATAATAAAAAAAGATACTGATATAAGCGTTTTGGAAAAGCCACGTAGGTAAGTTTTGGAAATGTAGAAAATATCCTAAATAATCAAACGTCCACCTATGTTTTCAAGTAGAAAAGTGCAAAAATATTTTTAGAATTCTAAAATGAAATTTCAAAAACAGTTTATGTCATAAAGAACAAAGTTTTTGTTCAAAGCTTTCCTACTTTTTTTCCATGACGCCAAACTTTTCTTCAGTTAAACTCTTGTGCGAGTGTACCTAATTGACTTTGGAAAGCCGTAAGTAGTGCTTCCTTGCAGTAGAAAACTGCTCAACCATTGCAAGCATTTAATTTTAATATCATCATTTACTCTGAGACCACAACAATTTGTAAAAAGTCGCAACTCTATAAATTTCTATGTACCTTTAATAAACATTTAACGTAAAGGCAAAAAAATCGAAGCTTCTTGATTGTAACTTTTTGAACGGTATGTAATTTATGGTTGCAACATATTTTAATTAAAATCTTATAAGTAGGATTATTCGATTTTTTCGACGTTTAATTGTGAAACACCAAACAACCAGAAAAAGGATGCTACATAATTGTAAGTATGTACGTACATGTTTGTATCTAAATACAAAACATCTGCTAACATCGCATCAGCTAAAAACCACATTTTTACTATGCTGTCACTATCAGTTGCTATTGCTATAAAGTCCACGCGGCGCGGCACTGCGCAGCCACAAGGAAAAAGTCACTTTTCATTCATTTTACCGCCATGTTGTTCTAACAGACCTAAATAAAAACCTATCAAAGAAGTAGGTTAAATCAAAGATAGTAGATCTACAAAGCACGCGTTCAATTAACGCAGCCCACATTTGCGTATTGTGTGTATAAACAGAGGGTAGGCAGGCCACTCAGTTCCATTACCATCTATCTATGGCGCACCCACTCCCAGAGCCCGACATCTATAAGTCACCTCATACATATTCCCTGGTTTTAATCACGTTCACGCAAATGTTTGTCCTCGTTATGCATATGGTTTAAAAGTACCGTTTCGGTTCATAATACATGTTTTGATATAGTGCCCTTCCATATGAAGAAGAATGAGCTGTTATAAATATTGCTGAAAGTACGAGGAGGAGCCATGATATAAATTTGTTTGGAAACGCGACACGTTCGCATATTTTGTGAATCCTCGCGTGTGAAGTTTTCTCAGAGTTATTCATATTTATGGCCCGAATTTCGCTTGTCGCCTTTGATCGCACTTACGTTAAGAATGTCATTTTTCAAAGTTAACTCCGGCCATCTGTTGATGTGTCTATTATTATTGTGCGATCTAAAAATAAATTGGTCGGGTGTTTACGACTTATTTTGATCGAAATGTTTATTGAATTTTCCAAGTAACTGTTGACGACATTTATTAATTAACTTTTAATGGATTTTAATTTGCCTTTTGATGTTTGAACCTTGGCTTTTAATTATATTTATACCTCCAAGAAATGTAATCTAAATCTGTAAGATTTATTTAACTGTTTAATAAAATACGTCCGACTAACACTCAATTTTCTAAAACGCACACATTAATTAATTAACAATTTATCGTTGACGTTGATATATGGCTGTGTACGATGAGATATCTAGTACTCTGAAATAAATAGTAAAGGGTGCTCAAGGAGGTTGTTATTCCAGCCATAAAATGGTTTTACTGCACGCAGGTAACGCAATAAGTACAACTGAAATGGTTCGTTCACGGTTAAGGCCTTGGGATTTAATAACGAAGACATTATGTGGAGATGTGTCGTTGTTGCAACGGGCTTTCAATTTTGCTTTTAATTGATAACTTTAACACTGGGCTGTGGAGTTCATATTATATAAGTACCTAGGCAGTCGCTTCATTTTAAACCTGTCATTTTTGACGGGCCTGTTGGTCTAGTAGTTAGTGACCCTCACTGCTATGCCGGAGGTCGTCGGTTCGTTTCCGACCCAGGACAAATGTTTGTGTGAAGAGCACGGTCATTTTGTTCTGGGTCTGGGTGTAATTTTATCTATAATATGTATGTATTTATAAATATATAAGTATGTTTATCAGCTGTTTAGTACCCATAACACAAGCTTGGGACTAGATGGTGTTGTGTGAAAAAGTTGTGGAATATTTACTTATTTTAAACACTGAAATTCAGGCTGCATACATAGCAACATAGTGGGGAAAAGCTAGGCACATCATCAATGAATAACTTGATGAAAGTTTTACTTTATGTCGTAGCGTAAGTATGGTTTTTTGTAGATCAATTTTTCTTCTATCAAGCGGTGTGTTATGTAATACATTATTATTATAACCTTTTTATGAATTTCAAACTTCGCTCGAAGAAACATTCTCTCTAGTTTAATTCTAGAAATTCAAACCGAAATCCTTATTTACTTTATAACCTTAATCCAGTCATTTCCATTGCAAAAATCTCCGTTCTTAAAACTAGTCTAGCAAAAAGGACATAAAATGGAAAGTGCTACTTTAAATTCAACGCAGTCAGCATTGTTATAGACCACAGAATGTAATACCGTGTGTTAGGAAATAAAAATAAACTGAATGTGGAGGCTAGAACTGCTTCTTTGGATTAGTGGTTTGTATCGGATTCGATTTCTACATCAAGTAAACGCTGTAGGGTTTTACCCGACTACGGCGAAGTAAAAGGGGGTTATGATTTTTACCACGATTTTTAAATCCAGGCAAGTACCAAAATTACTTTTTCAATTCATATGTAGATTCTTTCTAAGTTTATCTTAGACATCATTGACATCGGTGAAGGAAAACATCGTAAGGAAACCTGGACTTATAGTTAATATGAGTTCGAAATCGCCAATCCGCCTTGAGCAAGCGTGGTGATCAATGCTCGAGCCTTATCTGTATGAGAAGAATCCTTTGCCCTGCAGTTGGACAGTAACGGGCTGTTAGTATTATTATTATCTTATATTGGAAAAGGTATCCATTGGAAGCGTCTTATTTTACTAAGAATTTTCCGATGACTTTGGTTTGTTGGTTTATTGCTGGTAACAGCTTCTTCTGCATGAAATCTTTCGATTCCTCATAGACAGGGTAATCGAAGGGCAAAGTTCTATTGGGTTTTAGCATCTGGAATTTATAAGTAGCAGCCCGAAGGCTAGTTCCCGGTTGATGGCGTCTGTCTGGAGTTTAAAAAAGAATGTGATCTTTGAGTTTTTTTGGTGTTTCTTCTCAAAGTAGTTAGATACTGCAACACTTTTACAGCAATACATTACATTTAAACCTATTGCTCATACTCCAAAGTTCTATGTTATTATTTACATGGGACTTAAAAGTTTAACTTGCGAAATGTAAGTGTACTTTAGGTATACCTCTGTCTTACCCTTCGTGGAATATAAGCGTGATGTTCTGTTTTTTAATTTCTCAATAACCATAAATGATGAATGAGGGTGCACTGAACTATACAACTCCATCCCATCCCATCGGATATTATGTAATTCTATTCTATGTATAAGCGTGTGTTAGCAAATAAAAATAAACTGAATATGTAGGAAATAGATCGAGGGTCCGTTCAAAGGTTCTTTCGGATAAGGAATCTCTTTGACAAGTGTTTGAACTTGCTTATGATATTCACTTTTTTTTATAAAGTATCTTGTGATATTGTGGAATTGTTATCCTATTGCAATATTTTTTATCATCGAAGTAACCGTGTCTGAATATTTTTTTTATAAACGTCTGTTATATTTTCTTATAAATTATTGTGAATCAGCATTCACAATAATTAAAAATATAGTGCACGCTTGCATAATCTTATATCAGCATATAAGATTATGCAAGCGTGCACTATATTTTTTGTGGAAAATAAATAGTACTGTTTGAAAGGCTGGTAAAAAATTGGTAGCAGGTACTTAACTGTACCTTTATAATTTCTTAATTTGTGAAGCGAGAGTGAATGTTACTCTGTCGCCTCCCCCGAAACAGAGTGCTGTTAACTGGGCTCATAATATGACTATGGTGCCATAGAAGTTTGCTGCCAAAACCTGTCTAGGGCAGCGTGACGAACCGCACAAGTCTTCCAGCACCGCGTCCAAAATCACCGTTCTAATCTTCAACTAGGATCTAAAACCAACCTCGGTCACTTCGCCGTTCTGCCAAGGCTCTGTAGAAACTATAATGAACTGTCAAAGCAGCACAACCTTGATATTACACGTAAGATGTCGGTATATAAAAAAAAGCCTACTTCTCATACCTATTATCTAAATAGTAATGATTTTATTAACCCTTTTGTCTTTTGTATAATCTTATTTTATTATTATTGTTCCAGTTTTAAAATTACCACGTGTTTTTGTTTAAATTCAATCCATTAGCTATTTACTTAGATTGAATATAGTCAATTGATTTGGGCATAGACTAAACCAGACCATTACACCAATGGAGCCAACTTATCCCAATTCTATTACACTAAAAACGTACTAAAACTTTATACAGTATACCTTAAAAAAAGCTGCCTTATCAACCGATGGTAAAGTCTTGTTCTCTTTTCTTCAAGAGGATTTACTTGAAACCCTGAGCTCCAAGATGCGTGCGATTTTGTTTTCCAAATAATATATCACACTTAGCTAAGATTACTTTAAGCCCCGTATAAGAAGATATATTGAAGGCTTAATACATGAGTTCAGGGTTATTTATTCTTTATTGGAGCATGTGCAAAAAGCTTACGGAGTATCAATGTTTTATATTGGTAATTAAAATGTTTAGGATGCTTATTTGTTTTGCAAGCATCCTTGAACTTACTTCGTTAAAATACACATTTGTATTTTTGACTAGGTAAGTTCAAGGTTATTGAAAACAATACAGACATATTGAAGGGAAATATTAATCATTTTCTACGCCTTTGTTTTCAAGGTTTATCCCGCAGATACCGCGCATTTTTTAGGAACAAAGTTAATGTTCTATGGCATTCAGTGATATTGCATTTTTTTATCAGTAGAAAAGTTATTTCGATCCGTAATTAAAGAGATTTCCTTAAACAAACTAGAAAAATTCTACATCTGTATCTTTATAATTGGGTAAAAAGGTGCAAAAATCGAAGCCGGCCGAATTTCAACTAGGTACTGAATATAAGAATGGAGAACCCTAGCTAAAATAATGTATTTAAGTCTATACTTTAATACTTTTTACCATTTAATCAAAAAAATTGATTGAATTCCCACCCAAAAGTGAACACCCACTAGAGTCCCAGCCTAAAGCTTTTAAAACACCAAAGAAAAAAATCGTTGGCATCCGTTATATGAACAGTATTGTATACCAAACCCTTGAATGATAAAAAACTTTTTTGCAAAAAATAAAACCGACTTCAAAAAAAACACTAAACGGTGTAAAATAACTCTAAATTCGGAATTCTGTGGCTTTGGTGGGTTTGTCTTACTCATGATGGGCCACCGACTTCCGAATTTAGAGTTATTTTACACCGTTTTTATTTTTTGCAAAAAAGTTTTTTATTTTTCCATTTTTAGTTGTTGCCATAAAAATATTTGCCATGTATTTATTTTACATTCTTATTCGTTAACAATACATGTCATGATAACAGGGTTTTCCACTAATCCCTAATAAATTAAAATTAACATACCTAACTGACGAAATCTAGGTATATTTTACCTTCCTGCGTACCCTTCAGAGCATACAGGCGTGATGATACGTCATGATGTTGTATAAACAATAAACATCCAAGCGATTCCAGCAATCACGACAGATTTGCCGTCTATTTTTGAAGAGTTCCGTTGTATATCTCCGAAGATCAGCACCAGATCTTCACCAAATTAAAATGGGACCACCTCAGGAGTATACTCTTTCAAACAAAAAAAGAATTTTGAGAATCGGTTCACAAATGGGGGAGTAATCAGGTAACATACATAAAAAAAAAAAAAAAAAAAAAAAAAAAAAAAAAAAAAAAAAAAAATACATACACACGAACATAGAACCTCCTCCTTTTTTGAAAGTCGGTTAAAAATGGAAAAAATACGTCGATACAGCCCCTGAGATGAGAGCTTACTCCCATCAGGAAATGGTCACGCGACATCCTTTGAGGTCGTGAGTACCTACATTGCCTTCGTTGCGTATTTCGCGTGAGAGGGAACTCTTCTGTGCCTGCCTTATTCATGTATGGAAATGTAGCTTCGCCCTAATGCTGTGTCTTTGCAATCGCAAATAGTTTGCTTCCTTTTATACAGTTTTATGATAAAAATATTTATGTATTGTACAATAGTTGACACATCACGAAGAAAATTTTCGTCCGAAACTTGTGTCCTCCTGGACACAAGTCTATGAGTGTTTTTAGTACGCTACGCTGCCGCTCCAACATTCATATATTATTCTAGATGGCGTTACTGAGACATGGGATCAAAGTTTTTATATGACATTTCCTCGCATTTTCTCTCTCTAGTATTTTAAATCTCTTTGATTGTGCAGAATATTTTTAGTTTCAACTTATAGGTACTTTCGCAAAATTCCTTGAATCCATGTAGATCTCTAAACAAAAGAGTATCTGCACAGAGACGTAATCGTAAAATTTGACGGCATTTAAAGTCGTCTTTGAATCGTCGAGGAGCACATTTTGTTTTCTTTTTCAATGAGTTCATGGCTCATTTATAAATTCAAGGCAATCATTAACTCCAAAACGTTGCCCCAAGTACGTGTCCTAACCAAAGCATTAGGACCGCGCAAAGACGCGACATTTTTTTAGTCGCGTGATCTCGCCGATAATGGGCGAATTCCGAATAAATTTGTGAAAAAAATAATAAAATGGTGGCACTTTAGCTAGTGGTCCTGACTGAATGCTTGTGTGATGAGCACGATCATGTCCTATACAGGGTGTAACGGAAAGGGTATGTACATACAAACAGGGGGAATAGAGTATTTAATAACGAGTCTTTCCTCAAAATTTCAGCTCCCAACTAATAACTTTGAAACTTTACGATATTATTTAATATCGACAGTTTATTAAATGCAAAATCATAACAAACGTGTCACCGCACTATGAGGGTCATAATCCTGTCCGGCAAGGTTCAAGTGTATCTATCTCGGGTTCTGCGCGCCTAGTACAGACCTATCGGGCTCTGCCTAACCGACGAAGGCGCGACAATTACAATTATGTATGTATATGTATAAAAACGTTGCGATGTCGTTTCTTATCACCATGAGAATCCGTGCCCTTCGTATGTATATACCCTTTCCGTTACACCCTGTATAAGGGGTAATTTATTTTTAATATGTATTTATTTAGAAATATTGTATAAGAATGTTTATCAGTTGTCTAGTACTCGTAGCACAAGCTCTGCTTAGTTTGGGACTAAATGTTTGAAAGTTGTGTTTTTTTTTATTATTTTCATTTGCGCGTATTTTCGGTGTGGTTAAGACACCGAGTTACAATGATGAGTTTGCTTTCCCTTGGAAAAAAAACACTTCTATTTTATTGCGTACTTAAAGCGCATTATGCTTTCGTAGTCATAATCGCTCGTGCCAATGTAAATAGATATGTTCATTAGCGATTACATCGTTGAAATACGTAAACATTCATTCGATTGCGGCTCATGTTACTCATAGCCTTCATCACTAATTCAAACACGTTGAGTTTGCTCTTAGATCGCGTTGCATCTAATCAGTATCGTGTGCACATATTTCTGTTTGCATATCTGATCTTTCATTAGTACTAAAACGTTGTCTACTTTGCCGTAATTTGGTTTCTGCTTGTAGTAGGAAACGTCTGATCTATGTGTAGGTTACTGCGGTTTGATATTATTTTGATATTTGTTTCCTATGTCTATTGGCAGAGTATCAACATATAATGATCACCGAGCATGTACACCTTCTTTGCTAAAACGAAATGCTCTAGGAGTCTAGGTAATCTTGTTCATCATCTGACTAGCCTCCTAACTACGTTGGGATTGGACAGTCCAAGTATTAGGTTTCAACCCAGCATTCTACTTGAAGAAATTGCCTACCTGACCTTCACAACCCCGTCACTGGAACACGGTACACCAAAGCTAAGAGATGGTTAGCTGAAATAAGTTACAGCCGGGACTAACGGCTTAACATACCAAACTTTCTGAAGCACGCCTTCTTAATAAGAAAACTTAGGAATACATCTTTAGCTAATCCAAGTGAAAATAATTGATGGTGACGCACGAACCTACCAAATAATGAAGTGGGTACCAGAAAATTATTTTTCTTTTTTGAGTTTATTAAAGTACTTATTCGTAGAATTTTTTAAGGATACATTTCGTGTTTACAGTCTACAATTATTTACATATGTGTGTATGTTAATGTGTTTCTTGTTGGCAACATTAAACAGGAGAGTCGCTTCGATAACAACCAAAATGGCGTTCTAATGACATTTTAATAGTGGTTCAGGAAGCACTAATACCGCGATAAATACCAGTTCGATACCCGTCCGGGCTAACTACGGATTCATTCCATTATATCCATAAAACCGTACATTTATGCACATTAATGATTCACTCTTTCGGAATAAACGGACGGCTGCCCGGACGGTTTGGACACAGCGTTTATTCCAAGGATGAAAAATAAAAGAGATTAAAATGATGGACGCGTATTCATGAAAGATAGTATTTAATAAATATCTGAAACATCTGACACAAGTTTTGTTGGAGCAGGAATGTTTTATTATCTCTCACTTTGTGCTCATAAAGCATACCGAAGTCAGAATAGCGACATTAAATTAACCACACCTCTAGGTTACAGTGCGTGCGAGTCGTACCGCGTTATCCCCATGAGAATGTAAGTTTAATCTGTAATATATTTATCAGAACAATGTTTAAACCAGCTTTGTATTTATTGAATTAAATATTTTTAATAAACCTAGGGGATGAACAAATAGAAGTTATGAGGAAATACAGAATGCGTACGTAATTGCGTTAAAACGCCGGCAGCCATTGTAACGGTTTCAATTGGGAAGATCAATAAAGAACTTATAGGTAAGGGTTTTGATAAATAGAGACTATCAAATTAAACGTTGTTCTCTGTTATAATAAGAGCCTTGTGGAGCTCTTGTTAATTAATAATAATAATAATATTTTAGTTATAGTTTATGCTGTTATTTCTATCTATTTCTAGATCGTGCGGAACAGATTGCTCGTTCGTCTTGTTTTGTTTTGTGTCAAAGTCAATAAATTATTATTGTTATATTGAAAATCATTTACTTATAATACATAATAAGTAGTAATGGGAAACTGCAAACAACTTCTAACATATTTGTTTTATAATCGACATCAAAAGTGTTTTTTAGAGTTTGAAAAATAATAAAATGCTCTTTGATATTGTCGCTTGTATTTTCGAAGGGTTAGGCAGAACTTTTTGTAGTACCTACACTCATGTTTCTTTATTTTAAGTAGTTCAAGTCCCATGTGATAGATGACCCCGCGGATATCGGGGCTTCAGAAAAATGATCGTTGTATATGCCTACTAAAACACTGCCTACATAAAAAAACATTATAATACTCGCTTAAACATCCTCTTTTAGCCACAAATAAAAGGTTGCATAAACAAAACAGTCTGAGCTGAATAGGCCGTCGGCTAAGCGAGCCTTTCAAAGAAAACGAGGAAGTATAAATTAGGAGGGGGCGTGAAATTCCCCGACTTGCTGTCAATCCATACAAAGGCATGTATGACGGAATTAAAATTCCATCCAAATGGGCATTTAAACAGGCATGGCGGTGGAGGTCGTTCTGTAGACATGTGTGTGTTTCGCGTATATGTTTCTTGTTCCTTCCAAGGGATTGTGAGTTTAGGGGTAACGATATAAATTAAAGTCTTAGGGTAGATTAGAGTTGTTTACTAGCCGGAAAGGAATAAATCTTTCGGTTAAGAACTAAGCCAGTCATTCTTTAAGTTTCTTTTTGTTATACTGCGCCAGATACTTTTGTGGACATTATTTTTATCGAGCTACAATTATGTACCGCCGGGAGATACAATTTTGTATCACCCGGCGCATATCGATGTTATGTCGTATGTATGTATGTAATACTTTTATAAAGCTCTAGGATTATCATCTGCCTAGCCTTTTCCCAACTATGTTGGGGTTGACTTCTAGTCTTACATACCAGGTGCTACTGAATACTAGTTAAAAATCTACAAATGACAGTCGGTAGCACCAGCTTTCTAAAGCACGAACGAGTGAGTTTCAAGATATTTATTTCTATTCAAAATAACGGCGTCTAAAGAACATCTAGCATTTTCTATAACTGTCAGCAACACTTTCGGGCAAGCCATTTGCGGTCAGAATCCTTTTAACCCGGAGTGCACCATGTTATCGAGTCCTTTAAGTGGTCCAAAGACGTCTGCTTACCATAAAACTTAGTGATAAGGGTATATGTTAAGAAATGTGGCACCAATTCTTCACATTCCTCAGATTTTTCGACTGAAGTACAGTTATACAATACCCGTTTCTGTCAGATTTTTGGAAGTTTTTTTTATGACTGTAGGTATTGCGTAGCTTTTGGACCTTAAATATTAATTCATAAGGCAATAGCGTATTATAGTAATGAGATGAAAAACTGTAGGGGCTTCTCCATCTCGCAACATAAGAGTTAAAACTGACATTTATTTTGATTGAACATGCACAAAATCCTGATAACAACCAGGGGGCAGACACAAGATTTATATGGTCGGAGGATCTGCCCTTTTCGATGAAGTTTATGGAACTTTACACCCTACAACCGCTATAACTTTACACATCCTACCCCTAAAATACTCGAATAAGAAGACTATTATATATGTAGACTGGCCTGTTGGTCTAGTAGTTAGTGACCCTGACAGCTATGCCGGAGTGTTTTTGTTATTTACAAACATTTGTTCTGTGTCTGGGTGTAATTTATCTAGAATATGTATGTATTTAGACATATATAGGATGACTGGTAATTAGTGTCCGATACTTAAACACGTGATTGTACTCATGAATACGAATAAATTGCCCAAAGTAACTTTTTTTATACTCATTAACTTTCAATTAATTCCATTACGTCAGTACTGCACAACGGGGAACGAGCCAACTGTGATCGACTTCATACGTTTTTGTTATTTATTTATTAGGTCTACCAACAATTGTCTACACTTATCTTCTAATAAAACTAAACATGATTTTAAACTTTTCACAGTGCAACAATTACTTAAAGGTAAACACTACATGATCAAATAACAACAGTAATAAATATATTGTTAGCTACAAAAAATGAGTAAACTTAACAACTATCAGTTATTTTATTGAATTATAAGTTATTGTGTATAAAAAAAAAAGTTTCTTTGGGGAAGTTAATTGAAATCATGAATACTATCACGTGTTTAAATATCGGTCACTAATTATCAGTCACCCTATATCAGTATGTTTATTTGTTTAGTACCCATGACACAAGCTCTTCGCTTAGCTTGGGACTATATGGAGTTGTGTGAAAAGTTGTGGAATATTTTTTTTTATTTATTCATATAGTCAGAGATACAAGTAACATTTTCTTACGAAAACTTTTACTCTATACGTTCCTATACGTTTTACTTAATAATCATGAGGAAACCAGAATTTCTCAGAGATATTTCTTGAGATATTCCTTCGGCATAAAACTCAGACACTAGATTTAGACACTATAACCTCAAGAAGAGAAGAAGAATAATTAAGTAACTAAAACTTTATTAAACAACCAAATCACGTAGTAAAATTACTTGAATAAGTATTAGTAAGATAAAAGATAAAAAGCTAGGTACTAGGTTACCTTATATAATGTTTTGAGTGCTTGTGTACCTAAGCTTTTGCTTTCAAGAAAATCTCATTTTAGTTATTAGCAAAGCAAATATCAACAATTCCTTTCTAAGTATACTCGGCACGTATCTACTTAGTTTTCTCACAGAGATTTTGCGCCGTAAGTTGGTGATAAATCATTACAAAACCCTTTGGGGACAATTTCTTCCCATGAGTCTGTGAATTAACTGACAATCAATGGCAAACGTAGCTTTATCTTGACCGTACGACTTGCTTGATGGTGGTCATTATAAAATCTATATGCTACACATAAAATGTTTTGTCCTGAATGACTGACTGACCAATCAACACACAGCCTAAACCGTTGAACAAAGAGACCTGAAATTTGGAAGGTATGTTCTTTGTATGGCGTAGGCATCCGATTAGAATGGATTTTTGGGAATTCTAACCTCAAGGAGTGAAAAAATGACAACGTAATTCTTATATGAGATTTAATTACCTCAATTGTTTTAGATCCGAATTTAACAAAACGTTTGGTGGAGTATGACAAAATATGTTGGTTGAATTCCGTGTAAAACATTTCTTTTTGCTTTTGTTGGTAAGGGAATAACAATACGCAATCTGTAGAATTGTCAACTTAACATCTCAGCACTTTGAAGCGGTTGGACTGGACCGAAATTGGCATAACAATAGGACTCTCTGGAACGTTGGGTGCCAAATTCAAAAACATTTTTTGTCCCGCCGAAATATCAGCTTATTATCTTTATGAAGCAAAAAATAGGCAAAGGAAACACTTGTGGGTCATCGAGGGTGGAGCCAAGCTAAAGTGGCTTGGTGTGCCTGCTCTTTAGTCTCTACCATCTAAAAAAAATTTTTTTTTTTTTTATTAATTGGCGTTTGCCGGTTTAAGAAGTAGTCTAATTTCATTAAATATTGGTTGGATAGTTTTATAGGAGTGTCAGGTAATGATGGTTATTAAAGTCGAAGTTAATGAGGCATTTGGAAGTTGATCCCAACGAGGAATACAAAAAATGCGATGTGGGAAGTCAACGCCTTCGTGCATTATCTCATCGGGGGTCAGAAGATATAACTTTTATATGATTATCATGGCTTTCATGGAATTTTATTGCATCTTTCTCACTTCTCTCTTATTGTTCCCATATTACTGTAAATTTTCAATTTTATTGGATTTTAAAAAGGCTATTTGTAACCAATCCTAAGAGTTTACTTCATTTTTAATTCTATTGATATTTAATGTTACATCTATAAGAGAACTTTAAAAGCTCTAAAAGCGAAAATGTATGAGAAAATATAGGAATAGTTACTGAAAGTACCATTTATATTTGAATTTAATTTAATAGACGTAACTTTTTCGGCTATTTAGTTAACATAATATTATCATAGTCTAATGTTATTATGGAGTTGGCCTTAATTTAATTTCAAATTAGGGAATTATTTTAAATGTTTTAACCTTCGGTGAATTTACTATCGGACCTGCGTGACTTTTCCTAAACATCTTTACATATTTTTTTTTATGTAGGTATGTGTGTATGGCACTGAGCTTCTCGTAAACGGCTAGACCGACTTTAATGTTTTTGTGTGTAACTGATTAGTTAAATGTTACTTACCCAGGATAGTTTAGAATCACAATTTGAACCGTAAGGCGTCGCTGAGTTTTGCTTCTAGGAAATAATATTGTTTATTTTTTACCTTCCTTCGGAACAATGGGCTTGGATAGATTGTAATATATAAGGATTTTCGCAAAACTGTCTAGTCTATTTGAGATCGTAGAGAAACTTGCACTGTTAAATAAAAAAACTAAAAGTGCTTAGGTATCGTAGAGCGCATTATCAAAGTTATACGCGTATACAATATCCCATCAACAATCGTCAGGAAATCTGTACACAAGCTCACCAGACACAACACCACCAGATGATGGATAAGAAACCTTCCACCCTTGTCCTCATTCCCCTAAAATATGAACCGATCTTCTTCTTAACCCAAGGCACGCACCTTTTTGGATTCATGTGCGTATTGTTTAATTATTCCTCGCTTCAAAAACGGTGAAGGAAAACATCTGCATCGTGAGGAAACCGGTATACCTGAGAGATATATCTAGACGGCATGTGCCTTCAATTCGAACTCGAGACCTATACATATATATATTGGCAGTAGACCTATGACTAGTATTAATAGCGCCCAATATGCATAACAACTATTTCGTATCTCAGTTATATACATACCTACCCCATGAATTAGGACTCATTTCAGATAACCTAAAAGCAATTAAAATACATCACATTTAGTGTCCATTAACACTAATAACCTAAGTCAGGAACCAAAACCTAACTTACCTTTACTTAAGCCACGTCAGCTGACCAGCATTACCCATCTTATCTACGCCTATTCGTTATCAATTACGGTTCGTACCAGAGTAAGGCTCGGTGCAAACGGGCCACCGACCACAGCGACAGCGACTTAACACACTTTTTCATATATTTTGCATAGACGCACCGCACACGTGTAGTCGGTGGCGGCCACTCGCTACAGCAGTGTCCGCGACTCGCTTTGTGGCCGCTATGGGTCACACAAGAAACCGACGCCCATCACTCTCGGTCCATCGTAAGAGAACATTTAATAAACAACGTTTTATAAAATAAAGACGCTTCGGAACACCAATGGCTGTCGCTCGCTTCTGACACTGTTACAAATGTGGCGGTTGCGCGCGATCGTCACTAGTGGCTGTGGTCGGTGGCCCGTTTGCACTGAGCCTAAAGGTCGCTTCGTAAATCGTCGTGCGTAAATCGTGTGTGATATCCCCATGTTTGCAGGTCATTAGAGGATAGCCCGATCTTTTGGATTCTGATGTTACATTTTCACAACATTGCCTCCCTACGCCCTTTTGACACCGACGCATTATCCCTAATACGTCAACATGTTGTGTAAACGAATCGTGCGTTTATGTTTATGTTGATCTTGATAGAACTTAGACGATGGTTCGGTTCAAATCTGATTAGCGTTCATTTCTTTGGATGGTGAGTTTTATTTTATTGACAGTCCCAATGAAGTTTGAGTTCGGTGAAATCAATCAAAATCAAATACAGAAAGAATTTACTTGTAGCAGTACCAGCCTGTTACTGTCCCACTGCTGGGCAAAGGAAATATAAAATACAGAACAGGCACGAGTATTTATTACCACGGTCGTTGGTCTAGGGTTTTAACTGACTTCTAATAAAAAGTCTCGACTGTCTGTATTTGTATGCATGTTCACTGATTACTCCTTATATTAATACCCATTTTGAAAATTCTTACTTTGTTGGTCGCATTTTATTTTCTTAGGTTTATTTCACGACCTTAGACTCCTAAGATATACTAGAGACCTTCTCAACATCAGATAGAAAATGTGTAGTCATTGGGGTTTTGTTAGATTCATGACAGCGCAAACGCGTAATTTGTTTTAAAATATCGATAAAATTGATAATGTTTGTTCGGAAGAAAGTTTACTAATGATACTTGAACACAATTTTGAAAAAATTACAGAATAAAAAATTCACCTTTAATATCTCCAGAACCAGTGAATTCCCAGGTATGTTCTAGAAGAAGAAAATATCCCAGTGATGGGTAGAATATGAAGTTTTCATTTACGTTAAGGGTCTTTTTACACTCTGTATTATGTTCTATTTTTCCTGTAATTGAATTTGTTAAATTGTGAAATGAAGATATCTCAAACCTTAAACCTCATAAACTCTGAAAGAGTACCTATAGCAATAGAGTCTTACATGTGTAGCATAATTTATTTGACTAGACTGATCGTAATATTCACATTCCATTAACAAGCACACTCAAATAATTTAGTCTCTTCTTCAGCACAAACAAGCTCTAGATCACGAGATTTACGGAGGACCGAGTAGCTCTTGAGATGTGAGATAAACGGCTTTGAAATGTTGGGGTAACAATGCATTATTATGTTTTCTCCCACCTGTAGATAGCTACCGGCAAAGTCGCGTTTTTTTCTTAGCATAACTTTGTTAAGTTAAGATAGTCGACTAGGTTGCTGTTATATTAAAAACTAACTACCTCCGGCAAACTTCGTTTCGCCTTAGAATCAATTGATTAGTGTTTTACTAATAAGGTAAAATAAATAAATAAATATTCCACAAATTTTGCTCGTGTTATGGATACTAAACAGCTGATAAACATACTTCTATACTTCTAAATACATAGCATATAATATTATAGATGAATTACACCCAGACACAGAACAAATGATCGTACTCATCACACAAACATTTGTCCTTGGTGGGAATCGACCCCACGACCTCCGGCATAGCAGTCAGTCACTGTGTAGGTACCACCTTTAGGCCGTACAAATATCTGTACCGTGCGGGAAACAATCCCGCTAAATGCAGCGCAAGAGCCAATCGCTCAGCCACTGCACCAATCGTGCCATCAAATATAATAATACAATTTATTTGTACACCTAAGATGAGACAGAGACTTATAAATCAGTTGTACAAAGTGGCACAATTTTAAGAGGAACGTCTGACATCTAAACTAGGCAAAATCCTGTGTCTTAGAAGCAAATGTTCCCGATATGCAGTGACTTCAACTATTTAGAAGAATATAATACTCGTGCTAGCACTTCTTCACGCTCATGACGCAATTAAAAGAAAAGAAAAAAAAACAAAAAAAAAATTAAAATTATTTGACTTTGACACACATTATAGATTTCATTTAGGAAATTATTTTGAGTACATTTTCAGTTTCATCATAAATATATTTTGGTTTCGGCAATCTATTTTTATTATCCACACAAGATTCCGAAACTGACTTTCACACACTATTTACAATGACTAAATAGACCTCCTGGTGCTAAATGTTCACTAGAATTCAAATTGCAGATTTGCCTTTAGCTAACTTTACTTTAAATTATTTTCCAGTCATATTTCTAGTCATGAAATAAAAATTTAAGTATTCGGTCACCATTTGCATTCACACATATATGTTGTAAAAGGAATATTACGTTTGTAATGAAGTTCCCATTCATACTATTTATTTCCCTTTGCTTTTTCTCTGAACTTAATCAGCGCTGTATTCATAACATAAATGCAGCCACTACCTACTGAAAATTAACATACTATCTTTGCTATACCAAATATTATAGAGACTAAAGATTTTTTTGTTTTTTGTTTGTTTGCACCAAATAAGCTCAGAAACTACCTTACTGATTTGAACCATATTTTCGTCAAGAAACCTAAATTATCAGCTATATTTTTTGTAAACTGCGAAGTGTTTGAGTACTTTGCTTTTTATGTATATTTTTTTTCACGTTGATACATAACAATACTTCTGACAGGTCACTTTTGGTTAATCGGTGGAGAATGTCTACGGCTTAGTACCATAGGCATTCTCTAAACATACGCCTTTGTAATATTTACATAATTATTGTTTAAATAAAAAACAAAAGTAGTTCTTTAACAATCTGTGCAAATTATGAAAACAGAGTTCACAATCTAACAAACAAATAATCCAACCAATCAGTTTCTATACATCAGCTGTATCTGACGTCACCGCCACAAACTATCGCAGGCAATCCAACCCAGGCTTGAATCCAGAACTATAATATGTGTACAACAGGTATACGGCGGTTTACTGCAGCCCACATTCTTGGCGACATGCCACGTGGTAGACATCGTGACATGAATACCATACTTGTGACAAGCTTTCAAACTATGAGGTAATTTCATAGGTTACCTTTGCCCCGTATTGAAGTTTTGCTAAGAACTCAATTGAATTGTTATATTAGTCCTCTTTTCCCTTTTAAGTTAGTCAAACTCCAGAGTAAATTGCGTTTGCTACAGTTTGTTAATGCTGAAGGATCTTTCTTTGATTATTATAAACAATTAACTAATCAGTGCATAATAATTTGACATAAATAACATGCCCAACCCAAACCTGACAGATGTTTCGGTGAACTTAATAGTTTTTAACCAATCAAGTCACAATATTGTTCTTGTTATTTTTTTGTTGCCAATAGGTTGACTCCCTATTACATGGGACTCAAACATAACTGGCGAAATGTGGGTGTACTACAGTTTACCTCTAACTAACCTTTCGAGGATTTCAGGCGTGATGTGCTGCAGCGGGATCCCAATTTACTAGAAATTGTAGAACCGTTGAATGTGATTGTCTGATGAAAACATTAGTTAAAAGATTATGGTTTAAACATTTGCATGTTTTCTTCCAATTTCTGTTACTAACTTAAAAAAACTATACATCTGTGGTGTTTATATACTTAGGTATATGGTGACTTAAACACATACCATCACGCCGTGATGAATAGTTTTTTTTTTAAGTTAGTAACAGAAATTGGAAGAAAACATGCAAATGTTTTAAACCATAATCTTTTAACTAATGTTTTAATCAGACAATCACATTCAACAGTTCTACAATTTCTAGTAAATTGGGATCCCGCTGCAGTAGTTAAGTGCTTTGTTTCATCTCGAAACAAATCTCGTGTCAGAACTAATTACTTACGTTAAATTGCTCAATCCTAAAAGAGTATTTTAAAAATTCATCTCTAAACTTTATAGAGAAACACGTTTTGCATGTTTGTTCCTTTAAATAAAAATGTTTTATGATTTTCTAACTCATTTTATTTAATTTCATTTACCAGTTCTTTAAGATACCTTAGTATTTTAATATCTTTTGAATAACTTAGTCCTTTATTAGTCTTGTTTTTACACTATGTTACATTCTGTTGGAACTTTCTGGGACAAACTTGACTTTAATCACATGATATCAAATAATTTTAACGGTAACAGTAAAATGAATCCCGCAAGGCAGTGTTGATGTAACCCACTCACGCGATCTGTCACATAACTCACATAAATATGCCGCGGGAAGGTCGCAAATTTACGACAGGTGCAAATAAAGAGATGCCACAAATACCTCAATGAATAAAGGCATACTTCTTTTTGGGCGGCGCGGGCGCGTCTTAGAGAGGCCGCCGACCATCTTCATAATAACATATTTTATGCATCGATAAAGCCCTTATCTGGGAGCGCCCTTTTCTCAATAGCACGTTCTCGACCGACTAAAAGATACAAAGTCTAAAGTTATTCTTGTAATTTTGGACCTTCCCTTTGAGAAATTACGGTTGTTATTCCACTTTGGCTTTGTGGTCGAGGTATCTGATTTACGGCCAGGTGTGGCTCTCGTCGCTCGCCACTCTTCCATTCAGTGCTTGCACAAAGTGGGACACCTCTAGATTGGCGGTCTCCGATGAATTCGCTCCATTTCAACGTCAACTCACAGATTCGTAATTCTTTTTGCGGACGACGACGATGGTCAGTCGTACTGACACTCTGTAATTCAATTTCATGCTTTTATCTTGTGATTACAGTTTCAATTACTCGAGTGATTTAATTAAATAATGGATTTAGGTGTATAATGGTTCATTCTGTCAGTTCCGGTTACTCAGAGGTCGATTGGTGACTGGAGTCATAACACAGTTTGCTTTTACCAAACCTACACTTGCGTACAAATTACAAAAAAATTCCAACAACTACTCGACGGCTCGTATTATTCAAACAGATATCAAAAACTTCCTTTAGTGTCTTTTATCGCCGATTCAGCGTCATATACGAATTCAGTACTCAGTGCGGTGCTGAGCGAACGCCTACAGCTATCGGACGAACACCGGAGAATTTTATTGGAAATCGACGCTTTGAAGAAAATTCACTTTAAAAGGTAATCCGAAAATAGTTTTATTCTTGAAAAATAGTTAATGCATTCAGTGAAAAAAACCTTTTAGTGAATGAAACGAATGTATGATGACTATTTTTGTTTTAAACCGAAGCGATACACGAGTTTGTATCAATACGGTTAACTCTTCACCGCTAAAGTAAATATTTGATCTGAAATATTGGACACATGGTCTCATTTCTCGACAGAACTGTCAGCTGCAAGAACCACAACTTCGAATGTATGTATACGTAAACTAAGTACCTAACAACATGTTCTATGTCGGCTCAGTTATGATGAACAACATTTAATTATCTCGGTGCTCCCAACTCAAAATGCTAAGAACACGGAAGATAATTACGGGGGTGGCAGATAAATGAATTCCAACAAGTGCTACAGAACAATACAGGTAGCGCATTCCGGCTCGCGGCCTCGTTTACAGCCGTATAAACAAAGGCCCAAATCTAAAGCACAAGTAATTATGGAACGTGCAACACTTTTTACATTCTTTGCCGGGCTTTTTTCTCTATTAATGTGTGCATTTTTTGGAATGAGGTGTTGGGGAAGAGGGATGAGGGGTGCACGCTAGCTTTCATTCTGTCGTCGTCCTCCGGCGTGTCCGTCTGCGTCAGTTCAGTAGCTTCGAGCCCTTGGCAAGGGGTGGTCGTGCGCTCTCCCGCGATGCCGCAATACGGCCTCTTCCGATACATCCGTGTATATTAGTGAAGTTTTATTTTCAAAGACAATTTTTATACGTTATTTGGATTATGCGTGCGTTTAAAATTGGCTGGAAACTTTGATGATTGTTTTTGAAGAGGACTTCTTTGATCTCAATTTTCTTATTAATTTCACTTTTAAGAAGTTATTTATTGTTAAAAGATTTTCATTGAGTAAATCTTTTTAAATTTAATTTGTGAGAGTTCACTAGGCGGAAAGTATTTAATTTCATTACATGTTTACTTTGTAAATAAAATTAGTTCTATAGTATAATGTAAATAGCTGAAACTTGTAAGTATACTGTATAACTTAAGTATTGTTGAGGTTATGTTTTGCGGGTACCTGTGTTTTTTACACGATAAGGGTCGGCTTTGTTGGAGCTGCCTTTATTTCGGTTGAACTCTTGAGTTCAAGTTTGTGTGATGTTGGGGCAGGTCAATGAGATTATACATCTTCTGGCCACATGTTACAACTTACAAACGTAGTCGTAGTCAAGTAGTTGAGTACATTTTTGAAAGCGATAACAGCGGCTATAAAATAACTTAATTATCCTAATGATTTCATAGAACTAATCATTAGTGCTAGCTTGTAGACAACCATAGTGACGAACACTCATTCTTTATACTAGCTCAAGTAACTGACCTTCTCATGTTTTTATACTTTAATCACAACTTAAAAATCTTGTTAAATGCGTAATTCTGACGTTTTCAGCTGAAAGTTTATTTATAACATACTCCACCTAAACTCCCACGATCTGAAATGGGTTAGGCCTACTTCAAGTGAATAAATTATTCAGAAGTTATGCTTGATTCATTTTACTTGCTATTTTTATATGGCTTACTACAACTTATTTCGGTGGTTAGCATAAGAAGTTTCAAATCACGTTCCAAATAGGTTTCTTACTAGATTTCAATAGAGTTGGTTAAGTTCTTGAAGAATTCGAACTTTGAAATAGAATAGTTGTAGTTCGATGACAAGTTTTCAGGGATTCAAAGTCTCATAACATAGTCATGTTAGGAACCTATCGAAGACCTTTATACTTTAAAAACTTTTCAAAGCAAGCTGGTGGGTACCAAGCTTCATACCCTGGCCCACCGACGCAAAGTTGCATGTCTGTCGGTCTTTTACAGACTGTATTTCGGTGAGTGTGCTCTAGAGCTCCACGAGCTCATTCCACCATATCCTTTCCTCCATCGGGAATCCAGACGTACTGCAGGCTATCATCCATTCCTTGTAGATGTTCCACACATTCGCACGAAGCGCTTTGCCTATTTCTTCATTATACGCACAGCCAAGGAGTGGAATTCCCTGCCTGCATCAGTGTTTCCGAGTTCATAAGTCGCGAGTTAATAGGCTTTTTTTGGGTAAGCTCGTTCCATCGTCGACCTCATCTCTGACCGCAGGACAAGATAGAGGTCAAGAGTAGACCCATTATAAATAAATTAAAAAAAAAAAACTCTGGAACATTAACATCATATCATAACTCACGCCTTCTTTCTAAAAAACTACAGAAAACTACCTTCTAAGCTTCTTAAATACCCACTTTCTATGCTTCGTTTACATCCATAGAACTGGCCGTTTAGTTAGCAACACCTGTCTAAGCATAATGCATTGCTAATTAGAATGACTAAAACTAACTACCAACTTGTCCAAGTTTATAATGACAATCGCGTTATAATTATTTACAGCGTGAAATGTATACTTGTCAGAATTGCGTGGGAGCATGAACAGCTGGTACCCAATTCTGTCGTCTATTTTATTTAAAGATCAACAAAAAGAGTTTTCCTGTTTGAAAATGTAAATTGTTATGCTTGAATGAATGAATGTAGGTAGATATGATGGAGAAAATTCGTCTTTAGAAATGTACAGACGCCAGCACATCAAGTTACCCCAATGTGTCAAATTTCTTTGATCGTTTTTCAACTATGTGTCAAACAGAATAAGGTTCTTATTCATTTGGGAAAATTTGACTTTTACGTTTCTTTGGTGTTGTATGCCAATGTGGTACGACCAAAAATGAGCTAGAAGTAGTTTGGATGTCCTTACGGGTGCTGTAGATGTGTGACTTCTGTATATAAGTTGGACATTTGTCCTACCCTTACTCAAAATGTACATCACCCACACACAGCATGAAAGAGTTAAGTCATCAACTCCGTAGTTGCTTAAATAAAAGTTTCTACTCCGCCATTGCTTCGTTATCTAACTTCGATATTTTCGACAATACAAGTAAACTATCTAACGCATAAACCTCTTCGAATATTGAATCCTATCTCAATGATTTTAAAACCACATTACAATCCATTAGACAGTTTAAAAAATCTTAGCAGTGTGAAGCATGTTGAATTGATAGCATTATGTATACGATGTTGAAATAATAAATATTGGCACAAACAATGAATGTGTCTTGCAGGTGTAGGTATTATGGATGCGTGCACAAACACAAAATTTCACATGCACATACAATCAAACCAGCAATGACTATCTGTAGGGACTGTAGGCCATACCAACGTTTACTCCAACGCGAATCGAAGTGCGGTCAAATCTCTAATCCAGCTTTTAAAGGTGTTCGTACGACTGTAAGGATAGCTAGGTCATTCCCAAAATACACTTTTGAGTCAAATATTGATGTACTAACAAGCCTCGCGGCGTCGCGGCGTCGCCTGCTTCTTTGGTTCGTAGGGTGATATTAAATATTTTATTGTGTCTCAAGAATTGAACTATCAAATGCTAGATTAGTGTCTTCAAACAAAGGTATTTTCATATACAACAATCGAAGAAGGAAACTCATTGTTATGAAGTTTTAACAAGACAAGACAAAGCAGCTGATCTGTCTATTTATGTACACGTAACTAGATAAAATGTATGGAACAGCTGATTTGATTCGCTACTTCAAGGTTCGTCCCTGCTTTTGTATATAAGGACTCAAAATAGTGTTGTGTATTCTCAAAATGGGGAAGAGATTTCAAAAGACCTCGTTTACTTAGATAAGGGTAGGTTTACGTGCTTGCAGACCAGTCCAATATTATTATTCTGATCAAATGCGCGCGTTTCGCTTAAATAAAAACTAAACGAGATTCTGGGGGCGGGGGTTGCTACGTCCAATAAACCTAATCGCGTAAAACTCCTTTATCTAACCAAGCACTAACCCTTAAGTGTTGACTATTCATAACCCCGAAAACAGGCCGATCCATCATTGGTCCTTTACCTTTCTTTCGTTTCCCTATTGGCCAAGAACCAGCTCTTCAAAACAGACCTAAAACTTTCATACTAGGGTTGTCGACTTTTGTGGAGTTGTCGAGAGTTTTGTAAGGGTTTTTGTGTTCTGCCGTTATTGGGTTGGCACCTTACCCTTGGGAGTTGGGTCAAGGCACCTGTTACTACTGCGTTTCTATTCAATTATTTATGACGCGGTTTGTAGATACATTTTCATTTGCGGGGTCACTTTTCTTTGTGTATTTTTCTTTCGAAGACCAGAAATAGCGATAAGAGTAGCCATACCTTGTAACGCTTGTAATAAAAAGGAAGAAAACTAATTTGGCACAAAATACATACGTGCTTATGAAAAAACTTATAACCACAGTATTAGATGATTGGTTATTATTGTTGAAGATCTATCCTACAAAAAAATAAATGTACACAGAAAATAGAAGAAATTTTAGCCCCATTCTCTTTGCGTATTTAATTCTAAGTGTCTAACAATAATTCAAAACACAAATGTGCCTCGAGCTTACTTTACAGAGGAAAACGTCAATAAAACGTATTAAATCCCTTACCCTTAATAACAGCACACATAAACTATTAAATTATATCACTTAATACGTCTAAAGCGCCCGAAACCATAACAAAAATTATTACATAAAGCCCTTAATAGTCCAACTGATAAATAGTCTTATGTTAAACTTAATTAGGAAACACAGTTTATTAACGTCCTGCCGTATCTTATTGGGCCTTGTGATTGCAATGTATTACTTCTATCATAGCTCGACTAGTTTCTAGTTCAAGCTAACTGTACCTAAGACCTAAGCTATAGATTAGTTGTTTACACGCATCTTGTGATCAACATTGATTGCATAGCTGTGTAGTATGAGATTCAGAATTAATTACGTGTAGCAATTAGAGACAGTTCATCTGTGTTGAATTGCTTAGTCTCCTTGTTAGGTAAGTGTGGGGACAATTGGTATATTGTGTCAGCAATTGGTGTTCGGTCATGGTACACTAGTAGTAGTAGTGTACACTAGCATGCATTTCCTTCAGTCTACCATTAGAGCGATAGTTGTAGATATGTTACTATACAACGTGTTTTTTTTTTATATCCCTTATGGGATATCAAAAAAAAAACTCTAGGGTATGATTGAGACCATATCAAAGAATCAACTGGCATATGAATTATGTTTCAATCATCCTTTTTTTTATTTTTTTTATTATCATACAAAATAATTCGACAAAGTCACGATGATTAATGTAAAACACCCTTACGTGAAAGAAAAGTGACGTTAGAAAGAAGATTCGTCGTACTGGTGACAATTTTTGAACTAATTAGGTAATAAAAATAATATTAATAATAATATTCCACGACTATTCACAGAACGCCATCTAGTCCCAAGCTAAGCAGAGCTTGTGTTACGGGTACTAAACAACTAATAATTTAGTTATGATTGATGATATCTCCGAAACTATGCATTTTTGGACCATCTATTCTAGGAGTTTTATTATTATTTTTACCTACAGAATATAACCCTAGAGTTATGGGATATAAAAAAAACACCTTGTATATCGATCTACATTTCTACAATCTATCTCAAGGTAAGCTGTGGCACAGCTATTTGAAGGAAGACTATGTAGAATAATAATACAATATTATAGTAATTTTTCTTCCATTAAAAAATAAAATTGTTTCGCTTTTCAAAGCACGCATTCCTTAAATCCCGAGAAAGGGTTACTTGTTCGCTTATTCAGTTTAGAAAACATTTAATTTTGTGTGAAACCGTACTACAAAATTAGGAGTTAATAAGGATCAAATCGTATTTTGCGACTATTATAAGCGATAGAAGTTAACCTTATACTAAATTATAATTATTTACAACATAAGTAGAGGTACTCGTAGTTCTCAAAATTACAAACAGCATACCAATTCTGCTTTGAGCAAATGTAATAACGAGAGCTATATATTGGTATTTGTAATTTAGCTGTATAACTATAATCAGCTCTCTCATACAGAGAAGGCACAAGAATTGATCACTTCGCTTGCTCAAAACAGATTGGCGATAAACTTATATTCACTACAAGTTTGCTCTCCCTGTTTTCTTTTACTAATGGCCTGGATTTAGCTACTATTTTGTAATAAACTCAAACTTTTATACAACGCAATACCTATAGCGCTATAATTTGAAGAAAAAAAAACGTTTCAATTTTTGTAATTCACGGGCTATAATATATCCCTCTTAACTTACGAGTCTTCCAGGTTAACTTTGTAGAACATCCACATCCAACACTGTTAGCGTTAGTATAAATAAACAAGTAGGTTGTTTTCATAAAGGATGTTCGTGTAAACATCCACAAACATCTTTTCTAGATTTAATGTGCGTGCTTATTTATTTAGGATACTGTTTACCATCTGAAATGTGTCGCCTTGACCTGCCTTTCAGTGCAAGGAAAATTTTGATTGATATGTCAACATATAGGATTGGTATAGAGCAAATAAATCGGGGTTTTTTTATCATTCTGACTGGAGACTTGAGTATAAGTTTGTAATCTAAAGCAGACGGAGCGACTACCGAAACTAAATATAAAAAAATATTTTAGAATAGATTCCATAAAAAGGGCAGTGTGCCGAGATGGGACTAAACTCACTTTGAAGACGTTGTTGAGCACTTTAATTTTAAATTGATAATAAAATAATATTTTAATACATAGAATTGGTAGTTTAAATACATCGGGGTTCTCTTATATACAAACTGGCGACTGAGTATTAATTTGTATTTTGAAGCAGAGAGATAAACATTAAAGATTTTTATAGATCATACATACCATTTATGAGGCGATGCCGAGGTGGGATTTAACTCATTTTGCAGATGTCAATTCGTACTATAATTTTGATTGATATGACAAAACATACAATTAGTATAGAGTTAGAAAAAAATCAGAAATAAAATTGGTACTTTTTGTAGACTTTGATGTAAAACAAATTAAAGAATGTACAGAGCTTTCTAGCATTCGACCGTAAAGTTGTAGCCAATAAAAATCTTTCATTACAATATGGAAGTATTTCAGAAGAGGGAATAATATTCAAATTAACTATTTCCATCGAGACTGCTCTGTATTTCAATGAAAACGGTTGAGTTCATTTTATGCGCTATATTGAATCGGTGGAACATTTCAGTGTTGAACAATCATATGGCAAATAGGTTTGCAATGCTAATATGCCCCAAACAATGTTTATATGCTCTTGCTGACTTTGCAATGCCTTATCCACACAACTGACGGAGCTTGCATTTAAAGGCGAGTTTGTTATTATGAACTGTTCTTAATAGGTCATCAGTTCAAACCAATTACTGTAGACTTGGTCTTCTGAAAACTTGCATGACTTACTGCGAAAATCAACCGACCGAAGACAAAAATGAATGAACGTCAATTGAAATCGTCATCTTCAGTCTTATGTAGGTATTTCTTCGTAAACTCGACATCAATATGTTTTTTGGATTAAATAAAACATCATCGTTTTAATAAGTTATTTATTCATCAAAATAAAACTTACAATAGGTACCTACCAAAGAGATTTAAAAGACTATAGAGCGGGGATGTCAATGAAATGTCATAGAAAAACTTTGATCGCATATCTCAGTAACGCCATCTAGAATAATATATGAATATTGGAGCGGCAGCGGGGCGTACTAAAAAAAACTCATAGACTTGTGTCCGGCAGGACACACTTTTTCGGACGAAAATTTTGTTTGTGATGTCCGGTCTATAGGTATTGAATGTCTTTGGTACCTACCTACTCCTTGCACAACCACTGAATATTTCAATTGTTTACTTAAAACAGTTCTTGAATAAGTACAAACCGTTGTCAGACAGACAAATGAATGGATGGACGGACTGAGAGCGCAGGCTAAGTTATATACGTATTTTGACATAAAGAGTGTGGAACCCTAAAAAAGGAAGAATTTTGAAGAAAAATGAATGTTTGTATGTATGTCCTTTATAGGATCGTACACCATGCATTTGATCATGTGATGATCTTTAGCAAAGTTGTTGTGCATGAGCAGAAGAAGGTTTTTGTGAGAACTAAACTACTACTATTTACTTCTACTATTTCTATGGTGTACAATTAAAAGTATTCCATTCTATTCTAACTAAAATAAATTTTAAAATTGGTTTATTTTAGTTGGCGCGCGCAGGGTACGGCTAGTAATAAACAAAACCTTTAAGCCTCGTCCCCACTAGGAACATTTGTCGAGCGACATGTGTCCCCTGTGACATCGGGCGATGTCGGGCGAAGTCGGACGACATCGCCGCGACATTGTTGAAACTGTTCCTTGTCGCTCAGTCGATGAAGAGTAGAGGATCGACTGAACTGATGTGGACGGAGACAAGACATCGGGCGACGTGGGGCGATGTAGGGCGACATCGCCCGATGTTTCCGGGGAATCATGTCGCTCGACAAATGTTCCTAGTGGGGACGAGGCTTTATGCTTCACATCAAAATACTCCTTCTCTTAAAATTACATAAAATTATATTTAACTGTTGCCGTTGATGTAATATTTTCGGCGACTTCTTTAGAATTCCACTCACGTATCACCTAAAACTAGTGCGTAACTACAATACGTTATAGCTCCCTAAATAACAGAATGCTATAATACTCAAAATCCTACTAGTACCTATTACTAGTGTCCGACCGAAGGTGCAATTCTGGCCGAAGCCGAAGCCGAAGCCGATTAATCGGTATTCACCAAAACCTTCGGCCGAAGCCGAAGCCGAAGCCGAAGGTGTCATTGACCTTGAGAAATACGATAGTTACTTTGATCTCAGAATATACCTACTAGATACATATTGTGAGAGCTTTAGAGATTTAGCCCAATAACGAGCCGAGTGACCAACATAATACAAGTAGGTAATAAAATATTGTCTAAAATAAAAGTTTCAAATATACAAAGTTATTTAAATATTTATTTACTTAAAGTAATTTTAACAAAAATAATCAAATAATCAGTCACATTTTTTTAATTATCAAACGAACATAAAATATTTTAAACCAGACAATACTTACGGTTTTTGTGGTTCTAAGAGTGCCTCACAATAATGAACGTATCACCACAGGTACTACTCACAGTAATAAATAAAATAATTTAATTTGTAATAACAAACATGAAATATTTAAAAACAAAACACTTATTAGAATTTTAAGACGCGCTCTCAAACTTGTTTTCACTCGTTTAGTTTACTAACTGCGAAACTCTGCTGCTCTGCACACTCTCCGTCTCGCTCTAGCATCGTTCAGTAAATTTCAAATTTTGACAACTAGCAAACCTTCGGCTTCGGCCAAACCTTCGGCAAATTTTTGGCCGAAGCCGAAGATTTGGCCGAAGGTGCTTTTTTGGCCGAAGGTGGCCGAAGCCGAAGCCGAAGCCGAAGCTTCGGTCGGACACTACCTATTACAAATGTCAAAATTTGTAAAGATAGATGTGTGTGAGAGTGAATGTTTGTTATCCCTCCATGCAAAACCTACTAAACGTATTTAAATGAAACTTTACAGTTGTGTAGCTTTTTTATACATCATAATAAAGTCATCATCATCTGCCCTCTCATCCCAACTGTGTTGGGGTCGGCTTCCAATATAACTGGTTTCAGCTGAATACCAGTGTTTTACATAGAGCGACTGCCTGTCGGACCTCCACAACCCAGGTATTGGGTAACACGATACCCCTCGGTGAAATAAACATGATACCCTGTTTAGGGTATCATATTTTCGGACTTCTGACTATCTGTAACGATTGACGGTTTCGCGTGCTTTCTATGGCACGGTGGAGTCTTGATCTGTCTGTGTTGTTGTTGTCGTGACCTATCGCTGCCGGCCGTGGTCGAGAGGATGGTCGGCAGCATCGAGTCCTGGGACGCGGTGCGAAACCGTCATCTCGCAGAAGGAGGCTGCGGAAAGGGAGAGGGAGATTACCTCCACTCACCCTGCCCGCAGCAGACGCACCGGGCGTAGGCGTAGGGCGGACAACGCCCTCTTCCAGCTCCCCTGAATGGGTCCAGGGCGACGGACGCGGGGATGTCCGCCGCCCCCACGTACATGGACCCGAGGTGGCGGCGCGTCGTGTTCACGCGCGCCCGTCTTAGACGTCGCGAGGGGAGTCTAACACCTCACTCCCCTCGCTGACTTGGCGAGGCCCGCGGGGCCGGCACCAGTCGGGGGTCGCGGAAGTATCTTCTGTTCCCGTAACCCCTGGCGCAGGTGTGAGAAGGAACACGGGGTGGTTTTTAGTCAGTAAAAGTCTGACAGACATCTCCGCCTCCCCGGGCGGGGAACATCCATGAAGATTTTCCACCCCTCAAAAAAAAAAAAGGTATCATATTTTCATACTCAGGCTATCTGTTAACGATTGACGGTTTTACGTGCTTTCGATGGCACGGAGGAGTCTTGATCTGTAATGAATCGTAGCAAACGTAGATAAACCTTCGTTCGACGCATGAGGCTATTCTTATTTAGCTAGAAACTCCTCGTTCCTCGTTCATACAACTACATAGTAAAACATACATGCGTTATTCTCCTCTGTGTCACCTTTGCGTTCAGACAGCTTTCTTATCAAAATATTGAAAATCGATATCCACCTTTCAAAGCTTCAGTAACCTCAAGTGTAACATAAAAATACGCGACACGGAGATTCTTACGCGTTTCCTAGCGAAGCTTTGACAATGTATCTAGGGAGTATAGCGAACAAACATTTTGTAGTGATTTTCATATGGATTCACGCGACAAATGACCTTATTACACGTAGATTCAGTTCTCATTTCACCTTGAAATTTAGCATCCCACTTATGACTTATATGCCAAGTACACTCGCGTCGTCAAGTAATTATGCCTGAGTGTGAAATGAGTACATAGAACATCAACTGTACCAAACTTAGCTTTTATTAGCATTAGTTTCGACAAAGGTAGTAAAATATATGAATAAGTATCGTCTACATTAATTTTTCCTTAAGTACTTACGCCTTCGAGAGGCTTGATAGAGACTAAATAACAATAGCCGCACACGAACAGGTCAATCGAAGAGTAAGCTACACTAGACGAGGACGGACCCTGGATGGGTGACCATGCCCTTGCATATCAAGACCTTTCTGTGCCTCTAAAAACACGCTTAGCCGTTACGCGTTAGTCAAAGATCAAAAGATCACATAGATCTTGACTGGCCTGTTGGTCTAGTAGTTAGTGATCCTGACCCAGAGGTCGTGGTTCGATTCCTACCCAGGACAAATGTTTGTGTGATGAGCACGATCATTTGTTCTGTGTCTGGGTGTAATTTATGTATAATATGTATGTATTTAGAAATATACAGGGTTATTTGTAAAACACCAAAAACCTCGAAGGAGTAGATTAGACAAAAAAAAAATCAACTCTCCATACAAAACTCGATCAACCGTTCGGATATATGTATGGAGAGTAGTAAGATAGTTCACCCACATTTCACCAGTTATGATTAGGTCTTATGTAATGTGAAAGAAGCGAGCGCAGACAGAGATATTTACCGACCACGAATCCATGCTTTGAGCTGTAAGTAATAGATGGAAAACCCAATAACACTTTACCCGACCCAGAAATTGAACCTAGGTCCTCATATTCAGCAACAGTGTTTACTCTACTACACCAACAAGGCAGCTTCAATACAAATTTCTGTTAGTAAATACTAATGTCTCTACTTAATTAAATAACTTGAAACAATTACAATTATTTCTCTAATTATGACGGCTGGATATAGTCCAATGTTAATTAAATGTTGTTTCTAGGCGACTAACAAAGCTGTAATACCGTTCAAAGTATTTATTAAAAGGAAAACGAGCGTGAAGGTCTTAACTTTTTAATTACAGGACATAAAAGTTAATGTCCACTATTGAAGATGGGCGGGCCTCTTAGACTTAACGAACGGTTTTTGCGAAGAGATTTTTTGAACTGTAACTTCGAATTTTATTGTTAATTGTTGTATTTATTTGTATTAAAACTAATAATAAATAATAATAAATTGTTTATTTTTCTCCACAATATTACTCTTAATGCTAGTCTTATTTCTAAAGTCACATAAAGGTGGGCATTATATTGTGGGAGACTGGTGCCTAAACTAGGCTCAAGGCCTGTATTTCAGGTCACCACCAATTACAAAGATGTAGAATTTGTTTGTAATTTACTCGCACTTAGGGCACTGATAGTCACCGTATTTTGAAGTCCACTTATGGTGTAATCAATGATGGGTGTGCAACTGGACGCCTAGCAATGAAAAGATAGCCAAAAGCCCAGTAGATCTTCCAAAAATAAAGTGAAACCTGACGGTTCAATTACTCCGCAAAACCTAGTTCTGTTATTTATATGTATACTTACGAATACCTTGTTATCTAGAAGTTCATTTTCAGTTCAGGAATGAAGATATTATTACAGAAATAATGGCCTAAGGCATCCCATTGCCCGCGGGCTACAATAACTTATTTTACATCAGTTAAATACTTGGCCTTGATAAGGACTACATAAATAATGTTATCCTGTCGTCTAGTATTGAATAATTAAGTTGTATTTCAAGTTTTCAACTTAAATTACAAGTCAGATAGATAAGTATTTATACCCGTCCAGTTTTAGTATCTCGGCAATATTGATTTCCTTTTCAAAATAGCTGTTGACATTTTTAGAACTTAAGTTTGCTACCGAAATAGAGTGGGTCGTTTTACTCGGTAAACTGATAGCTCAGATCGGTTACAGTTTATTTTTGTTGGCTTTTCATTGTTCAGGTAGGTTTATACCTATAGCTACCAGAAAAGGGGACTCGTAATAGGTATAATAACAAAAATAAAAACAAATTCAAATTCTTAATTTACGTCTTAGTTTTAAGTTAAATTAGTTTATGTGGTGTTTACCTTTAGGTTTTAATAATTCAGCAGGCACATAGTAGGTTTGGTTTATTGTCAGCAGTTTTAAGTCGTAGTGTTCAAATTATTTTCCGGAGTAAGTGTAGCAAAAACAGGAAAGTAGAATACAGAATATCTAATAAATTTTCTCGTGCAGAAACTTACGTAAAAGTTTCTCCGTGGCATTAACCACAACGTAGGCTAAATGACTTTAGTTTCGGGTTGGTGAGACCTAAGATCAATAAAATTTTATTGGGTCGCATAAGGTTCGCGTGACAGCCCTAAGCGTACCACACCAGAAAGGCCTTGTGTTCGAGTAGTTTAGGGTTATGTAATGTTGTCTGTGGTGCCCTTCGGTCGGCACTATTTCGTAATTGACGTATTGCGAGTAAATGGAAAAAGAAAACATAGTTATTCGTTCTGTTTGCTCGGCTGCGAGCAAAATAAATGTAATAATAACAGACGTACTCGTACGTATTTGTTGTTTCAATAAATTGTATCAGTAAGGTTTACATTAAAGGCCAATAGCAAAATATGTCTACGGATCGAAAGTAAAATATAATTTATTTTCGGATGTATTCTGTCACATGCAACGAATTTGCGTTAACGCAAAAACTAATATGTTTCTAGTCCAACATAATTTATAGGGACCCACACAATGTGTCACCCTTTTTTTCCGAAACCTCTTTGTATTAAAGACTAACTGTATCCTTCTAAGAATTATATTATGTGCTAAATTGTCGGTTAATTGTGCCATAAACGCGTCATTACCCTTGATTATAATATAAGAGCTTTTACTCCGTATAAAGGACTATGTCATTTTTACGATGTCCCGGCTGAATTAAAAGTATTTAAAATTCAAGTAAGTATGTAGAGAGTGGCCTGAAGTTAAAATATTAAATAAGTTTCTTACTATATATAGGGTAGGTAAAAATTGATAATTGATACTAAAACCGCTTCACGCTTTGAGAGGATTTTGTATCGATTTTATCTAGCCATGGTCTCTGGCTAAGACCAATTGATTTTTTTTGTCCGATAAAGGCAATAGGCTTGCTTCTATTACGTAGGCCCATAGACGTAGGCCTCTTAAACATACCTGGCACAATGTGGGTGTTATAAACATATGGTAACGGTCCACCGCTGCTTAACCCTTCGGGGAAAACGGTCGTGATATTATGTACCTTCACGTCCCTTACTTCGTTGCATGCAACCATAAAGCACAACATATTGCGTGCTTTACTTTGCACGCCACCGTAAACAGCGATTTTAGACACAAAACTAAAAGTCGTTTCGTAAGTTACTTTTGTTGATGTACTTACAGCACTTTGGCTTTGCAATGAGTCTTATTATACTTGGCATGTATATTGTTTACCTACTGTAAAATTATGTCACGATGCCAGCTTTACATAATGCCATTTGAGTGCTTTTGTTTAATTAATTACTGTCACAGAAAAAAATTTCCTAATTGAATATGAACCTTATTCTGTTTGGCATAAAGTTGAAAAACGATCAAAGAAATTTGACACATTGGGGTAACTTGACGTGCTGGCGTCTGTACTTTTTTTCGCACGGCCTCGGTTTGGAATGAATAGTCGTCGAAAACCGACGTCGGCAAGCATAGTCTTCGATCACCCCGTGTGGTCACTTTATTCAGTCACAACCCCCTCTCACAGCTTCTTATGGCTAATCTAAGCTTATCATAATCTATATACTTATTTATCTTCATACATTTTTTACCAATTTTGTACAACCTCGTCCTACAAATTTTATCTACAAAATGAACGACATGATATTTCCCAGACGGAAATTGACTGATATGGGATCTTTAGCAAATATTTCTGTGAACATCTCCAGTATGTTAACCGCAATTTATTTACCCTGGTTATCAGTTTCCCCATAAACATCAAGTTAGCATTATTCCTTACAGCTGACATTTGCGATGTTTTCCGCGTTGATATGGAGAATGCCTCCTTTTACGTCCTATATGTGACGTGGCTCCGTAGGGAAACATACAACCGATCTATTGGATTTACATAAAAGGTTAAATGAATTCGCTACAAGCTCATATTTGCGGTGACACGTAGGTGCTTTTGCTTGTCATTTTCTTTTGAACCACTTTTTGCGAAGATAATCTAGTTTCAGCAAATGAACCGGTGATAAAAAACTCCTCTTATTTGTGTCCAAAGCTGTAGAATGTAAAAGTAAGATTCGTTACATTACGTTATTCTTTGATTTTTACAGCCCTAGCTGTCTGAACTATGTAGGTTTTATTATGGAGTTGTGGGGTTCAAAAGCATATATTTCTAAATTGTTTAATCTGTTCATCAGACAAGTCATACTAGTCGGACGATGTTATTCACTCAATAAAATTCCTATACCATGTAACTTTTACTTAATAATTTAATAAAGCTATAGGTACTTAGAGTTTGTTCGTTTGAACTCGCTAATCTGAAGAACTACACATCGGATATGAAAAAATCTTTTCGCACTTGTTAGCTCATTTTTTGAGGAACCCTTAGGAGCGGGTGAGACTGTTGAGTGTGACTAATCATTAATATATTCTCAAACATACAGAACACTTATCATAACAGCTAGAAATCTATCCTTTTCCGACAAATTAGTTGAGCATTTACAAGTCATTTAAGATCATTTTCATCATAATAAAATTAACACCGCATAATCAACCTGTAATCAAGAAACTCGTTTTCTTTTTATAGGTACTTCACTTCTTACTGTTTAGAGGGTACTTATTAGGCCTAATATAATTAGCAATGAATGTGTTATCGATGGTATTTTATTTAATGAGTTCTTGTATCTAAATGTTATATCGTGGTCTTGATGGAGTATTTCGCGTAACTACCACTAACTTGGATATTAAGTGCGCGTATTGTATTCTCATTAAGAAAACCGTTAGACTGACGTTAGGTCTATCCCATAAAATGTCTTGTCTTGTGTCGGAAAGAGGTGTAGTATTAATAATGTAAAACATGAACGCCGCGAACTACTTGCCTAAACATTCTTTCCAAGGGTGAGTTTTCATTTAACTTTTCTAATTAGTATATTTTTTCTAGAGTTTTGTAACTTGTTTACAAATTTTCGTACTTATGGGAAATGTCACATTTAAATTTATGAAGTGAATATTCAAATATTAATTTAATTTAATTAGTTAGTATTAGGTAGGTAGTTCATCCTCCTGGGACATGTCCGCAAGACATGTTATGTTCAATGCTTTATTATTAATTTCTTATCTACTCGTTCGTAGTTTTGCTCCATTAAACATTCCAGATGTAAGATTACAAACACCACAAGATGAAACGTCTTATACCACTTCTGAAGGCCTACCGTACTAGATTCCTCCTCTTTCTAATAGCCCTTCAACTCCTTTTCACCCGTCCTTGAGACAAGATAATAAATCTCCCGAAGAAAAGAGTAAAGAAAGGGAACAAAAATGCGTCATGTAAACACCCAAACACTTCGGGGGTCCCGTAAGCCAAGTGAAAGGGGGTATTAAGTTAATGATCCAACCACATCCAACAGGTAGAATGATCACGGTACACCACGGGCCAAATGTTTGGGAACTCTTCTTTACAATGTTTAATAACAATATGTCCAGAATGTGTTGAAGATAGTTCAACATGCTGAAGGAAAGACAGACTACAGGCAGATCAATGGACGATGATTCTTGTATTTTCTAAACATATTTCTAGTGTAAAACGATTGTTTATATATACGAATATATCACGATTAGTCTTGTTAAAAATATCTTTCACAAACATGTATGTGCGTGGCTTATCATGCATATGAAATGAAAAACACAAAACTTAACAAAACCTTCCGCAAATTAGGCACGCAATTGCGCAAATGACTTGAGCCTCTATGTTCCCAAAAATTCGAAGCAGATGTTGCGTAAACTTACTTTGTCCACATTAAAAGTTTACTACAACGCTTTTGCGATTGCGGCTCGACTAGTCTTGAGACTTAAAGTTGCAAATATGCGGGATGCCTGTTATTTAGGTTAGGATCAGACGATTCTATTATAGTCCATTTGATCATGTCAGTGGATAAAAGTCGTGTATTATAACTGTATTTACTTACATTGATATTATCGATGAGATGAATGAATGTCGTTTCACTCTTAGATGTCGTAAACGGAGGGTGGAGCACAAACATCTGCTCTTCTTTTGTAAAGTGATTTATTCTGAATGGCAAAAGCGTATTGTTAAGCTTCGTGTTTCATTCATGCTGTGCAGATTTACATTTTGGATTCTGTTTGCGTATGAGCATCATGTCGTAAACTCGTCAGCTTGTAAGAAAACGTTTATATTTTCTTGCGGTGGCTTGAATTGATCATCTTTATTGTCCGTCTTCAAAAGTCTAGCTGGAAAGTAACTTAATAAAGCATTAAACGAATGCTTGAAAGCTTTGTAAATTAAATATTAAATAAGGCTTCACTCTTAGTTGTAAGGTTCCAGGAAGATTGTCAAAGTAAGATGCTTACACCAAAGAAGCTATGAGGCTTATTTAATGTTCCATCTGACTTAAACAAGCAAACAAGGTTAACGTAAAAGTTTTGAGAAAGAAAATTGATGTAGACCAAAATGTGGTGTAAACGAACCTGACAAGTAGATAATTTGAGGGAACCGATGAAAAATGACCGTTTTTCCTTGAAGGTAACAAATGATAGATACTGACAGCGCCATTTTATCTGTATCGATGTCTCATAAGCGGTGGAGGGGAGTCGTGCTCAAGGGAACCGCGGGAGGCTCTATAAAAGTTAGCTTCGTCTTCAAAAGCCAGGCCTGACTTTATAGCATTTATTTCGAAATAAATGCTTGTTTCTAAAGTTATTTTTAGTTCTCGAGGCTTCCCCGGTATATTTTTTTTTTTGCGGAAGATCATTTACAAGAGAAAAATAAAAGATAATATTTTGGGCTGATGGGTTTTATTCCAATGTTTGGATCTGAAGTTACTAACAGGCTTTAATGTAATCATTTCCAATTCGCCATAATTTCTTACAATACCACTAGTTCTACCATAATATCTTCAAAACTTCAATTGGAAACCTCTTCAACTAGTTATATAACTTTTAGAAGTTAAATAATGGCATGATATAATTTTGCAGCAACCTTTAAGTCTTTATCGGCGCCAATGGAGCGGAACATTGAAGTAAAGCTCGCCGAGCTAATTCCGTCTAAAGATGATATGAGTTGAAACTTCCACTGAGGAATACTTTACATTGTTGCTTTAGGTTCTGTGAAGTTCTATAGTCTAAGTAATTTCTAGGTTTTAGCACCAATTGACTTGTTTCAAGGGAAATGTTGTATTCAACCAGCGTTTGTAGTGTCCAACAGTTAGGCTTAAGCCACCCTTCAAGAACTGTTTTCCCAATTAAAGCTTCATAAATAGACCTCGTAAAACAAAAATCAAGTGACATGATTTAATGTTGATCGGCTTGATTGGAAACAAAAGAAACACAAAAGTCGTAAATCTAAGTATCCCGGACGTCAGAACAAACAATGGATACCCTTAAGTTCCGCATTTTCTGCTGGGCAATCGCCTGTAGATAATCTTTATAAAATAAATCACGCTCCTTTGGACAATTCAGACTCAGGGTAATTAATATTCCATAATGAATCAAAGCAGCCCCTCCAGGCCTTCTGTTTTGTGCATTATTTAATAGCCAATGTTTCGGCACGAGTATAGCGCCCTTATACGAAGCAAAAATTCAATTTAGAATAAAGGAAAATTACCTTTAACGGATATCTTCCATCTGAATTGTTCTCTCAACTCAATTAGAGGTTTGAGCCGAAATTGATTTACGGCTGTTTAAAACTAAGCTCGTTTTCTATTAGATTAACGGGTTGGGTTTAACAGTCGTTAGAATTATCTATCGACCCGCCCTCACACTATGCAAAGCGAATTATTTATTGAGCCTATTAGAGTGACGTGGAGTTATTAAGGGGAGTGTGTGTTATCCATGTAATTGTTTAACGACTGTAAAGGATACGTAATATTGGCAATTGAAAAGAGTCGTTTAGACCTCACAATTGCTTGGAATTGAGAATAATTTTATACCTTTGATATGTCTGGTCTGGAATTTAATCTGAACATTTAAACAATGGGTATCCATGGACAACGCCACTCGTTCAGTGATTCTTGTATTCGCTTTGACAGCACAACTTTTATTAACATACCACCTAGTTGGCATAAAAGTTTTGAATATTGCTAATATTGCCTTCAGACAAAGAGATTCAAAATACTATAAAGCGGACATGCGAGGAAATGTCATAGAAAAACTTTGATCCTATGCCTCAGTAACGCCATCTAGAATAATATATGAATATTGGAGCGGCAGCGGAGTGTACCAAAAAACACTCATAGACTAGTGTTAGCTAACAGGACACAAGTTTCGGACGAAAATTGATTGAAAGATGAAATTCATTGACAATGTAAATAATCGGACTGCCGGTCGGTAAAATTCCGTGTAGTGCACAAACGCCCTAAGAAGTGGCAAAGAGAACAGTCAAGTAATTTTTATGAATATATTTATTTATTTATTTATTAAAACTTTATGCACAATTAAAAAAAAACTGTACAAAGACGGACATAATGCCTTAGGCATTTTCTACCAGTCTACCTTAAGGTCGTGCAGAGATGAAACGAGGTAGGTGCAACAGGGTAAAAATTAAGAACAAAAAGTGACACGTAAAAATAAAAACAAAGATACATACATACTGAAACAAAATAAATACACAGATACATACATACATAAACAGAATAAATACATGGTCAAGAGAGATAAAAATACGTTTTTATCGAACAACCATTCAGAGAATATTGTATTTGAATACTTTTTTTTTAAATTATTTAATAAAAAAAAGTTTTTACTATCAAAGAAGGCGTAGCTTCCATACATAAAGCCGTTGACAAATTGCTATAAGTAGGTAATAAACCAATTACTGGGAGGAGGGAGAACTTGGTGTAGCTTTATCTCATTATGGTGGAAGTAGCTGCGGGATTAGAGTTTAATAATAAATTGCTATTGTTTCATATGAGGACGGAACAATGAGGTTTCATTACGTGGTTAAACGAATATGGGGGTGGTTGAGATAACTATGTAAACTTGTCTTAAGAGGAGTGAAAGCAGCAGGCCTAGCCATATGACTATTTCTATTTCTACTATCGTAATCGATAAGGCGACAATAGAAAGAAAATGGCGTTATATGGAATCACCTGTTTGTCAACTGTCAAGTGTTAACGAGTAGAATTTGAAAATGAAATACACTTGACAGTTAACAAACAGCTGATTCCATATAAGCCATTTTCTTTCTATAATAAAAATAGAATAGAAATAGAATTTGTAATATGGTTAGGCCTGCAGGTTATGAGATTGCAGTTCTTTAAGAATCTGGATATTATTAATGCTTTTGTGACAGTCTTATTTCATTCTGAATGATTTTTTTTTGACAGAAGGTACTAAATACATCTTTTTCGTAATCTGCTCTATGTATACTTTATACTTGAAAAGTCGTGTTGTCAGGGGGTCACCTCTCATGCAAGAGGTTGAGGGCACAAATCCATCAGTGCGAATGTGACTTTTTCATTTCCAAATATGATGTCTTAGAAAATATGTACTTTCTAAGTTTATCTTAGACAGCATTGGTATTCGGTATAAGAAAATAATTCTAGCAAGGATTAAACCCAGGCTTATCGTTTTGTATATAAGTCTGCAATCGTCAACTAACCATGTTTGAAGAGGCTTTTGTCTTAAATGGAAAAGTAACAGGTCAGTTATACAGTTATATAAATACATTTTGTATGTAAACTTAACTACAGTCACAGAAAGTAAATGTAGGCAAGTCCAATTTGTAAGTGCTGTTTAATTATTTTAATTAATGAGCGTGTCATCGGAGGCGGCCAAGGTCCCCTATTATTAATTCAAAGAACCCACGGAATGGCTTGGTGACAGAAACTCAATGTAAATAAATTCAACCCCGTACGAAACCGAACTTGAAAATTTTTGAAATCTTCCCGTGTCTCCAACGGAGTTTATTCACTTGAAAACTTTTTCAATCTGATTAATTTATGAAATATTCCAATTACACTCCTTCTCTGAGACAATGTTATAAAAATTGAGAAAATTTTGTTTCAAGTTAAAATTATGCCCAGAAGTGACATTATATAAAGAACTCAATGTTGCTTATGGATTTAAGAGCTCATATACCTACATAATTAGTTTTTACCAGATTGTATAACTTCTACAGGGTAAGTGTCTCTTCTCATACAGAAAATTCCACGAGCATTGATTATCACAGTTCCATATTACTACTAGCTGTTGCCAGCGGCCTCGCCCGCTACAACTCAAAAAATATCCCACGGGAAGATATAATCGGGATAAAACTATCATATGTGTTAATCTAGGTAAAAAATTATCTGTGTACTAAATTTTATCTAAATAGAAAGAAAGAAAGAAAGAAAGAAAATATTTTATTTGGACGCACAGAACATAAAACAAAAGATCAGCAATACAGATAAAAAAAAAAGAAAAGATTAAAAAACTAAAGACAAAAATAAAAAAAATAATAATAAAAAGACCTGTGCGAGACCAAAAAGGCGCCTATCTCAGCATTAGCTGCGACATTTAAAAATAGAAATATCGCAGCGCTGTTATTCTGATAGGGCAACTTAAAAACTAACAAACTAACATCTTCACTTAAATCAACTTTCACGTTTATAATATTAGTAAGATAAGTCAAGGTTTCCTCTCTACGTTTTCTTGCTAGGTACTGAAAAGCCCCCATTAATAATGTCACATAGGGTAAGGAAAATTCATAAATTAAACGTAGTTACCCCCATAAAGGCAGATTCACATTCGGGTGACTACAATATGCGGGCGCGATAATTAAATCTCGCTCTAATTTAGCAAGGATCGATGGCTGTACGCATCCTTCATAATAAACTTCAATGCCATCCGCGCGTGAGCCCCTGCCTTATAAACGAAAGACAATGTAAAATGATTACCAAAACTAGATCATTATAAAGTGAAGAGAGCTCTTCAGTACATAATTAGAAACTTTAATATTTCGATGTCATCTTTTGTAATTAATTGAAGAACTACCCATCTTGAGACGGGCCAGAAACGTACTTTTTCTAAAGATACGACATCTTTTAAAGATAAGTAACTTTTTGGCCCAATATAATTAAATTTACAACATTCTGTTTAATTGGAATCTAAGCTCACGCAAATTAAGTTTAATGACGATTAAAAACAGTTTAAATCTTCTGATAAAAAATCGTGACTCGATTTTCAAAGGCCGACTGAGCACAAACTTTGACTTTTGATAAAGTAGGTGTGGTAAATAGTGCGGTAGTTAGGGTACCATAACATACTATTTCGTCTAACTTTGGAAGTTAGACGAAGTAGACTAAAATCGGAAGTTGTGGAGTTGGCAGGCCTTTCACTGAGTGGACTGCTGATCCGGCACCTATAGGTCACAGGTTAGAAGTGGCACAAATACGGTCGTCTGGAAGATCCTGGGATAGGTCTTTGATCAGCCGTGGACGTCTATCGGTTGATATGATCACTCTTCTACTATTCGTGTGGTTACTGCTTAGCCTGCTGTCAGAGTTTATGCCCGGGAGTCTGATTTGGCATGCCCGTTTACTCACGATGTTTTTAAATCAATTGATAAGTTACACAAGACGCACATGAATTCTAAGATAGGTGAATGCCTTGGGTTCGAACTCGAGAACTGTGCTTGGTGGTGTAACTGGCTGATATGATGATGACGAAAATGATATATTTTGATTGATGATTTGTTTTATCTATCTATCTATCCATATCAAGAAAATTGTTTCAATGATCTTTCACGGCTTATACCGCACCTCGGCTCGTCCACATTCCTAAATCTTTTAAATAAAATTGAATTTCCTGCGCCGCTAAACTCTTTACGAATTATTTATATTTTAGAGACACAACGGGGAGCAAAAACTCCACGAAACTCTGTCTTTAACTGGATATAAATTTGAAAATGAAAACCTGTTACATTTTTCCGTGCAATAACTTTCAATTAACCCAGGCGTTGCGCCGAGGACTAACTTTTTTGTGATTGATGTCACAGTATAAAAACCGTCTGCGAAGTTACAAGCAATTTCACTAACCATTGTGTGAGAAATTCTTCTTAATTTTCCGCTAGAGCTTCGGGTTGAATAATAACGCTCTTTTAATGGGCTCTTCTTGGTCCTTTATTTCGAGAGTGAAGTGTTTCAGCGAGTGAATCAATGGGATTTTCGCGAATGGACTTTTAAATAGAATTTTCTACGCATTTGTATTCCGATCACGAGTAACTAGTGGAAAACTAATGAGATTTATTTTAGATATACGTCTTGTTTTAACAGTAATATGTCTTTTTACGAACATAACATATTATATCAAACCCGTAATCCCCAAAGGCTTAGGCAGTGGTGTACCTTTAATAAAGTCATATTCCGTCAGTTATGTTGAAATCCCATGTAATATTATGAGGCCAGATTATTATTGTCATCAATTGAGTACAAATATGAAATTCCAGATGAAAAAAATCGATAACGTTTTGCTAAACCCGAGGATCGAACCCGCAACCTGACCAGTACCCACAGTGACCCAAATTTCACCAGTTTAAGTCCCATGTACAGGGGCGATCCTATTGCTTTCAATCGGTCACAAATTCAGACTCTGAGTTGCCACTTCTAAATCCCAGATGTAAAAAAGTCAGTAAAGTTTAGCTCGACTCGGGAATCGAACCCTAGACCTCTGTCAGTGGCACTTGCTACCACTGGCCTCACGGCATCACGAATGACTAGTGGATAGTTAATGAGATTTACTTTAGAGATACGTCTTGTTTCAACAGTAGTCTCTCAGCGAACACAAAGTAGGTAATTTCCTATATCCAAAACTTGTCTAGCTACGAACTAGTTGACACTGTATGAAGGTGATAGGGGAGGATCGGAAGCTGAGGGTGGAAGCGGGAGACTGAGTTCACTTTGGCTTCCGAGCCTACTTCCGATGTAGCAGTGTCGTGTGTCCTAAATGTGCGCTCTTACTCTCTACAGTCCCTAACGTCACTGACTTTGGACAAGGTTAATAACCCTTTGTTAGACAGTCCATGAAAAGTATTTTGTCATCTATAGGTACTACAAATAAAGAGTTAAAGTCTGTAGGTTAGTATGTATGTTAGTTTGTTTCACTGGTAAACAGCTACATTAGTCCTGAATGTTATAGGCTACATTATATCCTTGTATTCCAAGAGGAGCAGAAACTATACGGGTGAAACCGCGTGATGCCGGTGGTCTATACGAGTAGGTACATCTATAAATATAAAAATCAAAGCCACTTTTCGTTGTAATTTTATAACTCAAGAACGGGCTCACCTATCCAAACCAAATGTTTAGGCTTCGTTCGGACTATTTAGTAGTTGTTTTAAGTGAAGTTTCGAACGGTTGTCATTTATCACATTTTTTGTAACAAATGAATTCAATAAGTGGCGGATCATTTTGTTAATGGGGATTTAAAAACTAAATAAGACTAATAAATTGATTCTAAGGCGAAACGAAGTTTACCAGGTAACCAGGGCAGCTAGTATAGGTAAATAGGTAAGGTTTCCAAAAACTTAAAAACTACTAGACCGATTTGAAAACCATTTTTCACTGTTAGGAAGCTAAACTTTTTTGTCCCTGTATTCTCACGGGAACGGAACCTACGCTGGTGTAACCGCGTCACGGCCAATAGTATGATTTTTTTTTACGTTCCGAAATTATGTTTGTTAATTTTGTGTATCTAAACGTAATAAGGAATTTAAAAAAAAACCCTTGACAGCACGTTTTGCTAACGTACAAACTTTATAATAAACTTTGACTACCAAGGCTAAAAATTTAATAAGTTATCTCGAAATAAACATGAAATAATGAGTTCTTGCTTCGGCAATTAAGTACAAAACCTACGCGAAAACTGTCTCCTAAAAGTTTCGCCAATGTTGCTTTCTTGTTATAATTATATTTGAAGCATACGCTTCCTCGAAATTAATATACATTTACTTTGAAGATCCTATGTAGTGTTCATTATTACTAGGTAACTTCAATTCAATTTGTACATATTATAAGAACATAGATGATAGTCAAATACATCATCATGCTTTATTGTCCTTCGTTTTGGTTGTGGATAAATAATTAAAATTAATTTCTAATACAGAGTACCAATGTGACTTTTTCAGTTCATATGTACTTTCTAAGTTTATCTTAGAAATCATTGACATCGGTAAAGGAAAAACATCGTGAGGAAACTTAGACTTGAAGTTTATATGTATAAGTTTGAAATCGCCAATCCGCCTTGAGCAAGTGTGGTAATCAATTTTCGTGCCTTCTCTGTATCAGAAGAGGTCTTTGCCCTGCAGTGGGACAGAAACAGGCTGGTATTATTATTTATTTATTTATTAAAAGGAAAACCAACAGCTGTAACAGATGGTTAACAATTAAATAAGAAACACAAAGCCAATTACAGGTTCTCACGAGAAAAAAACAGAATAAGATACAGAAATCTTAGGATCACTAACAAGCACGATAAATAACAGAAATAATAGAATTAAGAAGGATACAATATGCACTAAGTACACTTATTACTAATAGAGGACCCCATTATGTTGATTATTTTAAAAATACACACTTCAAGATTAAGTATTTTTTATAAAACCACACAGATACTGAAAAAAAAAATGCAATTAGTCAGGCACAAATCTGGACACTCAGGACTGATTCTAAAAAATTCCAGATGGACAAACTCAATAATGCTTTGCCCAACACGGGAATCGAACCCGGGACCTCATAGAGGCAGTAGAGAAATCAATCATATATAATTTTTATAACAGGAGTTTATATTACAGGAAATGCCAGATACCTACCATGTTAGTAACTAGATGGTTTTTTTAATTTAAAATGTCGTCTGCATTTTATTTGTGACATTTCCCATTCGTCGACTACGTCCATTCAATATTTATTTACATTGAAATGTGCAAAATTAAAACTGCTCTGAAATGTTCCGACGCGGTTCCCACTGCAATATGAATGCCTTATAACGATTTTCAGGAACTTGAAATTAAATTTTGCAACATTGTGGAATCAGAAATTACATTTCTTGGTGACGTATACGAGCCTGCCTTTTATGCGTTTTCATTTTTATTGGCTACTAGCACTTCGCTAGCGACTTTGTCCGCATTCATTTCGTAGGTAGGTACTTTAACATCCCTTCCATCCACCCCTCTGTAAGTTTTGAAAATAAAAGCCCATAACACTCACTAACAATGTGTCTTTCTATTGGTAAAATAATTTTTAAAATCGGTTCAGAAAATCCAAAGATTAACAAAACAAACTTCACCTTCAACCTCACAAACTGGTCCTGAATAAAAAATAAGTCTAAATAAAATTCGCATTCAAATTAGCATTTCGGTGGATTATTTGTCAAAGATATCATTTTCGTCAAGTTCAATCACAGTTCATTCAAAAAAATCTTGAACTTTATAATCAATGTTGATCAACATACTATTTACCAACACTAATATAAATCTTGAACAAAAAGCCTTTCTTCAGACACAATCTACTATATTTGAGCCTTCCCGGCCAGAGAAACAATGCCACAACTAATAGTTTATCTAGCGAATTCAAGCTAGATTAAATAAGGCAAAAAAAGTCCTAAATTCCTACATAACTGACGGTCTTCGTAGACTCAATATTAAGCATTCCGTCCACTACACCTGACCATTCCTAGATATTTCGGCGAGGACTAAATTCCCTACGTGCAAATTTTGCATAGCACCATCCACTTACGTCACTCGTGCACGTCTAGAAAAGTTTTTTATAGAATAGGGCAGAGTTAAATAGTGAAAAGATGGGGTAATGCGCTTAGAGTAGACCCATGTTATACTTAACTTCAAGAGCACACAAGGAGAGTAAAAAGTTGAATGTGCTTTTAACTTCCAAAGTGGGCACATGAAGTATGTGTACGCCATCTCACGTAAAAACATTCATTTGGTATATGTAAATTACATTGTAAAACACATTGTAAAATAAAATGTTCATTTCGTAATTGACTTTAACATTTAGGTACTCTCAATTATAATAATAACATGCTATTTTAATAGGTTTCCTGAAAAATGTGGCGAAGTTCGTTACAGTTCTATTTATTTTGTACACAGAGTTCATTTGGGGCGTAATAATGTATTCTCCATTTTCGAATAAAAAGATTTTATGCTGGAACACGCCACTTTATTTCAGTAAACGTATTTTTGGTTGATTAAATATACCTAACGGAATAAAAACGGAATAGTATTGACAACGTAAAGTATTCTGCCTACAAATTGTTTCATTCTGTATTGAAGCTGTTCCGCTGCGTACATTTTCATTCTTTCGTGACTATATTTCATGAGTAACCGTTCGTCATCGTATAGGAATCGTTCTTAATGTAAATGATTGAGGGGACCGATTCCCTTCCAGTTGTTGTTTTTTTACGGGTATTAAAAATCTGAACATTGGACCAAAGCAAACGCTTGGCATTCAAATGATTCACTTTATTGCCCTTACCTGATTGATTATTCATATAATTATATAAGTGGGAAAGATTTTTCGTTGAGGTTTTTAGATGTGCTTTTAAGGAGGTCATATTACCGTTTGATGATAAAGGGCGGGCACAGAAAATGGTAGGTATTATAAAAAGTTTTTTTAACGAACGATTTTGTGAAAGCCGAAAATAGGGCAAGCTCAGCAAGAAAATGTATCAGAACTGCATCAGATCTAATACCACGATAAATATAAGCCACTGTGAGACATTGTGACATGCTCGAGCAGAAAATCCAATAACGTCAACTTTTCACCCGTGGCGTAAGTATCCTACGTATACAAGTATACGCGGAATAAAGCAGTAACTGGCTTTTGAACTTTTTCCTCCCCAGAGAAAGGATTCGGGGACAAAATGTTTGCGGTTCACTTTTGGCTTATTTTGTTCAGTAAACTCTATAAATGACTCGGAATATTTTCAAATGCTAATTCTTTTTCTGTGGGATTTGATGGTTTAAAAGCTTCGATGCAAAACTTTTTTACCCACTATCTGGAGTTGTTTGTTGTTCTGTACACAATGTGTTCGTTACCTAAATTCGTATGTTTGATAAGGAAAATGGGGAATTTAGTTATAAGTAAAGACACCTCGAGCATCCAAATGATGGTGATGATTACGCTATTCAGTTAGAAATAACATGTCTCCGCGGCAGACGGGAAGTTTAATGTACACCTCATACGCGGATGATGCATAATAAGATATGTTACATTCGTACGTCGGTAGGTAGGTACTTACCCAAACGCCTCACGTACACTGTCGCGTTTAACTCTGGTTACGTTGTAGTTTTGTCTTATAACCCAGTTTAATCTTGAGCGCTGATTTGTTTCATTGTTATGTTAATCAACAGAGTTTCCAGCTATACTTCACGCCTACACTTAATAATCTTTAGTGAGTTTCGTGTCGTTACACCATAATAATACACCAAATATGTGAGTGATAATAGTGTTAAGTAAATTAAATGAATATTGAAAATGCTAGCGTGTGTGTGTCAACCAACGGAGACGGCGTTATTGTTTAAAGGAGGACCACCAGTTGCTATGGGCCCACTTGGTACACACAAAATACGTCATAATCCTGTAGATGCCATGAAAGCCATGAAATTGATACCTTCAACAGTGCGACGCTCCAGTGATGCGATGAAAGACAGTTCTCCGTCACACAATTCATCGCCAACCCTTATAAACTCAACCGGTAGCTTACTGAATTTAAGGAAAATAGAACGAAAAGCTAAATCAACGAAAATCCTAGTTAACCCCGTCTGCTCCGACAGCATTGGCACAAGTGATGATAGCAATCGATCCAAGAACGTCACCTCCAAGTGGAATGGTAAGAAAAAACGTCTCAAGTTAGAAAGCGCCGCGAAGAACCACAAGAAAGACGAACGCAAATGTGATAAAAATTATCCAATTAGTAGAAGTGATTGTAAAGGGGATAAGAAATCGATATCTTGTTTCAAAATAAAAAGTTCCGAAGATAAATCACGTTCAGCCGAAGACCGAAAATCAGGAAAAGAGAACTGTACAAATGAAAATGCGAGTAATCTGATGAGCGCCGAGAAACCCGATGTAATTAACCATTCCAGGAAAAGTAGCAGAGAAATTTTAGTCGACGAAGGTACTATGACCGACGAGACATTGTTAAGAAATGACCAATTGGAGACGGGAAAGACTGATACTACTATAGCAGTTAAGGATATGAAGGTAAGAAAGTAGTTAGACTTACCTAGGTGTAGCCAAAAGGGCTTAATTTTCCATTTCACACTAAAGAAAAACAATACTAAAAGTAGATTGCATTCCGAACGCTTTAAGAGCACCATAGATATCCGTGAAGAGCACACTAGTAAAACTTGAAACACACAATGATCCAGTTGTTTATTGAATTGGGTTCATTACCAGCATTTCGGTCGTCTCGGCGTGTGGATCAATCTCTATGCTAATGACGTGCTGGAACATTCTCCGATTGCACTCATCTCTTCGCCCTTTCATTACCGTTCCTCTCAATGGACTAGTGATTATATTCATTCCCAAAACCTCGTCAAGAAGCATTTTAGTGCATAGTTCTACAAATATATGTTTTAGTACCTACTCGAAGTCAAATAAAGTTACAGTACATATTTGTCCGTAAATTGATAATACTTTCACCAAATTCAACGTTATCATCAATTTAAATGTAGGTATATAATAGAATGAATGTATCAGCACAAATTAATACTTAATTAATTGCAAGTGTCGGACAAAACTGTGTATTTCACTGCGTTATTGGAATTATTAGCTGTGTGATTGTCCCTGGCCATCTGTGTTTAATATCCGGTGCCCAAAGCCCGGATAATTTCATTGTGGCTTCGCTAAAACCTCATTGCGAATCGATTTTGTGTCGATTGCGTACCGAAAAAGGTTCTTTCGGCCGTATTTGATGCTTCATTGATATTCTGGCTCGTGCCGGGAATGATTTTGATATTGACATTTGCATAAATATTAATATTAGACGCTTTAGACGTGATGAGGCTGATTCTCTTTTGTTTTTAACACGTTTGTCCAACGCTTGTTCTAATTTAATTTCGTGTTTAAATAGGTACTTTTATCGAAGTCAATCAAAAATAATAATATTAGTAAAGTTACCTATTGACTTGCTTCCTTACTTACTTAGTTCACCATAAGAATTTTTAGACGACGCATGCCATAATGACTTTAAACGTTCGTATATTTGGTTCGATCGTGGAATAGATAAAAAAAGAAATAATACCTGTATGTATTTCTAATACAAATTGGTCAAGTTGAATTCAACCAACAAAGTTTTTTGTTGTTTAATTATTTTAATATAATTTACAGCAGCATTATTGAAAGAAAAAGTGATAAAACATGTTTTACACATTCTGTGCAGAATTCTGTGGCTATATGTCATGCAAACGCTAGCGCAACTACAATGCAACACAGCTGTCTTCTTTACGTTGAAAGGCATTGTTTCCAACTTGCATCTTTTATCGGACAGTATTGGAGCAACAGATGCTCCAGTCATTGCAAATGTTTCGCTAGGAGCTCGATTTATAGTCGCTCGGAGATGATAAAGCCCCTTATGTGAATCCGACTGTGGCGGTACAGCCACCAGAAATACTGGCACCAAACACTGGAGAACTATAACACTATTTCCAGTTGCATAATATATATACATTTGTGTTCGGCACCACTGTGAATATATATTTCAGTCGAGTAGGTTCAAATTCAGTAACTAAATGATCTGTTTAATAACGCCCCTGTGTACTAATGGCGCTATCTATATCTGTCACTTAAATCTATATTCAACAAATAATGGCATTTTCATATTATAAAACATAACATCACGGCCGTAATCCCTGAAGGCTTAGGCAGAGCTGTAGCTGAAGTACACCAACATTTCGCCAGTTATGTTGAAGTCCCATGTAATTGGGTCCTATTGTCTTAAAACGGGCAAAAATCTGGACTCGAGATGCTGTACCTGCGAAAATTTAGAAGGCAAAGCACTATAAAATGAAATGAGAGAGTTCTTCAATGTTACAGTAGTTACAAGTACCTACCGTAACTATTATAATTTCACCCAAGATTTTTTTTTTATTATTGTTAGAACCGCGTTTGAATACTACCTCACCTGATGGTAAGCGATGATGTGGTCGAGGATGAAGTACGCTTGTCTAGAAGCAACCTGCTAACTCTTGACTTGACGAGATACGAATGCGACTAGAAAATTATAATGAGTGAGATTTTATTCGATGGAAATCTTAACGCTGAATTATTTCTTCTACGATAATTTAATTCGTTATGAACAAAAGTTAGGTTTCCTAGGTTCTTGAACTTGAGAATAAATTAAATGTTTCCGTTTATTTGTTTCAGGTAAGAGCTTAAATAATGGCACCCGAGAGTACGCGCCGTGTAAAAGGTATTTAAACACAAAGAGAGGACTGGTTACAGACCTTTAATATTAAATATTACCTTTTTAAAATTAATAATGAATCCCTTTTCTTTTTTGTTTTTTTCTAAGTCACTAATTTTGTTTTTTCTCTACAAACATAAATAAAACGTACATTCATATATGGATAAAACCCAATACCATGTATTTCATATTTAATTTGTAACCCAGGGGGATTCGGCGTTGAGGGCTGAAATACAGGTTACGCCTAGTTCGGCCCCAAATGCTAATACTTTTGTGTACTTTATAAGCTTAGATTATGAATTATACTTGTAAGAAAATGTACATATTTTTGTGAATAAACTTTATTATTATTATTTATTATTAATTAAGGAAAATCCACTTATCCACTTCTTGCCTAACTTTGAAACACGTGGACGTTTTCTTATTATTATTTCAGATATTTAATTATAACTTCCCATGGCATATTTGTTGGTAGAATGACTCTGACCCTTGTTTTGGGCGCAATTCCCATAAAGAACTTTGGAATTCTAATCGCATCTGTCTCGTCTCAATCTGTGCAAAATATGTCTAATTTACATCCATTTTTGACAGGTTTTTGACATAGATTGTCACTGAGATGAGATTGCGAAAAGCTTTTTTTATTAGTACAATTGGCTTCAGTTTCCAAAAATGTATGAGGTGTTTGTTATACATTGATCTTCACGGAAAAATATTGTATGATTTCGTGAAAAGAACTAAGATATTTATCGACGTAATTTCGTTACAAACTTTTTTGTTAATATTTGCCAACAATCTCGATCCCGCAAAATAATTAAAACAATCTTCTTCGCGGCAACAAACTACACAAATTGAAATTACAAAGAAAAAGGTAGACCTCAACTTCTAAACAGAACGTAATTTACGAAGCAGTTATCAAGCCACTAAAGTTTTTGGGGTTAATTATTTTAGTACAAAAGCTGAATTTAGAAGGGGTTTGTTCGACGAATAAACGTTGCAAAAATTCCCAGCGCACACTGTCGGTGGGATAATGAAGTTAGCTGTGTGGCGAGTTTCATAAACTTAGTTTTCACCGTAAATTGGCTACTATGACTGTTTGTAACACCTCTTAGTTGTCGCAAATTCGTTCTGCTACATTTATAACTCAAATGACTATTACACCTAGTTTGTTAATCTCTCTCATTGTTTGATTTGTTTCTAACTTGCTTTTGTACTGAGTAATTAAAAGCCGAGGACCGAGTGCTGCGGCGGAACTTTGAAGATCGCTATATGAAGTAGACTGAGCAAGGCTAAGTTGATTAATGGAATTCGGAACGTTGTCGCAATCCATCTACTCACACCTATATTTCTTGTGAAATGTCATAAGATTTTATACCGTACTTAGTTACGTCGATATACGCGGTGTTGTACATTAACTTCTCAGTTACATCCAAAGTGAACTGAAAAATGTTTTAGCTACACTCGCGAGACTGCGTTACTACTAAGTCTCATTTACTCCGAAGCGAGAGTCAAGCGGCACAAATTATGGACGCAGCCAAAGTATAACATTATCCTTGCTTATTCATTGTTTACGTTTAACTTGAAACATTTTATGGTGCGTTAACAACGCTTTTTGGGAGTTCTATAGAAATAGGGCGACATTGAAGACCTGTTCCAATAAAGGACGTCTGACGTGTAAGGAGTATCATTCTATTATTCTTTTACTTTCTGTAAGTGTTTTATTTTAAAGAAACATGGCGTCTTTTAAGGAAAACGCGCAGTCACTTAGTTCTTTTTTTAAATGTGAAAAGAAAACAGGTCGTGATGAGCGGGAGTGTTGTTTGTGGGTCGTGGGCTCGTGGCCTTGTCTATTTAGGTACAGTTGGTCAAAGGTTAGCGCGGTGTGGACTTTTAGACGCGAAATGAAAGGTCTGCCACTAAGACGGATGCTCCATTGAGACTGGTTTGATGTCGCTGTTCTAAGCGCTTTCTCGCTTTGATACTTTTTTGGCGGTTTGATGACGGCTTTTTAAAAACCGAAGCTGAATATAGAACAGGGACTAAAATATCATGTTACCGTTTCAATGGATAATTTTTCCTTAAAAAAAATAAGCTCATGGTTGGAAGAATTTAAATCAAAAACATCACTCAATTAGACATCAACTTCGCCACTTTTATTAAGAAACCTGAAAAATGAAGCCTTTCTCTTGGAAATTTTGTTTTTCAATTAAAACTTTCTGTTTGTTTGGCAAATGAAGTTTATTTTTTTTTCTGCTTCCGAAGTTTACGCGATTCTTTCAAAAGTTGAGTAACCAGTGAGGCGGCTATTTCATAACGTTTCTGGTTTGAACAGACCTTTTTAATATCAAGTAAAATCTTAATGGAAATATCTGGGTTACTTGGAAATCATAAATTATTCTATTCTATTTCTTTAAATGTTACGTTAAGAAAATATTTAAGTGGTTTTATAAAGAAATTGAAAGGTAAATTATGATCTGTACACTTGAGGAACAATTAAATGACCCACTACTTACTTCCCTATGATTTTACGACTATTCGTATAAAGCGTCCATGTTACTTTGTGCGGAATCGACGTCCCAATGCACCTCGTACCTTAACTTAAAATCAATTTTTAATTGTCATATCATACCTACTTATCGACAAGACCAACCCTATTGACGTAATACAACTGCCCGCTTTCCGTTAAATTTCCGCAGGGACGAGCTTAAACAAAGAAAATTGTATGGCTTACAAATATTGGTTCCAACTTCTGGTAAACGGTGAATATAAAGTATAAATTGGACAGCCCTGTTCTCTATTAAGTACTCACAATTAACAGGTCAATGTTTATTTTGAATTGAAACACAAATAGTTTATTCGGATACCTAATTATGTTTATCCGATTTTGCTAGGAAACTATTCAAAGGGGATAAATAATAATATTATGGTAAACATAAAGAAACAATTAATAATAATAATAATACTGGCAAGTTACCGTCCCACAAACGCAAAGGCCTCTTCTCGTACAGAGAAGCACTAGCATTGATCACCACGCTTGCCTGCGATTTCAAAGAAACAATGTTCGCTTGATATTTTCTTCAAAAATTCTATAACGGTGCAGCCTCCAATTTATTCAATTTATCATTTCAGCCGTTGGAACGCAAAAGTTAATCCGCAAACATTATTAGCCACTGCATCGTTATTCGTTCAGCTTACTGAGATGAAGTTCACCCGGCCACTCTCCAAACTACTTTGTTAGTTAAACACAAAATCGTTTGCCAGTAATCCACTAAAATATTAATTCGCCTTTCAGTGAAAAATTACAGACAGGTTTAGTTACATTATACCAGATTTCTTATTTTTCTTTTAAGTCTTATTAACAAAATACATTGCAATCTATTTTAAGTAGGTAAATTATTTTGACTCGAAGTGTAACGCAATGAAACAGAAGAATAATTGTGTACCTACTAAGAATTCTTTGGTACTTTATACCGCTTTAACTTCTTAAATTAGCTTTTACTTTAGTGGATTTGAGGAAGACAGACTTTATTTTGCCTCTAAAGACTACTAAGTACGTTATCGTCTCTAAAAATCTGATTAAGGATAAAATGCGTTTCCTAATGAGTATCGGATGTGAATGCTGTGGAATGCTTTGCCAGTGTCGGTAAGACAAGCTCGAACAATAATAAAATTCATCATTTAAAAATGTCATACAAAGTTATTAGCTCTGTCTTAAAATGTCATAACGTAACAGTCCCTTGCCTTGCAATATACTACGTATTTGTGTATTGTAATTTTCATAGTCAGGTTTATTTTATGTATTAATTTAAATAGTTATGTATTGTTCATCACACATCACATCTTTTCTTTTTTTCTATCAAATCCATCCAAAGTGTGTCAGTAAGAGATCGCTTTTAGCAATAAGGTCGCACAACATACTTATGTAGCTCTTTAAGTGTTTATGGTGCAAGAGTATTATAGTCTATTTTGCTCTATCGATCACAAACAAGTTCATAGCAGGTATATGCAGCAATCATGTCAAGACAGCCGCCAAGATATCACAGTCTTGATAGCAAGTAGGTATACCTTATCTATAAAGTCCAGCAGATACAGCATCATGACTTAACGAGTTACAGATAAGGCAAACATGAAACCATTTACATAATAATTTACGTAAACAGATCCCTTATATAGCATAAGTAACTTGACTAACTTGAGTTTCGATTGACGCCCACGGAAACTGATGGGATCCGTTTTAATCGAGAGCCATTTGCAAAAAAATATAATTAGTAGTTTAAAAAATATGAGGAAACAAATGAACATACACATCAACAACATACACGCATGTCCCTTATCATAACCCTCCCTTTTACTTAGACAAAATTAAGTAAAAAAAAGAAATTAGTTTTGCTGAAAAATACTTATATGTTTCTAAATACATACGTATACGTTTATAATAAATTATAGATAAATTACACCCAGACACAGAACAAATGATCGTGCTCATCCACAAACAATTGTCCTAGGTGGGAATCAAACCCACGACATCCGGCATAGAAATCAGGGTCACTAACTACTAGACCAACAGCCCAGTCAATAGGAATTAGGGTAGGTATAGATACTTGGTAATTCGCTAAGTCCGTAGGTCTATTAGTTTAATTACGAATTCAATTTTCTCCGCTCACCCCGAAACAACTTCAAATACTTAATCCCCCTAACATCCCAGCTAATTCCCTAAACCGGTGCAAAGACGAAAACAAATCCGACCCGAAACAAAATCACTATTTACGCTTATGTAGATAAGTGTTTATCTCTGGCCATAAAGGCTAAAGGCGTATCCTGTACCGCTATTCTGAGGGTACCGGCATTAACAGGCTGGCCCAGTCTACTTACTTATTCACGGCATTAGGCCGGGTGCAGATAGACTGTACAATGTTACCGAAAACGATTGTCCGAAGTCCGAAGTCCGAACCGTACACACCCGAACCACAGCCTAAACAAACTTGACGTGAATGTTAATGTGTGGATTCTAAATTCAAGCTTGAGGTGTGTGTATGTGGCCTTAGGTGTGTTCGGACGTAGTTTTGTTCACATACTTTCTTGTTAGGTTAATGGGGATGCGCTTCGGTATTTTTTTATGACGTTAGCTTTTTGCTGCTCAGTATAGTACCTAGGTTTTTATCTACGTAAATTAAATAGTTATTTACAACTTAGTTACGTACTTACTTAACTTAGTCTAGTAGACGAAAGCGCTACTTGCATGAGCTTTGATTCCCAAGTAGGTTAGTATTACTTCAGTATTGCTACCTGGATTTTCTTAGTAGCTACCCGGAATCTGGATTTGTGCTTAATTCATGGCAATAGGCTCGTCCCCTATTACATAGCAATAACATAACTGGCATTAAGGAATTCTGATTATCCGTAATCAAGCACAAAACGATGCTCTGTCTTATGTAAAGAATGATTTCATGTGTGAATTTGAACTTGAGAGTTATTTTGACGATTATAACGCATTTATTAAGGGAATCAAATTTTCTTACGGTAGCGAATATAATCTAATAATGATGCAAATTGCAAATTGTAGAAAAATAAATTGAAGTTCGTGAACTACCATGCCACGAACGCCTGAAGGGAGTATATTTGCTCGGGAGCGATATTGCGGTGCATTAGGGAAGGAAGCGCGCTGCAAAGTTTACTCTAGCACATTAATCTAATTTCCGCGACTTGTGTGCTCTATTTCACAATAACGTGTAAAACCGTTAGTCGTGGATAATATATTGGTAATATGGCGTTCCCTTATTATTTAGCTTTAAAGTGTAATACAGTGTAAAAGGGAAGGATATTGGCGCTTAATGAGTTCACAGAAATAACAACATCACCAAAACAACAAAAGAAGTCATTTATTTATATTAGGTCATATATGAACGTCAAAAGTTACATAAGGCATTTCCCTAAAACGCCCGCCCTTCACCACTAGCTAGTGTTTTTTCTGGGAAAAACAAGTGGTTGAACAAACTATCCAGCCACAGTTCTATCTGATTACAAGTTAAAAGAAGTCGAATTTCTACAATATACCTATGTAATTAATAGATAGTTATTTGATAGTTTTCACTCACTGCGCCTGTACTCCAGGGTGCACCTGTAGTACACTGTGTGTAGTAGAGAATTAAAAAGAAATATGTTGAAAACTGCATAGTCAAGAATCATGTGCTCATCCTCATGGTATCAGGTTGACGCTTCTATGTCTTTTCTATTGAGGGTTGCAATTACCCTTTTGTCCATCGTTTGCTCCTTTTATTATGAAATACCTACTGTATAGCAGTTAGTACAAAGTCACGACCAAACAATATTCACAAAATAACGCCGACCAAACTCCCAAGTAGCCTTACCCTATGTTATAATATTGAAGGCACACAAAATAATCAGCCGTCAAGATATACAAATAATTATAAGGATTACCACGCACGGCTCGTTTGTATAATAATAAGGCCTCGCCCTTGCCTCCGTCCCTTGCAAATAGGATTACGTGATGCGAGAATTCGTATTATTCATTTCGTCACTCTACGGAGTGGGGCGGGACTGGTCATGAAGATTTATTGTTATAGGCTATGATAATTTTCTTACTCACAGAATTTATCCTGAATTATTTGTTTGGTTTGTTGAAGAAATAATGTGGCGTGCAAAAAGAAAATTTGGAAATAAGTGAGATTCGTGATTTTCTCTTAGGCAGACATTTGCTTGCATAAACAGGTGGAGTTATACTACTACTCATTTTACTTAATATACAACATTCTTTTTAGTCTCTTCAAAATGCCTGTTATTGTAACTTTTGCCGAATATGAATCCTGAAATCACAGAAAACAATCAGCCATTTTATCTTTTATGTATGTATAATTCGTCTAAATACATAATTTTTTTCGCGATTTCACTTGTTCATAGTATAAGAACCCATTTTTGACTTTTGTTTATACATAATATATATACTAAAAATGTTGTTGTAGGGACCTTAGTCTTCTGTAAATAAAACAAAATGGCTTGAAGCTCCTGGCTTGCAATCAATTCCAGTAAAAACCAATACATACATCTAAGAACGCCAGTTCAGACGGTTTCTAGAAACACGAACTAATAACGTACTAAGGTAAACTCTACACGTAGAAACAATTACTTTGTTACGGATTCCTTCGGGGACACATTTTCTGGTTTATTCCATTCCCTGGAGAAACTGAGTGATTCTAAGGCATTAAAGTTTAATTTCCCATCAACCATATATAGACATGTTTTATGCGCATGTAACAATAGTTGCTCGTTTTCAATTTGTCGATTCCTATGGAGAATGGTATCCTGTTTTACGCGAGACTCTTAGATTATCAGTAGTCAGCGTTTTACTAAAATAGACTGTCGGTAATGAATAAATATTATAATAAATAAATAAATATTCCACAACATTTCACACCACTCCATTTAGTCCCAAGTTAAGCTTGAGAGCTTGGGTTTTGGGTACTAAACAGCTGATAAACATACTTATATATTTATAAATACGTACTTATTATATATTGATTACACCTAGAAATAGAACAAATGAGTGTGCTCGTCAGTTCGTCACACAAGCATATTTTGTCCTGGGTGGGACTTGAACCCACGACCTCCGTCATAGCTGTCAGGGTCACTAACTACTAGACCAGCAGGTCAGTCAATTAATTACCATTTCCCAAGCCTTTTCAGAGCGGTTGCCTATCTTACCTTCGCAACCCAGTAACTGGGTAACACGACAACGATTACCCATTTCTGACTACCCGTAATAACAGATTAACTAAGTTTTTTCTTATATAATGGGTCCACTCTTGACCTCAATCTTGTCCTGCGGTCAGAGGTGAGGTCGAAGATGGAACGAGCTTACCCAAAAGAAGCCTATTAACTCGCAACTTAAACAGCTAGAACGATGATAGGCGGAACCAACAGCTTCACCAGCTTTCCGATGCAAGGAGAGGTCTTGACATGAGACGAACGTTCATTATTATTTAGTAATAAGCCCCTCCAACTTCCCTTAAAACGGCCGGACATATTCCTATTCCTCAGAATACTTGGATCGTGGTCAACTTACTCAAGTGTTCTCCAAAGGGATTACACCCAAACTAACAGTTGGTTGGTGAATTAACTTCCCACTACGTCCACTACCGATGGGAAGACAGATATATCCGTAATTCTGAACACGACCTTTATAGAAACATCGACTATTGTAGCACTATTATCGCCATTATCGTGTATCTTTGCGTGACTTTTCCCATTATGTTTTCCTTCGTTTCATTTGAACTTTGTTGTGAATAATGTATTTGATGGATATTTAATAAATACTGGACTAATGACTTCTACATTTTCTGTACATATCACGGCATTTCATATGACGTCATAGCAAATTTCTTTTCGTGTTAGTGCTTATTTTCAAATTGTTAAAGCTTAGTTCGGATAGTTAGCTTTCCATATAGATAACATCACGCCTGCATTTCCTGAAGGGTTAGGCAGAGACGTTCCTATAGTACACTTACATTTCGGTTACTACTGAGAAATTCAAGACGGAAAACCCCAATAACAAATGCGACACGGGATTCGCACCAAGAAGTAGATTTTGCAACTACCCTAGCAGTTGGGAAGTAGATAGATACTTATGGATGATTAGTATACCCATACAGATAGAGGCCAGCATTGTTATGCTCTTATTGTAAGGGTGCAATTGAAAACGGCGCTTTAATGGTTAGCGATCCAAACTTACCCCTAAGAGCGATATTGCTTAGTAGTTCAATAGCGTTTTCGTTTACACAAAGCCCGTTTAATGTACGGTTCACGAAGAGCTCGTTGGCCAGCTGGTATCTAGCTATATTTCAAAAACTAAGTTCCTTCTAGTTTTCCTAGGACGAGCGAGCGCAAGCTCTGTTTCAGATAATTCTATTGTATTGCAATCGCCAAAGTTTTGGACTGAAGTTGACCATAAATAAACTGGTATAGGAAGCTGGGTTATTCCCTAGATTAATGGTTCTTCTTAAATTGTTGATGGATGGGTTAGCATTTTATGGGTAAATAAATATTTTTCATTGGCACTTCAGGATCCCGTACCAAATCAGAATAACAAGAATTCTTATTGTTCCGTCTTTGACGTCGTCGGCTGGTTTGACTGTTCGTATATACTTAGGGATTCGAGAAACTACTAGCTATGGCATGGAATACAACGGAATACTCCATGAAACTTACAAAACATAATTCAAGAAACCCATCGATTTAGAATAATTAGAAACAATGTGTGATCACATAGTTTCAATATTTATTATGTTTATTACTGCTTAGCACGTCAAAGAATTTAAAAAATATTGGGGAACAATCTGAGCGCACTAGACCGGTATTCATGAAATATATAAGTAGATATTGATACTGAAACCTTGTACGAAAACCAGCAAGGGTTGAAGATGATGTATCGACTACGTCATACATATTGTAAGCCTACTATTTCGGTATGATTTTGTGGGATCTACTTAGTGACCTCGAAGTTAATAATTTATCACATGACCGGCGCCCACACGGCTTGTCGGAAATAGTATCATACATAATGTTTTACTAGGTAAGGAAATTGCTTTGTATTTTCATGGTGGCGTAGTTACGTAATGGATTATTTTTTATTGTTCTGTTGTTTAAATTAAATGGCGCCATCAAGAACCAAACTTACTATGTATTACAGAGGTACACCTCTGTAATAGGTAATTCACGTAATTCTAAGAATGTTTGCACCATCAGTTCATGATGTCAATTTGTCAAAAATACCTACATCAAATTTCCCTACATTTTAACAAGTTTTTGACTCTGATTGTCGCTGAAATGAAATTACGACAAAATTTTGAACATTTTTACCCGACTGTCAAGAAGGGTTAATGTTTTTCGCGCGTATCTTGTATGTATGTACGTATGTAATATTCTTTATTACTTCTTAACTTCCAAATCGCTGAACGGATTTACATAATTTACATATCGTTAGTTTTGTCTTAATAACCCAAGAGTTCTTAAATAGGTGACTTTAAAAATAATGATCATGACAACAGCTGTGAGACGCTAAAATATTAAGCAAAAAAAATGTTTTTGAATACTGCTATATGGGTATCAAATAAAGCTCTCATCATGATGGTTTCAATATGGTATATCATGACTATATTTAAAAACAATACAATAATAAATCTGTTACTGATTAAGTATACAAACTTATACTTCAGCCGGATGACTAAGTAGGTTTGTGAACTTAAAAGTGCCTAAAATAGAGCGAATAATAATCATTCACTAAAAGGTTTAAAAAACGCGACTGCGTAAAAAATACTTAAAAACTAAAAAGAAAAAAACTAGTTCAATCAAGAAGTAAGAACATATCGACTGTAACAATCGAAACCCATTAAATAATCGAGACTACAATCATTCTGTGCAAAATGGGTCGCGAAAGGTTAAAGGTTAGGTTAAGTCGTTTTTGAAGTATATTTTAATCGCTGTAATTGGCCTTAAGATGTTAAAAATGATGCGGTTGTCAATTTTACTGTGGCTGTATTTGACAGATTTTACGGGTCTAAAGCATTAAAGCCTAAGAAACAGTCAATATTACATATATGTATTAGTATTAATAACCAAGTGGATAGTCAATTATGTTATTTTAAATACTGGATTTAGGTGCTGCTGGCATTTAAAAAGACTGGAGGATGACCCCAACAAAGTTGAAAAGGCTCGGCAAATCGTGATCTCCTCTATTAATTAATTAGTTAGCTTATCGTAGTGTAGCACTTACAAAGAATTAGCCTGGAGTGATCTACTATTTAATAAGCTGTCGTGAATTTATAAACACTCTCTGTGTTTAATAAAATACATCTAATAGGAGCTCAATACATCAGAATTGCCCTGAAAAGCTAAATCCCGATGCATTATAGTTGGTACGTATGTGGTCGTACGTAAACGTCTTGTCAACACTGACTAATGATTCTCTGAGAAAACTTTCACGAGACGTCCCTTTATGTATCTGAAAATAGAGAAGAAAAGATATTAAACAAATGAATGAACACGAATAACTGTCTACAAGACATGGCACAAATAGATAGTGACATAACATTATTTACTTTGTAAATACTTAATGGGTATGAAATATTTCTCTAAACGGAGTTATGGCTTTTATCCAGAGTCTCTTTTAAAGCGTTCACATTAATTTCTGAAGATCAAGTCGTCATGCTTCACGGTTGTGAGTTCAAATCTAGGAAAGTACCAATATGACGTTTTCTATTCAAATGTTCTTTCCCAATTTGTCTTATAACACATCACTGACATCGGTGAAGAAAACATTATGCGTCGTATTGTAAGTCTTAAATCGTCAACGCGCATTTATTAAGTGTGGTGTTCAATGCTGATGTTCCTCCTTGTCTTTATAGGAAGAAGATTTTGTTTTGCATAAGGGTAGGCTTATATTTTTAATTAGTAAGTTAAGGTCTACTAAGCGACGCTATAGAAGATAACACTTTTTTATTTTCACTGAGAGTGTATATAGAGAACAACTATGGATATTATACATTATTGGTTGGTCATGATTCGTAGACAAAAAGTTAAACAACATACATAGTAATACATAGACACATAAACTCACGCCTTTTTCCCATGGGGTAGACAGAAACTATAGAGCACCATATGCTACAATTCTTGCATACTTCTTTTGCTTCGTTTACATTCATACATGTTGTCATACCCACATAAAGTTAAACAAAACAATTTAAAATATATAATTTTATTTAGTTTTTATTAATTTACGTCCTATTTGCAGACCTCTTGAATATCATAAGAATCGGGCAAGCCGTTTCGCAGAATATTTGTTACAAACATTGTTTCACGAGTATTTTATAAGTATTTACCTAAGTATCAAGAAAATTGATTGAGCCACATCTATGAATCTGCTCTCATTATCTAATATCATACCTCCAACTGTAGTTTTCGGAATACAGTCCAGTGAAGTAAAGCATGCAAAAGAGATACAGTTGTTATGAAGAAGAACCGGGAATAACCAAACATACAAACTCTCAACGCACATAAATAATATGCCTTCTAAAACTCACCGATCCGTACAAAAGCGTATCTTCAAATATTCCACACAAGATAAGTACGTACACTGGTATACATATGACTTCCTTACCTTATTACCTGGCTTTCAGCCTTTACAGCCTCGCTTGCCGCAAATTACAAAGCGGTAGGTGAACGGGCGGTAAATCCTAAGATTGTAATGTGCAGTTCAGTGCTACAAGTACGTCGGGTGGCTAATCCATTGCTGTGTAGTAAAAGTAGTTTGGTAAAGCTGGTACTCCACGTTGGGGAAGGCTGTGTTAGATGTTTTCTTTTTATTCGACCTTTTTTAGTCAGGTTTTTTTTTTAATTTTCTCACAAGTTTTCTCGAAATTAATGTTGCTGCATTTTGACGTAATTAAATAAATACAATAGTCTTACGAATACAAATCTTATTACATCGGTTGCTTTTACAGGTGCGGTTATCTAATATTTTGGTGGTCGCAGTATGTATAACTTTAAGAGGTTAAAATGTTTGTGAATTAGTAAGTACGTTATTTGTTCATTTATAACAAAGGCTGCGATGCTGCGTATTAAATTTTATCAACGAACCTACAACGGGTTTCAGTTAGTAAAAAACATTAATTAGTACATTCGATCTCATGTCGGAACCTGCTAACCTGGTGTTTCTATCATCTTAAAAATTGGTCGTGCAAGTATGTTCATTTAATTAGGCTTAGAGGTAACACTTCTACAGTCTTTATAATTGCGATTAGCCATCAAGCCTGTCTACTGACCTCAGCTACGTTCGTTTTTGGGATAGTTAGATCGAGCTAACCGAAAACCCATTAAAATTTTAATCAAACCCCCGCTGTTACGTTTTAGGTTTACTTGAGTATTAACAGCGCTCGTTATCCTTATCAATTTTTGTTTCAACCCATCAGGATCTTAAATATATATATATACAGAATAATCACTACATTCAGAACGTGTAACTCTGTAATTACATATAAAATAAAATTTTATGGCAGCGCTGCAGAAAAGGACGGCACTTATACTAAAGAGCAGGACAGCATACTAATGTCCTTTTAGATAGATAAACACTTCATTGCCTTTTAACGGTTGGTTTTTAGATCGGTAGCTAATCGCTCGTTTTATCGGGAAATAAATGCTTTCCACTTATAGGTCCGTGCTGGGATTGCTTGGGCATTACAAATTAGGTAAACGGAGGTCTGCACTTTGCTTTAGAGGCAACGGAAATTAGCAAACTCTTACGACCCATTAAGTAAATCAATAAAGTAATTTTTGAAAAGAGTATGCTTAGATTGTTTGGTCACGATGAAAGGATGAATGGAAGGCGACTAACGAAAGGTATTTATAAGGCAGATCTGAGTGGGAATGCCAGGAGGGAACGCCCTAAAAGGACATACATAGACCTTATTGATGAGGTTCTTTTGAGAGGTCAGGTGCGTAGTACTCGCAACCGGCGTTTGTGTATGACAACATGTATGAATGTAAACAAAGCAAAAGAAATATGTAAGAGTCGTAGCATATGGCGCTTTGTAGTTTCTGCATGTATGTAATTTTTGTTCTGAACTTAATCACTTCATGTTTTATACTGTCAATTACTATCTAAGTATTCTAATGTATCTATATATAGATTAAAGTTCTTTTAATGTATCAGAGAGTGTTGCTTGTCACTGGAAAGTACCTAGATAAAGTTGGTAAAGTGCTGATGAACATTAATTAAGTAAAAAGTACTTTGTGTAAGTTCATTGATCCCTTTTGAAGTAAATACATATTTGAATTCGCAAACGCAAACGTACAGGCTCAAACAAAATGGAATCTAGCACATATTTGCGAAATCGTAAATACAAATCGGCAGTCAAAATTAATATGAGGGATCAACCGTTACTGGGATCTGTCCCGTATAATTTTATCGGCTCACTTGGCAATGTACGAACGGCAATATTTGGTAATTACTACCAAAGGTAATTTAAATGTTTGCAGTGTGCGAGAATTTTCGAGAATTCGTTTCAGTAAGAAATCAAGAGGTAAATATTAAAATTATGTAAGAGAGTTTCCTTCCAGTCGATGGATAACTATTTGGAAGATTTTGAAATAAAAACTTAATGATTTATTTTTCTTTCAAGATGTTAACGAATCTCTTAATTCACGGCATGCAGCATTCATTATATCAAAGCCACAAACATTTAGCGCAGTTATTTTTGGATCTGATAGTATCGCGACAAAAGTTTTAGAATTCTTGTTAATCCAAACCATTATTTATATCTCAATAAATTAATCTACTAAATTATTCTCCATCCAATATTAATCTTTCCACAGTAATTAATAGCTTCTGTAAATATAAATTTAACCAATGCCATGTAACCGAAAACGAATGGAAGCTTCCAAAGATTAATACTAACGAGAAACTGAATACAATTTTGTAATGCGGCCATTTTGTAAACTTTCTCTTTTCATTTTATTTTGATCCGTTTTTTCATGATCAACAATCTGACTTTGGAACTCTAGACTCGAGCCTTTGCACCTTTATCGATATTAAATAATTTAATGGCTTGCTTTACGATAAACACTTTTCATATTTAGAACAAGAAGAGACCTAGATAGTTCTTGGCTGGTAGGCGGTTTTGCTTTAATATAAAAGTAAAGGTCTCAATCCTATTATTTATACAAAGTAAATTTATACCTTTAAAATAGGCACAGTGAGTCAAAATTCTTTGATAGTTGTTCAACTTTGTTACAAATAGCTTCATGTTTAATTGTGAAAATTAGGTCACGTGTTGGGGTAGCTTGATATGCCTTAGGAACACTAGGCCACTAAGCCCCTAACTTTATAATTATGTATTTTTTTATGTATGTGTTTGTTTAATGTGGATCAATATTCATCTATAAAAGAAACGTTTAGATGCTTATCAAGCAACTTTTTTCGGTTGAGTAGTTAACTTCCGTATTTTTAGGTCGTAATAATAGAAGCAATTTTTCACAGCACGATTATGGATGATTGAGCAATTATTGCTGTTGCTTTTGTGTAAATTTCTTTTCATAATCCGCTATTACAGGCTGTTGAGCTTGAACGAAGAACTTTTGTTGAGCTTTTAGCCACTGTTTAAGGATTGACAATCGGACCATTGACCGTTTCACTAACATTATGCGAAAGTTAAATGAATATAAGAGAACGCTCTTGGTTCTCAATTATGCTCTTAACTTAGATGGGTAATTTTGGGCTTCGGTTGCAAGGGCAAAGCCTAGTGTTAGTGACTGAGACATTATGTTTGAGACGTAATAGACTGCCTTGTTGTTCAAGTGGTGGTAAGCACTACTTTTGAACTGGTGTCCTAGGTTACCCACCCTGTTTGTGTTTTTCCTTCTGAAATTTATTAGTAGCAGCCCGGAGTCACGACTTGTGCCTGCTTGATGGCTATATAGGAATTTATCAATTTAACACTTCAAACACACAAATGAACAGAGGCGGATTAAATGCCATAGGCATAATCTACGATTCAACCTTATTTACGTCATGCAGAAACAAACCGTGGTAGTTGCAATTCCCTAAGAAATATTAAAAAAGGGGTAAAAACCATGTATAGTATGTACATGGGTCAAAACAGGCGTGATGTCGTTCTCACTTTCTAGTTCTATTCAACCTCACTATTGATGCATTTTATTTCTGTTATTGGCTTCGATATAAACTTCCTCGAGGCGCCGTTCAAAAGGAGTTTGCACAGCTTAGTCATGCTAAACGCTAACTCCATCCAAGAATATCCTATTTCGGCAAAACTTTATGTTGTTGTACGCTTAGAAGTTGAAAGTTTTCCGAATTCCCGTCGCGGCGCTGCTGTCTTCACTTTAGTGCGTTCCCAAGGGACTATAGAACGTGACTTGTCCGACTAGTTAGCGTACTACAGATTTACACCCTAAGGAAAAGTATCAAGTGTATTATGAAAATTGTGTTGAAAGGAGGTATCTTTTTTGGAAGGTCTCTAGTGAGATATAAGTAGGCACGATAGCTTCCGTAGCAAATGATATCGTCGCAAGATCATACAAATAAATTATAAACGAAGAAAAGATATACTTTTCTACATAAACCCAAAAAGATTTCAAATAGCGAAAAGCTAAGCTGTGAGTAAGCTTTTAGCTGTCTCCAAATACTATGCATTATTAACATAACATGACAATCATGGCTGTATCCCCCGAAGGGTTAGGCGAAAGTGTACTGTACAGGAGGTGTTTGCCAGTTATGTTTACCTCCTATGTAATAAAAAAAACCAACAACGCTTTGTTTGACCCGGGATTAAACCCGAGAGCTCTTGCTCAGTAGTAGTGCTCGCGACCACTACACCAACGAAGCCAAATATTATGCAGTGTGCTTAAAAATGGGTACAAAGTTTTCACGTAATTATTTCAATACTAGCAGACGTCCCGCGGGTTTACCCGCGTAGGTCCCGTTCCCGTGGGAATACATGGATAAAAAGTAGCCTATGTGTTAATCCAGGGTGTCAGCTAACTTCATACCAAATTTTATTAAAATCCATTCAGTAGTTTTTACGTGAAAGAGTAACAAACATACATCCATCCATCTATCCATACTCACAAACTTTCGCGTTTATAATATTAGTAGGATAAACACTACCGAAAACCAAATGAATCCGACTTCTAATCTTTTAATGCAAAATTGTTAATAATATTTCAAACCCTTTCGCATAAATCTCTCTAAAAGCAAAATTATTTTTCGGAAATTACAATGGAAAATGCAAACTTCTGACAAGGGATCCTGTGATCCAATTCGACACCACTCGCTTTAATATGGTATCCTAGTATCTATCGACTTAGAAATATATGGTGGAAACAATCTTATCAATGAAATCTGTCTGTTTGTAATGTCAAAAAACAGCTTTCTTTTAACACACAAAATACACAGAAGATTCACTTTTTTATTTTTTTAAGTTTGTAAGTTCGTTTGTGCTTAATCTCAAAAACCCATTATGATGGGTTTTTCACTGGTAGCTGTCATAGGGTAACAGCTAGTTCTGTGTAAATAAATCTGCATGTAGATTGAATGTATGTATGTTTGAATATAGACTAATTTGATTCACTGACTGGTCCGGTAGTCCGAATCTATGTAGGATGAATTTCTCAAAGGACGTTTCTCTGCAGTCGATCGAAAGCAACCTTAATATCACAAATTTCTGTGTCGTCATAGGAACAGGATTGAGCTTTACAGTTTTATCTCTTAGTATTAGGTATTCCATTTTAATTGTTTTTCTTATTTACTATCTCAGTTTTTAATAATATTGCTTATTATTACTTATAAAACTGATAATAACTTGATAAAAGCAAGGCGCAGAAAGTCTTACGATCAACACAATTGAATTTGTGTTATGCATTATATAATATAAATTATTTAACAATCATTGTTATTGCACGCGCACTTTAAAATCATGCAATTTATCAATAGAGTAATCATGAACTCCAGTTCATGATTACTTTAGGCTCATTCCAATGAGCCTAATAATTAATTATATAAGTTTTAATCTTATTTTCAAGTGGCATAATATATATGGAAGAATGTAAAAACAACGACAAAGTTAGCAACGTAAGCGCTTCCTATATAAAAAAAAAATATTTGGATAGGTATTAAACAAATCTTAGGTATCTGGATAACTTTAATTCAATATTGTTTGAATGTATGTCATAATTTAAAACACAAAACAGTTTAACGTTGCAGTCGCCAGTCGCTTGAATGACAATTTAAGGCAGAAGAACAATGTCCTTTACTTACCTTTTCGATATAACTTTAATTTACTATAATATTGCAGTGTATAGGCCCGTAATTCTATTTTAACCCGATTTGTTACTACTTTTAAAACAAATAATTTTCGAATAGCCAATAGTCACATTTTATATCGGAGCAAATAACCGTCCATTACGCAGCGGATGCGAACATTTCGAGCTGTTTCAAGTAGAATGATTTGCTAACTGGAACCTAGTGCTTTTATGTTATTTGAACACACCATGGGAGTTCCAATCAACAGTCGATAAATGTCTGCTGTGTGTAACATAGGCAGAGTGCAATGTTAACTTAGAAAATTATAGTTAGAGTACCTAACTATAATTTTCTTTAATTTCATGTTCCTATAAAAGTTTTACCAGAATTGATACGGTTTGCATTGGTTCTTTCAAAATACTAAATAAAATTGACTAGACTTTTGACTATGCGAGTCTATACACATTACATTCTACCTTTTTACATTATTGTGCTTGCAGTTTTAATAAATAAATAAAGTCAGTCTTGCTGGATATCGTATTAAAACATAATTATTATATACCTAGTTTCTCAGTAAGTTAATTATTGTTAATTCTTATGAGAAAATAAAGTTCTTATACCATATTATTCGAGAACTGGATTATAGAAGTCAGATAGAGACTGATACTCAGCTGCATCCTGTTTGATAGAAAGCCAATAAAGGCGAGGCGAAAGGTAAATCGGTAAAAGATTGAATATTTTCAGGGTGGTAACTCGTTTAAATTTCACAGTTGAGGTGGATAGAGCAATCCATCAAAATAGCTTATTTGTCGAAAAAGAAACAAGGGTCGACGTAGGTAAATATCGTAAAATATTTACATCTATTTTCTTTTCTGAATATTAAATCTTTCTTTTAATAAAATATACCAAAAGATTGTTCTTAAAATAAGTAGCTACTTACATAAAATTGAGTGGGAAGGTATTCAGTTTCAATTTAAACAACTCCAGACTTCAGAAAATTTCTAGCAGAGCCTTAATAAATTGAATAAAATAATGTCTTAGGACGAGCAATTACTTACTGTAGAAGATTATAGTAGATCTTAACCATGACGAAGATAACGCTAAGGTAGAAGAAGTTTCAAACTTGCATCACTCCGACAACTTAATTTATTAAAACCACCACCAGAGCTCGGCGGCTAAGATAACCAAGTTACATAACCTTGTTTAGTCTGGGAAAAACTAGTGGAACATTTATTTATGTTCAGATATATTTATTGCATCGTTATCGCATAGAATCGTCGTGCGTCGTGCCATTAAATGAAAATCTTCTTCTAAACGAGGAGAACGCTAATGAATTGCAAAAAAAACAGGCGTCCCGTCCCATAAATTCGTTGGCAGTCGTCTTCGTATTAAGGTTTCCGTAATTGTGAGCAACAAGGGCTTCGCAAGCTTTGTTTCCTCTGCCTCAAACTGCTAGATGTGACACGCTCTTTTATCGCGATTTATTTTCTTGACAATAAAAGCGTTCTCATTTTTCCAGCAACGAATTGCGGTCACATAGTGGTCCGCCATACTGAGACCGTGTATGTATCCGAGGCTAAGTGCAGAAAAGTGTCGGGATGCCTCGGCGAGTCGGCGCTCGCGGCCAAAGAATGTCCGCAATAGGGCTTTTAGATGTCGCTTTTTATTGAACGCTACTTGGCTTCCGCGATGGACCTTGTAAACTTTAGTAGTCTTAAACTAAACACTTAAGTCGCCGTTAGATTGTAAAGAAAATTACATTCACTCGTTTCGGGGTTTAATGAAAAAGGCGGACGTTTTATGGGTAGGCTCTCAGGCGGGTCGCGAAACATTCTTGAAGCATACAATGCTTTATTTTTCACATGTAGCAAAGGCCGTGGAAGACAATAGGGCAAGTAATAACGTCAACCAGAAGAATGAGACTGGAACAAAACAGGCTGAAGTGGTGAGCCAGGGTCGCTCTATTGTTGCTCGAGATATTGCAGCACGAGTTACACATGTGCTATGTATGGTAAAGAATACGCCAGTAATGACTGAAGCTGCAGGATTACATTTTCCGTTCGTTCCGACAGCTATACTGTGATTAGATACGCATTAATAACGACAGTAAAATGTTGCTAAGATCATAATAGATTTATAAACATCGAGGTGTTTTCACTGAAACAAGAACGTTTTATAGAAATTGTCTATTTTAATTAAGTACAGACGCTAGCACATCAAGTTACCCCAATGTGTCAAATTTTCCTAATTGAATATGAACCTTATTCAGTTTGACATACAGTTGAAAAACGTTTAAAGAAATTTGACACATTGGGGTAACTAGATGTGCTGGCGTCTGTACATAATTATAGAAACGTAACTTATTGAGTTAAAATTAAATTGCTTACTAGTCCTATAAGCTAGGTCGTAATTAATTATTGAGAATGTTATTCTTACTAATATACTCGTAGTACAGAAAATAGAAAGTAAATCAATGTCGATGAACAAAAATAATTATATACTTTAAAGTATCTTACCAGTTAATTTAATACTAAATGCGAGTTCAACCAAATAGTAACCCCACTAGAAATCTTATCACATGAATATATTTTTGACCTCTGACGTTCTATTGTAAACGAAGTGCTGGAAGTTTCGGCATAGAAAAAAGATTAAATAAGGTTTTAACAGTTAGGTCATTTTTGCCCTAAGTATAGGTCATGTTTATGATACAATAAAATAAGAATTTACACAATGTTAACTTTATTAGCACACTTTTACGACTTCAGCAGGCATATCAAAGAAACATAATTCCGATTTCCATCTCGAACGTTCTACCAAAAGACATTACATAAGTTCATTCACCTTAAAACATATTTCTTGAAGCAGTAAGTTCGGGGGCAGTGGTGCGAACAAAGTTATGGGCCTAGCAAATGGCGCGGGACTGGCTGAGGGGACTACAGATGTGGCGTATTGGCACTCGCATTGATATTTTATCTCGTACTTCCATTGTTAATGATTAGTTTTCTGTCTCGATATTGAATGAAACCGTTTGTGTCTATGAATAGAGTGGCATAGTTCTTATTCACTTCAATATTTTATTCGATAAGACCTCTCTATTATCGAATAAAACTGTGTACCTATGTTCGAATTGTTTAGAACTTTTCTTTGAAAATAAAATATTTTTACATATTATTATATTAAGCAAAGTGAAAAATTTGGATTCCTTTTTGTGTGAGATTTGAAGTTAAAGTTTTCAAGGATGGAGACCTACAGAAAAACAAAAGAATGCGCAAAGATCAAATGATCGAATTTCATCTACTAGATGACAACTAGTCTGTATAAATCAGTTTCGATACCAAACCTGCCTCGTCGCAACTGCTATAGGTATGAGGTTGGGTTCGAATTGCAACAGTTAAAGAGTTTTTCTATCTAGAATTTCACATTGGCAGCCGGAATTTTGAATTTATACGCTGTTGGCCACAGACTCGCTCTAATACAAGCAACTTAAACATAACTGTAAGTATAGCTGCCTAATCCTTCAGCAAACACAGCCGTGACGATATATTATCATCAGCGAAAATGATTAATTATGAAAACGTAACATAAATAAACAAAACAACTAAGGACTAAACGAATGCTGTCCTTTGTAACATTACGTTCGAAGTATTTCTGGCCGCGTAAACAAACGGTTCATGTCATGCCATTTATTTTAAGAGCTAACTGCATACCATTTAGGTGTCATCGCATTCTTGTGTTTACGACACGCAGTCCTTCAGATGAATTGGTGAAAATAAAACAAAAGCGTAAAGAAGTGCATCTGAGCTCGTCCGTGACAATTATTAAAGTGAACTTGTTACGTACTGTCAATGATATTTTAGGTAAAAAGATGAAGATGTCACCTAAACAACATTCGATATTCAAAAACGGCTCACTAACACGCGTCCGGTGACGCTTACGGCGCGACGCGACACTGAGGTCAAGTGTGGCTAGTTAGCCACATTTTATCGTCGCTTGCTGAGCGCTTATAACCTATCTACACCTTTTTACTTATAATATCATTGCGTAGGTACTATAGTAAGAATTAGCACTACGCTCGCGACTCCGTCCGCGTGCACTATCTACTTGTACATCCCCTCCACCCCCTTGTAGTTGTGAAAATATAATATAGCCTACGAGAATCACAAATTAATGTAGCTTTCTATTGGTAAAAAAAAATTCAAAATCGGTTCAGTAGATGTAGAGATTACTCACTTCAATCAACTTCAATAACTCACAAACTATACCTCTATAAAATATTAGAATAGAAGTACCTACAGATTTAACTCTGTTGACAGCTAATGAAAAACAGGATTGGTTGGTCATTGATAATTTTTATAGTCTATAGTTTTATATTCTGTACTGTCTATAATCTATGAATATTGAATAACATCCTTCTTGTACGTTTGTTGTGCGAACGCTTCATGATGTTTAATTCATTCCAATATGAAACAAAACATGACTGGAACTTGATATAATAAATTCTAATTGATATTTTTTGCAAGCTATCCGAGGAGGCTTGTAATGCGTAAAGCATTTTTTCCCCCCATTGTATGTATATTGTTTAATTTTTAATTTTATTATTTGCAAAACATAGGTAAGTCTTATAATAATTATGTCGCACTATGTTTTGTCATAGATGACATACAAAATAATATCAGTGTGATAATGCTATAATTAAGATAAAACCAGAAAAAATCCATCACAGCAGACAAACAAAAAAAAAACAAAACAAATTAAAATACAAGCGTTCAATGCAATAGATATTATTTTTTAACTTAACACCAGGGCATAGCAACAAAGTAGTAGTTGCTAAACACATATCCTCAGCGGGGTCAAGGCCCTACCAAACGACAATCCTGGATCACACTGGCATAAACAGAGATGTAATTTTTCTGTAGCTAATATTCTGATACTATCAGGGTTACCTCCCTGGGGCGTCGTAATAGGCTACTAAAGGGTTATTACCCTGAGGATGGTCAGCATCCAGCGAACATACGTACGTACGACTATCATTAAGCCGGTTGGGGGAGTGATTATGGCAATATCCTTAGGGGACATCGTGTAGTGTAGTACAGGCTTAAGGTCAGTAGTGGACGGTTTCCTACTAACATGGATTGTCGTTTCTCTTGAGGATATATCGTATAACTTGGTCAGTGTTCTGTTGTACATATCTGCTTGTTATACTGATTTATGCTTCAGGTAATTTGTGATATATTTCCCTTGTAACTAAATTTCTATAATCATAATAATGGCCATAAATATTGTTCAACGATTCGAAAATTAAAAATAGTAATAGTAAATTTTGGTAGCGGCAAGGGGGCCGGGCAACGATTTAATTAGCTCGCGAAATGACAACAGATTAAAAATTGTACAGTCATACTACTACTGTTCCAAATTTAAACAAATATTCTTGTACAATTATCGTCCATGTGTGTTTTTGTACTTTGTATTCTTTCCAATATTGCCCCAGCATCCTCATTTATAATCCAAAACATTAAACATACCTTGTAAATATGCATATTGATTTTCGTGGAAATAAAACAAGCTAATGCACGACATGGGATACAGGTGCGGTCGCCACAGTAAATCAATGTCGGCTCCATTTAACCGGTCTAAAACAATACCAATTCAATTACAACTTGGATTTTATGTTTGTGTACCTACCTACTGAAACAAAATGAATGCGAACAAAAAAAGGAGAATAGACTTTTATCATTTTACTGGAAGTGTCAGTTGCAGGAAATGAGTTCCGAATTTGATTTTTTTATAAACTGGCAACTAACAAAGGTAAACAATGAAAAAAAAGAAAACAATACCAGAAAATATTAGGTTCTTTTTTTGGGGCAGTCGTCGCGTAATGTCATTGTGAGGATTCTACATGCAAAATTTTAACTGATATTCTTCTATTATATAAGTCTATGACTATAATACGACTCGATGTCTAGCCATTTATCTCAGGGCTGATTTTTTAACTTTTGCCGAGGAATAAATAAGGTGGTTCCACAGCTTCTGTTTAGACATAAATGTATGTAAAACTGTAGTTTTTTTATTATTTGTATTATTATTGTTGTGATCATATTAATCATTATGACTTTCAATATAATATTTATGAAGTTGAGTTGTTCAGAATATGAAGTTTCATTTTAAGAAATCAGCAAAAGTCTTTGTATTTTTTATATATTGGAATCATTGTTTTCACCAATTGACAGGCTTTAGCCATGAACAGACGCCAGTTACTTCAATGTGTCAAATTTTTCAAATTGAATATGAACCTTATTCTGTTTGTCATAAAGTTGAAAAAAAATCAAAGAAATTTGACACATTGGGGTAACTTGATGTGCTGGCGTCTGTACATGTTTTCACCGATAATTATTGTCAATTCGCCACTGCCATCAAAAAGAGGAGGTTCCGGGTTCAATCCTCTGCTCGGGCAAAATTTTTATTGACTTTTTCCATTTAGAATTTCTCAGTAGCAGCCCGGAGTAATTACACTTTCAGTTTTAAGTGTTGTCTGTTTTACTTTATACATCACTAGTTAAATATGCTACAGCTTTGAGTGGCTATTTATTATGTAAGTAGGTAGGTATTTAGTTAATCCTAGTTTCACACCGTATGAAAACGCCGCAAAGATTAACTTTGTTTCATATGGAAATGACAGATCGTAGCCCGAGGCTTTGGCCACAAACGTCCGTATAAAATTCCTATATTATTAATGTGGTAAAAAAATGGAAAGTAATAATGTAAGCTAGTTTACCGCACGCTACGGTGACCTTTCACGTTAGAAGTTATAATATAACCCCTATAAATGTCACCTTGACCGACTTTTGAAACATGGTTACCAACCGACGTTCTTTTGTTTTCACATCAAATATGCTTTCTTCTACTTTCAAAATATTTATAAGATTTGAATTTTGGAGTGTACTGCCGCTAAACTACCGCCGTCCGTCGTTTGTTTCTTTTAACCAATTATTTTTTTGAATAATGTTCGCGATACCTTTAAAATATTCTTAATTCAAATTTTCTGACAAATATGTCTTTTTTTCAACCACTACTCTATTCAGATGATGTGTTAAAAATCCGTAGGCTTCAGTTGAGTCGTGAAAATAGCTTCGTAAGTTTCAAATTCTTTTCTTTATCAAGTAATTACTGACACTGAGCTCAAAAACTTATATAAAATAACTAAATAATTTTGAAAGCATCCATTTTAGAAATAACATTATTTTTTGTCTTTTTTTTTAAACCGTCACATTTTAATAATCCGTAGATCATTTTGTGACATTGACAGTATGATAATACTTTATCCAGCAGATTTTATTATTATTTATTTATTTATTTATTTATTTAATACTTCAAAAACACTAATGTACAAAGGCGGACTTAATGCCATAGGCATTTTCTACCAGTCAACCTTCAGGTGATGCAGAGAAAAGCAGTGGTAGGTGCAATTTAAAATGAAAAAAGAAAAGAAAATAATGCAAGCAATACTAATATATATCATATTATATAATAATAATATATATTATAATAATAATATATATAATAATAATATATTATTGTCAGATCTATTTTCACTGTAACTGTACGTGACTTAAGTGAATATGAGTTTGTATAGTTTAATGTAGTATGTAGGTGCTCTGTTTATCACGTAAATCAAGTTAGCTCAATGTCAGGTGGCGTATGATTAATGACGCTTATGATAATGCTTTAGTTGCTCTGTCGATCACACACTGAATTTATAGGTCAGTATGGCCTTTTAATTGAATTTAAATCTGTATAGATAGATTTAGATATCGAATTTTATAGACTATACTAGCAGGCTGTCTTAGCATACTTTGTTCTGCATCAGAATCAATTTTAACTGTGTTTTAGATCCCGAATGGTAAAAAAAACTCTTAGCACTTAGGCGTATAAAAAAAAACTACATATACCTACTCATAAAATTTCATAAGAATCGGTGAAGCCATTTCTTTTTTTTTTAATCGAAGCCGTTCGTTTTTAATCTAAAGAAGCAGTTTTCCATCAATTTTGAAAAGATTAAAATATGTGTCGAATATTTTCTTGTAATCTAGATGAGGGACTAAAAACTAAAATTTTGTGAAACAGCCCTTTCCACTACTTACACTTTTCTTAGAAAATACCAAATGAATAATAAGTCCTTGAATATTTAAATAAGTAAATCATTACAAACAGTCGAAACTTTATTAATTTAGCATAGTACCAAGTTATCTGGAGAAATAAGTAACTGAGACGGAATGAGTTTATTCAAATCGGACAAGAAATCTCGGAAAACTATGTCGAATAACTAACCCAAAGAATAAATAAAACCTTCTCCCTTTCCAAGTCGGTTAAAGTCTCGTAATCCTTTGATAAAGTACTCGTGCCTAACTTACTAATTTAATAGAATAGAATATAAAAATTCTAAAGCGTTATTGCGTTTTTCTATCTAGAATTTCTTAGGTTTAAGGCGCGGGCCCACCGCGGCGCATGCTGTGCACGGGCACGCGGCGCATTTTAGCTGCGTGTATTAATTTGTTTGACAACGTGGGTCTACGTTTCCAGTGGAGTACACGAATATGACCCACGACTATGTATAGCGTGGCACGCACGGAGAGGCTACGCACGTGCCACTGCAATCCACGGACACGGGCTTCACTGCGGGAGGTGCGGGGAGGTGGGACGGGCAGGAAAGCGAGCGACGCCTGCAGTGTTGCCAGAAGGTTACTTTTGTAACCTTTAAGGTGATTTTTAAACTGCATTAGTTACTTTTAGGTTACTCATTAGAGTAACCTAAAAGTAACAAATAGAAATTCCAAAACATCACCTAAAAGTTACCTTTGTTAATACAAACTAAAGTTTAACTAAGTTAAATTTGGTGATGTTTTGGAATTTGTAGAATTAAATTTTAATTTCTTACATAAAGGCAACGTAAAACTAAACACTCGTTTTAGAATTTTTCGTGTTCGTAAGCTTCGTTAGCAGTAGAACTAAAACCGATAATTGAGCTGTACATAGTCGTGGGTCATATTCGTGTACTCCAGTGGAAACGTAGACCCACGTTGACAGCGTTGAGCTATATAACCGCCTATTCGGGCAAGCCACGCGTGTATTAATGACGTCAATTCATGCGTAGCCTCTTCGTGGGTTGCTGTGGACACAACCACATACATTTTCTTACAAAGCGAAGCTTAATACACGTGCGTAGCCTCTCCGTGCACCGCGGTGGGCCCGCGCCTTTAGATCGTAGTCTAGATATTTTGTTCTGATTAATGGCAATAGACTCGGCCCCTATATTACATAGCGGACAGAAGTTATTTTTCAAATCGGTCCAGTATTCGTTAATATTTCCTTGTTATAAGATGATTATTTATTAGTACGTGTAAAGATGGGGTATATTACAATGATATTATAAGTAAAAAGGTGTAGATATGTTACCTAAACAACATTCGATCTTCAAAAAAGGCACGATAACGCACGCACGCGTCCGTTGTCGGCGCGACGCGACACTGAGGTCAAATGTGGCTAGTTAGCCACATTTTAACGTGTCGCTTGCTGAACGCTTATAACCAATCAACAGCTTTTTACTAAATAATATCGTTGGTATATTAGATGAAACTAAAAAGTATGGCGAAATGTGAGTGTGGTGCTGTAACGATAGTATAGGTACCTTTGCCTATCCCTTCGTAATATTATGATGTTAAAGATTATTATTTGCATTGATCGTATTTATACTAACTACATTACATAGGTTATTAACATAAACAGTTGTTATGGTTGTACTTACAATCTACGTTAAAATAGGCATACAAATATTCTGAAGGTGCAGAGCTCATTTAACAACTCCAATGTGTCAAAATTCTTTATAGTTTTTCAATTTTATTACCAACAGATTATGGTTCATGTTCAAATGGGAAAATTTAGCAGTTTAGCTGGCGTCTGAACGATTATGAAATTACAACATATTGCTAATTGCTGTGATGAAATGTCTAAATACGTCTAATGCGAATGCTTATCTTGTTAACCCGAAATGTGAACTAGTCTGTTTCTACTGCACAAATTTTCATACAATCGTCCTGACGTTTAAATTCCCGAACAAGGCAAGCGTAATCTATTCATCACCATCTGCCCTAGCCATGTCCCAGCTGTGTTCGGGTCGGCTTCTAACCAGATGCAGCTAAATACTAGTATTTGGCATGTAGCTACTGCCTATTTTGACCTTAACAACTCAGTCACTATCAGGCGCACAGCACGCAGGTCTAAGATTTAGGGGGGAAAGAAGTAGTATTTTAGTTTTTCGTGGTATTGTTTGTGGGTACGGATAATACGATGTTTAATTATTTAAAATTATTATAAACAGAGACACTTTTTTATATATTTTTTTCTTATTTCTCAATAGGTATTCAGTTAACTTTTAACTAAAGAATAAATATGGTGGTTTGACATAATTACTGCCCATACAAAGGCTGCCAAACCGCTATTTATATTCCTTAGATAATATGACTGACAACTGATGCTTGAAAAAAATAGCCCATTTAAGTCATTTTAAAGTCGATCAATGGAAAGTTTGGATTTCATTATTCATATAACACTTAAGATTGTTTTACATGTGTTCCTTTATTTAAACGACACATAGGTAACTGCAAAACAAGACTGAAATAATAAAAGGTTTAGAAAATAAATTGTTTATTATTTCTAATGCATAAGTAAAAAAACTGTACACAGGCGGCATTATCTACTTTATATTTTTTATATTTTTATATTCTTTATATTTCTACCTTAAGTTGAGCTTATGAAATTGTGAGAGAGGGTTTGCAGGGTGTGATTTTGAACTGGACTATCCTAAGTGTTCCCAAACAATTATAATTATAATTTTGTAAATATATTATGTAATACTATTAATACTTATGTATATTTTATTAAAAAAAATTACTAACAAAAATAATTGTCTTGTCTTTCCAGCCACTAACACCTACCACAAAGTGCAAAGTTCGACGGCTCAATATTAATTACCTGCCGTCAATACGTGACGCTGGCAGAATAGTCGACATCGGCTCAGTTGCCAAAGAAGAAGAAAAAAAAAAAAAAAAAAACTTTACTCTAGGTACCACATAAGTATTACGTACCTACACATAGTGCCGATATACCACTACTTCCATAGAACGGACGCGCGACGCAAGACGTCCTTGTTCGGAATCGATTTTTCCGGAACTAGTGTATTTTCTTTGAAGGTTTTATAAAGCACAGAGCTATTAATGCTTTTGTTGGTTGGTTTGAATATTTTACTAGGTACGATAATTAATGTTACTTTTCATCATCATCATCTGCCTAGCCTTTTCCCAACTATGTTGGGGTCGGCTTCCAGTTTAACCGGATGCAGCTGAATACCAGTGTTTTACATGGAGCGACTGCCTGTCTGACCTCCACAACCCAGTAACTGGGTAACATGATACCCCTTGGTTAAACTGGTTGTCAGACTTTCGGGCTTCTGACTACAAGTAACGACTGTCAAAGATCTACAAATGACAGCCGGGACCAACGGCTTAACGTGCTTTCCGAGGCACGGAGGAGTCTTGGTATGTAATAAATGGTCACCCATCCACGGACCGACCTCGTCAAGCGTAGCTTAACCTTCGATCGACCCATGCGGCTGTTATAATTTAGCCACAAGCTCCTCCAATTAATGTTACTTTTATTGGAGTTAAATCACAAGTAAGTAGAACTGGCTATGCCCCAAGGTTTTAGTCGCTCATAAGGATCATAGGGATAGAAAAAAAAACAAATCCGACTAGTTCCAGACATTGACATAATAAACAAATAAATAAAAAATACATTTATTATATTTAAATAAGATTAAATAGGAATTCCAGAAACCTCTTTTGCTTTATTTTTTAGTTTTCAATGTGTAAGTGATAAGTTCCACAATTAGTAGACTCATTGTAAATTTACAACCTAAAACATTGACTGATTAAATTCAAGACACGATCCAACGAATGCGTTTATTAAAAATAGATTCTCAAGACAGTAGGTACCTAGTAGATTTTGCAATGATATTTTCAATGTTTGAATGTGTTTTGACAACAATAATTGTAAGTACTATTGTTGAATGCTTGATTAACACTAATAATAATATAATGTTTTATGGACAAAATATTTATTTTTTTGGTACTTCAACGGATAAACTCAAGAACATTTTTTTATGGATTGCTGCTTATACAAGGTCATTTGTAAAACACCAAAAACCTTGCAGGAGTATCTACTCCTAAACTAACATCATAAACAACAACATTGTTCTACGGCTTTTTCGAAAACAGACAAAAAAAAATCAACTCTCCATACAAAACTCGATCAACTGTTCGGATATATGTTGTATGGAGAGTTGATTTTTCCTTCTCCTTCGAGGTTGTTGGTGTTTTACAAATAACCCTGTATAAGCCTACAATGATATTTCATTACTTAATTTTATTAAAGAAACTGCACTTGACAAACTCTCGAAAGCCCTGTCACTAAAACCAAAGTGTGTAATTAAAACACACACAAGAGTTTTTGCATATTTGTAAGGGGTGGTGAGAAAATTAATTGATAAAGTTCCCGTCCACACGTAGAGCCCATAAATATTAATCAGAATTTAATGTACGCACCTACTGAAACATAAAGCCATTTTGTACCGAGTAAGTTTCGTTACGGTTGAATACCGCAAGTTGTTTAATTATTTTATGTGACGTAGATTCTTTTGGTCGACTTTAATTGTGTTTAATAAACAAAAAAATAAAGATTTATATCTGTACCCGAGATTTATGTATACTTAAGAATCATACTTTTGATATCTTGCTGGATATTTTTGTAGGGTTAATTTCGTGAAAAGGAACGGAAATGTGTTATAGGAAACCGGGAAAGCGCATGCTATTTGATTTGACCAATGAGCGCGAGCGTTGGCGGCGAGATAGCATGAGGTTGGTACCATGTCGTACTGTCATTTTATTTTATTATCTGTGACCGCTGACCCCGGATTCAGGCATAGGGTGCTAATATTCCTTTTTATTTAAATTTTACACTACTTAAATGCAGATAATTTTCCGAAAATTGTCCTTCGAATGATGTTTAAGTTGATTACCTTTAGGTAGGTTATGTAACCTTTTCCTAAAAATTACGACCATTTAAAGGTTAAGCCAGATGAAATCTTGATACATAGGTATGGGTATAAAAGATTATTATGATGCAAAGTTTAGTTTATTGTAAACAGTAGTCACCCATATACTGGTCATTTATAATGTATTACAACCGACTATTAAATGGCTGACAACTGTATACTGTGTATACTGTGGTATGTAATATAGCCAAATCGTTGAAAAAAATAAAAATATACACTCCTCGCTTTTGCCATAACCCCTGGGGCCCACCAAAGTCTACTCAATATTCACGTAGCAACATAACAAAATACCCTATATTCTACACACATTACGTTATTAAACCACACAAATGAAATTCTCACATGAATGGACACGTAAAGCGGAAAAAATGCGAACGTCATTCAAGGAAAAACTTTTTCACGCCCGACTTACCAACGTGGTTGTCATGGAGATCGATAACAAAAACGTTTTACCACTTTTTTACGTTAGATTTCAAATGGAAACTTAGGTTTTTTTAACGTAAAAAATGTTACAGTTGAATGTTTGTGTATTTTTTCACGCAGAGTCGAATAACAAATAAATTCATGAAGCCAATGATCCTTGCCGAGTCCATATTGTGATTTATTCGTTGTTATGTGGTTCAAGTTTTGGGCTGAAGCGTGTTGAGTAGGTAATCAGTTTCCTAAATGCAGTTTTGCACAGACGACAGCACATTAAGCTACCCGAAACTGTAAAATTTTCCCAATTAAACATGAACCTTATTCTGTTTGATAAAAAGTTGAAAAACTGTTTTTTTTTAATACCTTGATGGTGGCAAACAAGCTTACGGCCCGCCTGATGGTTACCGTAGCCTATGGACACTTATGCGACACCAGAGGCGCCACACGCACGTGAGTGCTGGCCTCTGTACATAAATTAAGAATGACCAACTTTATTAGTGCCTAATTTATAAAAATAGATTTTGTTCTTGTCCCAGGTGTTCATTTTACTTTTATTATGATCGACTACAGCCCATTAAGTTAGAAAATGGCTTTAGCACATTACAAGAAAGATGTCTATAATAATTCTTGTTAATGACCGCGTTTTTGTTGTAGACTATTTATTTTTATGCGACATTACATCGCCGTATAATAATACTTCACGCTTATATTATAATTAATAGCTAAAATTAAAGTTTACAAATTACGCCATACTCTTTTCCGTCTAAGGACTGGCTCACACGATTTTATGTTTTATTCATCGACTGATGAGGACGACTGGGAGGTTCTTTACCTCCGCACTTACACGTCCACTCAATAGGTTTAATTACCCTTTGAACAGGGGTTTTTGTTCGTTAATTTAACTTTAATAAACTTCACTTTAATTAGTCAACATGAATGTGTTTATCATAAGTATTTTTTACTGAAGAGTGGCTCTGGTTGAGATGTGCCTCTTTAGGTTTTGAAATAGGTAGGTATGTTAATTAAAAACAAAAACACATTGCAAGGAATTCTGAACTTATATCTCCTCGACATACGTTTAAAATTGCCGAACTGATTTGAGCAAGAATACTGATTAATGCTCTGGCCTTCCATGTATGAGAAGAGGCCTTTGATCTTCTGTAAGATAGTACTAAATAGGCTGCTTTAGATACGAGTTTTACCTATCTCATTGCCTTAGGGCGAGACTCCACTAAAGCGGAGACGAGAGCAGATGTCACATAATTAACTAAAAAGATATTGTATTGTGTTGCCTGTGCTACTACCTTTTGGATTCCTATGCAACTAGAATAATTCTCTTGATTTAGTCAGTCAAGCGACATACTTATTAGAAACATTTCTGAGACGTTTTAAAACACTACGTTTTTCTGCCAGTCTGTGTGGTAATATATTTCCAAAGGTACAATGTAATTACGAAAATCCAACTTACTTAAATACATAAAAGATTAGTCAACTTGTAAAAAACTAAAATATACATGAAAGTTTCAACTAATCAAAATAAATTCACAGTTTAACGATTATCCGGCAAAGATTTCATTTGATTAAATTTATTTTATATAATCAGGAAACCTTCATCAGGAACTTTTATGTTTAGTCATTAAATGTAGATTTAAACAAACCCGCCTTTACGACTCCTTACAATCTTTAATTCTATCTGTAGGCTACGTAACCTGCTATTTAATCTGAGGGAATATTATCTATATACCTAAGGCTGTAATAATATCTGCCCATTGTAACATATCCGATAGGAAAGTGCAAAGAGGTGAATTGGGCGCAACCGCAAGACGTTTAGTACTGTTATTTTATTTGTTTTTTTTTTCACTTTATACCGTGTGGTCACAGCTGTACCCATCCAACCTGAATCTAGTGAGAAGAGTTCCCTTAATAACCCTTTTCCGGTGCTTAAGGTACTTTGACTTCGCTTAGTATAGTAACCAAATCGTATATGACTCTTACTGTTAAGATGATGTTCACATTCGCTAAGCAAATATCCGCAAGTGGCGTAAGGCATAGTGCAATCTGTGGTCACGACACTTTACCAATCAGTATTACGCTAAACTTGCTATATTCCGGATAGTAAAAGGTGGTCACAGTTGTAACCTAACCAAACATGCATAGTATTCTGCACATACGAACGAAACTGACAAAATTATCCTACATCGCGATCTTAAGATTATACGATATACGTGCGATGGAACATGAACATATACAACATCCCTAAAACAACCGTAAGCCCAACAGACACAGCAATGATGAATGAGAAACTTAACACCCTGTTATTTATACCCACGGATATAGAAATATATATATACCCTCAAGTTAAGAAGCGATCGACATCTGACAGCATCTTCTTGGTCACAATAAAACTTACCATTAGTACCGCCGACACAAACAATCATGTCAAAGAACAAAGAAAATTATGTTAACGTTATTCCAGAATCATACTGCCTAATGTAAACTTAATATTCCTTTTCATTATTAAATACGTCAAGAAATTAAAACACGTGTTAACCACGAACTGAGTTGTGGTCGAGCGCAACTGAAAACCACCCACGAGGGTCATTCCCAACTGAATTAGACTGTGTTAAGCAGTAGTTTTGCTCTAAGCGAGTAATTAATTTGTGAGACTCGCCCTGCCTTTGAAACGACTCTCGTGACGCTAGGAAAGCTGTTAACCATTTCTGAACTACAACGCGAAACCCATTTAGAATGCTCTCGGAATTATTATTATCAAAACCATTGCTCTATTTTGCTGTTAGAACTAGGAACTTTGTAACAATTTTATGCTTTATCACCGTCATTAGATTTGACGTTAGTTTTAGCAACAGCTGCATTTGCTAGTTTTCCTGTTAACGTGTTGAATGTTCTTGCAATTATTTAATGGTAATAGAAATAACAGTGTGTTGAGTGGCGTATTTGCACGTCAATTGTTTCTTGGTAATGGGTTTTACATAACTTCTATCTACAGTCTACACAAGTTAAGCTTCATTATTTATTTATTTATTTATTGACAGGAGAACCAACAGCTGTAACAGATGGTTAACAATTAAGTAAGCAACACAAAGCCAATTACAGGTTCTCACGAAAAAAAAAACATAATAGGATACAGAAATCTTAGGATCACTAACAAGCACGATAAATAATAGAAATAAGACGGATACATTATGCTATACCAGGTAAGGCACTTATGACATGTAGTTAAGGTAGGTACCTTATTATACAAAAAATGTTAAATGAACAAAAGCACTACGCACTTCTAAAGAAATCGGCATTCATTATATGAAGCTTCGATGCCCGTGGAGTGAACGAAATATGCCGTAGAATAATAATGGTAATTTACCAAGGTAAGTACCCGAACGTGGAAAGTAAAGGGTAGTATTACTGAGAAATACGGAAAAGACTGTGACATTGCACTCATTAAGGGAAAATTACGTTCAACAATGCTTCCCGCAACAATGATCAAAGTAAAATAAAGCTCAACTCAAAGAACCCTCTTCAAAATCTTTGTACACTTATAAATATTTACAAACAAGGATTTTGCTGTACTGCTTTCAAAGTAAAGTCCATTTAAGTTCATGTAATACGTCAGTTTGTTTACATACAGAAGCGCCGCTCAGTGTAACACTGTCCCAGTTGACGCTGAATTATCTCTTACAGTGCAAAGTCGGATTACGTCGGCGACTTTATTATTCGCATGTTTAATTTCAACTTAAAAGCCAGAAGCTCAAAATTAACAGGGAAAGTTTAACAAATGAAGTTTAAGTGTCTTTGAATCGCTAATGAAGTTGTAATCGTAAAGAAAACGCACCTAGGGATAAGGGCGAATTCACTGTGGAATTTAATTTTTTATGCGTGGATGTGCAAACGGTCATACCAATAAAGACAAAACCCACAATGTTTTGGCCTATTTCAATGTTAAAATAGTTGTCGATTTTATCCCACACAAATATTATTAGAATACCATTCGGTATTTTTTCTGAAAATAAAAGGACTTTCATTTTGACCCAAAATAAAATCATCGTTGTCAAATCATATAAACGGCGAAACTTTTGTCTCGCGACGACCAAAACGTTCCATGGCTTGATTAAAAAAAGGAATTCAAATTGTTTGAAGTTGATCGTTATTTCATGCATGTGAACATGTTAATACGGTACAATGCGTACGTTCCCATTCAAAGGCATACCTCGTGACTTGTCTCTCGATTCATTCGTAGCCACAGAAAGAATCGATTTACAGTAACTACGATAACTAACCGTTTAAGAAATCTCTACCGATTTTAACACTGCGCAAAGTGAAAAGTTCCTATGAAAGATTGCACTTACTTGGACTTTATGGAAGGATTTATTTTCATCTTAATCCCTGTCCAAGATAATTCTGTCGTCGGGATAAATGGCTCGGATTTACCAGCTTTATATCGTCAAGTATACGCGTGCATACCAGAACTTATGAAGAATGAGAACGTCTCATACAATATTATACTTTCTTTAAAATAAACAGACGGTAACAACAAGGTCACGAGAGACAGGAAAGTGAAAAACATGGTTTATGTTAAATATTTTAGATGAATGTTTTACTAAGGCATACTCAACATTTGCTGAGCATTTATTTACGCAAGATATTTGGTTATTAGGTAAATGTTAAAAGACCTATTTTTTTTTCAATGATGAAAGTCATAAGTTATTTCATTGCTTGTAACTTTGTAGAGGCAAATATCTCTGTAACTAAAGAAGTAATCAAAATAAACTGAGAAACAGTATTTTTAATTTTTCACCAATGAATGCATAAATAAAAGTACAAAAAACGTATCATGATATGTAACAAATGGTCACACAACTATTATATACTGACCGAGACCGTCGTTGTTAGACCTTGAAAGCCTGAACCCTTCGAAGTACCTACCTATTAAATAATAAATGATTTTTATTTCTGGTTTTACAAACACTTTTACGAAAACGTTATACGAGCATAATATTTTTTTTAAAGTGTGCTTCAGTGTTTAACCTCCGAGTAGAAACACAAAAAAAGTCAGAGGTCAGTCTAATAAGAATCTCAGCACAGCACTTTTTGAAACGTCAAAATTACTTATCACTGTCCCCCATTAAGCCCGCCCTTCGCCACTTCTTAGTGTTTTTGCTGGGAAGAAGAAGTTGCGGAACCACCTCCCCATCTACACGTCTGTCATCAAAGGTAAGAGCCACACAGATATGAGTGGATAAGTCCAGTCAGTACTCACATTTGTCAGCAATCGTCAGCTCAACTCTAAACTTTACCTTATTCTTTGCAAAACAGAATTACAATCCGTCATCCAGAAATAACAAGTGTCGTTCCGTAATAAACAAACCTATTGGTGACAACCATTACTGATCCCTTCACTTAATACATTATTCATGGGAAGGTATACAGGAGCGGGAGGCTTGCCATCCACATTTTTACAATGGGCCGACACAGAAATTCACTTACGTTTATATGCTACTAAACTATTCACCAGTTATTTTACGCAGCTTTCTTCTTGTTATGAGACCTAATATTTGTATAACCTCCATACTGTAACCAGAGTAGGTATATGTATGTACAATGGGAAATATATTTCGGAGTAAAAGAGCCGTTTGATGATGTCGGGGACACATGGGTTGTTATTTTTCCCTTGTGTATATTTTGTTTGCGCTGTCGGTATTTTTAATTATGGCTAATGAAAACTTTTTTTTAAATTAAAATTTAATTAATTTTAAACAATTTTTGTCGGAACTGTTTTTAAATATCAAACATACTTGCTATCAGGTATCCTTTTAACTGAAAAATGAAATCAAATGTGGGTATAGGTAGAACATAAATGTATAGATATTAATAAAATACGGATCCTCATATTATCCACTTCTATATTATATTTACTTCTCATAAACACAAAACAAAAAAAATGAACTTTATAATTATCCAAGATTACGACTAAGTATTATTATTTATTATTTTTTGTGCACCAGCCCGATATTCTTTAACTTATATCTACTTACCAAGCGTACATTTTTCGCAGTAAAATTAAATTGAAGGTTCCTAAGTTTTCTTTTTTAACTACAATGTAAGACACATAAATGGCAAACAAGTAAGTAAAAATGCTCTCAATATTTTCTTGTATACTGTAACTTTTAACATGACAAGCCCATTTTTAACAAATTTTAATGTGTCTTCGCATGTAAACACGTTACGGGGTTAAAAATTTTAAAGTGACGTAACTAGGTCGAGTGGATTATCTTCTTTTAAAGGGGCTTTATTCCCATATAATAAAGCTCATTTTAGTTTTATTTCTAACTGCATACTACATTATTTATGTTAAAAAATATTCATGAAAAACTATTTCACACCTTATCGCTGATGTTTGCAGAGTTAAATCTAAAAGTAATCCATTTGCTGGAAGTTTACTTTCATGAATCGTTGCTCCCTTCTTCCATGGGAATAGGCAGAAAAAGCAAAACGCCTCTTGCTACAATCCTGACCTATTCCTCTTGCTTTGTTTTTGTTTTACGTTTACATTACTGTAAAACATACCAATTTTTCTAACAAGCGTATTTTTACAATCGTGTCTTCGCGTGTAAACCAACATAGAAGAGAAAAATATTGTCGCATAGTGCAATTAAATTAAAAGGCAACGGCAGACTGTGTTTTTATTACCACCAGCTTATATTAACGACTATTTACGCTGTTCTGTTAAATTAATGTATACTATGGTTATATTCAGTTGTCTTATGTAACACAGTTAATTTATGGATTGTAAATATTATCTTACTGATAACGTTACGTAACATTATGCCTATACTTCTGAAAACAGAGGTGAACCTGGTGTACCTGCCTATACCCACATTTCGCTAGTTATGTTTTAGTCCCATGTTATAGGGACTTAAAGGGACCAAGCTTATTGACATCATCTGGGCATCTGATCTTCTTTGTATTAGAAGAAGTCCGAAGTCTAACCCAGGCTTTGGAATTCTTCTAATCTGTTTGGTTCTTTCCTCAAAAGACCATTTCAGACACTAATCTGCATGGTTCTTACATGATCTGACCAAGATAATTCTGGACTTTAAGAAACTGTGACCTCTGAGTTTCTTTCGGTGTTTCTTCTCAGAGTAGTCAGGAAGTAAAACACCGACCTGACCTTTTAGTAAAAATATGACATTTAAAAGTGTTTGTATTAGACTATTTACAGAAAAAACAAAGTATTACGATATAAAAACCCACAACTACATAATGACTGAAATAGTAGCTTTAATAATAATATACCCATGAATATTATATGTTACGTCTTTTTCAGCTATTTAAAAGTTATCCCCAATTTGTGTTAGGTTAATATCATTCAATGTAGAAACAAAAATACGTAAAATCAATATTATCACGTCAACTTTCCCTACAACCCTTTCACTCTTTCACATTAGAAATTGAATGAAAGATAAATACATATGGCTTTATATACATTTTTTTATCTTTTTACGGTTCCGTACGAAAGTGGTAAAAAAGAAAGCAATGATTTTGTTTTACTTTTATTGTAAAAGGAGGCAAAATAGAGGGTTGAAATTTTAAAGTAGCGTATACGAGTATAGGTCATGTGGGGCTGTATATTCACAGACGCCAGCACATCAAGTTACCCCAATGTGTCAAATTTCTTTGTCAACAGAATAAGGTTAATATTCAAGTGGGAAAATTTGACACATTGGGGTAACTTGATGTGCTGGCGTCTGTACAAACGGGCTTTATTTGCACGGTGTATTATATTTTTCTTCGTTTTAGCCCCCATTTTTAAATTTGGGTTTTAAATTATCGTCAAATAAAAACAATAAAACAATAATGAATTCAGTTTTTTCAAGTCTGTATCAAATATACTAGTCAGAAATATAACTACGCCCATTACAAGAAAGATAAAACAATGTCTCCAACGAGCACACAGTTTTATAGTCAGCGATAAGAAACAAACATACTGTTGCCGTTGGTAAAAGTTTACAGTACATATAGTAAAACTTAGGAAGCAGCAATACTTATCAATATTTTTTTGACAGTCCTTATGGAGCCCCAGATGTTAGAGTACAACTCACTCTTTTCCATATTTTTATCGCGTTATCCCTCTCCATTCATCCCAAATTTCAATACAAGCGGAGGTCAGCGTCATTATACTCTTTCACGGTCTGACAGTAATACAATTTATCTTTCTGCCAATACATCAGCGCTCAGACAGAGCGAGCTATCAACAAGTGTCAAGATATATATAAATCGAGCCCACAGACGCCCTTAATTCCGGCGATATACCGAAAGGGACCGAATCCAAGAAATTCGTACGGACGCAAGATACGAGTATGAAAACTTACAATGGGATTTTGTTGTGTTATCTTCTTACGGCTGTTTGATGGTTTATTTGCAAGCTGTTTTAGGAGGAAAAATAGTTTAACGCAGTGAAACGGCCTTTTTACGGAACCATATCGTGAATTTTATCTGAATGAAAAATTACAGGAAAAATGTTAAAGTACAAAATATACTTCCGTTCTTATAGGAACTTAGTAGTATAGAGATTTACTTTATTGGGAAAGACAAAACAAAAACTATATGAAGCACGAAAAAGATATTGTTAAAGCCACGACGTTGTCAGAGTCACGACAGTCAACTAATTTATGACTATTCATTACCATGTTTTATTAAAATCAAGTAGGCACCTACTAATAATTACAACTTGTAATTAAACTAATTTGAAGTGCGTAGGACTGAAATACTATACAATCAATACTCAACAGTACTAATAATGATTAATGGACATTATCAGATCCTTTAGGTATGTTTCCTAGTTACTTACAGTACGTATTCTGATATTATCTGTGACTGACTGTAAATGACAAAGGATTAAATTAATTTCATCAAATCATCTTTGACTACCGTTACGGGCATTTAAAAGTCCGAAAGTTGGTCAACCAGTCTCATCAAAGGGTTGTGTTGCTCATGTTATACTCAGTTGTGATGGTTATGTAAAATACTGGTAGTTAAACCGATAACCGACCCAAAAGCAGTTGGAAAAAGACAACTACGACGGTTATAACTTTAACAGCCATAATAAGCAATGATAAAAATAATAAATGCCAGATATCCAAGGCGCGGCCGCCACGACGAAACATAACGCCTGAGTTATGGAAAAGGGCGACCCAACTGAAATATGAAGACAATTTCAAACAATCGTGGGGCACTAATGTGGTGTAAAAAGCCCAGTGGGTGGACCTCCTCATCCGTTGACCTACAGTTATCTCTCAGAGACACTCATGCTTTAATACTTTCGCTAATCCTGGGACATTGGGTCACTCTATGTTCTTGGTGTACACAAAAATGCAATTACTGGAGGCGAAGTGAAGCCTTTTGTGTGCTGAACTGTTTTGTTCAATGCTAGAATTCGTTGTAATTTACGCTTAGCCTGCAAAACAGATACCTAAGTATCCAAGCAGCTAACTTCCAATTAGTTTTAAACAATGTTACAAGTGTGTTGTGAAGCTTTGCTTTAAACATTAGTTATCTATGCGTGTTCTAAGTTTATTAAGCCGCTACGCATACCTCAATGTTGACGATGTAGGTTACCTAATGGAAAATTAAAAATAATTTTCTCCATATTTAGCTCTTTTGGTGAGTGTACGTTGTAAATGTTGTTATTACAATTGTATAATGAACGTAATTAAGAAGCAACCATTATATAAAGCATTGTATGCGTTACATGATTTCATAAAACTAATACACCCGGTAAGCGCCCGCAGTATAGTAAATGGTTGTTATAGATTGGATAAAAGCAGTAAGGGATTAAGTTAATAAAAATGCACTATGCACTATCCACAATGTAGGCAAATGGATCGTTATAACTCGTTATCGGCTATTTCTGCTTCTTAGGGCTTTAGCAACAATGTTTTAATACACACACATGCACATTACCTAAACATTATACAGTTTTGTTTTTTTTTAGTAAATTTATAAATAAATAAATAGCACGGTTTGTGAAGTGGCTGAGCGATTCAGTCAGTTCGATTTCCGCACTAGACATTGACATAATTTCGCACGTGATATTCGTATGGCCTACGGGTAGTCGTTTCGTTTGAGTCTAGCTGTTCGTGTATTTTTATTATTATTTATTACTTCTGTCCTTCCAACAATTGTACAGACGCCAGCACATCAAGTTACCCCAATGAGTCAAATTTTCCTAATTGAATATGAATCTTATTCTGTTGGACATAAACTTAAAAAACGATCAAAGAAATTTGACACATTGGGGTAACTTGATGTGCTGGCGTCTGTACATATCGTTAGCATGTTTAAATAGAATTCTTAAAAGACAATTTCTTATACATAGTTTAACACCGCATGCCCTATAAAATAACAAATGTTAATCGGTATATCTAAGGCAGTATGTGAGTAGGTATGAATATAAAATCCATTTTATAAGAGAAATTCCTAGTGTATAATAAAATAAAAAAGAAACGCTGTCTCCGTAAGACGTAAAAGATGAACGCAAAAAAAATATTTCAGCTTGAGTGTATAATTAATGAATATCCAGAAATCCACAATCCTGTTCAATACTGTATGGTCAGGGACTAGAACGAAAAATACCAAGTTACTATAAAGCGTATTGTAGCACGTACGTTTTATTTGAGCCACTCGGAACATCTATGTAAGCCCTGTAAGTGCATTATTTCCCGTCTCGCGAACGAGTAGCGTAGTGTATATTTAATGCCACTTCACTACTTACCTGCACCTGCACCAATCTTTCTGCGTGGCTCAGGAGCTTATCTTGCACATGTCGTATTAAAGTATTGGACGTGTTTCCATTTGTAGTATTATCGTTCTAATTTTAAAAAATACACCCACATAAAACAAATAAATAACTATAATACCTCCACAAATATATTATATAATATTAGAAACAAATATATCTCGTACATAATAGGTATATATAACACATTAAAAATGTTGCAGTATTAGTGCTTGCTTACTATATTAAAATAAGGTAATAAGATTTTAGAAATTAAGTTAGTGCTGCATTAGCTCTCTTCCTCTCTTCTAAGTTTTTGCTATGCCCGACGGGTCCATAATGATTCTGTACCTTTATATTATATTCTTAAGACCATATATGTGACGCCAGCACATCAAGTTACCCCAATGTGTCAAATTTTCCCAATTGAATATGAACCTTATTCTGTTTGACATAAAGTTGAAAAACGATCAAAGAAATTTGACACATTGGGGTAACTTGATGTGCTGGCGTCTGTACATTGTGGAACGCAATAAATATTGAGTATTTTTGTTTTTTGTGTGTGAGGACTTTTGTCCCATTTAAGCGTTAACAAAAGAAGATTCTATTATCATTAGTATTACAAGTCACAATTGTGAAGGTCATGGCGTAGGCAGACGCTACAGAACTTACATACTTCTTTTGTTTGTTGACGTTCATGTAATAGTTCTGGTCATTTGACATACACGCACACCGGTTGCGAGAACTACGCACCTGACCTTTCTGAAGAACCTCACCAATAAGGTGGTGTATGTCCTTTGGCCAGTCTTTCCAGCATGCGTAGCATGAACACATTGAACACCGAAGAAACGGCCTTTGTCTACAGACGAATCGGCAAAGTGACAGATTATATAGACAGGAACCTCAACCTGTCAAATTTCTTTCAATAAACCTGCCTGCGTAGCATGTACACTTAATTTCTTTTCTTCCGAGACACGACAAAGACCGTTTCTTCGGTGATTATGCTACGCGTGCAGTTACATTTGCCTGTATTAGCTATTATTTGCCTAATAACATTATAGCCTTTTATTTGCCTTCTTGACGTGACCAAACCATCTTAGCATCTTTGCATTTTTTGTTACTAAATCTTCTTTTAAAACACAACGTTGATTCTATTATTTTATCACTTTACAAACTGTAATCGTCTTTGACATAAAACCGAAGTAAAACTGCTTTTCCCAAGAATAGAAAAACCTAAGCCCTCACATTCTAAATCCACGTTTGCGATATCTTTATCAAAAGCAACAATGCTGCCATAAGTCCAAAATATAGTCCTGGTTTCTGAGTTATAGGACAGTGTTGTGCCTACACGAGAGAATATAGCCGCCATTCTTTGTCTCCCGTTAATAATATATAACAACAAAGGTATTCCGTCGATACATGCGCATGACACGTCGAAATTGAATGTATTCACATAAACCCCCATGAGATTTCTTGAGAAACTACAAAATATCCGTGTTACGATCCATATGCGTATTTTGTTTCTTCCTTAAACATAATATTTCATACAAGACGGTGACTCGGAATTGTAAAGAAAGACCAAAATTGCGAAACTAAACTAAAAATGGTTAGTAAAAATGGTTAGTAATACTAACTGATAATAATTTAAAATTAATAAGTTTTACCATATCATCATCATTTTATAATAACAGTGGTCAGCGTTTTGCTAAAACAGAAACCTGCCCAGCCTTTTTCCAACTAAGCTTTTTTCGGCTTAACAGTTTAACTGGGTGAAGCTAAAAAAAGGTGCTTTAAATAAAGCTACTGCCTGTCTGATCTCCATAACCCAGTTACTGGGTATCACGATGATTATAACACTTTTTTAACTTTTGACGTTTAAAATTAGCGTTGATTAGCTTTACGGCCTGTTGTTCACATATATTAACCTGTCGTGAAAATCACAGTAACCTAACGGTCTGACTCATTATAATCCATACTTCTTAGGGTAGATGTCAACACACACGCCTAAAAAACCTTAGATTTTTATGGCGGAAAACCGTGTGTGAACAACAGACCAAAAGCTCATAATTATTTCTGCAAATGAAAGAATATTTCAAAATTCCAACTAGCCGATATTGAACAGTATCAAATCAAAAATCAACGTATCCCCATCCACAGTACATATATAGCTATTGGTTGCCAGGAAAATACTGGAGGAAGCCCGTATGCTAATAACTCACAGTAAATGCGTGTGATGGCGTTAGCCAGGGTCGTATGTCAGTGGACATTAACTATCGCAGCGACACAGTGAACACCGAGCTTTAGCCACGATGGACGACGGAATAGTGGTTGATTAAACTGTTATAACCACACTGCGGTGGCTGATAGCGTTGATAGGTTTTTGTATATAGGTCGGCTGGTTAAGATAAATTCATCTAGGTAGATTGTGTATCCACGATTTTCAATTGTGATTTCGTCTATATCTACGTCAAAAATATTCCTTTTTCATTTTTAACCGTTGACAAAAGGAGGTGGGTCTCAATTCGACAAGTATTTTATTGTTTTATCACGCATTTAAATTCTTTTTCTAAATGCTAGTACTTAATTTAAGTTGGTCCCATTAATTTGAAATGGGCTATGATTGATTTTTCATCTATTGAATTTTTATTTATGTAACTATCTTTCGACCACAACTTCACAATTACCTAACTAAATTTAAAGATTCAATTGCTCTTAATAACGGGAACTTTAAAAGAAAAAAAAATATCAGACCAATCTTATACGTACCTCCAAAATAAACTACACTTACACTACAAAAAGAGCTACTACTTTCCTCGAGACAATTCTATTTACTTACAATATGAGGTCGTGCTAACTTATATAAGCCAAGAAAAACTTTCAATTGTACGTGTTCTAAAGAAAAATTGTTCAAGTTTCCCTCTTAACAATATCGAGGTGAACTCTCAATGTCTTTTTCTTTCTAATAAGGTAGAAATGAATTTTCACGAGAGATTTTTGTCTTATTATCGTGGGTCATTAAATTGGTATTATGAAGCTCAGCTTGAATATAATATTCTTGGTAGCTGTCTTCGGCATCTTTGGACTTTATAGATGCCACTTTATTACCGTGGGAATTAGATCTAGGTAGGTACAGAGGCCAGCGCATCAAGATACCCCTAATCTGTCAATTTCTAAGATGTTTCGCAAACTTTATTACAGTACAATAAGGTTCATATTCAATTGGGAAAATTGAACAGTTTAGGTTAGCTTTATTAACTGACGTCTGAATATAAACTTATAGTGGAAAAGACTTCAGCACCCAATTCGATACCATTAGTTCTATACACAATTCTAGACCTCTGGCGTTTTCATCGGCTTGTTCCTAACGTATCCTTTTGACTAAAATACTTAAATTTAAAAAAAATCATGACATATTATTAATTCTATGAAATCCAATGATTTTATTGATTAAAAACCAAACCAATGGCTTTCATAGAAATCAGTAGGTACAAAAAAATATAGTTTTGGGTCATGGTGTTATGTCACATCAATTTGGGTAAAACTTTGAGACTTAGAGATTACATTATGATCTTTAATTACCAATTCTTTTTAGAAACCAAACTGATCGTGAGCTTGAAAACCAGGGTCATATCAATTACGAGAATCACGAACATTCGAACATTAAATAACACAATTTGATGACAAGTTCCGTATGCTTTGAGATTAAGATTCACAATTGGTTATAACACAATCGTGATAAGTCGTTCATAAGAATATGAAGCGAGACGCTTGATACTTACATTCTATATACATTCTCTCATACCATCCACTGAAGCAAGCAAGATATAAGGATATTCCATTCCAAGATAAAAGTGCATGGGGTCTTTAAAACTGAAATCCTGCAAAAGCAAACTAATAATTCACAACACCATGAAAGGTTCCGAGCTGCATTGTAAATACTTCTTTAAATAAAATCACTTGTAGACTTCCCAAGCCCACATATTTGACTCCGATGAGATCTACCACCTAAAAGGCACGAAATGCTATCCGTCGCCACCACAAAACACAAAAGAACTTTGTTACGTTTATTTCTGTTCAGGCAATGTGGCACTGCAATCGGAGTTGCTATAATTAAGACCTCTTTTGAAAAGTGATCGAGAGTTTCTCGTTTCGGTTTCCGCTGGTGCAAATATTACAAAGAAACTTATTGGTGTTACGTCGACAGGATGTCGTGTTTTGTCTTCTTATCTAGACTAATTATCTAGTGCAACATTACTTTGTGCGGTGTGACTTCGCTAGACGTGTCCTCATTTTTCATCTTTCTTCATTATTTTTGTATTTTTAACTATGCCAAAAATCACACCTCTCAGCACACGCAAAATTCTTGAACAACTCAAATTTTCGCTTCACGTGTTAATAAAGATTACTTTTATTATTTTTGACTTTGACTGTCTCGGTGGTCTATTGGACGCAAGTGCTGCTGCTGAGCATAAGGCCTCGAGTTCGATCCCCGAGTCGGGCAGAGTTATAATTTTTTTACCTCTGCTTTACTCTTCGGGGATTACAGGCGTAATATCATGTTACTTTTTTATTTGATTTTGTTTGAAAACAATATTATACTAAACATTTATGTTCTAATATATCAATTTGGAATAAAACTTTGATATTAAAGTATGTTTCTATGTCTTTCGCAGTTGGGGGAAGGGGTGGAGCTGACTTTGGGCGAGCTGCGCGCAATGGCGCTGCGCCAACAGCAGCAGATAGACACGCAGCATCAGCTGCTCTGCGCGAAGGAGCAGCGGCTGCGGTACCTCAAGCAGCAGGAGGCTAGGCAACACCAGGTCAGTGCGTCACAAGGCATGACGAGAATGATGAATACCAAATTTTTATACCAATATGGTGTCTAAAACAATGCACTAGCTACCCTGAGCAAGGGGTTCGCTGCAGCACCTCTGTCAATGAGACACTGTGCAACCCTCATGGTCATGGATAATCACCGTACGCAAAAAGTAAAAATCTAGCCACTCTTGTCCTTGTCTTGTTTACGAAGATTATGACAAGGCTGGTCATACTCATAATCTTCGTAAACAATTGATACTGGTCGAACTGTTATATGATTCATCATGGGAATTTCTCCATATTCCAATTTGATTTAAAAGTTATAGTTTTTTTTCTTAGCAAGTATTTAACTTAAAACTCATAAATAAATAAAAATATTAAAAGTTGGTCTTGTTCGAGAAATGTTCAATTTGCGCATTCTTTGGCGTGTTATCCAATCGCACCTAGTTTTAGTTATTCTTGATTGTTTGAAATATAAAAGAGTTGGTATAAAAATATTTACAAAAATAAATAACTATCATTATTCAATACAGCATGATGATCTCCAAGATTACTTCACTAAGTCAACATTAACATAGAACCAAAGGCAATTCTCGTATTTTTAAGATCATTCACATTCGATTTATTAAGGAATTCGACGTATTTTTGGCATTGATTATTGCTGAAATGAAATTGCTATAACATTTTGAGCGTCTTTAATTAGTTACGGAAATTAGCCGTCAGATGCAACAATAGAATTACTGTTTAAAATTACATTTAAATTGCAGTTCATTCAGAAATCAGAAGCAATACCCTGATTATCACGTAATGGACATAAAAGAAGTGGCAGCGATTTAATAAGCTGTACAAGGTCACATTAGCAAGTAGGTACAATACCTTTATTGAATTATGGTTGCGCAGAAGGTTACCAGTGCAATCATTTTCAAGGAGGGCTTCCTGCCATTACGTTAGCGACTTAGATTTTCATTATGACAGTGTTCTATTAACTCAGATATTTATGAGAACATAATTATGAAGAAATGATTGTCTGAGAATGCCTGTCAGACACGATACCCCTTGGTTAAATCTTAAATGCTCGGACTTTTTGGTTTCTGACTCAAAGGTCAGAAAATGCTAACCCAAATTAAGCAAACGTGGTAATCAATGCCTTCCCGGTAAGAGGAGACTTACTTGCTCTGTCACAGATCAGTAATAAACAGGTAGGTATTTCATTTACCTACAGCAAGCTCCGAAATGGAAGTGCATCCCAAATAAAACAGCCCTGTTACCGTATATTTCAGACAACTAACTTACCTTTAAAAAGAATATCTATTTCTGTTGGGATGTTGTGACAGATTCAATTTGTAAGTAGACGAAGACTCGGTTGTAGAGAAACTTAATAGTCTCCGGTCTCAACGGGAATCGTTACTGGATGGCCGAGATGACATCGAGTTCGGTGGTTTATTGAATAAATTACGAATTTGTGTCACAGGACTACGTTTGGAAACGTCTATTCCTGTACCTACCTAAAGAAATGGTTTTAAGAGTTTTCGATAAATATCCATGAACCATAGAATCATGTAAATGATCTGAGATAACTCATTTTGTTGATTACCAATGTATACAAAAACTTGACAAATTATATACTAAAACCTTCTTCGATAACCATTCTATCCACTATACAGGGTGTAAAAAGACCCTTAAGGTAAACGAAAACTACATATTCTACCCATCATTGGGATAGTTTTTTTCTTCTAGAACATACTTGGGAATTCACTGGTTTTGGAGATATTGAAGGTCAATGTGCAATATTTTTTTTGTTTTTATTTTTCACAATTGTATTCCAAGTATCATTAGTAAACTTTCTTCCGAACAAACATTATCAAAATTATCGATTTTTCGAAACAAATTACGCATTTGAAGTTACAAAAATGCAATGGATACTAAACAAGCGGGCCGGTCGGGTCAACGACCAAGCGCGAGTGGCCATACGCTCAGCTGATCGAAAGTTGCGTTGCGTTGTCGCGCTATGAAATGCGCGCAATAAAAAGCATCTCTTTTTTAAAGATGAAAAAAAAAGTATTTTCCCAGCAGCTTTTTTGGATAAAGTTACTTAATCATATGTACAGAACGTGTGGTTATCGGCTATGTGATCGGTCTTTTTACACCCTGTATACTATTGTACTCAATATTACAAACTAGCTTCTGCCCGCGACTTCGTACGCGGATCCTTTTGCTTATGCCAGCGACAACGGGGTCGTCAAAATCGAAGATCTGAAACATCTGATGTCGAATTCTAAAAGCCCGGGGACGGGTTAACAATGGGATGCGCGAGACGATTCAAGATGTTCCAAATTTTTTATTTTTGTTGGTCAACAGGAAATGCCATCAGACTTAACAACTTTTGCTAAGACCCCATTTCTATTATGTATATGTTATATTGTCTCTGGGCTTTGGAGTTCCCCTACAGGTGCTCCAGATCTTCAAATTTAGTCTCACAGCAGAAAACACTCATCACGTGGAATAGTTTTTGCAATGGCACCATTTTTATATCTCTTTTACTTTAGGTGTTCCATTTTCCAAAATAAATTATAGCCTATAATATGTTGCGTGACGTTCACGATCAGCGGTCAGTCGCGCATCTCCTTCCCCCACTTATCTCTAGAGTCGATGCGTATATACGCTGAAAACTCAAGCGTCATGCTTTTTCCGTGAACGTCTCCAACTCGCGAGACAGCGCATGATGTTTACGATCAGCGGTCAGTCGCGCACATATTCTTCACTGGTCTCTAGAGACCTGGATGTAGATGCGTAAATACGCTGAGAATGCAGGCGTGCTTCGCGATCCCAAGAAGTTTCCACGGAGCGAGTTGCAGCCTCATGTTCTCGAACAGCATCAAGTCTCTCCTAACGCTCTTCGGTAGATTGTTGGGATCTTATGGTCTTTAATCATTTAGCACCTTTGGAACATTGGGAAAAATTTGACCTCTTTCTAGGCATGGTTATAGTTTTATTGTGATGATACCTGATCAATTAAAATCTAAGTGGCTGCTCCCCTGAGTTACCGGGTAAGCTACCGTGTAACGAAGATAAATGTAAAAGGAAATTAAACACTCAAATAACATAAGCCCGAAGGCATACGATAAAAAAATGGGAGTTTTAGCCAGTAGTGTCTAATTTTCAACGATATACCATCGTCATCGAAAATCAGTCCTGAACTGTTCCCGCCTTCACCGCGTAGTACCTCCTACTTATGTTATTTTATAATTATGCAATGAAATTAGTGATAGTTTTAATTTCTATATCAAATGTTTCTGATCTTCGATTTTTATAAGTCAACAGAAAATGCCTATCAGACCGAACAACTTTTGCTAAGACGTCATTCCTATTTGAGTTATGGTGTAGCTGGGCTCTTGGAGTTCCACAACAGGTGTTCCAGATCTTCGATTTTTATACGTCAACAGCGAGTGCTCATAAGGCTGAACATTTCTTGCTAAGACGTCATTCCAATATATGTTATAGTGTAGCAGGGTCCTTGAAGTTCCACATCAGGTGTTCCGGATCTTCAAATTTATTATCTCAGCAGAAAATGCTCATAACGTGGAACAATTTTTGCTATGGTACCATTTTTGTATCTCCTATAGTTTAGATGGTCTGTTGCGGTTCTGCATAAGGTGTTCCGGATCTTCAAATTTATTCTCTCAGCAGAAAATGCTCATCACGTGGAACAATTTTTGCTATTGTACCATTTTTGTATCTCCTATAGTTTAGCTGGTCTGTTGTGGTTCTGCATCAGGTGTTCCGGATCTTCAAATTTATTCTCTCAGCAAAAAATGCTCATCACGTGGAACAATTTTTGCTATGGGGCCATTTTTGTATCGCCTATAGTTTAGATGGTCTGTTGCGGTTCTGCATCAGGTGTTCCGGATCTTCAAATTTTTTCTCTCAGCAGAAAATGCTCATCACGTGGAACAATTTTTGCTATGGTACCATTTTTGTATCTCCTATAGTTTAGCTGGTCTGTTGCGGTTCTGCATCAGGTGTTCCGGATCTTCAAATTTATTCTCTCAGCAGAAAATGCTCATCACGTGGAACAGTTTTTGCTATGGGGCCATTTTTGTATCGCCTATAGTTTAGCTGGTCTGTTGCGGTTCTGCATCAGGTGTTCCGGATCTTCAAATTTATTCTCTCAGCAGAAAATGCTCATCACGTGGAACAATTTTTGCTATGGGACCATTTTTGTATCGCCTATAGTTTAGCTGGTCTGTTGCGGTTCTGCATCAGGTGTTCCAGTTTCCAAGATAAATTATAGCCTATGTGTTGACCAGACTTAATATCTATACAACAAAAAAAAAATCATTCAAATCCGTCCAGTAGTTCCGAAGATTAGCGTGTGCAAACAAACAGACAAACAGACAAACAGACAAACAGACAAACAGACAGACTTTTTTTTTTGGATTCGTGCTCTATTACTGTTTCTAAACCCCCCTCAATTATTATTTTTTAAATATATTCAATGTACAGACACAGTTTTTTTACAGTCTTATTATATGTATAGATTAAAAACAAAACAAGTCCGAGATACACAGTACAGCCTTACTTATTTTTTAACGCAACTGATATACCGTTCCATTTCCCGTTTAAGACCCGAGTCCAAATAACTTCCGAGCAACGCAATATACACCTTATTGTTTCTCCGAACGAGCATTCAATTAGGTTTCTCGTTCCCTTCAGCTTTTCCAGATTTTCTAAAGCCAAAAAAGACGTATCGAAAGTATTTTTAGAATTTACAAAAAAGATGAATACGAGTACCTACGCGGTATGAGTAATCAACCTCGCCGGATCAAAAGCTCTTTTTTTTTCATTCTTTATAAAGTCCCAAGAATATCTAGTTAACTTTTCTTTTTTTACGTTCATTTTCTCTCTGACTTTGGGTTTCATAAATCGCTTATTGTCTTTTTATTTGCTTTTTTGTTTCGGTAGCGACACGACATTGAGAATTCATTGTTTCTTCTGGAACATTATTAAACATGTGCGTATGATTTATTGCGCTGTTAGATATTTTGCTCGAATTTGCGGTAAGCAATAAGGAAAACTTCGTTATGGTACCAACTATACCCAATATGGGACGAAATCTAAAATAAAATAAATCTGCAGTTTCACCAAAAAGGTCAATACCTACTCGACAAAAATATATGAAATAACTGTTTTGCTCGTCTTTTCTTTACATCGTGAAAGTACGCACTGCATAAAAAGTCTTCCTATACATTGCATGTTACTGTAATTCAGCAGTGTGTGTATTTTGCCTGACAATGTAGGTTATGATCTGAACTCTTTAAATCAACTCGTAAACTATACTTTAACTTCGGTAAAATTAGACTTCAATGTAACTATACGTAATTTAATATGCTTTGTACTGGAAATAAAAATGCACAAACAATTAAGTGTGCCAGATATAGGATGCTTAGTTCTGTCAACAAGGGGCAGCTGCGTATCGACAGGGTTTGCAAATAATCCACTGAGTGCAGAGTCCTCGACTCGCTAGCGATCTCCACTGGGCATCTAATAAGCGAAGCAATTATTTGCTTCGAAAATTGAACTTTCAATACCTTGTATTACAATACATATGTAAAGTATAGTAATTGGGAAATATGCAATCAAATATATAAAATACTCGTGTAACAGTGTTTGTTACAAAACTCCACCGAAACGGTTTGACCGATTGTAATGAAATTTTGTGTGAATATTCAGTAGGTCTGAGAATAAGACTTGAAGCAATAAACTAATTCTTAGGCGGAACTAAGTTTGCGGGGGCAGCGAGTCTTCATAAATAAATAAATAAAATTAATACCAGCATGTTACTGTCCCACTCAAGCAGTGAAAAATAAAACCCTCTTCTTACACAGAAAAGGCACGAGCGTTTCAAACTCATATTAACTACACATAACTCTGGAATTCCTTTCGATGTTTTCCTTGACCGATGTCAATGATGTTTAAGATAAACTTAAAAAGTACATATGGATTGCAAAAGTCACATTGGTACTTGCCTGGATTTGTACCACAACCTCGTGCATGAGAGGAAAACGCCTGTATCTTCACTTCACTTCAAACATAATTATTGAAAAATTTAGAAAGAATTTGAAACTGCTCATACTTTATGTGGTTTCTTATTCAAAGTTTAGTTGAATCTGATATTTTATTTAGAGCTTACATTTTAACTGGTAAACGCTTTGTCATGGGCAAAGTCGATCGCGCTTCTATACAATACGAGGCCAGCATTTATTGGTTTTGTTATTACTGACATGCAGCTTGCTGTACTTATTATATAGCAGGTCGGTTAAATTTGGTTATATCCAGAAGCGATCTTAGTGCGTTTCCTAATAAAACTGCTAGAGTTGTTATGAAAAAACTGTCAAATATATTGTTCCATTTTCCTTGAAGTTTCGTATTCCTATTTAAATTATAATTATTTTTTTAACTAAGCCAGCACCTTGGTAGGTACTGCATTGTTTTATATGTAAGTGGTTTAACCTGAGCCTATTTCATTGTTTTTCATAAAGAATAACATTAAAATGAGCGCAGATTTTATTTATAACAGGACTCGACAAAGGGTGACACGTATGAAAAGGAAAGGTGTAAATTTTTAAAAAGGGGTTTCAGAAATCCGTAATATAAAACAAAGGCTGTTTTATGAAGTAAGAGAAACAAGAAAAGTAAATGGAACGAAAAATCTTTGTTCTCTGTTACGAGTTTGTACGTCAAAGTTTTTAGATTGCTTTTGTATAATCATAACTGTGTTATTTAAGTCTGGTTTGTTATCGTTCCGTAATTGACTCTGACAGTTTAACATTATAGACGTTAGAATTGAATATCACTAAGTTAAAGGCACAATTGTTTACATAACCACTGAGATTTACAATCTTGTCGAATCATTTAAGTGGAATTCCCACGATAAAGAGGGATTACATTTTCTGAGTATCGTGGGAATAACAATTGCAAGCAATATTATTATTATTCCTATTTCTAATATATCTTCAAGGCTAGGTAAACCGATGTACTGTCAATCTCTTTTCTACCGATATACTTATTTTATTGATAATAATTGTCATCTTAAGGAAATCAAACACAGTATCATAATCGAACAATGATTTAGTGTGAAGGAAAATAAATAATACTTATTTTTTGCTTCGAACTATTTTATCGGTTAAACGAAATGATAGATACTCTGCTTTAGGAACACTTTGCTATTATGATTTGTTATAATTGGCTGTTCTAAAGACAAGCCTCTTTCCACGATTTTCTCACCGTGACAGTCAACTGTAACATTTTTTTATGGCTCTCAGTAAAAGTGTCTCATTGTATCAGTGAAAAAATGGGCTTTTTGACAAAATTTAATTTTTTGTTTCCTCATCTACATTACAAGAAAATATTCGACTCATAGTTTTTTCTTTTTCGAGTTGATGGAAAACTGCTTAGAATAAGCGTTTTAAAGTTGAGGAGAGGGGGCTTGTAACATCATTGTCTAGTATAAACTGTACTGGCTAGTGCAGCCGTCATGTGACATTTTGTCTCGATGTATAGCCGTTATTTTTTGATTACGTTAAAATATGGGTCGAATATTTTCTTGTAATCTAGATGAGGGACTAAAAACTAAAGTTTTGTCAAAAAGCCCATTGTGTTAGTGTTTATTGAGTTTTTCCTTTTGGAATTTTTCATTAGCAACCTGGAGTCTGGATTAGTGCCCGATTGATGGCAATGGGCTCACCCCTATTACATGGGACTTTAACATAACTTGTGAAATTCAAATTCAAATTGTTTATTTTTTTAACAAGATTATAACAGTTAGTTTGTGATTGGAGCCTTCTTTTAAGCAAACAATGCCTGTAGTAGAAGTCTCCAAATGAAATGTGGGTGTACTACAGCTACACCTGTGCCAAACCCTTCAAGGATTACAGGCGTGATGTTACGTTATGATATTAAACCTTATAAAGTTTGTTGTTTATTCGTTTTTTGAAATTAAACACTAAATAAATAGGCATGTTTGAAAACATAAGATAGGCCATATCGTGTCATATCGCGACCTTCATCTACCCTGCTTAGCCATTAGCTTGAAGTATTATTTTTGCAAATAAGCACGTCTATTTAGCATATTTATTGCGACATTAGAGACCAACTGAGTTATCACGGATAAAGACGTCCCGGAATCTTTTGGAGAAATTGTGAACAGATAAGAGAGAAAAAAATTAAATTTTCCCCGTTCTTAATAAATCTCTCCCGGGCGGGCCGGACGCGCGTTAGCCTAATGCGATATTTATCGCCGCCTTAAAAATAAACTCTTCTCACGCAATAAGTACGCCTATAAAATAAACAAAATTGCCCGACGTTGAGCCTTTATACAGATCCAATTTTAAATTCAGTATAATACTTCCCTTTAATATTTATGAGCCTTCTTCGTCTTCATCGATTACTTTACTGATATTTAAGTTTAATAAACGCTTAATTAATAGAACATTATTTTGAGTGGCGAAACAGCTGGCTGTTTTTATAAATCAACTGAGATATTAAAATAAATTTATGAACTTTTCCACACGCTCTCAACAGCTCTCGTTTTGAACAATAAGCTTAAACTAAGGTCGCAAAAAAAGCGGTAAAAAAGCCAAAAACTGTCGGGACTGCACGCAATTCATGAGTGAGTTTTTATTCAAAAGAGTAGTTTAACTAACTTTGTCAAAGTTGTAATTTCATGCATTTGTTGATAGGTGGCGGTCGAAGGCGAGCGGCTACGGCGGCTACGAGAACGCGTAGAGGCGCAAGAGCTGAAGCTACGCCGGCTACGAGCGCTACGTGGCCAGCTCGACAGAAACAAGCAAGCGAATATCGCACTTAGTAAGTACCACTTTAGTCCATTTTACTTTGCACTTTTATTTAGTGTAGCTATTTATGTATCGATACACTACAAAATGCTCTATTATGTGCAGATTTATTTTACAAATAATTCGTATACAATATTATTGGTCGCGGAAAATTGTTCTGATTTTCCTCATACTTAAGTTCCTTATTCTACGAATTGCGGCTCACAATCCTTACAAATGAGGCACACAAGAAGCAGGGTTGGCTTTTACGAAAGCAACATTTATTATACTTAAATCAGTAGGTACCTAATATTCTGTACCACATTTTACCGTCATAAAATACATTGTAAATCATGTCGTTTCACCCTAATTCTCTAAATATATGCTTATGAGTTTCATTAAAGATTAAAACAAGGAATAAAGTAAACAACTTTCGAGCCAGTGAACAAAATTGACGTACCTAGTTATTAACGGATGTTTAAATCCAATAACTTGTTTAATCTGAACTTAATTTTGATTTAAGTGAGTGAAAAGTTTTTACTAACAACTGCTCAATGTTCGAGTAGATTTATTAAAATTTGTTTATTTTATTTTGTGGAAAGTTTGAGACATTTATTTATTAATGAATAAATGTGGTTGAAGATTTACAAATACAAAACACGTTATTTTATCAAAATAACATATTACGAGCTAGAAGTGACATTTGAGTCAGTGTATTGAATTCGACTCAGTGTTTCTTCTCAGAGTAGACGGCTTATATAAGGTGTTTTTTTTGATATCCCATAACTCTAGGGTTATATTCTGTAGGTAAAAATAATACTAAAACTTCTAGAATAGATGGTCCAAAAATGCATAGTTTCGGAGATATCAATCATAATTAAATTATTAGTTGTTTAGTACACGTAACACAAGCTCTGTTTAGCTTGGGACTAGATGGCGTTGTGTGAATAGTCGTGGAATATTATTATTAAGTATTATTAATATTATTTTTATTACCTAATTAGTTCAAAAATTGTCACCAGTACGACGAATCTTCTTTCTAACGTCACTTTTCTTTCACGTAAGGGTGTTTTACATTAATCATCGTGACTTTGTCGAATCATTTTGTATGATAGTAAAAAAAAAAGGATGATTGAAACATAATTCATATGCCAGTTGATTCTTTGATATAGTCTCAATCATACCCTAGAGTTATGGGATATCAAAAAGAAAATACGTTGTATACACTGCACTGATTTGACAGGTAAGTTTACTCAAATCTTTGCCGTTTTTTTTTTCAAAATAGCATACTCTTTATTGTACACCATAAAAACTTACAAATTATAACTTTAAGCGCTACATATGGTGATACAATGGGTGGCCTTATCGCTAAAAGCGATCCCTTACATACAATCTTTGGATGGACTGGATAGTGGAGGAGAAAAGATGAGTAGGCAGTTTGTAGTGTAACATATTATTATGTGACATATTAATTACAATACAAACTCAAATATTGCTGTTTGTAATGAGTGCGAAGGCATCAAAAGCTATTTTCATAATGGCACTCAATAGAGTATTACATTCTTATATTTATTTCTGCTAGGTGGTACTATAAAAGTAGGGATTGCAATTCTTGAAAAAAAATTCCAAGTGCAAAACAGCGGTGGTTTCTTTATTCATGATGACCAATTCGAATTCGTTTCTTGTGTCACTTGGCCAAATTCTTTCTTAACAAATGAGCATTCCCTTCTCTGTGGTTATTTCTATATCTACACTAATATTATAAAGAGATAAAATTTGTTTGTAAGTTTGTATGTAGGGGGTAATTTGGAACTAATGATCCAAATTTAAAAAAAAATGTACTGTTGGAAAGCTACACTATTCCCGGACGACATAGGCTTTTTATCCCTGTAATCCCACGGGAACAGGCACTACGCGGGTGAAAGAGCGTGACGTCTGCTAGTTTTTTATATACTATTTCTCATGTAAATAAAGATATCTCAACCTCATTTCCTCAAAATATCATCTCAGAGGAAGGTGTGGCATTTGGGTTTGTTTAAGTGTTCCTTCTCAGATTGGTCGGCTGGAAAATACAGACATCACCTAGCGACAGGAAAAAACTTGCTGTTTTTATCCGATTTACAACTAAATTTCATTCATCATTATAACCATCTCGTTGTCTAGACATGTGGGCCGTTCTATTCCAAGGTAGGACAGTGTCCCGATGAATCATTTGGCAGTGGGCTTTCTGTCGAAAATGTATTGATAACGGAACCGAGTGTGAAAATGAGGCATATTAGTGGAAAATTGGCAATAAGCGCGGTCATTATTACGTGGAGCTTAAATAATTATTGGCGTATTGTACTTTGGAAAACAACATTACTCGTAACGTAGGAACTATGGTTAATGTGTAACATAGTAATAATGTAGTACTTAGTTGCTTACATATGACTACTGTAGAGCATGTGGTCTCGGTTATTCGCAGTGTTATTGGGTTTTTTCCAGTTTCCGTACTCAGTTAATGGTCAAAGGCTCACTCCTATTACACACACAAAACATCACATCCGTAATTCGGAAGGGTCAGGCAGAGGTTTACCTGTAGTACACCTACATTTTGCCAGTTATGTTGTCACCTATTACATAGCAATTAAACCTAACTGGCCTAACCTTTTTGACAAAATAACCATGATATTATGTAAACAATATCAACTCTTGTAGTGGAAACAATAAAAGCCAACAAAATACTTTTAAATTGGTTTTGGTATTCGATTGTTACACATTCCTATTTGCAGTGCGGGAAGCCGTTTTAATATACTAAAACATTTTTTACGTTCCGCAAAACGTATGGACAATTCGCGTGGTCACTTTGTTGTACGAACACATTTGAAAAAGGTCATAAACTCTTTTGTTGATGTCGTTTGGAGCATTTTTGTTTTGACGTAAGAAACCAAAATGACTGCCTCGTTGGTCTAGTGGCCGCAAGCGCTACTGCTGATCATGAGGTCCCGCGTTTGATCCCCGGGTCGGGCAAAGTGTTATTGAGTTTTTCAATCTGGGATTTCTCAGAGTAGCCCGGAGTCTGGATTTGTGCCCGATGGATGGCAATAGGCTCGCCCCCTATTACATGGGACTTAAACATAATGGCGAAATGTGGGTGTACTACCAGGTACACCTCTGCCTAGCCCTTCGGGGATTACAGGCGTGACGATATGTATGTATGTATGTAAACCAAAACAGACCGAAACAACCATCAGTCCTGTTTTTCTTGCGCACGACAGCATTGTTTCTCTACACAGATAAAATCTCGTCGAGGATATGTAGGTGTAGTAAGCCTCCCTGTACTAATGCTAGGATTAACTGTCAGCTCATTTCACATTACTTTTGACTGACAAATTGCAGTGATAATCTAATGGTGCAATCGGTGGACTGTTAAATCATATGTCTTCAGTTCGAACCTTTTTGAGTTCACTTGCTTCAAAAACGGTCAAGAAAAACATCGTAAGGAAACCGGCATGACTGAGAGGTTTTTTCTGGACTACAACTGAAGCCAAGTCCTAGTCCGGGCAGTATAAAAACTCTGACAGCACGTTAGTCAGTAACTACACAACAAGAAGATGAAAAGACAGGTAGATTTTTACAAAATGGACCGACGGGTCTAGCATTAGGGAGGCCTTCCGATGCCTTTCGGTCCAACCCCATTCGTCATCGATTCGGTGAGCAATGTTCCTTGCCTATTCAAATCGTCGTACTACGTAATGTCGATAACCTGGTTTTCTTTCCCTTTTGATTCAATGAAATTCCAAACATAGTTCTTTCCATTGCCCTTTGGCTGGCTTTCAGTATAAGCATCTACTTTTCTGTACCATTATAGATGTAGTTTAATTAAGAATGTGTTAAATAAGTTTAGTGGTTAGCAAAGTTACTTTGTAAGAATACACAGGAACTCGGTAAAAGAAACGATACAAAAAAAAGCGAAGCGTACAGATCGGATATCTTTCAGAGAATATTACTGAATACTTTGTTTACACACTCAATATTTTCACGCTCTCTGCAAGGAGGTCAAAGGCACCGATGCACCATATTACCAGAAACACCTTTCGTAGAAAACAATCTATAACTACCCTCCCTAATCATTTGTTATGACGTGGACAGCGATCGATGTTCTGCCAAAGACTTGTCTGTTAGGGTTAACTAGGAAACTTCCATGAGAACTGTACAACAATATTCCATTAAAGGGTAGATTGTTGCTGGATGAAATAAGAGAGGAATTAAAAGTAACGTGATTTACGAAAGACTCCGTGGACCGAGTTTAAATGAGGAGAGAAGTGAATTTGGATTAGTTGAAAACTTTTTGAGGGGTTTCCCTTCTCAGATGTTTTGAATTCTTTTGTTTTTTTTTGTTCTTCGAGGGAAGGTTTTTTGGGTTCCGCGCCCGAAGGGTACAAACAAAACCCTTTCACTAATACTAAGCTCTTGTTAACCGTCTGTCTGTCTGTTGCGGGCTGTTTCTTATTAACTGTTAAGGTAGACGGTTGACATTTTCACAGTGTGTATTATGTGCCTATTAAATATTCCTTTTTTACACTTCGTCAATAATTTTATATAGAATAGCTTACGATTTAATGGAATGTCAAGCCAATAGACATTCGACGGATAGGACTACCGTTGCAAAGGCTTTTAGGCGAAACGGACCTTCGATGCTATGGTATTTCGGTACTTCGGATATTCGGTCTGATGTCTTCGGGGAAGTAGCAGCAAAACTCATTACTTGCTTTTACAACTGCAACAAAAATAATGAATAATTAAATAAATAAAGGGGCTATTTTATTTTACCATACAATAAACGTCATACTTTTGGGTTTCTTGTTTCACATGGTACAGTATTTATGATGAGATTTACTGTATGCGTGTATGACTACAAAGTATACGAAACAAAAGCAGTATGTGATAATGGCGCTCTGTAGTTTCTGTCAACCCCCACGTAAAAAAGGAGACAGTTTAAGTATGCAGTTGTATTATAAGAAGATTGTGCAGAACCCTTCGACTCGCACTTACCCAAAATTAAACCGTTTGGATTAAAGAGAACTCAAAAATGTCGTGTATTTTTTGAAAATCACACAATGGAGTCGTCTTTACCGTTAGATCTAGAAATTACATTGAACATCGAAATGAGTTTCATGCCTCTCTTGAAACTGGAAGAAATTAAATGAAACATTCTGATTCACATTAAACATGCATTGCAATTTACATTTAGTAATACGGTTTCCAGTTGCCGGGAACGGATTGGCTTTTTTTAACTTATACTAACTTTAATATACTATTTTCTTATAAGTCACTCGATCGATCAGTACCAAACTGTTATTTAAGTATGATTTCAACTCATGAAACGTCAAAAATGACATAAAGCCTACCTCAAAACGCTCGCCCTTCATCTAGTTCACCTAGTTCTTTTGCAGCAGCTAGGTAGACTAAATGTAATGCCTAAATATGCAGTGTTGCGCTGTGAAGTGCTTTTGGGTATGCGCCTATTGTTACTGAAAACGAAAGTTATTGTCAATGTTTAACAAGTTCCCACTGACATCTAGCCTCGACAGCCCAATATGATAGTCTAAATTTCCAAGCTTTAAGCTATTTACATCTGGCAGTAGGTGTTCCTAGGTAATTTCCAACGGCTTTAAATAAGCATCTTTAAAATTATTCTCATTAAAATACATGTCTCTCAGCTCGATTAATTAAAAAGAAAGGTTGACATTGAACACTGCCCCAACAACAATGCCAAACAAAAAAAATATATTTTCTAGTTTTAGTTTAAATTTGAAGTTACTGACTATAAAGGGAAATTCATCAACATAATAATTCATTAAAATTTGTATGTTAAAAGTAAATACTGTACTATAAACACTAGAAATGAACACAAAAACGAATATCTACGTAATAGCGACGTTGTATTAAAATTAAACTGGTTATAGTGAAAATTTAATTTTTTATAATAAAACACCTGGATGTATATTTATAGTAATTACAAATTCACATCCAACTAGCAGACCAGCGTAAATGGGTCACATTATTGGATCAAGAGCAGTCTATTTGGAGTGCAGACGGGCACTCTGACATTGGACTTGCAGCATTGAATGGAATTAAACAATCACGATGCGCTATTTCAAATGACGTAGATATATGGCAATACGGCGGGTCGGGTCACGTCAAATTTAATTTGCACGATATAAGTAGGTACTTATGGAAAATGATGAATAAGTACCTTAGTTATGTTACTTACTAATATTTATGAAAAATGTAGCTCTGTGTGTAGTTGCTGTGATTGTGAAAAGCGTTTTCACACACCGAAATTTCACTTTGATCAGAATTCGTATTTAAAATAATAAGACCGCTGGAGTTGAATTTTGCCAACAGTTTTTACAACATAAAATTGTGAAAACACTTTCCACAATAAAGAAAACACATTATAAGTTAAAATATTGATTTTTATACATGTCGGTATATTCTTGATTATGCTCAGGGCGCGTAAAATTAGTCTGGCACGTGTCATGCAAAGCATCCATAGACGAATAGAGTGTAGTGTTGTTGGTTTTGTTTATTGAATTGAAAACATTTACAAAGTACCTATTTAAAACAAATGAGTAAAATGATTCATTCACCGTATTGGTTTAAAATGAGAGAAACAAAATCGGTTGGCGCACAAATAATGCCAAAAAACGATAGCCATTAACTGAGGACTTTTAATAAAAAAAAAAACACATTTTTAGTAAGAGGAAAAACCAAATGGTACCTAAAAATCACGCAAAAATATGTCAATATTGGTCGATATTAAATGTAAATTAACCACGTGAAGAGACTCGGAAAAATGTGATTGACGAATATTAAATTAATAATATCACCATGCCGATGAGGGAGACGAATAATTTAATGGCGGGAATCCTTTAATGCTCCGTTACAAAGAGGCTCATCGGATGAATCGTTTATTTTACTGATAATTTTCCGTTAAACACAATTGGTTGTATTTCATTCATGAACGGTTTGATGATTTTCAATACAGTACCATTTTGCTCCTTTTTTCTCTGTAGCTTTTGAAAATAATACCACATTGAGGCCAGACTGCAGTAATTTTTGACTGCTTTAAAGTCTTTTTTTCTTTTAAATAATGCAAAAAAGAAAGCGATTGAACTTATACATTAAGACACGTAAATATGAGATAGATAGATAATAGAAAGAACACACACACACACATGATGATGATGTTACATTTAAGATTTTGTCCCTCTTTTAATAGGCGAACAAAAGCCCAAACGCAAAGTGGGTTGGTATTGATTCAAGGAAACAACAAACTTCTAAACAACATATTTTTATTTGGTACTAAAACTAATAAACAAGATTAATGCCAGCCAGCTTGTATCAGTTGGTAGAACTAGGGTGGTGGGGGGTTGGAGAAAACCTAGGTACTATTCCTTAAGTTTAAGTTAATTAAGTAATAGAACTTACAGAAAAAATAGATATGTAATATGTGTTGTAGATATGTAATTTCGCTCAAACTAAAATAAAAAAATGACACATATTCGCGACTTAAAACTTTTTAGAAACGCCATTATGTACCCATCTATAAGTTATATAATAACACACACATTTTGTCGTTTCATTCTTTTCTATTAATTTCGATAGTTTTTTAAGTTTAAGCGCTCGCAAGGTCATATATTTCCTTTAACTTTATGCAACCTACAACAACTTTAAGAGAGTATTTACAGGCGCCAGCTGCATATCAAGCTACCCTAAAACTGTAAAATTGTACCAATTGAACATGAACCTCATTCTGTTTCTTGTTATAGTTAAAAACCATCAAAGAAATTTGACACGTGATGTTCTGGTCTATGTACATTAATTAAATATTCGTGGGCTCAATAATTTCATCTGCATCAGTGTTCCTGAGTTCATATGACCCCAATCTGTTTAAGTCGCGAGTTAATAGGCTTCTTTTGGGTAAGCTCGTTCCATCGTCGACCTCATCTCTGACCACAGGACAAGATTGAGGTCAAGAGTAGACCCATTATATATATATAAAAAAAAAGATTTATATCTGCTAAACCAAATTGGCTTTCCTTATTATAGATAAAAAAAAAGTTCGTTGCAAAACGGCTAAATGAACAAAACCACGCCTAGAATTAGTAAAAGTATCCATTACTAGGTGTGGCCTAATTGTCTACACGCGGTTCATTGGTAGTGTAATGAGAAAACAGTAACTTGATTGTTTAACTTCATGGAAGGATAGAATTTGCGCTGAAAGTGGTTTTCGAAGTTATCGTTTTGTTTTGTAAGAAATAAAGTTTAGTTTTAGTTTTAAATACCAGTCTAACCTGGATACCTTCAAAATTTCAACACTTGGGTAGGTACCATATTAAGCTATCCACCTGACCCTTAATATACCTGAATATATAATTATGTTAAAAGAAACAAGTACTTATACAATTATATAATATTCATTTCCCTGAGCCTTATCTGTATGAGTAGAGTAGCCTTTGCCCTGCAGTGGGACCGTAAGAGGCTGGTATTATTATTTTTATATTTATTTACGCTTTACTGTATATTGTGTAAACGGAAGTAAACATATTACAACCACTTAAGCCAGCCATCAAAAATAAATACTTCCTGAAATAATATCACAAAAACACAATACAGGTACTCGAAACATTAAAACAAACAAACTTGATAATTTATTATCTGTACACCGTGACGTCACAGCATTCCTAGCACAAAACTCCATTTTCCCAGCACAATATTCCATTTTCAAAAATAATAACCGGTAATAGAAATGTCAATCCATTCGTATCGCGGTTTCACAGTCCAAGTGGGACTAGTCGTTTTATCGCATAGTGACCAGGCGATGGGCCGATTGTCCCGTCTGAATCAACAGGGTTAAACTCAACAGCTTTGTATTACGTAATGCGATCTTTGGACGCTTATCTGTTGGGACTTGGGAGTTGGAAGTAAAGATGAATGTATTCAACCCTTTAAGTTCTGGGCTCGGGTGAAATGTTTGCGGCATTTTGTAGTCCAGGAAATTTAATTTAATGGAGAGAATGGATCGTTGGAAGTAGGGTATTTGTCAATTTAGTTTAAATACATCTACCGACATATGATTTGATATTATTGAACGACCGACCTACACACGTAGCATGATACCGTAGGAACAAGGATATTGACGAAAGAATCAATGATATTCTAAGTAAAAACATGTAGATAGGTTACCTAAACAACATTCGATCTTCGAAAACGGCACACTAACGCACGCACGCGTCCGTTGACGGCGCGACGCGACGCTGAGGTAAATTGTGGCTAGTTAGCCACATTTTAACGTGTCGCTTGCTGAGCGCTTATAACCTATCTACACCTTTTTACTTATAATATCATTGGGAAAAATCGACTAAGTGACAGATGGTAGAAATAGTCTAAGTCAAGTCAAACACTGTTCATCTACAGTCATTTTGTAATGCTGCAAACCGTGTACGATACAGTTCATCATGATGGTTTATTAAGTTTGGCTGTTTATATGTAGGTAATAATAGTATTTTCCTTTTGTCGCGGTTATTGTAAACTCAATGGGCTATTTGACAAAACTTTAATTTTTAGTCCCACATCTAGATTACAAGAAAATATTCGACACAATTTTTTTCCGTTTTAAATTGATGGAAAACTGATTAGGTTAAGCGCTTAAAAGTTGAGGAGTGGGGGCTTGTTGTAACGTCATTAGCTAGGATAAACTGTACGAACTCACTAGCAAGTCACTGGCGTCATGCGACATTTTGACTCGATGTATCGCTGTTATTTTTTGATTACATAAAAAAAGAAAAAATATGTGTCGAATATTTTCTTGTAATCTAGATGAGGGACAAAAAACTAAAATTTTGTCAAATAATACATTTCATTGGGCAAAATCCGCGGTGTTACTGACCCCTGTGTGCAAAACAATTTACCAACGAAGTGTTAGTGATACCTACCTATACGTGATTAAAAAACCTCAAGTGATCACCATGCGATGCAGTGTATAGCTGCACAATATTTTTTTTAGCTCAGGTTGGTACCCCTATTATAATAGGAACCCAATAGATTTACGTTAAATTGCCGATTTTTGACATTGGCTGGTGTTAAGATCGGTAACATTTTAACCTATTTAGAATTCCAAATTCAAATTTCATTTCTAATAAAAAATTACATTCTTTTCAAAATTAGTGGCGCTGTGCATGTGTTTCACGCGCGCGTTTCGATTTTTCTTTAACATCGTTGTTTATCATCGTGAGGCTGTTAAGTACCCACAAATACGACATTTTATATAAAAACAGGGTCAACAAATAACTCCCAACAACAAAGAATGCACGGATCTAGTTCCTGTGCTCATAAACATAGATAATATCTAAGGGTATTTCATAAGCGCGGCACTCCGGTAAATGCCATGGCCCGATAAATATCAATACCTACACATGTACCTACTTATTGGGTCGCCGTTTATCAGGTCTAAGTGGATTTCCTTTGCCTCCCTAATACTATTTTGTTGGGGAAGTACATTTGTAATGCCAATTGAACGACCCTATGTAAAGATGTTTGAGTAAAATGTCGAACCGCGAATATAAAACGTTTTGTGGTGTTTAATGTATAAGACGCATTGTTTTGTTTTTTTTTCATGACGTCATTGAAAAATACAAACAGAGTAAGTTATTTATTTAGTTTTCTAAAACGCTGTTGCTTTAGAATTTTTACAAAAATGTTGCGGAGTATTTCAGTTGGTACTTATTAACTATAAAAAATACAATGCGCTTTTTGTGTTCTTGTTTGTTTTCTTTTGAAAGAGTGTGTTCATTGGAAAAAAAGCTTTCTTTTTATAGTTACGAATAAAAATGTTAAAAGGAACCCTTTTGAGTTCGTGATAGCTGCGTATGCTAGGAACGATGCCAGAAAACACAGGCGATGTTATAATGCATTTCAAAACAAGAAACAGTCTGATTATTTCTTAAATGAGAACAACATTTAATAAAAAAAGCTTACTTAACTAACACTAGAAACATTTCATCCCAATTATTGAAGCATTAATTGGCACACAAATGCAATCCGCATTGCAGTACGGTTATGATTACTTAGCTAACCAAACCTGAGTGGAACGCTTTTAATTAACGGCTATCGAATTCAGGAAGCTTCTAGAACATTCTACGATTGGCTGACGTCACTCGAGTGCCAAGTATCTGGATTATCCGTGTTATGTCTAGATGGGGGAACTAGTCAGGAAGCGGATACTTGGCATATTTCGGTAGATAGGACGAATAGTTTGTCTTGGTAAGCAATGTGTAGAGGGGTAAATGTCTGCTAGACTGGTGGATTGAAATCATCGCTTGCTTATGTCTTGCAACATATTATGTAGGTACATAGTGTTTCTTTCCGTGACGTCATGTGGTTGCACCCGCAGTTTCCAATGAAGAACGATGTTCCTAGGATAATTATGTCACCCAGTAGTGTAGGTTCCTAACGGTGCGGTGAAAGATTTTATAAATCGGTGCAATTGTTTATAAGTTTACATACAAAAATACTGAAAAGATTGACTTAGTAAAGTAAGTAGACAAACTAATGATGTTATGAGTATATATTTAGGTAAAACTTTATTTCTGGGTAAAATTGGTGAACGAGGGGAGCTCTTCTTAATTTCATAATAAAAATACGTCGTAAATAGAAAATAGATTTTATGTCTTCCTGATTTACTTTAGTAGTTTTGTAGGTCGTTATCGCACTAAAACTATATAACTACTCCCATTCTTTCTTTGAAATAAAAAAGAACCAAACACTTCGTTTCGCTTTTGTTATATAATATGACTTCAAACAATGTTTAATTTAACACGACCTCCTTGATAAAATTCAATTTACATTTCTTAATTGTTAAGAATATCCACTTATAAAATTGGTTTTCTGTCAAAAGTATTTTAGCACGACGAAGTTTAATTAAGTTTCTTGTTTTATTCGTACGGTTCAGTCAGACGCCCCATTGCGTAAATAAGACGACTTAATGTTCATCCTGATTTGTCAGGGCACACTACTACAGCGGCCCAGGTGTGTTTTATACCCGGCCCGGGCCTAAATCACCCTTTGAATTTTTAAACCTATTCACCCAATTTCGGTATTACGAAATTTGCTAATTTTATGAATTATTTAAGGTCTCATTCAGCCACGAAATATATCAATAATGGCAACACACACAATAAAAAAAGTTCAATCAGATTTTTTTATTGGTCATAAATCTTTTATAACTTTCAAATTCGGAAACCTTTCGCGACGTTGTTGTAAAGTTTTATAAGTGTTTTATGGCTTAATTAAAAATCTGATATTAATATCTCATTTGTTGGACAGTTATTTTAGGAATAGTAAAATATAGACTCGAGCCGAAAATGGAGTTGAAATTAAATAACTCGTTTGCCGGGTGAATTTATCGTGACGGTTTTATTTCTACATCACTTCGTTTATCAATGTGACTCACTCTTAAATATTTAACGACTGTATTATGAAAGTAGTAAAAAGCAGATGATTTGTTTCAGATTCAAATAAATTCCGTATCCATGATTAGAATTATAATGACTTTGTCGCCGTATCTTTTCAATATTTACGACACAAAAAAAAAGTGACAACACTTTAATTAAAAATGCTTCGAATACTATTCAAACACTTCATTAAAATTCCTTTAAGAGAAAAATTACAGTATTTTTTAAAGAAAATTTCTTCCTTTGTAGCACAAGGTCTTATTTCTAGACGTTCACGTATCGCTTACTCTTAAATTAATTTGTTAAATGAATTTCATAAACCTTTTAGGACAAACGAGTCCCCTCCCATTCTAGAGCTATAAAACGAAACAGGATTGAAAATGCGAGCTCCTAAATAAATAACGTCAACATTTTATGGGCCATTGATTCGCCGATGGAGCGTAAAATTTGTGTTGTAACCACAATTTGTGTTGTCCTCAAAATAGATAAAGTTCATATTAAGATTTCTTGCGAGGATAAAATGGGGGGCGTCTGAATTTTGTCGGGTTATAAATGTCCGTTGAGGCAATTTTCTTCACTCCTGCGTACCTTTACTGACGTGATAGAGATAGATTGTGTTTTACGAGCGAAAATCAAGTGATTGAGTGCACGAATTTCTTTAGTGTTACTTGACTTTGGTTTATTTTATTTATGGTTATAGAGAGATGTAGGTACCTATGGTACAACCCATTTCGCCAGATATGTTTATGTCCCATTTAAGTTATAGGTGACGGGCCTATTACCATCATTCACAAATCTAGATTTCGGTTCGTCTTCTTCTTTTGATGTCGTTAGTAACTAACCTGGCATCAGAATTAATATATAGGCATCTGGCGCTCCTCACATGCCGTCGAGAAAAATCTCTCAGGCATGGCCGGTTTCCTCAAGATTCGATTCGATTCCATTTCGGGTAGCTACTAATTTTTTTCAGATGGATGGATTGGATGGATGGGTCTCATACTAAATGAGGAGAAAACAAAAGGCTCTCAAAGAAAAAAATAGCATACTTCACGCAATAAACTAAACGAATCGCCGAACAGATGGTGATTTCCACTAATGTCTGTTATGCCTTTGAACTGCAGTAGGTCAGTAACAGGCTGGTATAATTAACATAAAGTCAAACAAAAGCAGTTCTTTACTAAATATTAATTTTAACAATACTAAACTTATTGTTTAGAGATTGTACAGTGAAAACGTGGATGAGATATAATCTTGACACCGTAGTATAAAGAGACTAACTGCACATACAATTACTCGCAATAGTTACGAAGAATAACTTGAGAAAATAGGTTAGCACTATGCTGGTGACAGTAAACTAGCAATACATTTAGGTACCCTACTACGTATACCGCCCACGTTTAAACACGACGTAGGTTATCTTAAAAGCTCTTACAGTCTTCGAATTTAAGTGGTATTTTTTATTTTGAGTATGTTACTTTTGAGAAAAGCTGGGAAGATGGCAAGACCTACTGTCCTGTATGGATCAGAATATTAGACCACAAAGGGGAAGAATAATAAGCTGAGATGATATTGATGAGGGGGATGTGTGTGAGTTGCGGTGCGAATGGACATAATAAGTAATAAGTATGTGTTGAGGAATTCTGAAAGTATCGCCTGTGACCGGAAAATTGTGTGGGAATTGGTTGTTATGGTATGTAGATGTGATGCAAAGGAATGAGGATCATATTGTGAGAAAAGCTTTCGAGTATGAATGTGGAGGGTTACAAAAGCAGAGGGAGACCAAAGAAACGATGGATGGATTGTGTGAATGACGTTTTAGCTAGGAAGGAGGTAATTATTGAAATGACGGCAGATAGAAATTTACCTACGGGATAAAAGCAGGAGGGTGATGGTTTAAGGAAGGCTTACAGACTAATAACACAATAGACATTTAACTATAATCACATCAACAAGAACAACTAGAATTGAACAACTTGCCTGCTGCGGTCTTCTCGTCTGCTTGTAATTAACTTGTCTTCAAGACTCTTAATAAATTCATTGGTACGCTTCACCAAAATTAATTGCATAGTTAAACACTAGTTTATACCATTAAAAAGCAGCTTCATAGACAGAAGAATCGAGTCAAGTATGTAAATGTACAAAACAGAACCTATATTTGTTGCCCGCAGATTGTGTTAAAAATCCGTGGACGCTGGTTTACCGTATACGTGCGGCCAACTGTACCAAATATACGTTGAATTTATAAACAGAACTTTCGGGAACCACAGAAATTCAGAGCATACGCAAACTAATTTCGAATTCAAAAGCAAATATCGCATTGTGGCATTTGATTAGGCATTTAATTGCGGTAGATGTGATTGATGGCTACCGATTACTCTATTCAAACAACTGGATAAAACAGCACGTACGAGTACATAGGTACAGGACCTACGAACCATCATCTTCCTGGCCTTTTTCCCGACTATGTTTAGGCTTCCAGTTTAAAACTGGATACAGCTGAATACCAGTTTTTTTTTACATGGAGCGACTGCCTGTCAGACCTACGCAACCAAGTTACTGGGTAACAAAAATCATTTATTCAAATTAGGCTGAGGATCAGCACTTTTTGAACGTCAAAAATTACATAAGACAGTCCTCCAAAACGCCCGCCCATCGCCACTTTGTAGTGTTTTTGCTGGGAAGAATAAGTGGCGGAACAAACTCCCCAGCAACACGTCTGTCTGATATGTTAGAAGAACAGTTTAAACAGCATTGGTAAATAATAAACATACTCATTCAAATTAAATTAAATAATTTGCTACATGATAGCTAGCACACACCAATATACAAGACAGTAGTAATAGGAATAGTAAGTACCGACGCGACGTTGACAACTAAACTCAAAGGCACGGAGGAGTCTTGATAATGTAATGAATGATCACCCATTCACGGACCGACCTAGTCAAGCGTAGCTTAACTTTCGAGGTATTCCTCGAAGCGCTACTATTTTGAGGCGCACCTAATGAGGCGCTCCTATTTTATTCCTCGGGGCGCACCTTTTAGGAGCGCTCCCGATAGCAATTAAAAATATTTGTTTTTTTTCCTCGAAAAAAATATATTTTTTTTTAATTGCTATCGGGAGCGCTCCTAAAAGGTGCGCCCCGAGGAATAAAATAGTAGCGCTTCGAGGAATACCTCTAACTTTCGACCTGTGAGGTTTTTATTATTAAGCACAAGCTCCTCACACACACTCCTCCCTCCTCACAAATAATAATATGTATTGTTAGTATATAGGTACGAACAATAAAGACAATAATTATGTCGGATCCACTCATCGATAAAAACGAATCGGTATCGAGTATTGGTCTATTCACTCACGATTGGCAGTAGGTAACGTTGCTATTCGCACAGATTGTTCGATTTAGAGGGTCTATTGGAGTAGGCATTCGATTTTATCTCACATTCAAGCAAATATCCAATTACTTAAGAGGCAAGCTTTTCCTAAGAAGATGAACGTAGCGTCGTTATTTGTGATAATAAAATGCTATACGTCGGTGAATACTATTAGGAAAGTGTTGATTTTCCGCTGTTAATCGCATGGCAACGTGCAATGTACCTATGGAAATAATTGTAAGTTTTTTATAGGTGGGTATCTAATGTAGAGCTTTTGAATCTTCTTGGATATTTATCTATACTATTAGGTATATATTATAAACAAGGAAAGTTTGTTCATTTGTGACATTATAGAGGGTAATCTCTGGAATTGCTGAACCGATTTTACCTTTGAGTACGTTCAAGGAATACAGGTGTGAAATTAATATGTTGTACTAAAGTTTTTTTTTCTAACATGCATTAATCGCTTCTTATGTTATTGTTAAATCCATTTTTTTAAACCTTTGTTTTCTGTACTCAAAACATATTTTTAATAATATTTTACTTCCAAACAAAATAAACCAAGCAAAGTTCTCAGCATGAAAGATTTGTAATTAAAACACGCTTGACTAAATTACGTCATATCCCTAATTATGACAAAGGTAGGCTAGCAATGGGTTCAAAGTAACCAGAGACGGAGTTCAACTAACAAGGTAGTATTAACCAAAATATAATTACGTAAACCTTACGCCTACAGTGTACACTACTAAGTTACGTGTTTTGTTTTGTCCATTTCAGTTTTCAGATGGTATTTAATTTTTTTTTAACACTCATAATTAAGACATTCTAAACACAGACATAAATTAAATTAGGTATTTATTTATGATAATATTATTGTCGAATGTTGGGTTAAATTTATATTATAATTGAATACTTACATTACCTATTTATTTATCAATAAACTTAGCCGATTTCAAAAATTCTTGCATGTTGGGTTTATTTTAGGTACTGGATCGAAGTCGTGGGTAAAAACTAGTGCAAAATAAATCGCCGTACTACCTATTTAAGGGTGAATAAATTGACACCCTAAAGGAATCACATCGTAACTTAGGTACGTTACAAAGCCTTTGCTTTTTTTAATACGACATCTAATAAAAAGCACGTTATTATTAATACGACATCTAATAAAAAGCACGTAATTATTTTTTTGTGCTGCACAACAGCGTAAAAATATTTGGGAACCACATTTACGTGACGCATAGGTGTGAGTCAATCCGGGCATTAGGGCGCAAGACTAGTGGTACACCTAGCATTCCAAATATCGATACCTTGGTCAAAGGATAAGCATTGCCATACAACGTGGCATTGCTGCCATGCAGTCTTTTGGGTACACTTCCCGTGGACAGCGATGCGGATGAGGTTTTTGACGCCATATTTTAGATTTAGTTTTTAGTTTTTAGATTTTATTTTAATTTCTGTATAAAGTTAAGTATTCAAATAATATCGATTGCTTGAAAATAGTTATCAGTGATTCTCGATTCTTAGAATAGAATATGTGCCAATATATTTTATGTTTTCTTCAATAAGCTTTTGAAATAAGGCCATAAATCTTTTCTGAAACTCACAAAACAAATCGAAAACATTTTTTGCTTCCATTTCCCGTTCGTTACAGAAACTTTACCGATAAAATCACAAACGAAAACTTTCAGGTACACATTAAAAATTCATAAAGTGATGTTCAAGAAAAACCGTTCGGCTTTTATTTATCGACAATCATTTTTCATGTTTATCAGCCTTACGATGTCTATAAAAAATGAAATATCGTTTGGTTACGTCACTATGCCTTTAATGTTACCATAATATGGCGTAGTACCAGTCTTCAAATGACACGGACGGTGACGCATCGACTAAACTATACTAAGAAAATCAATACTAAACTGAACGTGTTACAGTGGAAAGTAGACTTATGTTTTGTTGTTTAAGACTATGTTGTATCTTACATTATGTCAAATAGAAATTTTTTTAATTGATTAGTTAAAGTGTTAAACTGTCTTTCTAGGCAGTGATTATAACCTAAAGTTGACTACTAGACAACCAATTCACTCTAGCAACTAAAACTTCTATTCTTATATAATATCTTATGTTTCCATAGCCTGAAGTGAGTACCAAAAAAAAAGTCAAATAAATATTGCTCGATTGCTTTTTCTAGCTATACACAAACATAATAAATCCACCTATCTGCTACATAGCTTTATATTTTCTACCTATTGGAGTATAGTTATTTCCATTCAAGATATGAGTCTGAAACATTCGTTTAAAAAATATTGAGACTTGCTTATGTACCCATTCTATGTACCCATTCTTCTTCCATACAAATCTACCTAAGTCTTAGGAGAGACTTTGCCTCCCTATGTGTGTTTTACCGCTTGTATAATGGGTTGTGTTCCGAGGAATTGTTTGATAATGATGCCCACGGCCACTTTCTATCATCGCACCGCTCGCCGTCGACAGGGTGTTCATGCTCACACCCTGGAGCCGAAATGGTCCTGTACAGTGCGGTTTCAGAGGAATTTCCTCCCGCGTACACTTGGATTGTGGAATGAGCTCCCTGCCGAAGTTTTCTTAGAGGGATATATTATAGGGTTCTTCAAAAGGGGAGTAAATAGGTTTTTAAAGGGTTGGCAACGCGCGTGTGGCGCTCCTGGTGTCGCAAGTGTCCATAGGCTACGGTAACAGCTTACCATCAGGCGGGCCGTAAACTTGTTTGCCGCCATCGTGGTATAAAAAAACCTATTAAAATTTTCCATTTAACAAACTTAACCTGACTTTAAACTTAATCGTTTATTTCGCTGAGTAAGTCCTATCAGCTCGACGCTTCGCATCGAGCAATTTTTAATACGCTCATATAATGTTTTATTTCGTTATCAGACAAATAAATGCGAGCAGAAACGTACCCCATATTTACATGTTGCAATTTTTCATTCAACCTAATCGTTGTTAAAGTTGAAAGTTCCATTTGTTCTCGTCCCTACACATCAGTCTACGTCAGCAAGGAGGTTTTTGTGGTCGCACCTACATTAGCTCGGTGCCTACAAATGTGGGTTTTAGTGGAGCGGTTCAACACTCTGTTGTGGCTAATCACTTTACAAGTTTCGGCTCATTAAGCTGATTGTGAACCGCTCTAGTTCATAGTTCTGTGTGTGGGCAATCGCGCTGCTCGAATACGACCTCAGCCGAATCGATTTTAAATACAGTCGAATAGTCGAATAGAACTTTTTCTTCCTAGCCCCGAACTAAACTTCCCTTTCATATTCCAACTGTAAAACTTTTACTGTGTACACGATAACATCTATTTTGTTGAGTAACCTAGCGTGCAATAGGAAAAAAGAACAGCAAACCTATGTATAGATTGGGGAAAGTTTCTTTCAGCAATAAAATAAATGTAAATTCACGGAATAGTTCGTTCTTTTGCCATAAACTTATACGAAAGTCCTTCACTCATAAATAGCGAAGGAACTGTTTCCTAAATCTGGGCACATTATATTTGATGCGAGATAACGAGTGAAGCAACCCCTTTGCGCGTAAATTGTTACTCAAGAAAAGAAGGGAAAAAAAGGTTATTTCTTGCATTAGATACTAAAAGTGGAATACGTTCTTAGAGGGGCGTAGTTAAATCAATTTGGGCGGGTCGCGATACATTTGCTACGAAGAAATATTCGTTTAGTCGACTCCTGACCTTCAAAGCTTTTGTTTTCGATCGTTTTACTTCCAGGAAAGCAGGGATGTGGCTTCTGAGATCGTGTTACGCAATTTTAATCTTGGCATGGATTATTGCTTATCTGTAGGTGGGTGTATAAAGGTTTCGGTGTACAAATTCTTAGTAAGTAGCTTCTAAACATCTCATGCTTTCTCGTAAAGCTTATTTTTAAACATTGATTGAATTTGGAAATTCCTTTTCTGTACGTACTCATAACATAACATTACGCCTGCTATCCTCGAAGGCTTAGGCCGAAGTGTATCAGTAGTAGGCACACTCACATTTCGCCAGTTATGTTATAAGTTCCATGTAATAGGGGGCGAGCCTATTGTCATCAATCGGACACATATCCTGACTCAGGGCTGATACTGAGAAATTGTAGATAGAAACACTCAATAACGCTTAGCCCGACCCGGAAATCGAAACCGGAGCCTCATGCTCAGCATTAGCGTTTGCGACCACTTGTCCAACGAGGCATTCAATGACGAGTACGTCTGTACGTACTCCTTTTTACATATTTTACATAACTTCTTATTGTAACCATCCTTTTTGATTTACTATTTCCACCTAAACAACGGATGACCTAACTTCAAAACCTAATCCGGCCAAGAGGGATGGGGTTAGTACCCCGCAAAACTAGGACAAATATTTTGAACACGAAAATCAATTTCCTACGAGCTTCATGAAAATCCAGGAACATCCTATTGTATTCGGAAAAAGCTTGTGTGCGCACAGATAAAATTATTTGCACTCTTTATTTTACGCTTCGATACGGCCCTTTGACGGGGCAAATCAACCATTGATGTGAAGTGACGTGGTAAGCAAATCACGCGTACGACTGACCATTATGAGAACCTATTTGGTCTCCGTTGGGTTTAAAAATGGAACGCACCGAAAAGGTTGGAAGAGTTTGAAATAAGAACAGTATGATATAAAAAAAAATGTGCGTAAACCATTCGTTTGACGTTTTGACTGACCTGTTTGGTCTAGTAGTTAGTGCAACTGACTGCTATACCAGAGGTAGTGGGTTCGATTCCCACCCAGTTCAAATGTTTGTGTGATAAGCACGATCATTTGTTCTGTGTCTGGGTGTAATTTGTCTATAATATGTATGTATTTAGAAATATATAAGTATGTTTATCAGCTGTTTAGTACCCATAACACAAGCTCTTAGCTAAGCTTGGGCTACTACTAAATGGCATTGTGTGAAAAAGTTGCGGAATATATATTTATTTATATTTATAGACATAGAGAATGGACTGAGCAATACACGCACAAAATTGACCACTCCCTAGAAAAAGACAGAGGGACTGTGCGGCCAATACCTGTCTCTTTCTTTCTATTTTAATCTGAATTCCAGAAAGAGACAACTATTGGCCGCACGTTCGCTTTATCTCTCTCACACTTTCTTACCAGTATTTACTTCACAGCTCAATAAGGAACACTCAGTCCATTCTCTATGTATATGGCGTAAACAGCCGAGTAATGAGAAAGGAGGTTTAAATCCGTTAATAAATTAACAATCAGTTATCATGTAACAGCAAGTATCTGTTTATATTGGTCAGATTGCAATGATTTTCAGACGATTCCAGATAGATTGTGAATCGACCCCAACTTTCTTGGACTGAGCCAGCCAATGATAACGATCTTAATTGCGTTTCTAGTTAAATCATGGCTTACTGCTAATATAAGCTTAATCATCTTATCTTATCTCTTGAGCGTGTCTAAGCAAGCTATAAACTACTGAGTTAGGTTTAGTCTTAATATGGAAACTCAAAGCTAGACCATTGAATGCTTTAATTAGCATCCATTCAGTGTGAAGTTCATTAATGTATATTCAACTGCGGGTTTAATTTGATTTTCTGTATGCTACGTCATATAGCCACTCTATAGAGTAGGTTAATGTATTTTAGTATTAAAAAGGTATATCCTTACTGAGGGTATGCAATAAAAGTATTGAGTATTGAGGGTAAGCACGGGGACATCATAGAAAGATCGATAGAAAATTGGTCATATCTGGTCATCAAAGTTAAATTCATTAAAACGCGACGTTGAAGCTTTTTGGGATAGCTTTTAGCCTGGCCGTGTAGTTTTATAAACCATAACTAGTAGTTGTTTTCATCTTTCATTATTGTGTGTATCATGTGTTTTAATGACTGATGTCAATTAAATATTTTTCTTTCTTTCTTTCTATAAATGAAAAATGTAACCAGGCATCTTTCTACTTGTTTCGATTACACCATTTTTTTTAAACTTAACCACATTTAAAGATTTTTTCCTGTATTGCAAGTGCGTTAACAGACATTTAAACTCGCAAACAACCAGTCTACTATGGATCGACAAAGACACATTACTATCTATCTCTATTTACATTTTTTTTTTAAATGTTATGTTGGTTTGTGTACCTACGCTTCAAAAACTCAAAAAGTTCTGCATCGATCGAGCAAAAATTTTAGCATGATAAATAATCCGTTTCAAGGAATGTTTTTATCTATTTTTTTTTCTTTTATTTTTTAACCATTCATTCACAATGTGCCACAGCGAAGCGTGGCAGGGTACAGCTAGTAGTTTGTAAAAATGATTTTCCAATCGGTTCAAAAATGACTGATTCCAGAGTTGAACAAAAACAACCAAATTTATTATCTTCATCCTTTTTCAAGTCGTTTAACAACTGTACACGGCCTGACCAAAAGATGTCCTCAAAAGCATAACGTCCAACTACATACACCGAAAGATATTTTTAGCATTTAAAGCGTGTACCAAAAAATTATGTTGCTCCATTGTGTCGTGTAACAACGGAGGGACTCTTCATACAGATAAAGCCCTCTTTATTGTCTTCTGTAATTGAAAGGTCGGAGGTATTTCCCTCTCGGAGCTTTTAAATGTGTCTCAGCTGGGTCCGCGCTACGTAAAATAGCATTTTTGCCCCTCAATACGTTAGAATTTCGCAATTGTTAACTTTATTCCGTTTATTTCGGTCCAAATTAGTTTTATTGTTGTTCTAATGGCAACTATTAAGCGAAATCAGTGTTTATTTGACTATAAATTGGAGTGAACAATTCGTAAAGCACTAAAATCGGGCGTTAAGGGTACGGTAGAACTTTTAGCTGGTTCGTTTCTTTAAGGTACTTTGTTTTAGAAAGTTACTTGTTTGTTGCCAAGTTGGTACCTACCTACTTACGATGAACTTGAAAGAGTTGTTCGTGTTCATCAGCAGGTTCAGTTTTAACTCCTTGTACCATATTACCAGTAAAAGGTAACTTTACTGTTGCTAGATTGAAAAAAAAATAGTAAAAATAAAATAATTATTAACTTTAATTCCAATGGATGAAAATTGAATTCTAACCGTAATGTAGACCTGCCTGGTCCTAAGTTTATACTTAAAAGGCAACAAATAACTTTATTAGAATCTGAATTACAAAGAAGACAATACTTTCAATGACATAATTAGTAACTTTTTGGGTGTACATTTTTAAAACTTAATTAAGCTTCTAAGAATATTCGGATGATACAAAATCGTGTGTCATGTTTTTTCTTGGCGTTTTGCGGTGAGGTTTAGTCTAACCACATAAAGCTGAATGACTCGAGATTTCTTTGATAAGACGGTATGTCAAACTTACGGACTTAAAGACTATTCGTAAGGAATAAAATATGAGGACATAAATTTCCAAGACCACCGTTTGACTCCCACGCGTAGGTAGGTACTAAACGTCTAACCATTACTAAAGGATTTTTCATAACGTTCATGCTGAATTCTTGGGAGTCTCCCCATCTCATATATTCCAGACAATACTTTTAAACATTTTCACAGAGTTATACCTGCAAATGTCAACAGTCACTGGGTTGTGTTAAACATTTTAACATCCGTACCCACGTTTATAGCATTTTTTTATTGTTTCAACGTGACGGGTGATAACCACATTTTCGGCCTTCAGTCGTTTTTATCTTGTCTCAAAATGTTCTCGATCGAGCTTACCTTTATACGACAAGAAACATACTGAAAAAGGTAATTGGAGACAGATTCAGTTGTACTCCAAATTATGCTTATCTTCACTTCGTTCAATTGACAACTTGAAATAATTCTCACTTTCGTGTTCTGAAAAGTCGGTCCTTCTGAATGGTAACTGATATTATTTTCTTGCGCTGGTATCTAAGCATCTATTGCTTTTTTGTTTGTCTTAAATTTCTGAGAAATAAGTAAAACAATAGCATTGTAGCTTTGTATTGTACCGTTACGAAGTATTTGTAAGTAATTTAAAAAAAATAATAAATAAGGTAAAACAATTAATTTTTACCAGGAAGTGTTTAATTCAGTTGAATAAAGTAATCATTTATTTCGGGAAGAACATCGTTTTAAGGTTTATTTGAGAGAAAAAAAAAACAATATTGTTATAACGAATAATGAAACTAGACATCCATTCATTGAAGCAGTGGGATAAAATGACGTGGGAAGCCTTAAATATTTCGGAAAAATAGACAGACATAAAAGTAAATCCTATTGACGAAAAACGTTATATTTTTCATGTCATTACACCTAAGCAGTACCAAAATACATATTTGTATTGGAATCCTAATTAACCTTTTGTGCCCTGGGATTTCCGTTTTTTCCTTATATCTAGGAACTGTTGGCTAACCTTGTAGGAAAGCTCAAAATAATCTTGAGGTAGAATATTAGTTGTGGCTGTTTTTCTATGGATACGCAGCTCTTAATACTCGTAGGATTATCATAGGACTTACTGATAGTGCACAAAATTTTCTTTCTTGAAACGCAATTCCTCTTTCTTGAAACGAAATTGTTAACACCTTCAATACAAACCAAAGGTAAGTGTCACCGATCGGCAATTAAAACTGACGGTCTGTGATATTTATAACTATGCTAGTGACTTGAGCTGATAATCAAGCCAACTTATCTGTGAAACGGTAGTATTTGGAACTAGCATTATGTTAGAGATTTAAAGTCGCTTTTGGCGTAGTTTTTGGCTTCTTGTTGACGAGCAGCGCCACCAATTATTTCAAGGATAAATTGGTACCACTGTAACTGCTTTTCAATTAGGTACTGTTTTTATAAAAAAAAAACATATTAAAAGTTACCCTCATGTTATAATAGAACATCCAAACAGACTTACTAAAGTTTTTTGTGGATTTTTTTAACCTGTATTTAAAATAGTGTCGTTGCCAGCGCGGTGATTCCATATTCTGTGATGCTTACCGCACCCCCATTACGTCACCCGTTTGACCACTGTCTTCAGTATGACACAGCTTTCAGACTTTTTATATGTTCAAGTACAGACGCCAGCACGTCAAGTTACTCCAATGTGTCAAATTTCTTTAATCGTTTTTCAACTTTATGTCAAACAGAATGAGGTTCATATTCAATTGGGAAAATTTGACTCATTGGGGTAACTTGATGTGCTGGCGTCTGTACAAACAGTTACATTATTAATTATAATAAACCAGAACAATTTGTTTAAACGTGATAGAAGTGGCTAAAGGCTGTCGGGGATTAATTACAAAATGATATTTTTAACCGTCTTATGTCACTCGTTGACTTTAGTACCAACGCAACACATTACTGACAAATGCTTGCACTGGCTGATCTGGTCCCCTCATATCTGTGTGGTTATTTCCTCAAAAGACCATCTCAGACACAAATCTGCATGGTTCTTACATGATTTGAGCAAGATAATATCAGCCTGCGTAGCATGAACACATTGAACACCGAAGAAACGGCCTTTGTCTACAGACGAATCGGCAAAGTGACAGATTATATAGACTGGAACCTCAATCTGTCAAATTTCTTTCAATACACCTGCCTGCGTAGCATGAACACTTAATTTCTTTTCTTCCGAGACACGACAAAGACCGTTTCTTCGGTGTTCATGCTACGCAGGCTGGACTTTAAAAGAGACTATGACCTCTGAGTTTCTTTCGGTGTTTCTTCTCAGTGTAGTCAGATAGTGAAACTCCGATCTTATCTACGAATTAAAAAATGCCGTGTAAAAGTGTTTGTGAAAACCTATTTACAAAATAAATATTATATTATCATTTTTTTTTTTAATTTCTAAATGACACATAGTTGAAGGGTGGAAGGTGAATAAGGTTCTCTCCGCCATAGATCACGCACTTACTCAAGCGTCTATCTCCCGCATAACTAACTAAAGCAAAACTTTTCTCAAAAATAAACAAACGAAAGTAGAACTACGAGGTCAGGGAAAGTTTTATTTGGTTATTCTAGTTTTAAATTCCTTAGTAACCAAACCAAATCAAAAGCTAAGGATCAGCACTTTTTGAACGTAAATATTTATATAAGACTGTTGCCCAAAATGCCCAGGCCTTCACCACTCCTTGTGTTTTTGCTGGGAAGAAGAAGTAGCGCAACAAATTCCTCAGCGGTCCCAGTACCCAATTCCTGGATGATTATAACGTTATACAGTAACCTAACCATTTTCTCTCTTGTCCACAGCGAGCGACCTAGAGTCAATACGAGCGCTTTTCAATGAAAAGGAGAAGGAGCTGTCCGTGGCGGTGGCCAAAGTGGAGGAGCTGACGCGGCAGCTCGAGGAGCTGAGGAGAGGAAGAGTCCAGCCCGCGCCCCCCTCTGCGCACGAGTTGGACAAGCTGCGCCGGGAGTTAATGGTGAGTTCTGAAGTAAGCTGAACTCTATTATTTTATTATTTGCATTTTTTTTCATGAACAGCTTTCCGTTTTACGTAATCGGCATTTAAGTTTGTGAGTGTGTTATCTACTAAAGTTATGAATGTTTCTGATCTTGCCAAAGAATGTCGTGGTAGTATGTAGTAGTATTGTGTGTGTGTTAAAAATCTATTTATACCGTAGACAGACGTGGTTTTATTACCAACTAACTATTCTTAAAACGCTAAAGTGTTTGAAGTTAGCCAGAACGAACGAAAAAATCATAGGATTGCCTTTGGCAAACAAACGTAACAGCTAGACCTATACTCATATAATTGTTGACATCAAGTTTAAAAGAGAAAATGCCAAATGTGATTCATTTATAAAGTTCAGTAAGACCAGCCTTAGAGCAAGGGGAAATGCCCATTTGCCCATAAACCTTTGACCTAGTGATGCATATAGAATAAACGAATGATAGGCATTAGGATTGACATCACAGATAAAGAAACAATTGCTGTCTTTCACATAGAACTGGGTGGGACATTTTTATTAAGAATCCCTAAGAATACCTAAGTACCGACCACCGAACGGATAAATGAGAATACAATAAACAATAATGAGTGTCCTAAAGAAAAAATAGGCTTTTGGTACAGACGCCAGCACATCTAGCTACCCCTAACTGTCAATTTTCACAATCGAATATGAACCTTGTTCTGCTTGACGTAAAGTAGAAATAAATCATAGAAGAAATTTGACTTATTGGGGGAAACTTGTCTTGATGTGCTGGCGTCTGTACATTTGTACTCATTCGCAATAATAATATTTAAAGTAACTAAATAATTACCTATATTTATAGTTTTTATTACATACTAGCTTCTGCCCGCGACTTCGTACGCGGATCCTGTTGCTTATGCCAGCGACAACGGGGTCGTTAAAATCGAAGATCTGAAACATCTGATGTCGAATTCTATAAGCCCGGGGACGGGAAATCAATGGGATGCGCGAGACGATTCAAGATGTTCCAGATTTTTTATTTTTGTTGGTCAACAGGAAATGCCATCAGACTTAACAACTTTTGCTAAGACGCCATTTCTATTATGTATATGTTATATTGTCTCTGGGCTTTGGAGTTCCCCTACAGGTGCTCCAGATCTTCAAATTTAGTCTCACAGCAGAAAACACTCTTCGCGTGGAATAGTTTTTGCAATGGCACCATTTTTATATCTCTTTCACTTTAGGTGTTCCATTTTCCAAAATAAATTATAGCCTATTTATTATATGTTGCGTGACGTTCACGATCAGCGGTCAGTCGCGCATCTCCTTCCCCCACTTATCTCTAAAGTCGATGCGTATATACGCTGAAAACTCAAGCGTCATGCTTTTTCCGTGAACGTCTGCAACTCGCGAGACAGTGCATGATGTTCACGATCAGCGGTCAGTCGCGGACATATTCTTCACTGGTCTCTAGAGACCTGGATGTAGATGCGTAAATACGCTGAGAATGCAGGCGTGCTTCGCGATCCCAAGAAGTTTCCACGGAGCGAGTTGCAGCCTCATGTTCTCGAACAGCATCAAGTCTCTCCTAACGCCCTTCGGTAGATTGTTGGGATCTTATGGTCTTTAATCATTTAGCACCTTTGGAACATTGGGAAAAATTTGACCTCTTTCTAGGCATGGTTATAGTTTTATTGTGATGATACCTGATCAATTATCTAAGTGGCTGCTCCCCTGCGTTACCAGGTAAGATACCGTGTAACAAAGATAAATGGAAAAGGAAATTAAACACTCAAATAACATAAGCCCGAAGGCATACGATAAAAAAAATGGGGGTTTTAGCCAGTAGAGTCTAATTTTCAACGATATACCATCGTCATTGAAAATCAGTCCTGAACTGTTCCCGCCTTCACCGCGTAGTACCTCTTACTTATGTTATTTTATAATTATGCAATGAAATTAGTAATAGTTTTAATTTCTATATCAAATGTTTCTGATCTTCGATTTTTATAAGTCAACAGGAAATGCCTATCAGACCGAACAACTTTTGCTAAGACGTCATTCCTTTTTGAGTTATGGTGTAGCTGGGCTCTTGGAGTTCCACAACAGGTGTTCCAGATCTTCGATTTTTATACGTCAACAGCGAGTGCTCATAAGGCTGAACAACTTTTGCTAAGACGTCATTCCAATATATGTTATAGTGTAGCTGGGCTCTTGAAGTTCCACATCAGGTGTTACGGATCTTCAAATTTATTCTCTCAGCAGAAAATGCTCATAACGTGGAACAATTTTTGCTATGGTACCATTTTTGTATCTCCTATAGTTTAGATGGTCTGTTGCGGTTCTGCATCAGGTGTTCCGGATCTTCAAATTTATTCTCTCAGCAGAAAATGCTCATCACGTGGAACAATTTTTGCTATGGTACCATTTTTGTATCTCCTATAGTTTAGCTGGTCTGTTGCGGTTCTGCATCAGGTGTTCCGGATCTTCAAATTTATTCTCTCAGCAGAAAATACTCATCACGTGGAACAATTTTTGCTATGGTACCATTTTTGTATCTCCTATAGTTTAGCTGGTCTGCTGCTGTTCTGCATCAGGTGTTCCGGATCTTCAAATTTATTCTCTCAGCAGAAAATGCTCATCACGTGGAACAATTTTTGCTATGGGACCATTTTTGTATCGCCTATAGTTTAGCTGGTCTGTTGCGGTTCTGCATCAGGTGTTCCAGTTTCCAAGATAAATTATAGCCTATGTGTTGCCCAGACTTAATATCTATACAACAAAAAAAAAATCATTCAAATCCGTCCAGTAGTTCCGAAGATTAGCGTGTGCAAACAAACAGACAAACAGACAAACAGATAAACAGACAAACAGACAAACAGACAAACAGACAGACTTTTTTTTTTGGATTCGTGCTCTATTACTGTTTCTAAACCCCCCTCAATTATTATTTTTTAAATATATTCAATGTACAGACATAGTTTTTTTACAGTCTTATTATATGTATAGATATAGATAGGGGAAAATCATGGCCAGTTAATGGGCATTTTCCTTTCCCTGCTCATGGATATTGTCATAATAAGATGGTTGTTACAGCTGACAGGCAAATAGGGATAAACACATCTATCTTAACATTTGTATTGGTTTATTATTATTATTATCTAGACACGTTTTACGACGTCCGTGAGAAGGGTTGACGTGACGTGACATGTATCCGAAAACAAGGTAACAGGGAGCTTCTTATAAGTTGTTACACCCGCCGTTGAAAGTATCCTTTCTCCCAAAATACTCGACGGGAAATTAAAACAGTCGATTGTCCTTGGTTTGTATTAGCAGTTTCAATTGAAAGACTGATAAACAATGAGAAAATTAATTAAATCAATCTAACCTAGTGTACAGACGCCAGCACGTCAAGTGTCAAATTTCTTTGATCGTTCTTCAACTTTATTACAAACAGAATGAGGTTCATATTCAATTGGGAAACTTTGACACATTGGGGTAACTTGATGTGCTTGCGTCTGTACTTAATTTAAATGTAAGTTATTTACTACTTTCAATAAAAATATCATTGGGTGAGATAGAAGTTTTTTAAAAAAACATGAATGAAATAAAATAAAATTAAAACCCGACAAAAAAGTTTCATGTTGTATTTTCCAAATTAGTACTTTAATAATTATTATTATAAAAAATGTACGCTGGTAGGTCTAGAATTACGTACTGCTGTGCTATTCTGTTAAAATCACTCCGTAAAAATGTAGGTGAAGTGAAGGCGAAATGAGCTGTCATTCTATACTAATGCTAGGAACTTCACTCAAGTTATCAGGAGGCGACTTTTACTGACTCGACCGGCTAAACTCATAGTTTCAATTTGTGCGCCGATGTTTCATTCCACCCTATACCTACAGGGTTATTTGTAAAACAACAACAACCTCACAGGAGTAGATTACTAACAACATCATAAAAAACAACATTTGTTCTAAAAAAATCAACTCTCCTTAAATATATCCGAACAGTTGGTCGAGTTTTGTATGGAGAGTTGATTTTCTTTTGTCTGCTTTCGAAAAAGTCGTAGAACAAATGTTGTTGTTTATGATGTTAGTAATCTACTATAGCGAGGTTGTTGGTGTTTTACAAATAACCCTGTATACTTAATTAAATTAGCTAACTCTCTGTATTTTCCATAAAATGTAATATTAAACAGGTGTAAGGTACGGCACATCTGCTAAACTTTCCCAGTTCATTCAACTTTGTTACAGCTCCTAACAATTAAGTCTGTGAATTATTGAGAACAATTATTTCATGATCTATTTATAAGCGTATTATGAACATGACATATTGCTTCCCTTACTTTGAAGGGGAAGGGCGCAAAGTTATGATTACGGTTCAATTTATCTTAATTAATTTGAAGATAATAACCGCATGTCCAAATTTGGGAATGAAAATAACCAGTACCTAGCTCCTTCATTTTTATCTAATTACTAGCTGCCCCGAAAATTAGTTTTTTAAATTTAGTTTACATCTTATTCTCAGACATACTGAATATTTACAATTTTATATATCAGATATACATCGGTTTAATGAGATGACAACAAATAGATCAAAAACATAATAACTAGGTTCCACTACTACACACACTACATTACTAACTACTTCTTAATAAGCAAGTCTCTACTGTGATCTTAATTAAAAATTTTGTGTTCGATAGAATTAAAATTATAACATGTATATATTATAACTTTTTTTTTTGTGGGGTGGAAAATCCTCATGGATGTCCCCCGCCCGGGCAGGCGGAGGGGTCTGTCAGACTCTTACTGACTAAAAACCATCCCGTGTTCCTTCTCACACCTGCGCCGGGGGTCACGGGAACAGAAGATACATCCGCGACCCCCGACTGGTGCCGGCCCCGCCTGCCTCGCCAAATGTATATATAACCTAACCTAACTTACCATACCTACCCTATAGCTAACCTAACTAGCTAACCTAACTACCTTACTGAAATGCATTGGTTCTAAAGCAGAACGTTTGGTGCAGAAGTTTATATTTGAGTATTTTTTAATGGCACGTCAATAATTTATTTAGGGAGGGTAGGTACATACTACATTTTTAGGGTACCGTACTATTAGGGTGTCAACGGGACCCTCGTACTAAGCCTCCTCTGTCTGTACGTCAGTCTGTCAGCGAGCTACGTCTCTTGAACCGTAGTAGGTAGACAGTATTTACTTACAGTTTACAGTGTGTATTTCTATTGTCAGAAACACCACATTTTTTTCTTATAAAATAAAATAAAATACTACTGGAACATTGAGATAAAGTCAAAGTCAATAAATGAAGTAAATTATTTGATTTTGTCTAAAAAATGTAAGTCTGACGGGGTAAAAGGCACTTTTAACATCAGACTTACAAATTCAATTAATTAAGAGAATGATTCGAGTTGCACATACGTCTCGTTTATATCCTTATTTATTTTCGTAAATCTGAAAGTTACTGTTTTTATTTTATTTTTATTTTTATTTTAAGTATTAACTTCATGATTATTACTTTTTTTTTATAATCAACTTTGGATTAAATATTATGTAAATATGTGAGCACCATGTATCTTTCAATACGCTCATACAATTACCAGCCGCGTTGCTTATTTTATATCACCTATCTCAGGATAGCTGTTTTTTTTTCTCATGGTACATCGTCCTCACATGTAATCTGATTATGTATACAAATATTGTAAAATCTATTTTAAAAGAGTAAGTATGGAGTTTCTTGCACATTCTTCTCCATACAAAACTACCTTTTGGAATGTGCAACTAGAATCATATTATTAATTTAATTTATTTGTAAGTATAACGTTCAAAAGTGCCTGTTTTCAGGCCTAATTGAAATAAATGATTTGACTTTGACTTTGACTGAGTATACTCAGATTTAAAATTTTAAAAGAAAAGCTCCACATTAGATGACCTGTGAGTCATGTGACTAGCGCTGAAAGCTGGTTAGTTGAAATTTATAAAGTTCAGGAGATCCCTCGTCACAATCCGGGTCCAAGTCAGCCACTGCAACTGAAGGCCGATAATTGTGTTTAGGACAATGTCAATATCAATGATGCCACGGTTTATTTTAAAGATTTAAGATTTATGTGGCGCACTATTGTCGATACTCGATTTCGGATATATTTCTATAGGTACCTGAGAGTATAGATACATACATACATACATACATAAACTCACGCCTTTTTCCCATGGGGGAAGGCAGAAACTACAGAGCGCCATATGCTACGATTCTTACATACTTCTTTTGCTTCGTTTACATTCATACATGTCGTCATACACATACGCCGGTTGCGAGTACTACGCGCCTGACCTTTCTGAAGAACCTCACCAATAAGGTCTATGTATGTCCTTCTGGGGCGTCCCCTCCCGGCGTTCCCACTTACATCTGCCTTGTAAATACCTTTCGTTAGTCGCCTTTCATCCATCTTTCAACGTGACCAAACCATCTAAGCATACTCTTTTCAATTTTTGTTACTACATCTTCTTTTAAACCACAACGTTGCTTTATCACATCATTCCTCAATCTGTCATTAAATGAGAGTATAGATACAGAGCTTATTATAGTGCAATGCTCAACGCAACTTTCGTAAAGCTAGAAATTTATTGTTAAATTGACCCATTTATCTTGCCGTGAAAGAAAATTATCGTAATGCTTTTTTTTATTTCGGTTTACAATTAAGATTTTGAAAATTGGAATGCAACGATTGCGGGCACAGTATACATTAGCTGTAACACTGACCTAGAACTGCACCAGGGTAATACCACAGTATAAATATTAATACAGTAGGACGACGCCTTTGATCTCTGGAAAAATGCCGGCAACTTCTACACGCGGTAGACTTGAATAATACCTCCCGCACTACGAACATCGTTTTGTTCGCAGTGCGGGAGCGGCTTTCCCGCGTCTCGCCCCTCACACCCCGCACGATTGCCCTGTTTAGACAGCTTCGTCGGACGACTGTATGTTTTTAGACTGTGGTAATACTGAGCTTTAATAGATTGCGAGTCTAGCATAAACTGGATTAGTTATACCACTGATTTGCGGCATATATAAATGTAATTATTTGCTAAACTTCACAATCAATTAAATTATTTTACAGCGTTCAAAATGCATACTCACATCACTGTCGACTGGTACAGTCCCTATAAGGCGTTGCCACGTTAAACTCTTAGTTTTGTTTGCAATAAATAAAATATCGCACCTTATAAAAGCCCATGTACCTATACAATGGCAAGTGATAAAGCATTTTCTTCTTACAATGATAGATCACTATCTTGGTGGACGTTAGTATACGAATCAATCAATCGAAACGAGAATAGAATAGAGGCCGACTTTTTCAAAAAGGTTATGGTGATTGATTTATTGTTCCCAAATAGGGTAGGCCATAACCCAAATTTCAAAACGCCTCTTATCTATCACCTGCCAAAGGGCCCAGTGCGAGTTTCATAACGTCAATTTGTATGGAATAATTATTGTCGTTCCATTATTAAAAATCAAAATCAAAAGTCTTCAAATCAGACTGAGAATCAGCAGTTTTTGAACGACAAAAAAAATACGTAAGTCAGTCCCCACTTCCTAGTGTTTTGTCACCAGATGGCGCTAAAACTGTTTCTGTGCAAATTATAGTTTAATTTAAAATGTGATCGTAAAAGTTAAAAAAATCGCATTCAAGCTTAAAAAGTACTCTATTATTTTGTTTCTTCATAACATTGTATTACAAGACATTATTAACGCTACTTAAAATTAAAATTAAACTTACTTTAAATTAAATTAATACTTAATTTACGTTTTAATATACTTTAAAGTTAACCTGGTGGATGAACATATATACATATCTAAGTTCGCCAATCCGCCTTTAGCAAGAGTGGAGCCTTGTTTTGTAGTGGCACAGTAACAAACTGACTTTTTTTACCTAATTGGAAATAGAAAAAGAATAAAAATGCGTGAAAAAGTTTTCAAATTCAATGGCCATTTTAAGAGATCAACCCAAATCAAAAGGCATCGACTTCCGTAAGTGTTTCCCACATGCTTACCATTTTATTCTTGTCGGTTTTTCCTTTGTTTTTATTTTCACATTTACGTGTCAAATAAACACGTTGATGGTCAATAGCGCCGTAGCGGCTGTCCTTATAAAATATAATAAAGGCGATGATCCCATTCACCTGGGAGATGCCTCGGATAGCTAACGAGACCGGGTGACGGGACACAGTAATATTTGTAGAGAGAGTGACCAGCCAACTAGGTTGCGGGCATTCGGCCGCTTGAACCCGCATCTTGGACTTGATCGTTGGGTGGCTATTCTGATCGTCATTTGTTTTTTGAGATTCTTTTTTCGTGTGTTGCTGTGGCTGATAGTGATGACGAATGGTTAGAGTGACTTTCGTTTAATTCATGACATTAGCTGGCGCCAATTTTTCATACAACATTAATAGAAATTTTGAAAAATAGAAGCATTTTTTACGAAACTTAGTATGATAATCAACATAGTTTTTTTCAGCATAGTTTGTTACGTATTCTGGTTTTATTGCAAAAGTTTGTCCTGTTAAAGTAAATATTCACACATTCACAATTATTCTCGTTACTGACTATGATCGTTTATCTATACTAATATTATAAAGATGAAAAGTTTGATTGTTTGTTTGTTTGCATTGAATAGGCTCCGAACCTACTGGACCGATTTGAGAAATTCTTTTACCGCAGGGAAGCTACACTATCTCCTGGTGACATAGTCTACTTTTTATCGCGGTATTCCCAAGGGAACGGGAACCACGCGGGTGAAACTGCGTGACGTCTGCTAGTTTACTATATCAGTCATAACTGAAGAACGCATAATGAACTTATCACTTATAAGCAAAATCATAATAAATACAGTGCAGAACCAATACAAAATAGAGTAGGTACCTAACTAATACAGTTAATATAAACCCGAGATTCGAGAATAGTCTTCCTCTGTATATGAGACGACATAAAACTCGCGCGACTGGCTCGGATGTATTGCCAAAGAAACAATATTGAATTCGTCGAACTGGAATAATGAGACATGCGTCTAACAAGACTCTTGGTCTCCGTATATTTTCTGAAGACGTTGTATAAAAACATCCGACGCCTACTATATTACGATAATAAAATATGTTCTGTCGGGATAACAGGAAAAATAAAAGGTAATATTGGTGAAAATATCTCCTTGTCCCGCTACTTAATCTCGTAAACGGGTTGAATTGACAGTTGGTTCGGCGTGACAGCTGTATAAACAAAACCAAGAGGTAGGAAACGAAAGGATTTCATTGGGCGTGACACTGCATACACGTCACCCCATTCCGACAACACAAGTCTGATATAATTTATAGAGTAATAATTTACACACATAGTTCATTTAAATTATCGCGAGTTAAAGAAACATGCAGCTAAATTTTGTGCAAAGGAAAAACATTGCGATTCACCAAGCTACAACTTACAGATGCACATCGCACTCTATCAACACGTACCCTGCACGATAAATTACTTGTAAATTAATTTATTAGACATCTAAATAACAAGCGATAATATTATGTTGACCGTGATACGAATCTGTGATAGGGATAGAGTGTAAACGTTTATACAACACGTAATTAGGTAGGCGATACGTGTTGGACTCAGGGTTGCATTAGTTACGATGTGAAGGATAAAAAGGGTTTCGGAAAATTCGCGCAGTTGTTAAACTAAGAAAAGAGGTGATTTCCTTTTTCGGAAGGGTTAAAAAGATAAGCTTCGGAATTTTAAATAGTCTGTTTGGTTAACTGGGAAATACATACGTTGATAACTATATAGGGAGACCGGTAATTAGTGACCGATACTTAAACACGTGACTGTAGTCATGAACACGAATAACTTTCCCAAAGAAACCTTCTTTTATACTCATTAACTTTCAATTAATTCAATTACGTCAGTACTGCACAACGGGAGCGGCGGAGGTCCGCCACCTCCGGAAGCGTGTGACGTTACTCTTGGTAGATTTTGCCCTTACCGAGGTCAGACTATCAGCTGATCGATCACAGGCGCGCGCGCGAGAATTTCAAACAGCGTTATTTTTAACCGACTTCAAAAAAAGGAGGAAGTTCTCAATTCGGTTGTATATTTTTTTTTTTTTTTTTTTAGGGTTTGTTACCTCAGTACTCCGTCCTTTATGGACCGATTTTCAAAATTCTTTTTTTGTTTGATAGGGTATACTAACAGATTGGTCCCATTTGTATCAAAACTCATACCTGATGAGGGATCTTCGTGGAATTGAGGGAACTCCTCAAAAAATATAGGCACACATGCACCGATTTCAACATTTTTAGTAACAAATCAAGCATTTTCATTTAGAAAGTATCATTTGGTGAAGAAAAACTGATGAAAAAGACAGGCAACGGAACTCTTCAACGCATAACAGCAAATTATTCGCGATTGCTATAGTCAGATGTCTATGCTGAGCTTTTGTATTTCCACAACATAACATTACGCCATTCTATTTTAAAAGGGGCCGGCAGAGATGTACAGATTAATGTTTAGAGATAGAACTTCTTTAGCAATTGTTATCCAATTTCAATGATTCTTTCAAGTTTTGAAAGACTTTCTTTACATACAAAGAAACTAAAAATTACAAAATAAAAACTTTTTTACAAAGAAAAAAAACTTTTTTTTTAAACACAATATACTTATAACATAACACAATAAAATAACAAAAACTTTTTTACAAAAAAAACAACCGACTTCTTAAAAAAAACTAACAGGTGAAAAATAACTCCAGTTTCGGAAGTCTGTGGCTTTGGTGGTTTTGTTTTGTTCATTATTGGCCACCGACTTCCGAAACTGGAGTTATTTTTCACCTGTTAGTTTTTTTTAAGAAGTCGGTTGTTTTTTTTGTAAAAAAGTTTTTGTTATTTTATTGTGTTATGTTATAAGTATATTGTGTTTAAAAAAAAAGTTTCTTTGGGAAAGTTTATTGAATTCATGAATACAATCACGTGTATAAGTATCGGTCACTAATTACCAGTCACCCTATACGTAGACTAGTCAAACTTTAATCGATAAGTAATTATTAAATGACCCAAATACGAGATGGAAAAACTTGGGATCTACTTATGTATGTTACGCGCACGGATTGGTGTGAACTTTGGCACAGTAAGCTAAAATAATAGTTAATCGACTACTAAGCCACCACCAGTAATTTTCATTAGTACGGAGATAGTTAAATAATTTTTCTATAGAAATTTTGAGCCACACGTTGAGTTAGTGGTAACAAGTAGATATAATAATGCTGGTCAAAAATATAGAGTAATTAGCCTAAAAAATAAGAATAGGGTACTTATCTATCAATTAGAATAGCACAAAATAATAGATTTATTATTGACATGCGGTTGCTTGTAAATGTTCTATATTGATTTTTTTTCTGTTAAATTACCAAAACAGTTAGGTTTAAATTTGACAAATTATGATTAGAATACAATATTTATTTGTGAAACATAGATCAGGTCTTCGGTTAATTACTTATATGGATGCTATGGTTTGCCGTGAAGGCGTTAAAATATTATAAACAATAAAAATACGATAAAACAAAAAATACCAACAGATAAGAAACAAGATTAAAAACTCTCTACTTAAAACATAAAGTCATAAGTACATTTAATCGCAATATCTATTTATGGAAGCTATTTAATTACTTTCTGATATATTTGTCCCACGTGTGTTCCACGTAACTGTAAGGTGATCCGACTGAAGTGAGACATGGCCGGACTAACGTATCCCGTGTCGGATCAGTTAGCTACAGAGTGCGGATCAGCTACTGAAAGTTTTTCAATTAACTAGTGAACTCGGTATTTTGTTTTATAATTCTTGCGTTTCGCTGGAGTACCTAGTCTATTTCAAACTAAAATAATAATAATAATAATTTATTCAAACACAGCCTAAGGTACAATAATAATAAATAAATAATAATTGGTAATATTAATTGTATCATTTGGAAAATAGGATTAGATTCTAAAAAAAAATACATAGGTACGTAAAATCAAATGTTCTTTACGGCATTTGGGAGCCGATTGATAATAATAATAAATAATAATATTTTTTATTTATAAAAACAGGAATCACAAAAAAATACAAAAAAAAAATGTTAATTATTCAGATAAATTATAAATATTCAGATAAATGCTAATTATTCAGATAAATGACAATTATTCAGATAAATGACAATTTTTCAGATAAGTAAATGATAATTATTCAGATTAGATGATGATGATTCAGTTTATCCATCTGGGATTTCTCAGTAGCAGCCCGGAGTCTGGATTTGTGCCTGATTCATGGCAATAGGCTCGCCCCCTATTACATGGGACTTAAACATAACTGGCGAAATGTGGGTGTAACACCAGGTACAACTCTGCCTAGCCCTTCGGGGATTACAGGCGTGACGTTATGTTATGTTATGTTATTCAGATCTGTATCAAACTCAAATAAAAAAAATCTTTTCTATGTAAATTCTGTGAAGAATCACTGAAACTCATCGAATCACAGTAGATATATAATAATGTGTGTAGGTACCTACTTGATCAGTTTTACGGAAACCTTTCTATTGAGTCGTAATTATGTGAATGAAATGGATAAATGACTAACTAGTTAGCTCAGGTCTAGGTTTATCACGTATTTTGCGTAAAAAAAAATCTAAAAGATGTTTCCAGAAAAGTTTTCGAGAACATTTTACCTATTACATAAGTTCGTTCGATAAACTCACCAACCCTACAGGTGGTGAGTACAACTAAACCCACGTCACCGGACTAATTTCGCTAGTGAGTCTAATGCCAACATTTTGATTCAGTCCAATTTGACAATTTAGTTACCGACGCGGCATTCAACCGGTCTACTGTTCATCCATTGACCTTAGAAGAAAAAAAAAACTTACAGTGCAGTGAATTATTAATGGACCAGTGAACGTTTAAATTAAGTGTTGTGAAGTGACTGAAATACCTTTAACACAACAAGTGGGTCGAGGGCGAAAGGTCGGTATTAAAGTGTATCAAGTTAGTCTGCCAGTACCCGTTTCAATTTGTGTCGTTTATTTCGTAAACTGAACCTTTTTCTGTCCTTTTTCGAGTTGTTATGTTATTTATGCTAGGTGGGTCGGATTTCAATGGGGAGTTTAGTTGTAATAAAAAACATCTTTGTCATAACATAACATAACATTACGGCTGTTATCCCCGTAGGGTTAGGTACACCCACAAATAAAAACAAAACTTAAAAAAAAAATATGATTATATTTTGACTGGCCTGTTGGTCTAGTAGTTAGTGACCCTGACTGCTATGCCGGAGGTCGTGGGTTCGATTTCCACCCAGGAAAAATCTTTGTGTGATGAGCACGATCATTTGTTCTGTGCCTGGGTGTAATTTATCTATAATATGTATGTATTTATAAATATAAGTATGTTTATCAGCTGTTTAGCACCCATAACACAAGCTCTCAAACTTAACTTGGGACTAAATGGCGTTGTGTGAAAAAGTTGTGGAATATTTATTTATTTATATAATTTTGGTTGTATAGATATTTAAAAAAAAAAAATTAAAAAAACCTTTGAATTAACACATGTTTAGATTCTTAGTTTCCACATTCATAATTATCTATAGGCTTTTACCATCACCATTGTGTAAAATCGCGCATTTTATTACCCTTAGGAATTTGTTTTGTTCCACTAAACCCAATTAGCCTTTAATAGTGTAGGTACTTACAGCTATAATAGAGGCTAATAAATTTATTAAATAAAAAAATTATTTACTTCGTTTCAAAAGCTTTACGATACCTAGTTTATGATCTATAAAACTAAGAAATAACCATTCAAACATTCATAAAACTAAATTACAGGTAGCCTAATGCACGATTCCAAGTATCCATTTACGGTAGCTAGTTATAACAGACTCCCTGTAGGCGATAATAACCGAACGTCGGATATTCGCATTATATCGGAGCACTAAGGATCCTTCCTATTTAATTTGCTCATTGTCTAAATTTACTATTGTCGTTCTACAGAATTACATGGCTGATGAAACTTATCGCATTAACTGCTACCTAAGTACCTACCTCAAGCCTTTATTTATTTATTTATTTACAACTAGCTGCTGCCCGCGACGTCGTCTGCGTGAAGGTTCTACAGCACCAAATATACCTACCTAAGATTCCAGTGTCGCTATAGCATTATAAGTTAACAACTTTTAAAATAGCATTAAAATATAAGTTACATGAAGAGAGTTTTTTGTATTTTTTTTTTATTTTGCAATTTTTAGTTTCTTTGTATGTAAAGAAAGTCTTTCAAAACTTGAAAGAATCATTGAAATCGGTTATCAATTGCAAAAGAAGTTCTTTCTAAACCTTTTAAAATAGACAGGCGTAAAGTTATGGGAAATACATAAACCATGCACAGACATGTGACTGTAGCTATTGCGAGTAATTTGTTGTTATGCGTTGAAGAGTTCCATCGCCTGTCTTCTTCATCAGTTTTTCTTCACAAAATGATACTTGCTAAATGTAAATGCTTGATTCGTCACCAAAAAAAAAAAATGTAAAAATTGGTACATGTTTTCCTATATTATTTGAGGAGTTCCCTCATTTCCTCGAGGATCCCTCATCAGATCTGAGGTTTAATACTAATGGGACCAACCTGGTAGTATACCCTATCAAATAAAAAAAAGATTTTTGAAAATCGGTCCATAAATGGCGGAGTAATCGCGTAACAAACACACATAAAAAAACACCGTCGAATTGAGAACCTCCTCTTTTTTTTTAAGTCGGTTAAAAATACGTTCAAAGGTATATACCTTATAACACTTCCCTATAAACTACCTACGTTGATAATTAAACTGCCAGGAGCCAAAATGTAAAGATAGTCAGGACTGGTGGCGCGGGAGCAAACGACGTACAGGTGCCCGTGTGAGAAGCAACTCGTTCTGAGATCTACACCCGCTGCTCTGAGTATCGGCTCCTGCGATTTATTGATTGTCATCACTAAGCAAACACTCACGGGGAACTGTACACGCTCGAACTGGATCGGGAAGCTGAAGTATAAGGGGAATGCGTTGTATAAATACTGCCTTGCCGACGCCACAACCCGTAATAATTTCCACCTCAATGGTGTCTGTGGAGAGAGATGACTTTAAGACACCACCCGTTACACAACTTTGGAGGAGATTTGTTCCTAAAAAGCATAATCGGGACGCCGACCTTCATTCAGCTTGATGGTATGCGCTGGAAGTCAACTTGCTGACAGGAAGTTCAAAAATTCCACGGGATAATGTGTGGCGTCATCTTGCTCGACGACAGTGCTTATCGACGTATAGACCACTTCATTCCCCTCAATGTCCGAGAGAATGCATTCGTTAATTGCTGCAGCATGATCATTTTTGGGCGCCAAAATGGCCCTCTCACACGAATTCTGCTGGTGCGTTATACGACTGATGCCCACGTACACACAGCGAATGAGTTCTTCGAAGCTGGATACCACTCTACCGAGAGACTCTGAAAGCACCGCCTGTCCACTTCTCTCTTCTGGTAGAGTGCCTTTGCCAAGACTTAGAAGGACATCGGAGAATTCTTAAGCGCGTGCAATGCCGCCGAGCCGAGCTCTTATATTAATGGTCAAGCGCAGCGTACGAACTTGTGACCACAACGAAGATCGTTTCACCGAAGCATTCATCTCGTCAGCCCTCGATCCCCGCGTCAACTCGGGAAGCGTTTGCCTGAAATCGCCACTGAGCAGAACTGTGACACTACCCATCAAATGTTCATTCCTGCAGATGCCCTGCAGGGTTCTGTCCACGGCCTCAACTGCCTTCCTTTTGAAAATCGTACACTGATACGATCCCATGTGATACGATCCGAACTCTGCTCAAGATTTTGAGGGTTTTGTTGGAACTTCAATTTGTCAAAACGAATTATACGATACAACTTTTATGAAAAAAATGCACAATGCCATCTATGAATTTTAAGAATAACTAACTACTAACCTCATCAACACGATCAAAATTGAAATTAATTTTCAAAAAGTGTTTATGTGTTACTTGATTTGATTTTTATACATTCTCAAAGATGGTGCTGATTCCAAATTGTCTTTATGCTACAAACATTCATTAAACTTTGTTTCTCTGCCAAAGTTACTTAAATGGCGTAGTTTTTATAGTGTAAAGCTAGATAATAGCATAGCTTACTTAAAACCAACATTTAAATATGCGTCCTTTGATTACACGCTTCCACAGAATGAGTTAGAAGAATAAAGATTCACTGCTCCTCCCCCGTAGGTGATAGCAAACAGACAAACGGACAAAAATTCCAAAAAGTCACTTTTTGTCACCAGTTACGTTTTTCTAACAAAACCCACTTATTTTTTCTTGAAAATTCTCAATGTACTGTTTTTCTTTCGTTACTGTTTTATTATATGTAGATGAAAAAAATGCACAATGCCATCTATGAATTTAAAGAATAACTAACTACTAACCTCACCAACACGATCAAAATTTAAATTATTTTCAAAAAGTGTTCATGTGTTACTTGATTTGATTTTTATACATTCTCATAGATGGCGCTGATTCCAAATTGTCTTTATACTACTAACATTCATTAAACTATGTTTCTTTGCCAAAGTTACTTAAATGGCGAAGTTTTTATAGTGTAAAGCTAGATAATAGCATAGCTTACACAAAACCAACATTTAAATATGCGTCCTTTGATTACACGCTTCCACAGAATGAGTAAGAAGAATAAAGATTCACTGCTCCTCCCCCGTAGGTGATAGCGTGATAATATATAGCCTATGTGTTGACCCGACCTCTTAGTAATATTCATGCAAAATTTGAAGTAAATCCATGCAGTACTTTTTGAGTTCACCCCGCCCATACATACAGACAAACAGACAAACAGACAAAAATTCTAAAAAGTCACTTTTTGTCACCAGTTGCGTTTTTCTAACAAAACCCACTTATTTTTTCTTGAAAATTCTCAATGTACAGTTTTTCTGTCGTTACTGTTTTATTATATGTATAGATAGATAAGCACACCAACAGCACAGTCACCAACAATATTTAAATAAAACTAAATAGCAAAAAGGCATTGCAGTAACCATACAAATAACAGGTGTTCATGACATTGACACAATGAAAAATAATAGAGACAAAAAGTCAACAAAAATAAAAGTAAAAAGTGGGACCAAGGCTTCAAACTGGGACACTACGATAACAAAACGATTTGAGCTACACAGCCGTACGTTGTTCGCACTGCTTATGAAGGGAACGAACGTCTAGGTATGACATTTATTTATTTATTTTAAAAGGAACACCAACGACATAATTACAAGATCTTATACAGGTACAAATTTTATAGACATCCAATTCTGTGTAAGTACCTATGTCAGTTAAAGGCATACACAGCTTAGGTATACAATATGACAATACATTCCATATAAATAAATATTTATAAATTTAGTTGAATTGAATTAATATTGGATACACATGAAACTCATAGAGAAAACCTCGATAGGGTATCCGTCAAGTTAGACCTTTCATTATATAACCTTGCCATTTGAGTTAAGGGGCTATTAAAGGTGGAATTTAAAGAAGATGACGGCAATTTATGGCTTAAATATGGAATTAAAATTATTATCAAAATCAAATTATGAATTTAAACACACATTACACTAATACCTACTTATCTAAACTCACACAGCGAAATAATGAAGCTCTTCTTTTAGGAAACCCTTAAAGGAGATGTTTCTTTTTCGGCCACCAGATGTACGTATGTCGAAAAAAAGGAGAAAAAAAAGACAAATTGGGGAAAAATAGTATCTGGTGAATTTGAATCTGATTTGTTGTGTACAAAAAGTATTAATTTTTCAATTATTGCCATGTTTTATTCAACATGGCGTCTCGTTTGCTTGCATACTTTATTCGTTCTGAAATAATGTCTCATCCAATCAATGCAATATAGAAAAAAAATAAAAAAGTTGTGCATTCTTGTACGGTTAAAAATAAATTAATATTATCCTCTTGTACATATTTTTGGTAAATATAATTAAGTGTGATGATTTCATCGTTTCAAAAATCTTTAGTCTCCATTTTTGAACTGGGTTTCTGAACGAATTAAAAAAACAGCTTGACTTGAAACTCATTTAAGTCACTTGTCAAGTTGTCAGTGACAATTTCGTTCGACTCGATTTGATTTTGGCTTTCGTGGTTTTCAGTGTTATTTTGCATTTTCTCAATTTTATACTACTATAACTTCGGTTTTGTGATATCTGCTCATTCTTGCATTGACTTTGGCTTTGTTTAGCGGTACACGAACTCAGAAATCTGAGATTTGGATTCGTCTGCCCATTGGAAATCTTCTGTTTTAACTTACATTGAAGGTAAATTATTGAAAAATATTTGTAAATCAGTTGGATTAAGTTGGAAACACAAGGTTTACCTCATTGTTTTTTGCAGATCCTTTGGCTTGTTAGGAAATGGCTTGTGTGAAGTGCAATAAAGGGATACTCAGTGATGAAGTCATTATATTGCAGCAGATTTAGGTCCAGAGCTTTTGTTTAATTTTTTAACAAGACATGGCTCAAGAGGTAAGAATATAATTTTTAAACAAACAGTTTCAAACATGTGCGACTCAACATGTAATAGGTATCACTGGCTTTCATGTTGGAACTTATATTAAATGTAAAAACAAATGTTAAATACAAACACATGAATGCAATTAAGATTTTGAGTTTGAGTTTTATCCTTTCAACTGTCAAATGACTATAAACAGTTCTTAATATGTTAACTAGGTATTATGAACTTGTTTTCAGAGTATATATAAGTATGTTTTCAGATTGCTCCTGATGCTGCATTATGCAAGGCATGTTGTAACTCAATTAGTAATCTTCTTGAGAGTACTCATAGTACTAAAGTAACGCAGGGTAATGGAATAGGACCCATCAGTGAAACATATGAATCAAATGTACGTGTCTGTGTCATAATGTATGTGGTGCCTTTTATCTTTAATCTCAAGGTCGCATAATTTAACGAGTGGCCTCAGAGAGATGCAATATCTAATTTAATTGCCCCAAGACAGGTACCTATTATTTGCAAACAGTTCACTTTGCTTTTTTTGGCTTTTACAACAATTTATAGTATCACACAACAACATGATAATAATTTCAGATACCAGATGGTGCCATTGTTTGCCATTGATGTGAGGTGAGTGCCTGCAGGCTGGTAGATGTATTTACCAGATCTCTTTCTCTCTCAGAGAAGATCACACAGTATTCCACATGGTCCTGAGAGAGATGAAATCACAGCCCGGATAACTCCACAACAGGTCTGTTACCTACTGTAAATATGCGTTATGTATGATTTTTATATATGTTAAGATTACACTTACAATTCTCCTGCAATAGACTGATTCATGCGATAAGAAAGTAATGATTGTCAATTGTATGGGAAAAATACATAATAAAACTATGAAAATGTTTTATCAAGCTTGGTAAAAATCCTAACAAATGTATTATTTTTAGATACCCTCTGGAGGCAGAGTATGTTATTCATGCTGGGTATCTGCTAGAAGAAATGTACAGCGTGCAGCCAATCTTCACCTTAATAGTAGGAATGTTTGTGTTGTATGTTCAACATCAACATTGAGACGTCGCACACATTTGTTCCTGAATGCTCCAGAAAGAGATGTCATTTCTAGAAGAATATAACCTAGACAGTTGTGTAAAATAGTTAACTGTAAATCTATGTAGTATGTGGTTTTTATCTGTATATGACTTGTAAGAATCCCTTATCAATAAAATACTATGACTACTATGTATTGATCTGTGAATGTGTGAGTTTATTCTGTATTGTTTTTACAGGTCAGTTATCGTTCATTGGTGTGCAATGTTTGCTGGACTTGGGCTAGAAGTGCTGTTTGTTTAGAATATGAACCACCTATCGTTGAAGCTGACTCTAATCCAAACTAACCACCACAGGTTTTGCCCATTACATATAATTAAACTCGTACAAAAAAGTTGGTATATCTAGTTCGAGTTGTTTTGTACCAGGTTGTACAAACCTAGAACGACACATAGTGCCTGTGTACTTGATGATGTATCAGTAAGAGAAGAAGAATAAAGTTTTAAATCCTGATTTGTTCCTTTATTTCTTTTTTTGGAGAGTCCCTACACTCCTTCTGTAGTTCACCAAAGGTTTAACATCCCTCAGAAAGCATGTTAAGCCAAATGGCTTATTTATTGATCTCCATCGTCATTTGAAGATATTTGACAGTTGTTATGGATAGATAAAAGTCAGTAGGTAAATCTGATACCAATATTTACAAATGGTAGGTACCATTTTACCCAGTTACCGCGCTCTTTATATTCTGCGGCATCCAGCTTAACTGGAAGCCGACCCAAAAAGCAATGACCCTTTCTCCAATGGTTTTGGGGTCGGCAGGTACCTTGTTTTCCAATTATGTACCTACTTACATTTAGTAGGTACCATACCAATCTATTCAATAATTATAGCATCATTACAGCATATTCTGTATAACATTAGACAAATGAGACCGGTAACTTGAAGGCAAAGAGATTTAAAAACTAGCTGAAGGAAATGTATTGAAATAAACGCATCCAGCAGGGATTGAACACAGTAGGTTTTAACTTTTATATGATAAGCCAATACTCCCTAAAGAAATGATTCTTGATCTTGCTTTAGTGAACCACTTTTGTCTAATATTTTTTATGAAAGATCACAGTAATTATGATCTTAGACTATTAATGATTTATTTGTTCGATGAACAAAAACTAAACAATTATATTAAAGGTTAAGTAAACGTCATCTCTACAACCTGTCATGGATGGCTGTCAATAACCCTTAGGACAAACGTCAAACTTTTACAATTTTAATTTTGTACATAAAAACCATATGATATTATGTAAAAAAATTAACTTTATTCTATTCAGGGGTAAGTTTCGCAGCTTCGCTGATGGCGTACATGTTATGGCCGGAGGCCCATACAAAAATGAAACATGTCCTTTAAGGCGATTAACACACTGCCACGCATCACGCAGCATAGCGCGTGAATGCGTGTTTAAACGTTGCTTGTAAGTACCTCAGTTTGTATAGAAAACACCATAGAAATCTAAATTATATCTATGGAAAACACGCACAGTCCAACACACAGAAAATGCATCCACGCGCGTTCAATTCGGTTCAGAGACACGCAACAAGCAGCGTGATGCGGGGCAGTGTGATAATCGCCTAAGTGTACCTTTCCATGCACTCTTTCACACCACACACACACACATATTCTGACGTTTACACACGCTCACACACTCTCACGCAAGTATACACCTTTATTACCACGAACGAGAATAATAGTTTATTGATTTATTTTATTTTATTAGTGTTATTTTTTTTGTATTACAATTGTATGATGTAAAGTAGTAATGTATAAATAGTGGCTTGTAACATTTTACGGCGGGACACTGATCTTCAAGATACAGGGACTTCTAGTTTGGAGATCAGGGTTTCAATGTGTACCCTAGTCAAAGCCCCTTGTATATGTACGATTACTTTTGTAAATCCTAGTTTATTTAGGCTTAGTTCCATAAATATCTTTCTTTTTTTATTGAACATTTATTTAGGCTTAGCAATCTTTTTAGCAATCTAAACCCAGATTAGCACAAAAAGGCACAGTCTTCATCAACAAACAAGTTAAATATCTTTGAATGAGCTTCTGATTTGATACAGAACCGCAAACTAAATCCCAATAGTCACCTGCTTGACAAAAAATCCGGCGAATCCACCATTCTTTTGAAAAGCATTCTTCTATATACAGGTACTTAGGTACCTACCTTACACCGCCTACATTTATTTTCAACCTACAAAAAAATTACCTATAATGCTAACAATGGATAGGGTAAAGCGAAGTAATAAAAAACTGAAGCATTGTGAATCAGCTGTTTATTTTCCCACGAGACTGTTCAATTTGTTGATCAATATCGTTCAATAATTAAGTACTTGGCCTGGATGACCTAGCGGCTATACGTGGAAAATACAAATACGCAATAAAAGGGCACATAATATAAGCACTATTTGTCATAGCACCAATTATACGAAAGGAAATTAGTAGATCTGAAATTTACCACTTCATTAAGCTCGATACATAACCCACCAATTTAAAATAAATCGATTCAATATTTTGGTTAAAGAATTTAAAATATACTTTTACCATTGAGTTTCATTATTGAAATTTATAAATCCCTTAACTGGAGGGACGTTTTTGCTAATTACGCCAATAAAACTAAACGATTAGCGCACTAAACCACGTTCACGAGCTGTCAGTGTCAAATTGACATTATTCTACAGCAATTACTACCTACTTCTAGCAGCCCGTGAACGCAGTTTAGCTGTTTCAGTCGTGAAATTCGCCCTTAGCGCTATATCTTTGCCAGCTCATGTGCACAAACGCTTAAGCCCAGACTAACTGAATGAAACAAATCATGGATTCGGTGCTTAACCAAGCGCATAACTCAAAACGCAATGGGCAAAGCTTTAATAAATGAAAACAATAAACCGCGATAGTTTTTACTCTTCCAAGTAGTTTACTTTTTTCTCTTCGTTAAACTCTATATAAACGAAAAATACAAATTGCTCTTAATGTTGGCCAGAAATCCGTTGACATGGAAAAAGTCATTCACATGGAACTGATTCAGCTTAGGAATGGAATCGTGGTGAGATAAATCAGGGGAATAATGATTTGGACTGATCTCTGTGTGAAAAGATTAGAGTGACTATTGAAGGACTTTTTTTACGTTGGTTTTGATTTTTTCTGGACAAAGTGAATTAATACACAATTTATGGCACGAAATTCATAATCGGCGGCCTTCATATTTTTTATTCTATTAAAAGTATGCCATATCACATTATGTTCTGACAAGATTTAGGCATTTGTTTTCGCAGAAATGAGATTGTGGCAATAATTCTTTATAATTACTAGTAAGAAATTATTCTATTACCATACATAATAAAAACAAAATGAAAAGTAAAATAATTAGGTATTATAAATAATAGATAATAATTATTAATACTTATTTTATAAATTTTACATCAGGTTGAGTAATGGTCCGGATTTGTTTAAGTAACACCTACTTTCTATAATACATTTATTTATAACACTATGTTACACTATCAATAATACTAACAGGATAGGTAGGTACTTATTAATTATATAAAAAAATAAAACACTGGCAATACAAAATTAAAAGGTAAAAATAACTAAAACATTTGTAATAGGTACGTAAGTGTTATTTGCTTATAGCATAACTAATATAAATAGGTAGGTACTTCGTAAAACCCTTACGAATGGACTCGAACTACTTACATGTAAACGCATCGATCTGAGTTTGAAGGTCGTTGATGTCATGTATGATGACTCTGTAAAAGGGTTCTATCATACGCCTCATGCAAGTTTTCCCTAGAGAATGTCGAGTGCTGTGCAAATTACCTATATTTAAAATGAGCGAGCGTAGATTTCTTTGTAATAAGCTTCAAAGGTTCGTTACTTTTAATGATTTACAAAGAACTTTTACAGAAACTTCGTAATATATAATATCTAAAAAAAAAATTAAGCATCTTTTAACTGCCGTCCTAAGAAGAAAAAGCATATGTAACATTTTTTGAGAAATTGAGTTATAAACACTCCCGGGTTCAGTAAAAAAAATGTGATTTTTTTGTCTAGGAATCTTGGCGAGATTTTACATAGAAGCCAAGTTAGACAAGCACAAGTACCTCACATTTTCTCAAAAGTTCTTCCTGTTTGAAGAAGAAAAATCATAACCTTGTCGTCAGAAGCAGTAAACTACTTAAGTACCCACATATGTCTTTCTTTGTCAGTACGTGATTTGAACGAAGTGACTTGATCATAACAAAAAAAGCATAACATTATTTCTTTGTAACTTATGCTTTTTTAGCTTCGTAGGTCCCCACCCGTCTCATTGTTCTTTGCCCTCCGCTACCCGTTCATTTTTGGCATAAGTCACCGAATTCACCGATTAACTTTACATTTACTTAGACCTGCCGACGGTTGGTATGAACTGTGTATCGACACCTTACTCTTTATTTTTTGCTCGATAATGAACGTGTGATACAGTTAAGTATTTATGAAATATTCTAACTAACTAACTACTAACTAACAATACCCACTGTGTGGGAAAAATAACAAATAAGTTGCTACCTATTTGCTTCGTTTCGGTGCATGTGGTTCATGGGGGATATTCCTTCTTTTTTGTTCAATCACGTCGTAACGGTAAAACTGGTTTGAATGAAACTTAGAATAGATGTAATTCATGACCTGGACTAGCATACTGTGGTATTCGCTTTTTATACGGGTACCTAACACCTGCTAGATACCGCGGGCAGTTGCTAAATTACCTAAAGTACACCTACCTACCTGTACCTGTAATAGTACCTACTTGTGAAAGCTTGTGAGTTTGTTTTCTGCTTAAAAATAACGTTTATATTTGTGATACTTTTTAATAAACAGCGTGTAAGTACTAAATGTGTTCGCTTTTTGGCGGTGGGTAAATATTTCGCTTGCATTTTATTATTAGGTTACAACAATAATGCAGCGGCAACAGTCAGGTAGATGCCAGAGGTTACTTCGGTTATAGCTAGAGGCGGAAGTGAGGACGGTAGAGAAAATGTTGAGCCAAATGTACCAGATACACCCCCATTAGCAAGAGACGAAAGTGAAGACGGTAAAGAAAATGTCGAGCCAAATGTACCAGCAACACCACCAGAGGTATTACTTCGAAAAGGAATCAGGACATCATTCAACGTCTTGCGAAATTGATGCCCCCGAACAGGGTAAACTTTTGGGAAGGTCTTCCTGATAACGACAGTGCCGCTGATCTTTTAAATGAATATGACACTTGAGTGTACCTACGTAGGTAATAAAAAATAATATTAAGTAAAATAGTTTGCATAGTTGGTTGCGTTTTTCTTTTTAATTGTTGTACCCAAAACTTAAAATATAATTATGCAAGTAAATATATACCTTTGTTGTAATTTTCTTCTAATGAATTCTTATGAAAATAATGAATGTGGTTTTATTTTTATTATTCCATTATGCTAAACCAAACTTATACTAAAGAATAAATCACAACTGTGTAACTGTGTTTTTTTTGCTTCCGAATATTAGCACATACTACATTAAAAAAACACATGTGTGTAATTGTGTTTTTTTTCTTCCTTCCCGTACTAAAAAAGTGTGACTATTAGGAGACAGAAATAGTTTTTTCAAAATATCTAATTAAAATGACATAATAACTCAAATAAAAACATCTTACAATAAAACTATGTCAATAATGCATTTAATACCATAAAAAATAACTACGTAACTCATCTATAAAGCAATTGAATTAATATGCAAAGTTTTTTTAATTTATCTCAAAACTTAGGTGTCTGCACTTGTGCTTTTTCTCCTAAGGAGGGCAGTACCTATGTTACGACTTTACTTTGTGTTTTGTCTTTACCAATTTCATTCAAATGTTATATACTTGTTTACGAAGTACTTACCGCTTATTTTATAAAGTTGTTTTTGTCTGATCTTGGTCATAGTTTTTACCTACAACTTGTATTATTGTTCTTTAATGTGTTTCTTGTGATCATGAAGATGTCCCCACATTTAAACAAAGGTATCCTTTGAGATCTGTGGGCTGTAGTTAAACATTTTCTTTCCATTTCAGTACCGCAACAAGCTGAACGAACAACAGAACGGCAGGCTGTCGGCTCAGCGGGCTGCGCTGGGAGCGCGGCAGGAGGAGATGCGAAGCATCGACCGACGCGTCTCCGAGCTGCAAGCACGTTTACTCAGGAAGAGGGCCTTGAACAGGCAGTTAGCGGCCGCGCATCGACAGCCGCAGCAGCAAAGGTTTGTACATACTTAGATTGCACCTGCTACTGAAAAAAAAAATTGGCTGGATCTAAGTAGGTGTAGACTGCCCTGTTTCGAGTTCATTTGCAAAATAATTAGGCCCATTGTTCCTACCATTTACCTACTTAAATAACGTTAAAAGTTCATAAAACCTCCTCGGTGAACGTGGTTCCGTCGCTGTCGGTGCGGAACAATAGAGTCTGGAAGCACAATAGATCCTAGGAACAGTTAATTTTTGATAAATTATAAAAGTTTGCTTCGTTAATCATTACGTAAGCCTCCGTTATTCATTAAGTAACTCAGAAATAAACAGAAATAAAGTGATGCTTTATTTGCAGAACGACGAATCCTACGCCTTTGCAACAGTTGCCCAGCTATTCTGCTGGTAACACTGGGGTAAACAGTCAACCAAAGAACCATCAAGCTCGTGGAAACGTTGCTGCTGTCGAACCGTACAATCATGTACCCCATGCTCAGAGCGTTAGCCATAATGCCAATTTCCAGGTAATTTTATGACCATGTGAAAATGTAGAAGTTATGTCAAAATCTCCTCTCAGTTTATGAAGCTACTGTTTTTAATTTTGAATCTGTTTTCTTCGATATTATTTTGACAATGACAATGACAGCAGTGAGCAGTAAAAAAATATTGTCAATAATATTGTCATTGTCAATGTCAAAGTTAAAGTTCTATCGCCCAAAAATTAAGCCGGGCGGGAAAAAAGTTTATTCAATTTCAAAATTAGACATTTTATGTTTTGGTGAGTAATACCTAATCCTAATGTGAATTTTATTAATAACTTGCAGGCGATGAAGCAGAATGTAATACAAAACAACGTGCCATTAAAACAACACACACAGAGCGAAAACATTCAGAGTCATATAACGCAGGAAGCGCATTATTTACAACAGAAACAAATGATCAATCCTTTATTCAACGGCTACACTCATTCGCAGGGGCTACAAGAGAATCAGTATCAGGGGCAGTATCCAAACAAACATGAAAACTTCAGCCACGTACAGCAAGGTATTGGGAACGCGTACGATCAAAAATCAATGATTGATCAGAATAAGTACATGGACTACCTAAAACAGCCGCAATACAGTCCAAACAGCACGAGCAGTTCCAACAGCAATCAAACTAACAAAGATCTGAAAATAAACGAACAAGAATTCCTCCCAGAGTTTGCTGCAAGCAAGTCAGATCCTAAGTATCAAACGTTGCCTTACAACACTAAATTCCCTCAAAGTACAAACGGGAAATTAAAACCTGAAGTCAACGGTAAGAACAACGAAAATCAAGACGCAAAAAATGCTATTAATGTTAATCACATGACTGTACATTCTACGCCGCTTTCGGTTGTGAATAAAAGTCTAGCGACACCTCTAAGTCAAACGGAAACTACATATCAGCAAGAAAATACATATCAATTGCAAAAATCCGACTCTTCAAGTAGATGTAATCAAGAGGGGAAGGAGAACCATGCATATCCACAGAATAGGCTAAGTCAGAGTAATAGTCAGAGCAATGAAGCATCTAAAGGCAACGGGAAGGGCCAACCGGTGTTGAAAGGCAGCTCACCAAGTTTGGGTTCCAGTACAACATCTGCAAGCAGTTCTATTGGATTTGGGGTGAGTTTTTATGCTAATACTAACCTATTTTTTAAGTTATCCAACAAATTATAAATGCAAGATGTATTGTGTTGTAAACAAAGGCATTCAATACTTACTATAAACGGGACATAATTCTTCATCCGATACTTGTTTCCTAGTGGTCACAAGTCAGTAGTTTAATATGCTGGATGAAATAAATGATGTTACTAAGACATAAGATCACAGTTTTTGCATTTTGATGCGGACATTAATTCTTGTCAGCATGTATTCTACTCTCTACAGTATCTTAAATCTCTTTCGTTTTAATCGACAATGCAATCAAAACATTATTTGCAATATAATGTATTTTGTTCACACCTCCACAATTGTTTCTTCACCATCAACCACAACAGTGTTTCCTCACAAAGCTTTAACCAGTTGCTGCACCATCACACATCACCTGTAAATATCATCATCATTCATTCATTCCAGAAGCCCGTATCGAGTGTAGCACCCACATCAGTTCAGGTCTCGAGTGGAAAACCGTCACCCATATACCAAACATCCTCCACAAAGATCCAACCGGTCCAGCCACAGACCGTTCAGACCCAAAGCATCACTGTTTCATCATCAAATCATGTAGCTAGTAATGTGGTGACCTCCCAACCCCAGATCGTTAGGAACACGGCGTCAGGACTGTCAAGTACGGGCAGTTCGTTTGCTGGGCAGAATGCGTCGTCACAGAGTATCCTGCTGTCTCCGCCACAGAGTGCCAGTACGCCACTCTCGACGCCTGATGTTAGCGGTACAGACAAATCTCCCAAACCAGCTCTACCTCCAAAACCAACTATCAAGGTATGTTAGTCACTACACTCATTGCTAATTATGTGTTATCATTATGAAGTACAAACAAACAAACTTGTCATTTACATACAATTCATATTCATTTCCTAAATGTTTGTAATATTGTTACTAATGTATTTATTAGTCCCCTCAACCCTTATACAAAATTATTTTGTTTATATTAAGTAACACTATATGTATCTTCACATTTCAGACACCACCGAGACAGTCAGTGAAAACTGATGTTGGCTACAGTCAATCTACTGACATCACTCCTATGCCCACCATACCCTTGCCTACAGACCTGTCCAATGACAGTGAACTAAATCAGAAAGAGTCAGCCAGCAGTACAAGTAGCAATGAAATGATTATCAAAGCACGCCCCCTAACTATAAGAAAACCACCGATGAGCGAACAGCCCAAACTTAGAAACGTTAGTAATGCAAAGAACGGAATAAGTGTCAGTATAAACAGGCGTATAGAAATGCCGCCAGCATTCTTATTCCCAGAAATGGATCATTTAGTCGATTCCATGCCTAATGAGAATGGCCTAAAAGAAAAGAAGCAAAAGGATGAGGTTGATAGGGCGTTGAATAATAATAATAACATATCAATAGGACAGGAGGATAGTAAGGATATTGTTGTGTCGGATATAACGGAGCAGATCAGCTCGGTTGACTTAAACGGTCAGGATTCTCAGGGCCCTGAGAATGTTCTGAGGCGGAAAAAGGGTAACTTGAAGCAGGGTGGCAAGGCCCCGCTGGCCAGGCGGGTGAGCTTCGATCCCCTCGCGCTGCTGTTGGATGCTAGTTTAGAAGGCGAGTTGGAACTCGTTAAGAAAACGGCAACACAGGTATTTATACAATTACTAAGTCAAAGCAAAGCATTCCATCATAATGGTCAGGACACATTGATCAACTGTTTTCGCACTTTGTCGATTGAAATGGAACACACTACGCATTATGCCGATCGGACGCAGTCGACGACGCGTCATTCTATACTTAGGTATTGTATGGACAAACCGTCGCACGCCGTCGATCAATGTGTTCTAACTCTAATGTTAAATTGGAATTCTACTTTGCCCCACCCAAACTAGGAATTCTTCCTGTATCATGTTTACAAATACTGAAATTCAACCTGAATCAGCTACCTGTAGAGCATAAAGATATTATTAAATATTCCTTACGAGAATCGAACACGCCTCACGCAGCGCAGCAGTCAATTTCTCTGCCACTGCGCAAAACGTGCCGTCTTTGTTTATTCTATTATGCAATATAGAAATAAGTTCACGTGTCACTCCCTTATACATCTCTTCAATTTAATTTGTATTCTTGAGTTCATTTCTTTGAATATGATTTCAGGTGCAGAATGCAAGCGCTGCAAATGACGAAGGGATCACTGCTTTACACAACGCGATTTGCGCCGGGCACTTCGAAATCGTCAAGTAAGTACTTACAAATATATTTAAATAAATATTGATGTTGGCTCACAGTGACATTTTCAATGCTTATGTACTTTCTTGGTTTATCTTAGACATCATTGACATAGGTGAGGGAAAACATCTTCAGGACACCTAGACTTTAGCCTAGATATGAGCTAAAAAGCCAAAACGAAACATGTTTCATGACCTGTGAACCATTACAAATTTTATTTGAAAATTAGGTACTTGAGGCACCTATGGAATATCGACTTTACTGCATTATAAACACAATAATTAAATAATAAGCCTTTACCATAACTATACTAGTTAGTGCTCTATTTCTTTTGGGTAAGTTTGATTAAAGTATTTGATAGATAATTTTAGTTTCAGTGCGCAGACGACAGTCGCCTTTTTGAGTCGGTAAAAATAGAACCAACTAGAATAATTTTCAAATTAAATTTAATTTAATTTTGACGCTCAAGAGTGCCTTATAATGGTCTAATTAAAATAAATGATGCGCATCGTATGCGTTACTGCTGATGCAAACAGTAAGCAGTGGTAGAAAACAAACAGGTTGACTGCCAGACTACCAGACACAATAGAAATTCAATTGTTCGCGGTCACCGGTGACCGACGTGGCGTTGATAGCCTTAATCATGTTAGGAGAGTATGCACGGGAATTACATGACTTGATTCCGCCATCAACTTTCTACCATCGGACAACCCGGCGTACGGCGACTGTCCACCTTTACATCGTTGGCACTTCCACGATTTGGAAATCGTTCGTTTGTACCGCGTACATCGAAGGACTGGAACAACTTGCCTGCTGCGGTCTTCCCGTCCGATTATAATTTAGGTGTCTTCAAAGCTCTTAATAAACTAGTGCGCTTCACCATCACTGATTGCATCACTGCTTACCATCAGGTGGGATTGCAGTCAAGCACTGGTTAATAATATTTAAAAAAAGATCTCCAAGTACTGAAGTATTACTAAAGGGATATTGTTGTATATTTTCAGATTCCTAGTGGAGCTAGGTTGTGACGTAAACGCGCAGGATTCGGACGGATGGACGCCATTACACTGCGCGGCATCCTGCAACAATCTAGCCATGGTGCGCTTCCTCGTCGATAATGGTATGTATCTTCTTTTTCTATAATATGGTCATATTGGTCATCGTCCAACTATTTTGAGGTAGACTTCCAGAGTAACCGCATGCAGCTGAATACCAGTATTTTACATGGAGTGATTGCCTATCTGACGATCTACCTAGTATGATACCCCTTGGTTAGATTGCTTGCCACACTTTTGGGACTTTGAGGGATGAAGTGTATTCATCATTATAAATAATACCACCCGAGTACGAGTCAGGCACGCTTTATTTTTTCCGGATGATTCCTATTAATATATAACTATGAATAAATAAATTGGGATTGCGGATGAAAGAAAGAAAGAAAGAAAAACCATTTATTGACGACAGATTAAAAGACGCAGTGTAATAACATGTGATGATGATAAATTTTCATTATGATTATAATGATCTACGCGCGTTGCTTGGGTTTTCGATGTCTTTTCATCTGTTCGATAAATAGAAGGTGCCCTCTGTCGGCTTGACATGACGTTAAGTTTCGTCGAAGAAAATGAATGCGACGCTTTTCGTTTGAGCAGCCCTTGGGTTATAGCCGCCCAATACTAGATACTTCGAAACATGAATAGTTTTTAAATCTTTTTTGTACCTACTTCCCAACTCAATGTAGTGTCAATACTCTTTCTCATTGTCCAAATTCATAGTCATTATTCACTGTCACAATTCTGTCATACGATCTACATAATTTTTAATGCACTATATTAATTGACAAACAGTGAAACAAATTATTTCAAAAATTAATGGTTTTGCTGTTTATCTCGACTTTCTCGTATAACGCCATCTAATGTAATATTTGTTTACTATTTCAGGCGCGTGTATATTCGCAACCACGCTGTCTGACCATGAGACTGCGGCCGAGAAGTGCGAAGAGGACGAGGAAGGGTTCGACGGATGCTCCGAATATCTTTACAGTGAGTAGTACATTTAACCTTTTCAGTACTTCAAGCTACCGATAGATGGCGCCTTTTGTAGTAAAATAATAATTTTAGTAGTAGTGATGATGCTCTTATTAAAGCTAGAGCTGTAAAGTAAGCTAAATAAAGTAAAAATTACATCTCAATTTTAAAGCTAATTTTCGAGTGCCTCCGGTCCTCTTCCTCCTAAAATCCTCTCCGGTGCGGTCCTCTCCATCTGCGCTGACCCTTATTTCCAGAGAAGTATAGACGCCAGCACCTCAAGCTTTACTAAACTGTCAAATTTTCCCAATTGAAGTATGAACCTTGTTTTTGTTCAAAAAGTTAAAAAAACGTTGCTCCTCACTAGGATTTTATCCTGGAAGCGTTTACAAACATTAAAAATAATTAATAACCTGTTACTGTAATTATCAACTTATCGCACTTATATCATAATGTACTATTACTTACTTTCCAGGTGTACAAGAAAAGCTCGGCATCATGAACAACGGGCTCGTGTACGCGGTGTTCTCGTACGTAGCGGCGCGCAGCGACGAGTTGACGTTCGACACGGGCGCGCGCCTGCACGTGCTGCGCAAGGGAGACGACCACGAGCGGGAGTGGTGGTGGTGCCGGGACGAGCTGGCCAATGAGGGCTACGCGCCCAGGAACTTGCTCGGGGTGAGATAACTCATTTATCTGTACTAAACACAGCAGATAGGTGTGACCGGCGGACTGCCAAATCATAAGTGCGAATTGTATAATTATCACTCTTGCTCCAAAACCGGTGAAGGAAAACATCATGAGGGAACCCGGTACGCCTGAGAAATATTTCTCCAGAGCATGTAATGCCAAGTCAGAGGCCCATAGGCGGCATTCAAACTCTGACACCAGAGTGCCTAGTGCGAGTTTTGTTTTACGTTAACGCGATCGACACGTTTTTGACGTTCGGCGCTCCGATTTGCCCGCTCCAAGCTTTTAACCAATCGGAGAGCCAAACGCGGTGAACGTTTCGATCGCGTTAGCGTAAAAACAACTCGCACAAGGCACAGGTTAGTCACTAAACACACGATAAGAAGTTTAAATTTTGTTCCTGACAACATTTTCATCCGATACTTATGTCCTAGTGGACACAAGTCTCTTAGTCTAGTTTAGTACGCTCCGCTGCCGCTCCAATATTGCTATATTATGCTAGATGACGTCACGGAGACATGGGATCACAGTTTTTCTATGACGTTTCTTTGTCTATATAGAATCTTAAACCTCTTTGATATATCCTAGTACAAGAGCTCTTACACACGAGCGGCATGTTGCCAACGGCAGAGGTAACCGCTGCCGTCGACACGCCTCCTGACAGGCCACCTGACTCCCTATACTAAGTGAGCTGACACAGTTGCCACTGATTTTCGAAGTTGAAATGTCGACGGCTGCAGTTACCTCTGCCGTTGGCAACATGCCGCTCGTGTGTTATAGCTTTGTGCATTGTCAATTTTCGTTGACTTGACAATCTACACCTGGAAACAAATAAATCGCGCCACTGACCTGTATTTATTACTCAATTCTCATAATCATTTAATAAGGTTAGGTTACGTTTAGGCGGTAATTAAATAATTTTACTCTCATTGTGTTAATTATTATTATTCAATAAACTTTTAGGCGATTATTGTTTGAATTTTCCCTATTTCCAAGAATATTAAACAAGTATTAGAATAAGTTAAGTAACTAATTCTGTAATCGTAATCAGTCATAGGTACATACTATTATAATTAATGTTGAATTATTTTTTATGATTAATAAACCGCCAGAACAAATATACCAAAATATGAGTATAGCCAGAACTAGGTACTTCTTATTCTTACTAACAATTATAATTTGTTTGTTTCAGTTATATCCACGAGTAACCACACAGCAAGATTGAAGTCTTGAATTATGACCTGATTAATTTGTAAATATCTATTAGTTACTTTTATTTTTTATGTATTTATATCACTGTAATCTAAAAGTAACAACGCTGTATACAATTTTATCAAATCTAATATTTTGTAAATATTTAACTGTGTAAGTCAAATGAATGAGATTATATTGTACATTTTATAAATATTTTGAGTCATCACTGATATTATTGGTCATAAAATTTGTATATCTTAGTTCTGCAAATGTTGTGAACTATTACACATAAACTGACAATACAAATAATTATGAAGAATTAAAGCTGGTCTTTTATTTACTATTCTCGAAATCACAAATCTGTTAAATTATTATTTAGGTATTTATTCTCAAATCTTATCCACTGGCGGGTTTAATAATAAACGATTTATTTCGAGAAACTAAAGCTTGTTTTTGAGGACGCTAAGTGGTTCGTTAACATTGCAGGATTAGTTTCAATTTCACATTTTCAAAGTAAAACATTTTGCAAGATAGCAACAGCGCGCCACATGTCCTTCCTAGTAAATCTATGCGTGTGCGCAGAACTTGCCTCACATGTGTGCGTAGAACTTGCCTCACATGTGTGCGTAATACATTAAGGACGGATTGACTACCTGTGATTTCTGCGCGCCTAGTACCTGCGAGCAGCACTCCATATCGAGGTAGGGAAGTATCGTATTGTTGTACTTATTGTGGATATAACCAAATCTCCTCAACTTTTCTGTATACCTGGTATTGTCGAGCCTCTACTGTCGTTTATTTTGCAGTTGCAAGTGACCGTCTCAGCGTAAGAATAATGTAGATCCTTGATAAATTTCTCAACCCTACTGTTGTCCTAGTATCATTGATAGCCAGATGGATAAACAAATGTCAGAATCGCATGATTACACTGCTATCCTTTTCTAATGCGCGTCTGCGCATTAGAAAAGGATAGCAACAGCGCGCCACACGTCCTTCCTAGTACCTAAATCTATGCGTGTGCGCAGAACTTGCCTCATGTGTGCGTAATACAAGGACGGATTGACTACCCTGTGATTTCTGCGCGCCTATTACCCACCTGCGAGCGGCACCCCATATCGAAGGAAATTTTTGTTCTCTCGATATCGTATTGTTGTAGGTACTTATTGTGGACATAACCAAATCTCCTCTTCTATTCTGTATGCCTGGTATTGTCGACGTTTACTGTCGAATACGGTTTATTTTGCAATTGCGAGTGATCCTCAACGCGGGTCATCGTAAGAACAGCGTAGCGCCTCTTGATAAACTCCTTAACCGCTGTTGTCCCTAGTATAATTGTAGCCAGATGGATGCGTGTACGCAAGATTTGCTGAATGTGTGCGTAATACTAGGACGGATTCACAATCTGCGATTTCTGCGCGCCTAGTACCTGCGAGCAACATATCGAAGTAGGGTAGTTTGGTTCTGTCCATACATAACAATATCTCCTCTTCTATTCTGTATGCCTGGTATTGTCGAGCGTCTACTGTCGTTTATTTTGCAGTTGTGACCGTCTCAGCGTAAGAATAATGTAGAGCCTTGATAAACTCCTCAACCGTACTGTTGTCCTAGTATCATTGGTAGCCAGATGGATAAACAAATGTCAGAATCGCATGATTATACTGCCGTCCTTTTCTAATGCGCAGACACTATTGACATGCAAGCAAGATAGCAAAAGCGCGCCACACGTCCTTCCTAGTACCTAAATCTATGCGTGTACGCAGAACTTGCCTCATGTGTGCGTAATACAAAGACGGATTGACTACCCTGTGATTTCTGCGCGCCTAGTACCCACCTGCGAGCGGCACCCCATATCGAAGGAAATTTTTGTTCTCTCGATATCGTATTGTTGTAGGTACTTATTGTGGACATAACCAAATCTCCTCTTCTATTCTGTATGCCTGGTATTGTCGACGTTTACTGTCGAATACGGTTTATTTTGCAATTGCGAGTGATCCTCAACGCGGGTCATCGTAAGAACAGCGTAGCGCCTCTTGATAAACTCCTTAACCGCTGTTGTCCCTAGTATAATTGTAGCCAGATGGATGCGTGTACGCAAGATTTGCTGAATGTGTGCGTAATACTAGGACGGATTCACAATCTGCGATTTCTGCGCGCCTAGTACCTGCGAGCAACATATCGAAGTAGGGTAGTTTGGTTCTGTCCATACATAACAATATCTCCTCTTCTATTCTGTATGCCTGGTATTGTCGAGCGTCTACTGTCGTTTATTTTGCAGTTGTGACCGTCTCAGCGTAAGAATAATGTAGAGCCTTGATAAACTCCTCAACCGTACTGTTGTCCTAGTATCATTGATAGCCAGATGGATAAACAAATGTCAGAATCGCATGATTATACTGCCGTCCTTTTCTAATGCGCAGACACTATTCACATGCAAGCAAGATAGCAACAGCGCGCCACACGTCCTTCCTAGTACCTAAATCTATGCGTGTGGCGCAGAACTTACTTCATGTGTGCGTAATACAAGGACGGATTGACTACCCTGTGATTTCTGCGCGCCTAGTACCCGCATGCGAGCGGCACCCCATATCGAAGGAAATTTTTGTTCTCTCGATACCGTATTGTTGTAGGTACTTATTGTGGACATAATCAAATCTCCTCTTCTATTCTGTATGCCTGGTATTGTCGACGTTTACTGTCGAATACGTTTATTCTGCAGATGCAAGTGACCGTCTCAGCGTAAGAATAACGATGCCTTGAAACTCCTCAATGGTACTACTGATGATAATATTACCCTTACTGTTGTCCTAGTATTATTGGTAGCCAGAAGGATAAATCAATGTCAGAATCGGACTTAAAACAACTTTGTTAAGCTAACACACTACCAAACTTCGCTAATACTCGTCTGTTTTATACCTTTTCTTATGGCTGAGCAAAGGAAGGAATCAGAGAATTAAATAAATAGGATTAATCTGATTTTGTCTATCTAGTATACAACGGACGAACGCGAACATTGAGAGTTCTGTCGCCTTTCTCGCAGCGCAAAACAAGGAGATACAGAGTAAGATTGGTGAACTGGAAAAACAGGCCGTCAAGGAAAGACTACTATAATATAACGGTTTTACAGAACAAAACCCAAGATATGCAGATGTCAAATCGGAAGTCTAACTTTCAGTTAAAAAATGTACCAACGAAAGAGGATCTAAGTAGGTCTCTGTCTGGTCTGTCTAAAACTGTAGACTGCGCTCTGGAGAAAAGACTTAAACCGCTAAAGACCAGGATAATTTTAGGATAAAAAATAATAAAGAAAAATCATCTGCTCATGTTGCAGTCTTAAATACTTCTGTTACTGATCATGCTCTATTATGTCTAAACCTATCTAAAGTCAAATTAAAAACTGAAAAAATGACTACCAATTTTACCGATATATGGCACTTAAATCTTTTGTGGATAAAAATCTAGGTAAATTTCTGTTTTCAAATAACCCTGATCATGTAGTTAAGGAGTTAAGCAGCCAAGCGCAGCCAAAGTGTTAAGGAGGTCGCATCAGGTCATCACTCAGCAACATCATTTAAAAAAAGTAAATAAAGTTGCTGAATTTTCTCACAAATTATATTTTTGTTGTACAGACGCCAGCACATCAAGTTACCCCAATGTGTCAAATTTTCCCAATTGAATATGAACCTTATTCTGTTTGCCATAAAGTTGTAAAATGATCAAAGAAATTTGACACATTGGGGTAACTTGACGTGCTGACGTCTGTACCTTTTTAGAGGTATGAAGAACAGAGTGCAGAGTTCCTCATCCTCCACAGAAAAGGGGGAACCTCCGAGCAGAGCGGATGTTGTCTGTCGAGCTACTTCTGCGCGACGGATGTTGTCAGATATTGTATCAGTTCAAATACCGCGGATTACTTTAATATGTAGGATGTTAGTCTTTAGTTCGTATGTGGTGAGATAGATGTCGCTGCACCTAAATGAATAAAACAAGCAAAAGTATTATTATAAAATTTTATAAACTAAAAATACATTCACATGTCTCCCTCATCAGAATCCTCAATATCAGCCAAGGCTTGCTTGGCCAAGTTCTCAGCTTCACTGGCCAGCTCCTTGGGAACTTGTTGGTGACATCCTTTGGTGTCCTTGGAGACCCATGAAAGCTCTAGCTCGAACTGTTTGTCCTTGAGCTCGTCATGCACAAGGTAGATACTGAAATGTTAAGAAAAGAATATAATTAGAGATTGTGTTTAATCTTGTCAGAATCTGGGAAGTACTGGGCGGACAATGCAGGGTAACTAGATGCCCAAATTGATCTAAGGAGTGTATTTTTAATCATGGGGCAAATTTTCAGTGTTCTTCTACCTAATATGAACAACTTTCATTACACGTCCATCTCGGAAATCGCCAAAAAGAATGTCCGGTGAATTTAGTCATTTAAAATAACAAAAATTCCCGGAGAGCCAAATTTTGGCGGAGAGCTTCGCTAAGTCACGTGGTCAAAACAAAGGGATTTGAGGCGTTCTCGATTGTAGAAAGAGAATAGATACGAATCGGCTTACTATTACCTACAAATAAAGTTTTAAAAATCCCCATCGATCGCTTTTTGGCCTTTTCTCGAAAACGGTAAGTTTTGTCAAAAAAAACTACGGACCAAAATTGTAAATCTTAAAATTGTATAAAAAAAAGGTTTTCATGATTTCTCCAGAGAGAGTGAAAACACATTATGGCGCGGCGGCGTCGGATATAGTGGCGGTTGGTGACTTGTGAGATAGTGTACTCGGCGCGTTTTTCTTTACCGTAGTTTTACTTGTAGACCTGCTTTACTAACAGACAACAATTTTGGGATAATTTAAGGCAACAATACTCGTCAAGTTCTAGATATTGCGTATCTCCGAATAGCGAATGCGTCGAATTAGAGAATGTGACCAATTAGGGATAGCGACAAAATAGCGAATGTGACGAGTGGTCAACACAGCTGTGCTTGTAACCAGCGTATGTGTATAAACATTTATGTAAACAAAACAAGAGATGTCTGAAATAATAGTAGCAGGTGGCATTCTGTAGTTTTTGCCTGCCCCCGTGGAAAAGAGGCGTGGATTCCATACATACATATATAAATTCACGCCTTTTTCCCATGGCAAAACTACAGAGCACTATTAATGTACTTATATCCTTCTAGGATGTCCCTTCTCAGTGTATCCGAGGCGAGGTGTGAGTTAATGTATGATAATTATTGAAAATAATTTACTTACATCCTAGCAGCCTCCTTAATGAGTTCCTTGACAGTGAGGTCAGCAAGCTTCAGTTTTTCAATTTCAGTCTTGGCAGCCTGCTTCGCTTTGCCGACTGCACATCCAAAGTACGACTGAAATATTAATGTCACAGAATTAATTTATGGAAATTATTTGCAATACCTATTTGATTACTAGCGAACCCGACAGATATTGTCACGTGAAAACAGCATCGCCGTAGTTATGTTTGAGTGTATCGCGAACAGACAGACAGACAGACTACAGCGACGCAAGTGCGGATCCACTCGATCATACAGTCAAAGTAGTACTTTATGTATAGATGTTATACCAATCAAGTTAAATTATTACCTCCTCCTACTACTACTTCAAATACTACTACTTACTCTAGTATTGTATGCAACTTAGAGTCACGCAGCGCAGTAGTTCAGTTTAAAATTATGTATTTTGTATCTTTCAAAATCAATGCATTGCAGTAAGGTAGTTAGGTTAGGTAGTTAGGTTAGCTATAGGATAGGTATGGTAAGTTAGGTTAGGTTATATGTATATATAGTATAAGTACTGAAAACTGAATTTGCACCCCTCTTTTAGCCCCTAAATTCACAAAAAGGAATATCAACAATAATCATTATTAGGATCTTATGGCCTAAAATAGGCAAAATTAGCTAAATGACCACTATGAACGGCTATGTTTAATAACATGAGTACTCAACGACGATTATTGAGCACTGCTATGAGTCGGACGAAATTTTTTGATACTTTAGTTTTTCTTATTAGATAGGTATTTATTTGCATATTATTTTATTTTTCTGGAATACCGATAATTCGTACTTGATTGAAGATAACAACGTCAATGGACAATATAAAAACGATAATCACTTTTTTTTACTGTAGAAAAAACAGTTTAAATAATTACTATGTTATTGTAGCTGAAGCTCCTATTTCATTTTGTCACATTTATTCAAAGTCACCCTTGTCAGTAAACTGAAGCTCAATGTGTGAAATTTCTTGGAAGAAGCCATAACATCTCATAGTCAGATGCCAAGCCAACAAACAACACAACTAAGTAATCAAATAAATACTTACAAAGGACACTCCACTGGGATCAAGCATGTACATTTGAGGGCCTTCATAATCATTCCATGTTCCCATGACAACAGAACATCCGTAGGGCCGGACAGCACTGTAAAGCGTGTATGCATGCATATACATTGACACACGCTCATTTAAATACTTCAGAGGTACTTGGGCGCCATACTGGGATCTGTAGTTTGATGCTTCTGAACGAGCTGTTTCTACTATCTGTCTTGCATCGGAGATGAGACCTGCTACTGCCTGAAATTAGATAATTAGTATTTGTATTAGATACATGGTTTAAAATAAACTGTGATGGTGTATAGGACAATAATAAACATGTAGAAATAAATCAAAATAAAAATTCAAATTAGGCTGAGGGTCAGCACTTATTGAACAACAAAAATTACACGAGATAATCACACAAAACTCCGCCCTTAACCACTTCCTAGTGTTTTGGCTGGGAAGATGTGGCAGATCAAACTTCCCAGCAACATGATGCTTGAATGTAACAATACTGCTATACACAATTAATTAACATAATCATTTAAATCAAAACATTGTGAGGAAACCTGGACTTATAGTTAATATAAGATTGAAATCGCCAACCCGCCTTGGGCAAGCGTGGTGATCAATGCTCGAACCTTCTCTGTATGAGAAGAGGCCTTTGCCCTGCAGTGGGACAGTAACAGGCTGGTATTGTTATACATGCTAACATGTTGCCATGATAAGAATAAGAATAAGTTTTTATTTGTATTGAATGTAGGTATTACAATATGGTGTTCACAAAAGTTCTAGAGTCCTTGTACATTCTCCTTTTCGGCATACAAACATTTATAAATAGACACAAGTAGGTACATCCTTAAAACATTACAGCTAATAAAATTGAATTGTGGCAATTAGAGACACAATAGAAAGACAATGACAGTTTGGACACCAGTGTCCTCTTGGGGTTTAATGAATATTGAATGAATGAGTTTTGTTTTTGAATAAAATAAAAGAGTCACACTCAAAGAATTATTTATCCTGGCAGTCAGTTAATAACATTCAAAGAATGTATAACATTGTCATGCATGAGTGCAAGACAGCAACCAATCTCATTAGTTGTTAAAGGGGATGTGCCAGAGGGTAGCCTCAAAATTAAAATTTTCTTTTGTTTTTCACAATTTGCCGTTCAGTATAACAAATATGGCTTATTTGAGTTATAATAATGAAAATCTTCAATACAACCCTTGTTTAAACTTCATATAATGTGATTTAATTAACTTAACCATATTTGTTACGTTGCAAATCATATTTCAATCAACATACAACCTGAATGGCCAATTGCGAAAAAAAAACAAGAAAAACTGAATATTGCAATATACCCTGGCACATCCACCTAAATAGAATATTATGCCTAAGAACAAGGTTAGATTTATTTTTAATGTAAACGCATTTAAAGGCAAATATCTGGTTATACAAGCGGATACTGAGCCCCACAAATGTGTAATAAACCTTATGAAATCAGTGAAAAGCTGCATATAGATTGTGCTTATTTCTGGTATTACAATTTTATTGTGGACATTATTGTTATTTGTAAACATCATGGCATATTTTGCCTTAATATGTATAATTAATATGTTAACAAAAAAAAAATGTATTAAGCTGCCACTGTGAGACTACCAATCTCTTTAAAAAGTTCTCTTAAAGAGACTCTGGACCCCAGCTGGTATATTGCACTATGAACTCGTTTATTAAAGCATAAATTCAACAAAAAAAGGTAAGCCAGTCACATTGAGTAGAATTGACTGCCTAGTAATGAATAGGCACTTAAAAGGAAAAACAAGTATGTAGCTATTCGTTAAGTAAGTAAAACGCTTACCATGCCAACATGCTCATCAACATGGAATATTCTCTTGTTTGCACCGGGTTCATACAGCTTCGATGTCACCAGTTTCTCCACAGCAAACACAACTCCGTCCTTTCCTCGGAGACCGATCACTGTGCCGGAGTTTTCTACGGCCTTCGCAGCATACTCAACTTGAAACACCCGGCCATCGGGCGAGAATTGTGAGGCAGAGAGATCGTACTTTAATGGAATAAAAATTGTGGAAATGAATAAGCAGATTATTAGTGGTAGTCTGTTTTACATTCACAGTTGTTTAAAAACACATAAATACAGTACAATGTAAATTCTAAGAACAATAATTTACACCAAAGAAGTTTGAAAGTCTAACAAAAATGGTTTATAACCTAAACGTTAAATTGCAATAGTAAGTTAAGTACTTACACCCGTTCCAATAGAACTCATGTTTGTGATAGTTTACAAAACGAAATGCTTGATGAAACCTCGATTTAACACTTTAACATCTAATTTCTTGCAATATTTTTAGTTTGCGGCGGCGATGACAAGCAATTCAATCGGTTTACTTTGTCATTGATAAGTTTTCTATTACCGAATTCACCGAGTTGAACTAAAGTGCTTGAAACGTTCCGACTCTCATAAAGTCATCTGCAAGTTACCACAGAATTATTACTATTCCAATAATTAAACTCAATTTATAAACTTGTTAAACATAAGATAAGTAATATTTTTAAAATAATTAAATTTTTTAAATGATTGAAGTTAAGTTAAAAAGGCATGACCATATTTATTTTACTTCTTAGTTGTAACAACTATTGCTTGTAAAGGCACGACTTTCGTCTCAAAATGTTTTAACCAATTAAAACAGAGTACTTGTTTAGTGAGAACGAACTTGGGAAAATTTGACAAATCATTTTCAGGTCAGGTGTGTTCAAAACTAAAGAGAAGCTATTATTTTTAAATAATCAATGGTATGAAAATAAAAGCGGGAATGTCACAGCATTTTCATTAATTAAGATGTAAAATTTAAGAAAGCCTGCAAAAATGGATCTGGTCTGTTGATACCCTTAAAAAAGAGTAGGTATTCATTCCATCACAGTACAGAGTATTATTTAATTATTTTTCCGTTGGTACTGTGTACTGGAGTGAGTCCGCTGTCATTCTGCCAACGAATAAGTTCGGCTACATACTCATAGATGGCGCTGTTTTGAAGCACATGTTGCTTTCTTTTTGCAAGTACTTACGATTAATTATGCTTTTTACAATAGAAGTGTGAGACTGGGAAGTAAAAGCCCACTTAGTTTTATTTATTTATTTTGAAACATGACCTATGTACACCGACCTGTTATGTAGGTACGCGCCGTACCCTCGTCTCTGGAGTAGGTACCTAGGCAGTGACTTGTCGCTGCCGGCCGTGGCGGCCGTGGTCGAGAAGATGATCGGCAGCGTCGAGTCCTGGGACCCGGTGGAATCCTTCAGTGAAACGGTCTTCTCGCAGAAGGAGGCTGCGGATAGAAATTGGGAGATAAAGTCCACTCACCCGGCCCGCAGCAAACGCACCGGGCGCAGGCGGAGGGCGGGCAACGCCCTCTTCCAGCCCCCCTTATTTGGTTCAGGGGTTATGGAGTCGGGGACGTCCGCCGCCCCCCACGTACAAGGACCCGAGATGGCGCGCGTGAACACGACGCGCCACCACCGTCTTAGACGTCGCGTGGGGAGTTTAACACCTTACTTCCCTCGCTGACTTGGCGAGGCCCACGGGGCCGGCACCAGTCGGGGGTCACGGAAGTATTTTCTGTTCCCGTGACCCCCAGCGCAGGTGTGAGACGGAACACGAGGTGGATTTTTAATCGGTAAAAGTCAGACAAACTCCTCCGCCCTCCCCGGGGCGTGGGACATCCATGAGGATTTTCCACCACTCAAAAAAAAAGAAAAGGTAAGTAGGTAGGTACACCAACCAGTACCTTACCTACACGCAACACGCTTTACACAATGGTTTGTGTCTCATCCAAAGTCACATCCCGAAAACTCAGACCAATAAAAAAGTATAGACAGAGCATTGCGCTCCTAAAAGTGTGGCACGTAATATGAAGACGATTCGCAATATGAAGACGGCCGCTCGGTAGTCTGCCGCTAGCAAGCGAGAGCGCGTGACGTTGTTTTGTTTTAATCATAACTACGAAATTATGCCGCCCCGCATCATAAACTGCTGTAAGAACAATTCCTGTTTCCAAAATAAAGCTTCTGGAATTATTTTTTACAAGAAAGTAACGTTTGTTTCAATAAAATCGTAAAAATATCAGAAATAATTTCTCGGAACACGCCATTGTGTCGGTGTTGCAAGTTAAGAACATTATTTTTTCCCAAAAAATAAGGAAAATCGTAATGTTTTACGGACACTTCACAGCATTTTTTTTATAATTTTACTATTGGACACAGTCAAATATAATCAAATAATAGTATGTTTGATACGATATTTTTAGGTTCCCAGCTCATAAAACGTGGAAAGAAAAATGAATTAAAACTATACGGGACAACAGAAATAATAACGAGTGGCTCCCTTCAAAATTTAGTAGGATCATGACCAACGAAGTATGGAAATCCGTCTCAAGTTGAAACAAAATAAGTCTTTTTTTTATTATAGACTATCCTTTATACTTATACTACTTATTATCTAAAAGTATTAATTTTAACATAAATACCCGAGTTTTAAAGCAAACAAATATGGAGATAATCTACAAATTATGTCTATGCTACTCGCAACTCGTACATAAATATTAGGTTCCACCATGTTGCGAAACAAGAAACTTTACTCAAAAGTTATGACTCTAAACGTCAGACATGTTATAAAAAGATGACACAAAATAAGGGGCATTAATAATTTCACTTATTCAGAAAGTTAATTATTGTAATTAAATAAAAATATCTTTCATTTCATACTATCAAGATAAACACTATACTACATACATAATAATAAAACTTAACCAAAGTATCTCTCGCACTTGGGAGTCGCAGCGCAACGCTTGCAACATTTTTCTCTAGCACACATGCGCAAATCTGCGATGTCATACACCAAGTTACGCACACAACGCCAAAAGTAGTCCTCACTTTTTTAGTCGCGATTGTTCACGACGGCTCCGTCTATACTTTTTTATTGGTCTGAGCCCGAAAAATGTTAGCATGAAATTATTTATTTGAGAGACTGTGGCACTCTGATGTCTCTCCCACATACGTGCCCAAGTACAAACATTGCCCATATATGACAAAACACTGCCGTTTCACGAAGCAAGTAGCAAAATTACCATGTCAAAAGAATTTACGAGCGTAGCCCTGTTTACACGTTTTTGCCTGTAGCGTCATATCGCCAAAAAATCTACGAGAACTTTCATAAAGTGAAATCCTTCGCTCAAGTGTGGAAGAAAGTCTCCCGACCCGGCATGGGAATTACCGAACTGAATAGTTTGAAACTTTAGTTCTTTTGAACATCTGCCTGGCTATAACTATTGGTACACACGGCTACACATCAAGCTTTACATTTCCAGTATAAGCGGATCTCGCATTGCATAAGATTTCCTTACACTGCGAGGTCAGTGTAAACTGGTAATAAGCCGTGTGTACCAAGCTACGTAGGTATTGGTTTTGACATAGGTACCTATGTGGAGTGCAAGTGTAGGTACCGGAACCGAAACAAATAGAATGCTAATAAGAGGGAATAAGGGATGCAATTTGAAACTGTTGCTTATTATGTATCTAAGGTACCACCTAGCTACTTAGTCCGTTTCAGCAACTGAATGTACAGACGCCAGCACATCAAGTTACCCCAATGTGTCAAATTTTCCCAATTAAATATGAACCTTATACTGTTTGACTTAAAGTTGAAAAACGATCAAAGAAATTAGACACATTGGGGTAACTTGACGTGCTAGTCTGTACTTAGGACTCACAAAATTAAACGACCACTATTTTCAAAGCCATTTAATGTTCACTATAGACTGGACATCACGAACAAAATTTTCATCCAAAACTTGTGTCCTAGTGTGTGTTGTGTGGACACAAGTATATGAGTTTACCTACCTATGGGTCACAAATAAATATATTTGAATTTGAATTTTGAATTTGAGTTTTTTTAGTACGCTCCGTTGCCGCTCCAATATTCATATATTATTTTGGTTGGCGTTACTGAGACATGGGATCAAAGTTTTTCTATGACATTTCCTTGTCTTGCCCGCTCTATAGTATTTTAAATCTCTTTGTCTATTTTACTCATTTTAAATAATTATAGCCTGTAACTTCCCCAGTACGTCGATTAGGCCTCTTCTGAAACAGAGAAGACCTAGGTACCTACCAAGGTAAGTCTGAATTTTTTTATTTAATCCGCGTTGAGCACGCACATCACACAAAAACATCGTAAATAAATCTGGATTTATTCTACTAGGTACGATGTAAAATTTAAGAAAGCCTGCAAAAATGGATCTGGTCTGTTGATACCCTTAAAAAAGAGTAGGTATTCATTCCATCACAGTACAGAGTATTATTTAATTATTTTTCCGTTGGTACTGTGTACTGGAGTGAGTCCGCTGTCATTCTGCCAACGAATAAGTTCGGCTACATACTCATAGATGGCGCTGTTTTGAAGCACATGTTGCTTTCTTTTTGCAAGTACTTACGATTAATTATGCTTTTTACAATAGAAGTGTGAGACTGGGAAGTAAAAGCCCACTTAGTTTTATTTATTTATTTTGAAACATGACCTATGTACACCGACCTGTTATGTAGGTACGCGCCGTACCCTCGTCTCTGGAGTAGGTACCTAGGCAGTGACTTGTCGCTGCCGGCCGTGGCGGCCGTGGTCGAGAAGATGATCGGCAGCGTCGAGTCCTGGGACCCGGTGGAATCCTTCAGTGAAACGGTCTTCTCGCAGAAGGAGGCTGCGGATAGAAATTGGGAGATAAAGTCCACTCACCCGGCCCGCAGCAAACGCACCGGGCGCAGGCGGAGGGCGGGCAACGCCCTCTTCCAGCCCCCCTTATTTGGTTCAGGGGTTATGGAGTCGGGGACGTCCGCCGCCCCCCACGTACAAGGACCCGAGATGGCGCGCGTGAACACGACGCGCCACCACCGTCTTAGACGTCGCGTGGGGAGTTTAACACCTTACTTCCCTCGCTGACTTGGCGAGGCCCACGGGGCCGGCACCAGTCGGGGGTCACGGAAGTATTTTCTGTTCCCGTGACCCCCAGCGCAGGTGTGAGACGGAACACGAGGTGGATTTTTAATCGGTAAAAGTCAGACAAACTCCTCCGCCCTCCCCGGGGCGTGGGACATCCATGAGGATTTTCCACCACTCAAAAAAAAAGAAAAGGTAAGTAGGTAGGTACACCAACCAGTACCTTACCTACACGCAACACGCTTTACACAATGGTTTGTGTCTCATCCAAAGTCACATCCCGAAAACTCAGACCAATAAAAAAGTATAGACAGAGCATTGCGCTCCTAAAAGTGTGGCACGTAATATGAAGACGATTCGCAATATGAAGACGGCCGCTCGGTAGTCTGCCGCTAGCAAGCGAGAGCGCGTGACGTTGTTTTGTTTTAATCATAACTACGAAATTATGCCGCCCCGCATCATAAACTGCTGTAAGAACAATTCCTGTTTCCAAAATAAAGCTTCTGGAATTATTTTTTACAAGAAAGTAACGTTTGTTTCAATAAAATCGTAAAAATATCAGAAATAATTTCTCGGAACACGCCATTGTGTCGGTGTTGCAAGTTAAGAACATTATTTTTTCCCAAAAAATAAGGAAAATCGTAATGTTTTACGGACACTTCACAGCATTTTTTTTATAATTTTACTATTGGACACAGTCAAATATAATCAAATAATAGTATGTTTGATACGATATTTTTAGGTTCCCAGCTCATAAAACGTGGAAAGAAAAATGAATTAAAACTATACGGGACAACAGAAATAATAACGAGTGGCTCCCTTCAAAATTTAGTAGGATCATGACCAACGAAGTATGGAAATCCGTCTCAAGTTGAAACAAAATAAGTCTTTTTTTTATTATAGACTATCCTTTATACTTATACTACTTATTATCTAAAAGTATTAATTTTAACATAAATACCCGAGTTTTAAAGCAAACAAATATGGAGATAATCTACAAATTATGTCTATGCTACTCGCAACTCGTACATAAATATTAGGTTCCACCATGTTGCGAAACAAGAAACTTTACTCAAAAGTTATGACTCTAAACGTCAGACATGTTATAAAAAGATGACACAAAATAAGGGGCATTAATAATTTCACTTATTCAGAAAGTTAATTATTGTAATTAAATAAAAATATCTTTCATTTCATACTATCAAGATAAACACTATACTACATACATAATAATAAAACTTAACCAAAGTATCTCTCGCACTTGGGAGTCGCAGCGCAACGCTTGCAACATTTTTCTCTAGCACACATGCGCAAATCTGCGATGTCATACACCAAGTTACGCACACAACGCCAAAAGTAGTCCTCACTTTTTTAGTCGCGATTGTTCACGACGGCTCCGTCTATACTTTTTTATTGGTCTGAGCCCGAAAAATGTTAGCATGAAATTATTTATTTGAGAGACTGTGGCACTCTGATGTCTCTCCCACATACGTGCCCAAGTACAAACATTGCCCATATATGACAAAACACTGCCGTTTCACGAAGCAAGTAGCAAAATTACCATGTCAAAAGAATTTACGAGCGTAGCCCTGTTTACACGTTTTTGCCTGTAGCGTCATATCGCCAAAAAATCTACGAGAACTTTCATAAAGTGAAATCCTTCGCTCAAGTGTGGAAGAAAGTCTCCCGACCCGGCATGGGAATTACCGAACTGAATAGTTTGAAACTTTAGTTCTTTTGAACATCTGCCTGGCTATAACTATTGGTACACACGGCTACACATCAAGCTTTACATTTCCAGTATAAGCGGATCTCGCATTGCATAAGATTTCCTTACACTGCGAGGTCAGTGTAAACTGGTAATAAGCCGTGTGTACCAAGCTACGTAGGTATTGGTTTTGACATAGGTACCTATGTGGAGTGCAAGTGTAGGTACCGGAACCGAAACAAATAGAATGCTAATAAGAGGGAATAAGGGATGCAATTTGAAACTGTTGCTTATTATGTATCTAAGGTACCACCTAGCTACTTAGTCCGTTTCAGCAACTGAATGTACAGACGCCAGCACATCAAGTTACCCCAATGTGTCAAATTTTCCCAATTAAATATGAACCTTATACTGTTTGACTTAAAGTTGAAAAACGATCAAAGAAATTAGACACATTGGGGTAACTTGACGTGCTAGTCTGTACTTAGGACTCACAAAATTAAACGACCACTATTTTCAAAGCCATTTAATGTTCACTATAGACTGGACATCACGAACAAAATTTTCATCCAAAACTTGTGTCCTAGTGTGTGTTGTGTGGACACAAGTATATGAGTTTACCTACCTATGGGTCACAAATAAATATATTTGAATTTGAATTTTGAATTTGAGTTTTTTTAGTACGCTCCGTTGCCGCTCCAATATTCATATATTATTTTGGTTGGCGTTACTGAGACATGGGATCAAAGTTTTTCTATGACATTTCCTTGTCTTGCCCGCTCTATAGTATTTTAAATCTCTTTGTCTATTTTACTCATTTTAAATAATTATAGCCTGTAACTTCCCCAGTACGTCGATTAGGCCTCTTCTGAAACAGAGAAGACCTAGGTACCTACCAAGGTAAGTCTGAATTTTTTTATTTAATCCGCGTTGAGCACGCACATCACACAAAAACATCGTAAATAAATCTGGATTTATTCTACTAGGTACCTAGTAGAATAAGTTAATCGATGTTGTTCTCAGTTGTAAGAGAAACTTGGAAAATAGGCAGGTACCTAAACTAGGTACCTACCTACCTACTTGTAAGCATTCATTTACTTACTTTAATATTTAGGTTCTATTTTTTCATCTCGGATCTACACGTGAGGGATGGTGTTAAGCGCTGGACCACTATGAATTTAAAAGTTCCTTCTACGGCACACACAACTGCACCACTACTATCAGAGCGATCTGCCAATCACAACCAGATGGGCTCTCCAATGACAGTTACAAAGAACATACAAGGGATTGGTGGCAGTAATGATTAGGGAGAAGAATGCTGATAACACCCATCCTATCATACGTCTTTTACGACTCCCTCAGGCAAAGGAGGTCTCTTTTCTTTGCCTAAACAAAAAGCAACACTGTTTGTTATAACTTTGTCTTCATTGTATTACTGCTGATATGACGAATTCTATCTTTTGTGTCATTTATAGACCCATTAAAAAGTAACACCTCTACGATATCAGTTCAACACAGAGGGCAAAGCGATGTTTATACAGTCGCTACCCTCGTATTAAGTGTGAATCTTTAGACCTTTGAACACCAAATAGATACTCTGCCAGAATCCATTCTTCACCAACCACTCGGATTGTTTGTTTCAACCACGATAATTGCCTACGTTCCCGCATCTTCACTCCCACTATCTGCAACTGTGGTTTCCAAACTTTCATACGCAGTGGAATATGCTCAAAAAACTTTCCAGAATACTCGCTGAAATTCTCTAAGAAAAACTTTCGGAGAGTGGTGGTGGGAATTAAATTATTATTGAGGCTAAAAGTGTTGAAACCCACTTTCTTAGTCTGAAAGTAAAAATGTTTATAAATAAGCTCTCCAGTCATTAAGAAAAACAAAACTTTCAGCTTTCAGAAAGTTAAAAAAACAATTTGGACGGTTGGAAAAACAGTTACAAAAAGAGTGGTTAAAGTCAGAAGTTTGAGAACAGCTGTTCTATAGCGAAATGTAAGTAAACACAGCACCCTTGAAAGGGTTCGGGCGTTCCCTTAGAGTGTTGGAATAAAACAAAATGAGCTTTTCTATTGATCCACAAGAAGCGTGCAGTTTATGTTCAGTGAACCTGCGAATATGAATGAGCTACCAAGTGGGTGATACAAGAATACAACTATTCTGATACTACATTATTTTGTACACATTCAATGTATGAAGAAAGCGCTCCTCAGAATTTTAACTTTTGTCTGAATCAGGTCAGACTATAATCCATTCTATACGAATTTTATGTAGGGTAATTTCAGGGCCCAAGGATTACTTTACCTATTCAAACTCAACGAACCTTTTAATCGTCGACTCTCTTTTGTCATTTGGGTAAACATTTAAGTACAAGCAGAGTGAGTATTTACAAAGACAGAAATTATACGGAGTAAATGACTACCCGGTACGCGGGTAACTCAAATAATACCGTATATAATCGGCGCCGACATTTTTATGAATTTTATGAAGTCATTGCTTGCACCAAAGCCTGCCCAACAATGTAAAGGCACCCATTTAAACCATGCAGAGCAGAAAACCTTCACATGCCACGGTGGACTATATATTTATTGTTTTAATAATGTCGACCTGGGCATGACCACGCCGAATTAAAAATCCTGTCGTACATGTTTTCTGTCGGGCTGCGGGCCCACATTAAGTAAATATTCCTGTAATTGCGTTGTCTAAAAAATGCGAAGATAAATTTTTTGGCTGCGAGCCGGGGCTGCATACGAAATGAGCCACACTGGGATTATTATTTGCGTAGCTGACATCCTAATTAACGTGACTTTTTTCTTTGTCCGACCGTCTAGCGGAATTCTCCTCGTCCAGATAATGGACTAACAGTAGGTATGACGTAGGTAGCGAATAAATAACAAAAGAGGTCCTGTGGTAGGGTGCGCAAAAAACTGTACCTACCTTATAAAAAATCTCGTCTTATTTAAAAGTTAATTGCTCTTTTAGTACTTTTAGTCAAGAGTTCGAATTTCAAAGAGGTGGAAGTGATAATTCTGAAACAAAATCAGAGCTCGTGGAACAATTAAACCGCTTGAATGTCAAATGGAAAAGCTGGACAAAGTTTGAGAGCAAAAGTCTTCAGAATTTAAAGACAGACTTTCACTGGCTTCATTTAAGTAGAACGGTGTAGCACGTTGAACTTTGAAGGTAGGATTATGAACACTAAGTAATATTATTATAGCTCCAGGTACCTTTATTTACGTAGGTAAGACTCATAAAGCTTTTGCAATAAATAAACGGTTGATGTGTGTTAACAAAGGCAGCTTTATTTCTTAATTGCTTTACCTTTGTTAGTAAGTATTTAAGCACCTATAGAATGTCTGAAAAGAAGTTTGCGAATGGGAAGGTATCTTGTTAATATTCAACGTGCCACATAAAGTTTATTAGATTTAGGTACCTATTTTGCAAGTCTAAGGAAAGTCTCTAGTATTTCTAGTATGGCTCGTGTAAGCCGTGTATCCTTGTTCCGATATTTTAAAATTAATAAATTAAATGACATTTTAATTTTTCTATTTTCAAAATATATAACTACATAATTACCTTCCCAAGTTTCTTAAGTACCTACAACTCTATCGTCTTTTCTCAACTAGTCCATGCTTTCTTTTTATTCATCACGTTCATACTTCACCTGTCTCACTCAAAATCACAAAAGTTATTTACAACATTTTTTTACTGGCAGATTTTCACCATCAAAAACGAGGGTCGTTATGTTACATTTTATTTTATAGGTACACCGAGCTCTTCATCAAGCAAGCTTCTAGTTAATCAAGTCCCAGCACTAAAAACTTCTTGCCAAAAGTATCGGCCGTCCAATTTGTGGCGCCCCGTCAACACGGATTGTCGTAAAAGGAGCTAAGCAAACGGAGGAGCAGGCTATCGCCTTTATTATATTTCTGTGGCAATATTTTGTCGGCATCACGACGTATATTAACGAGTTCGTGTAACGCCCCGCCGAGTAAACAGATTGCTAATATATCTGCGGACAATTCACCGATGTATTGTCGGCGCGAGAGAGGGTTTTGAACGGAGTTAGAGGTCCCTAAGGATAGTAAGGTCTCTGAGGGTCTGATTAAATTTCTAACGTTTTGTTCTGCAATTTAGCTTAGGTAAGTAATGCCTAGATATATTATCAAGCCCTTGGGCTACGTAATTGTATGGTAGAAATACACGACCCAGTCGAGGTTATCGTGGAAACAAATAAGTCAAAGTCAACTCATGACATCAGACGATATAATTTGCACGTTTTCAAAAAACCACGCGCCTAAATATTTGTCACCAATATCCGGAAGATACCGTATCCACTCTGTATAGATAACAGGGGAAAATATATTACTGTATCCCCAATGGGGAAGTGCGGCAATAAATTACCAATCAGGTGGTGTTACAATGGCGTGCACTCGCAGTCAGCCTAAACTTGGTTGAGTTTGAGCCAAGTTGTACTAGCTATGAAATATTCTGTTGGTTCCATTTATCCGTTCTTATGTAAAGTGCACTTACTTGCACAAATTTGAACCAGGGAGACCATTACAGAGACGCGCGGACGATTTCGTCCCGTTCAGCTGGAAAAGTGCTATGGAATTGTAATGGTGTTGCGAATAATGGCATTTGAATTTTGCTTGAGTAAACATGAAGTGGTGGAGATTTAATTTTGTTTGAACGATTTAGCTGGCGAATGCGCTGACAATGAGACGAATTGTGGATTAACGCTCATTGTGATGTAGATTTTAACATGGAAACGCGTGAGGAAGAAAATTGTGGAGACGATTGATACTTATTTCTTATTTTATTATGTCTTTGGGTTCAGAATGAGACTTGAAATCGTATTATTTTGTGAGCTACGTAAAATAACTATATGCTGTAATTTGTGATTTCATATTTTTGTTTATTAAACATCGTCATAACACAATACGAATAACAAAATTGAACCAACTACAAACTTGCTTAGAATAAAATTCCTCTAAGATAATTTAAGGCCATTTTCTTCGAGCACATTGCAAAGTGTGGCATTCGATTGAAATTTTTCACGAAGGTAATGTTGTACGAAAGAGAAAGTATAACCGATTATTTAAAAAAAAATCCATAAAAATCAACCGTTATGTGGAACATCAAATTGAATTCGGACCTCACTCCAAAGGTACTTTCATAAAATTTTATATGAAAACTTCACATACATTGTGGACAAAAGAGAACATTAAGGATAATCTATGTGTCGTGAAATCCGAACTTTTCTTTTCATTACCTCTTTATACTGAAGCGAAATGCTGGCGAAATGAGGTAATTTTAGTTCCGACCGTTTCTTTTCAGCAATAAAAATATTTAATGTGATGGGTGTGATTATTGGTGTGTCGTTAGCATTCAGATAATTATACATTCTTTGTAAAACGAAACGCAATTCGCAAATCAATTGTTAGTGGGTAACGCAACCGGTGGGTAAATTGAGTTTGCCATGTTAAAAGTATTCAATTATTACAGCCAATTCAGCAATAACTGAATTGGCTGTAATAATTAAATACTATAAACATGGCAAACTGAATTAAAAAAAAACAGCGTTATGCTGTGGTTCTTCCATGGCACAGCATTATGCTGAGGCATTGACTTTCTTGTCATAGTCATGATATGCAACTAAGTACCGGAAATTTCTATATTGTGCTTATAACTAGTTACAGTAAATATCTACTAACACTGCCCGAAGATATTTTTATCGTACATACATAATATATTTTTATTTAAAATTGAATCTACAATACAAGACTAAACTAAATTAATTCAATATGTCTAAATTGACTTTTATCACAAAAGAAAGGTACGAAAACTTAGAAAGCATTTCAATTGTATCTTTAAAACACGTCAGAATCAATTTCGCTCTCGAAAAGTACGCTGAAAAATCCTTTGGCAAATGCTGTGGCTTATTGAATCTATACGATGCGATCGCTTCACCTATTATTTAGCTTACGACGCCAAATGGACACGTCGATATAAAAGATTTTCCGAATATATTTGAGGGATTTTACGCATTCACGCATAATTTAACTTGTAACGCAATAAAATATCCATTAATTTTGAAGATGGCCATTTTCCGGTGGGCTGAGCACAAGACGTTAGATTTCGAGGGCAACTTTTCACTTGGAAAGGTAAATTTCGCGTCTTCATCTTACTTTCGTTTAAGTTATTTTACCTTGAGAAAAATTGAATAGAAGTCAACTCTTGAGGTAATTCGTTTTATTATATTTGAGTCAATGTCTGAAGCAAAGTAAAGAAGTTGTGGCATTTAGTTTTGTTATCAGCTTACAGGGTGTGGAACTGGATTATTGTGAAAATGTAAGTTCGTCTGTAAACAAACAATAAAACCTTTTTCCTTAATCATAAGGGGTGTCAAGACAAAAGATTTCACACTCAACTCTAAGACGCAGTTTTTATTCTACATGGACGAAATAACGAGCAGAATGTAAATAAAGCTGTATAAGTTATTACAATGTTATGTTCTAAATGATATATAGAAGGAAACACTTAAGAAGAGTACTTTTGCAGAAAACTAATATCAGTGTTTGCCAAGCAGTTCGCATTTGGAGAATTGGGGTGACAGCATAGACAATTCAAATAATAGACCAGACAGAAAATAATATTTGTAATAGGATAATCTTATATCCAAATATTGCTTGCACGGTGATAAAGAAAAGAGATAAAAGAGTTGAGAGAAAATGAGGGCATAAAATGTCTGGTTATGACATGGCTTGAAGATGTAAGATGGATATAGTCTATAATGCAACTGCAAAGACAAAAAAAAAGTATTTATTAAGGTGAAAGTTTCCAAGAAAACAGACTTCTACGATACTTCTACTCAATAAATTATATGGATTACCTACACTAAAAAAAAAACATGGTTAAGCAAGAGCAGGGAAAAATGCGCGTGATACTTTATAACTAGCTGATGAAGTCCAATTAACAGTACACACTTCTTCCTAGATTATGCTTATGACAAACAACGAGACCATTTCTAAGAAGGTTGAAACCAACCCATTGTTTACCTCAATCTCAGACATTAGTAAATCGAAATTTTAATCTGTACCGCGTCTATCGTCAGTGAGTTCTACTTCTACGAGATTCACACAATACCCGCTTATCGGGACGTCGCAACGTTATTAAATAAACAGGCAACTCGTACGAGACTATACCACTATCTGTAGACGAAGCAGCAGGAGCGTGGCTAAATTATTGAAATCCAAATTTGCCGATCGTTCTGCAGATGTTGCAAGAATTTCTTCGCTTTGTTGTCGAGTAATATAATTATTCGTGTTATTTTAGGTTGATTGTATTGATTGATTGTATGACAGTTCAAGGGTAACATGGCAGTTGGTGTTGTTACAGCTGTCAGTATTATTTGCAATTGAGGGTTTAATCATTCTCCATGTCTTTGAAAGGTTTCGCTCGCACCTTGCGTTTGGCAGTTGGGGACTGGTGTTAGGGAGATTATATCACACTGTTATATGGATGCTAGTGATTAGATCTACATAAATGTCAATTATAAAATTAATGTTGGATACATATTCATATTTTATGGGCACATCGAAAAAAACAAAAAGAAAAACATCGAGGAAAACATCGTGAGGAAACCGGCATGCCTGAGAGATATTTCTCGACGGCATGTGATGCCAAGTCAGAGGCCCATGGGCGGCATTAAAACTCTGACACCAGGTTAGTTACTAACCACACGATAAGAAGAAGATGGGCACTACATTCATTCAACACCGTAACCAGAATTCCGTGAATAAAAATAATAATGAGCTGTGCCAGTTCTTGCAACAGATAATTCGTCTGACACAGCCAGATTGAGGATTCTCAAGTTATGTGAAATGCACAGTCGACGAGGATGAAACCGGGTTTTTCAAAGAGACGAATCCGGAACGATTCAATCTTTAGCTTCATTTAAACGGAAGGCAGAGCATTGAACTATGAGGAAACGCCTCAATAGTGGCAAATGAGGCACGCTCACCGCTTGCAGTTTTAAGAAAATTTCTTTCAAGAAGCTTTAATTCAACGTCTTTAGAAAATGCATCCGGATTTACTTTTAATGAGTTTCGAGAGTGCAACTTGGGGTTTACTTTCCGAATGAATAGCGGATCTAGCCTCTTGGGAATCTATTGCAAATCCTTATTTATTAATTTTATCCTTAGTAAGGGTGTGTTTATACTGTTGCAACATTAGGTACCTACTATGATTTCATGATGAAAATATACATAGTACAAAATAGACTGTTTTGTACCAACACATGCACAACCAAATGCAATTTGGCTAGATTTTTAAGGCCATAAGATGTTGTTGTGCACGACAATTTCACGATTGATTGGCAGAAGTCATCAGGCTTGACGTACGGATACGTAGTAGCAAGAATGCTCTCATAAATCTTAGTATAGCCTCGGCTTACATGGCACCGTACCTATAAAGAAAGAGTTTCAGTATAACTAGCATTACTTTTACGGCTTGAGTAAAGGTTGGAAAATAAGCTGTGTTCTTTATGGTCGCATTAAAAATGAATCTTCATGTATTCAACTGTTTGTTCGTAACGTTCTTATTTTTTAGGGATTTGTAAAGGCTTTGTATGGCGTGTAGTAGTAAATCATATTTAAAGTAGAATAAGAGCATTAGATGGCACGAGATCTTAGAAATAACAAAAAACAAATCCATGTCATCTATACATATAATAAGACTGTAAAAAAACTGTGTCTGTACATTGAATATATTTAAAAAATAATAATTGAGGGGGGTTTAGAAACAGTAATAGAGCACGAATCCAAAAAAAAAAGTCTGTCTGTTTGTCTGTTTGTCTGTTTGTCTGTTTGTCTGTTTGTCTGTTTGTCTGTTTGTCTGTTTGTCTGTTTGTCTGTTTGTCTGTTTGTTTGCACACGCTAATCTTCGGAACTACTGGACGGATTTGAATGTTTTTTTTTTTGTTGTATAGATATTAAATCTGGTCAACACATAGGCTATAATTTATCGTGGAAACTGGAACACCTGATGCAGAACCGCAACAGACCAGCTAAACTATAGGCGATACAAAAATGGTCCGATAGCAAAAATTGTTCCACGTGATGAGCATTTTCTGCTGAGAGAATAAATTTGAAGATCCGGAACACCTGATGCAGAACCGCAACAGACCAGCTAAACTATAGACGATACAAAAATGGCCCCATAGCAAAAATTGTTCTATGTGATGAGCATTTTCTGCTGAGAGAATAAATTTGAAGATCCGGAACACCTGATGCAGAACCGCAACAGACCAGCTAAACTATAGGAGATACAAAAATGGTCCCATAGCAAAAATTGTTCCACGTGATGAGCATTTTCTGTTGAGAGAATAAATTTGAAGATCCGGAACACCTGATGCAGAACCGCAACAGACCATCTAAACTATAGGAGATACAAAAATGGTACCATAGCAAAAATTGTTCCACGTTATGAGCATTTTCTGCTGAGAGAATAAATTTGAAGATCCGGAACACCTGATGTGGAACTTCAAGAGCCCAGCTACACTATAACATATATTGGAATGACGTCTTAGCAAGAGTTGTTCAGCCTTATGAGCACTCGCTGTTGACGTATAAAAATCGAAGATCTGGAACACCTGTTGTGGAACTCCAAGAGCCCAGCTACACCATAACTCACATAGGAATGACGTCTTAGCAAAAGTTGTTCAGTCTGATAGGCATTTCCTGTTGACTTATAAAAATCGAAGATCAGAAACATTTGATATAGAAATTAAAACTATCACTAATTTCATTGCATAATTATAAAATAACATAAGTAGGAGGTACTACGCGGTGAAGGCGGGAACAGTTCAGGACTGATTTTCGATGACGATGGTATATCGTTGAAAATTAGACTCTACTGGCTAAAACTCCCATTTTTTTATCGTATGCCTTCGGGCTTATGTTATTTGAGTGTTTAATTTCCTTTTCCATTTATCTTCGTTACACAGTAGCTTACCCGGTAACGCAGGGGAGCAGCCACTTAGATTTTAATTGATCAGGTATCATCACAATAAAATACTACACTACACTATAACCATGCCTAGAAAGAGGTCAAATTTTTCCTAATATTCCAAAGGTGCTAAATGATTAAAGACCATAAGATCCCAACAATCTACCGAAGAGCGTTAGGAGAGACTTGATGCTGTTCGAGAACATGAGGCTGCAACTCGCTCCGTGGAAACTTCTTGGGATCGCGAAGCACGCCTGCATTCTCAGCGTATTTACGCATCTACATCCAGGTCTCTAGAGACCAGTGAAGAATATGTGCGCGACTGACCGCTGATCGTGAACATCATGCACTGTCTCGCGAGTTGGAGACGTTCACGGAAAAAGCATGACGCTTGAGTTTTCAGCGTATATACGCATCGACTCTAGAGATAAGTGGGGGAAGGAGATGCGCGACTGACCGCTGATCGTGAACGTCACGCAACATATTATGATGACCTAAAGTAAAAGAGATATAAAATGGTGCCATTGCAAAAACTATTCCACGTGAAGAGTGTTTTCTGCTGTGAGACTAAATTTGAAGATCTGGAGCACCTGTAGGGGAACTCCAAAGCCCAGAGACAATATAACATATACATAATAGAAATGGCGTCTTAGCAAAAGTTGTTAAGTCTGATGGCATTTCCTGTTGACCAACAAAAATAAAAAATCTGGAACATCTTGAATCGTCTCGCGCATCCCATTGATTTCCCGTCCCCGGGCTTATAGAATTCGACATCAGATGTTTCAGATCTTCGATTTTGACGACCCCGTTGTCGCTGGCATAAGCAACAGGATCCGCGTGCGAAGTCGCGGGCAGAAGCTAGTAATTCAAATAAAACTGGTATATTTACAGCCTTCTCCTTATTTGTTTGATTCCGAGCCCTTTTTTGCCTTATAAGGTTCAGTCCAGTTACAAATACTTAATTCCACTTTAATATTCTCGAGAGCTCAAAAAGAGTATTTTCCTGCGTATTTCTTGAAAGGAGCTCATATCAAAATCGGTCTAGTCAGTCATATTACCCTATAAATGTCTTGAACAGAACATGAGCCGCCCACAAAACTGGCTATATCCGATACGGTTGGACAGCAAAACGGATCATCCGGGAAATATCGTGTGGCACCTGCAAATGTAGCGTAAATCTTACAATATCGATGCGAAGCCCCGATAACACAACATTACATCGCGGCTGTTTTGTTCTAATGAAAAATGTGTCATCATTAGGTGAATGATCGTTGTAGCGCCCCCCGACGATCAATAATTTTATTGTGCAATATTACAAATAGTGCCATCTTATTGCCTATACGGTTAATATTAAAGATAGTGCAATAATAGATAGACTACATCTTCTTCTTCTGTCTATCTATCTATATCTTCTATAATATAAAAGTGAATCGCTGAATGTGTTGCTAAACGCAAATCTCGAAAACAGCTGAACCGATTTCGCTAATTCTTTTTTTTAGAATATCCCTAGAAGTACGAGCATGGTTCTTACGCAGAAAAAAAAACAAAAATTGCATGAAAGATACAAGCGATTTGTAATAATACAAGTCAATTTGAACTTTAATACCATAGGTAATTTAAAATTCAAGTGTTAGTGTAGCGGTTCCGGGAAGGCTAAAAAATTTAGAGACTTTAGTCTATACATAAAATAAAAATCAAGAACGACTGGGCCGATTTTGGTGTTTGTAGAAGTCCAGGAAAGGTTTAAAAGTTGAGTTTTATATGTAAAAAAATGCTTGGAATACAACAATTTTGCTTTCCCTTAGAAACTAATCCTACCTGTCAAACATTTGACATGTCGGCGTCGTCGGTACGGTATACCCCACTCAAATTAAAGAACGTATTCAAATAAGGATTTTGAATCGACAACATAATATAATTATGTAAAATATTGGGATTATTGCGTATTTAGATTTAAAAAAAAACCGGCCAAGAGCGTGTCGGGCCACGCTCAGTGTAGGGTTCCGTAGTTTCCCGTCCGTTACAATAAGTGTTCAAAATGCTTGCATATACGATTATACTACAAACTTAGTCCAGAAGTTATTTTGTACAACTTTTTGTCTTTTTGTACAAAAACAGTTTCTATCCAAGTTCAAAATAATTTTTCCTAGAAAGTCCTTTTAAAGTTCTACTTTTCAGATTTTTTTCATATTTTCTAAACTTATGGTTCAAAAGTAAGAGGGGGGGGGGGGGGGGGGGACACATTGTTTTTTACTTTTGCAGCGATTATTTCCGGAATTATTGACATTATCAAAAATGATTTTAGTAAACCCCTATTAAAAAAAAAATCACTTCCTACTTTCCATATAGAGGGGCTACCCCAATAAAACATTTTTTTTCAATTTTTATTTTACCACTTTGTCGGCGTGATTGATACACATATTGGTACCAAATTTCAGCTTTCTAGTGCTAACGGTCACAGAGATTAAGCGACGACGGACGGACGGACGGACGGACAGACAGACATGGCGAAACTATAAGAAAAGTTGAATAG